>LR990116.1:7507500-8757500 GCA_905147225.2 Euproctis similis | reverse complement strand
TCACCAATTTGGTTAGTTCCAAAGAAAGCTGATGCTTCCGGAAAGGTCGAGTGGAAAATTGTTGTAGATTTTAGAAAACTCAATGAAAAAACTCTAGATGAGAAGTACCCTATACCTAATATTTCGGATATTTTGGATAAGTTAGGAAATTGTAACTACTTCACAACCCTTGACATAGCCTGGTTATATCATGTGCAAATGAACCCCAACGATATGCACAAAACTGCTTTTAACGTGGAACATGGCCATTTTGAATTCCTTCGTATACCGATGGGATTAAAAAACTCTCCATGCACGTTTCAGAAAGTAATGGACAATGTCCTTAGGGAACTTCAAAATTCAATTTGCCTCATATATTTGGATAAAATTATAGTCTATAGCACATCTCTTCAGGAACACATTGTTAATCTGACAAGAGTGTTTAAAAGATTTAGAGAATCAAATTTCAAGATCCGTGTTGATAAATCAGATTTTTTAAAATTAGAAACTGCTTATCTTGGCCATATAATTAGTAAAGATGGTATAAAACCAAATCCTGACAAAATTATAGCGATTAGAAAATACCCTATCCCCAAAACGGTTACAGAAATTAAACGTTTCTTAGGATTATTAGGTTACTATCGTAAATTCATTCCTGATTTTGCAAAAATCACTAAACCTATGACACAATGTCTGAAAAAGGGTTCAAAGATAAACTACAATGACACTAACTATATAAACTGCTTTGAGAAATGTAAAACTTTACTAACAAACGACCCAATATTACAATATCCTAATTTTGAAAAGGAATTTATTCTTACCACAGACGCATCTAACTTAGCAATAGGAGCTGTACTCTCTCAAGGTACAATTGGCTCAGATAAACCCATAGCTTTTGCATCACGCACTCTTAATACAAGCGAAATAAATTACAGCACTATCGAGAAAGAACTTTTAGCAATAGTTTGGGCTACAAAATATTTTAGACCTTACCTTTTTGGGCGTACATTTAAAATAATTACAGATCATAAGCCTCTCCAATGGATGATGAACTTAAAGGAACCTAATTCGCGATTAACTCGCTGGAGACTTAAATTAAGCGAATATAATTATTCAGTCATATACAAGCAAGGTAAAAATAACACAAATGCTGATGCTTTGTCCCGCATAGAAATTAATAACCAAGAAAGTAGTTCTGTCATAGTTAACTGGCCCGAAAAACAGTATTATAAATCCAACCAGGAAACATGTGTCAAAAACTCCTTACCAGGTACACAAAAACTCTATCTACCACTATCCACTACTCTAACTCTATCTACTACTAAACTGGATCTACCAATACATATATACACTAAAAAGAAGCGGTACTCTTTTGCCAAGTCACGAATCAAAAAGCCTCCTGACATCAATAAATTGTTGCAGAATAGTTTTTCTTAGTCAGATACTGCTGATCTGCTAATTTAAAATCATATCACATTATCATTTACTCCATCCCATTCCAAATTAATTAAAGTAAAACTCGACTATTTTTATTCAACAACATAACTCAGCCACTTTTCGAATCACACTTTAATTACATCAATATCAAATTACATAACATATGTATATAAAATGATTTGAGCAAGGTACAAAAAAAAATAACGTTGTCTCATAAACGTATTATTATCAGATTTCAAAGAGTATTTCGGACTAGTATTACACAGACGCCTTAAATTACAATAATGCCATTCGAGTTCTACAGTAAAACAAAATCTAATAATTATTAAAAAAAAAAATATATATTTATGAACAGACAAAAATATATTAAATAAAATAGGAAAAAGTCAGTAGTAGAATATATTTCCAGTAAAATCAATTATATAACTATTAGATACAGATGAAATTAGTAATGAAGATTTATTTGGTACACGTCTACCAATACTTTACTTATTATATACTATTATGAACCACATATGTGAAATTATATAGGATAGGAATAGTGTTAGGTTTAATACATACATAGTTTTAATATTAGCATTCTATGATTAGTTAATTTAATCTTAGAAACATGCTGAGTAGATTAAGATTGCTTTTACATTTTAAAACTAGGATTATATTACACTACAAAATAAAAATACCGATTGCCTTACCTATACCATAATTATTCCTTATATACTTTCAATATTACATAAAAAGAATAACCCAGTCCTTGTACCATCCTTACCTTACATAGCAATTCATGAACGATATTCTGTGTACATAGAGACAGAATGTCCGAAGGTCAGTCGACGGTACCTCTGCAAGGAAAAAATCAAATACAGCTTCCCTGATAAACTGGATTATATTAAGCAGCTAATTGGCAGAAAAAGCTTCTGTGTCTTCACATCATCATCATGTCATCAGTTTGAATAAATAACGTGTGGAACGACTTGACAAGAAATATTATAATACCAATTTTATGAGACCCATTTCCAGACATCCTCCGGTCCAGAACATTTTGAGACACTGCAAGGGACTTACTTGATCAAAATACCCAGAACTTCCAGAAGACCCCAGAATACACAATCTCCAAAATAAATGATCGTGTCAGCGGTCAGGAATTAAAAATCCTTTAGTCACCAGTATTACAGACGAAGGTGCAGAAGAACGAGGACACCGTAATAAAAATGAATTCTATCAACCTTGACAATCTACACAAATAGTTACCAGAAGATACAGTACAAAATCCTGCTCCACTCTCTCATACTAATATTGAGAGCATATACCACACCACTATACCCATCTATAGTATATTGGTCGTTGCCGTTATTTGCGCAAGCTTTATAATTTATCGTCGATTATATGCGAGAAACTCAGTTGAGGAAGCTTGTTCTGAAATTTCCAAAGCCCTTCAGGACATCTATGCTGGAAACCCACAGAAGACCATAAAACCAGCTGAAATTGAAATTAACATTGGCAATCTAGCAGCAACATTTTCGGCTTCCTGCAAATAGTTGCTGTTCTTCGGGGGGAGGTGTTACGCGCCGATACAATAGGTATATCGCTGACGCCGCATTGACACCAATACGTCGTGGACATCGGACCATCGGACCATCGGCACGAGGCGCGCCGTCAGCAGAATGTAGCCCCACATCGGACCATCCTTAATTGCGCAAGATTGGTATCGAATGTATAGTTTTAAGTTAACATATTATGTAGAGCATTCTTGTGACATTCATCGTCCAATTATCACCTACCTAGTTATTAGTTAGAATATTGTAATTTTATTACTTCTATTAAATTTAGTGCAAATTAACTTGGTTTTTTTTGCAACCCTCGGCTGCAGGGTACGTAATTCGTTTGTACAACATGATTGTTTGTAATACAAGTTTTATTTACTTCAGAAGTTGATAATATTTATGAAAACGAAATCTTTAGAAGTTTTTATTAACTTTTTTTTATTTTTCAAATCTAAAGATTTCGTTTGAAAAATGGGTTTTAAATCCACATTATTTCTATTAAATCTTATTTGATTCACTCGTTTAGAATAAAAATATAAGGCGCTTATGAGACTTGTTCATCGTCGTATTTTACTATGAAAGTGCGTTTTCTCTCGTTTAGATTAGAAAAAAAAACTATAAGTATATATTTTTCTGCTCAATATTATTTTATATTTATTACTAAAAAGCCTTTGAAAACTATTTCTTTTCTAAAATTTCACGCCTGTGTTATTATAATGGTGAAACTTATTGGAATATATTTTATCACTTACTTTAACTAAAATTGTTTCGAAAATAATACGTCATTGTTAGTCGGCATTCGAATCCAAGAATTTCCTGGGCCTTGTCTTTATCGGTTATTGGCCATCAGGCACTATTTTGACAATGATCAATATTAATCAGATTTAATTTCTTGGATCAAATTAAAAAAAAAAACACCTCATATTAAAAATCTCTTATGATCCAGTGGTCCAGCTCCCAATTCTGATTCAGAAGTCGTGTGATCGATATCGGGCTCATACCAATGATGGTAATATTTTCTGTGTGGTAAATAACGATGACTGATACAATATTGTGTCCAGTATGTGGCAATAGGTTCCACCACCTATTCGATTAGTCGAGGCTTAACAACACCTGCCTAATCCTTTGTGTAGAAAAAACCGTGAAGTTGAGTTATGTATAAACGCGTTATTCTTACAAAATAGTTTTGAACCAATAAATAAATTTGAATTAATATTCTGACCTCGTCATTTTCTTTACATTGATACACACACATACATACACGGCCAACTGAGAAATATACTGCCTTAGTACATAATAAATATAGCTAAGTGAGATTGGATTTATATTGATGCTCGAGTGAAGAAAATAACGAAAAATTCTAATTTTCACTGTTATTTTTTACAGGTGATTATCGAAAAATCTCGGCCGGAAATAATCAAAACATAACATAACTTCACGCCTTTGTTACCCAAAGGTGTAGGCAGCGGCTTTTAAGCCTCGTCTCGCCGTTATGTTTACGTCCCAAATGGAATAGGTGGCGAACCTATTGCCATACCGGGCACAAAGTTATCAGTCATCGATATGATCGCACATAACTTCCGAAACAAATTCGAAAAGACATTGGTGTGAGTCAGTGTCAGGATTCGAACCCGCGAGCTCTGGATAAGAAGCCGTGTGCCCGACCACTGGTTTGAAACAACTATAATAGAGCCCACAAGTCTCTATTATAGTTGTTTCAAAAGCTGTATCATAACTATTGGTGATCTGATGGTTCTGGTTCTGGATTATTTAATTGTTTTTAGTTACTTGCTGTCTAAAGTAAAGTGATTCATGAGATACAGCTTGTTAATAGACATACAGACGAACAGTTGGTTACAGGACCCTGTTATGCGTCTTTGATAGGAAACCCTTATTTCCTGTTCTTCGCATAGCTTACAAAAACCTCAGCGCAATTATTGAAAACCATTGGGACCTGGGATTGTTAAACAAGATGTCCTAATATTGACAGTTTTATTAGCACTTGTTTTATTAGACTTAGTCATGTATAACATTTTACTTGTGCAAACATCTCATAAACGAAATTTTAATAAAACATGTATTTATTCATATTCATCATCTCGAATTGACAAAGTTTCATTTTATGAATACAAATGTTTTATTAATGTTACTGATTTAACTGATTCACCCATATTTTACTCTTTTTTTGCTGTCTGGCTATATTTAATAATATTATGTTTTCAAACTCTAATATTCGAAAGTGTAGGTAGTGGTGATTATTTTTTGACATGTTTATTGTATTTTTTTACTCAATAGTATATTTATAATATGTAGAATAATAAGCGGTTTTAATATAGGGAAAACAATGTTTCCAAAAAATAGCGGGAACAGAATTCATCTGGTGATTTAGAATATAGATTTTAGAGACATGACCACATAATTTGTTAGACATTTTTATTTTTTTTTTTATGGGATAGGAGGGCAAACGAGCTAGCGTGTCACCTGATGGTAAGTGACCAGCGCTGCCAATGGACACCTACAACACATATAGTGTTACAGTTGCGTTGCCAACCTTTAAGGGAATGGGATGGGAAAGGATGGCATGAGCCACTTTACGTCGATCTTTTGAGAGGTCGTGGTATTTTACCGGTCAAGCCGGCCCAATTACACAGCGAACTGCTTGGCTCTACCGCTGTATAAGCACACTACACTACACTGTATAGTTGATTTTGTTATGTATACTTGGCGAAAACCGCTGGAACACTATAAAGCCTCGTATCATTTTATTTCACGTAGGTACTAACGCATTTGAGAATGCCCAAGAAATTGACGCTGATGAGAAATTGAAATGAGCAAGCGGGTCCAACTAAGTGTCTAGTGTCGACGTCGTCCTTGGATACCTGCAACACTACTGTCAAAATTATAATGCTAGCCCTTCAAATAGGATTGGTAGGGGGCTGGCCTCTAGATACTCTTACGAATGACACGTGGAATAAGCCCCTTTACGTCAATACTATGTGAGATCCTGATTTTTCACTGATTGTGCCGACACGTTCATTCGGCGAACTACCACTGTTCGTGTTTTAATTTTGTTAAATAGAGTCTCATTTGATTTGCAATTGTTACAATATTCTAGTATTTCTATTAATACACTTTCTCCTTGAGAATACTGAAAGCTGCCAATCAATATTGAATATATTGTCGAACATGTTTGAAGCATGATAACTTATAACTGTAAAAACACAAATTTCTTAATGTAGATATGTATAGCATATACATCGTTATGAGTTGATTTTTTTCGCTCAATTAGCTATTTCTCCATGTGTAACAATATTATTTGACGAAAATATCAAGTATGAATGAATTTCATGTTTTTTTATATGTAAATGATATAACGTTGGTTTTGAATTGCTAAAACATACTGTTTAAATTAAATGTGTATAAATGAATGTAAAAGGAAAAATAATATTTAATATATAATATTTGAATGTGTTGTTGTATCGGTCGTCTGGAGATCGAGCGACCGCTTCTGAAGAAAGCAGTGTCGTGTTTGATCCTGGCTCTCACCATTGTCTTTTCAGAATGTTCGAGGACTGACCTGATTCTGCCCGATGTATGTTAATAACCTCCTTTCTTTCAAAATAAAGGCTCTCAACAGGAGTCGAGACGTAACACAAACAGCAACAAAATGTTTCAAGTCGTTTACTCATGATGATACCGACATAAAGAGGTCACTAGTAAGTCTGTAATAGTCGGAAGAAAACCATTTGTTCTGGACACAGCCAATAAAACCTTTCACCCAAAACAAACGAGTTTGCGAAAAGACTTAAATATTTTCACTTTCATTTGTTATATTATACGATGTTATTACTGTTAATAAAAAGGCTTTACCTATATGGAATCATTCGTATATTATTATGCTATTTAATTTCGATCTTATTAACACCGTGTAACTATTTGACTTTGGTATTTCAAAATTTGTGCCTTATTATTATATTATCCCCATATATGACGATTTAGCTGTTAATAATATAAACCATAAGTGTAGTGGTAGTGACAGTAAGTCTCGGTGGTCCAGTGCTCGAGCACACGGCTTCTGATCCAGAGGTCCTGGTTCGAATCCTAAAACAGGCTCACACCAATGACTTTTCGAAAATGTTTTCGGAACTTGAGTGTGAAAAATATCGATGACTGAAAACTTTGTGCCCGTTATGGCAATAGGCTCGCCACCTATTCCATTTGGGACGTAAACATAACGGCGAGGGGAGGCTTAACAGCCGCTGCCTACACCTTCAGGTAACATAAGGCGTGAAGTTATGTAGCTGTTCATTCAATCACTTCACGAAAACCACCTCATGAATTATTTACTTATTGAAATATATATGGGTGAAAATGTTTACCTGTGTAGTGTGAATTTATATCGAATAATATCGTTTCTCTATAATATTTTCTTGCCAAAACCGATTACTTTATTATCGTCAACTGAATTTAGTCCCTTAAAATAGATTTTAAATCCTGGTAACTGGTAGACAAAAATTAAAAAAGAAATACCATAAAAAGTTACAGTTCTCGACACAGGACTTTGACTCGAGATCTCTGAATTAATAATTCGTCAACACTAAACAATGACAAAACCAAATCGATAAGATAAGGTAAGATTCTCAATAATTATTAATGTCCCTAAATTAAATAATTTTAAAATCCAATCACATCATTGTCAACTTAAAAATAGGCAATGCAATCGTCCAGAAATTTCCAAAACTACAAATATTAAATATCTCGGTGTTACTATTGATCATCGAAACCTTATCATTATTGAACACATACATGTTGTCAACAAAAGAGTTCGTAAAATAACACACATTTTTAAGACGCTAAGACATGTTGCTGATAATAGCATTATGAAGACTGGATACACTTCTCTCGTACAATCTGTCATTAGTTATTGTATTACAGTATAGGGAGGTGCTTACAAAACACACTTAATAAAACTTGAACGTGCACAGAGACTGATTTTAAAATTAAGCTTTAAAATTTAGGCTGTTTAAGCCTATTTATTTATTTATTTACACTTTATTGTACATTTACAGCTTAAAACTATGCTTAAATACTATTTATATTATGTAGCCTATGTTATATCCCACTAAGCTTTTGAACAAATACCATCTTTTTGTTCATCACTCGTGAAAATGATCTCTGTAAAGAGTTCGAAACGTCGGGAAATAAATAAAATTAGTAATAAATAAACGCGATATAATCCTAAAAGTTCAAGTTTCAATGTCATCTCAATAAACTTTACACTTAGATGCGGATTTTTTGTCCGCTCGACTATTATATTCTACTAGCTGACCCGGCGAACTCTGTTTCGCATCAAAAGTAATAACTGCTGCCCCGCTATGTTAATACTGCAATATCTTCGACAAATTTGAAGTCGATAGCAGCTATAGGTTAAAAATGGGAATTTTCCATTGTTAACACCCCCGCAACCCCCCTTGTGGGTGGAATTTCGTAAAATCCGTTCTTAGCTGACCTCTACTCGGCGAAAGGAATAATCCTACCAAATTTCAAGTCGCTACGCCTTATGGTTCCAGAGATATCGTGATGAGTCAATATATAGGTGGAAATCTCTTATATATATATAGATTAACAAACCTTAAACAACATAGTGAAATAAAACAAACTTTAGTTATAACAAAGAAGAACCTAGAGCGTATGTGGTATGTTATGTAGCAATGTCCTTGTGCAACATTTGTATCCATTGTCCCTTCTACATCGTCCCTCGTAATTGTAAATGCAATAAATAAAACAATGAAAAATGAAACTTATTAGGATGTAATAAAATAAGAAAGTAATAATACTTTATTGTCCCTCGCAAGGGCAATACCAGTGCAATGTAAAACATTAGGCCATTGTCCTTTGACTGCAGTTTTAAAGGACCCGAAAAGAGTGATAAATCAGTAAACATTCCAAGTAACGGAAAAGCGTGGGAAGGCATCACTCGGAATACACCGGACCGGACCCCCATTGTTTCCTGGATGCGACGAGCTGTGCAGTAGACATTCTATATCTAGCATCGATCAGGATCACACCATAGTTTAGTTAGCCTGTAGTTTTATTAAAGGACTCTACATCTTACATCGATTAGACTCGAAATCTTAGAATTGTAATTAGATATTAAATTAAAGTTTAAATATTTGATTTTTGGTTTTTCTTGGGACCTCCGGCTTGAACCAAAAACTTAAGTGGTATGTAAACAAAATTTTTTTAAAACCATAAAACAACATTAACAATTAAGGTTCAATGCTGTACAGTAAAATTTATAAAATTTATAACATTGTTAATAAAACTAAATATGAAACAAAGAAACTTAGAACTAATATAGCTTTTAAGGATTGATTTTGCTGAAACTGAAAAATTAGTACCTTCGAACTTTAAATGATTACTAGCAAATTAAATTATCTATTAAAGGTAATGTGGATGCGAGATTCAAATATTTAATTATGTTTTCTTCTAAGCTTTAAAATCGTCTCTTGTAATCTATATATATACAGGGTTATTTCAAATATACTAATAATTAGCTAAGGGTATATTCTGTAGGTAATTACCTAACACTTTTGTTCTACGACTTTTTAAAAATCACAATTGTAATTTTTTTTTCATTTCAAACAAATTTAAATAATTAAAATCGGTAGTTGTAAAATATTAACTAAGTCTACGTATTGCATTGAGCGCACCGAGTGACAACGGTATGGGGGGGTAGCGGGGCAAGGTCACGCGGCATTTGTACTTTGATTGCTCCCGTAGGTCATTAGCCAAACATATGTTAGTCGCCCTTATGTTACCGCCCGTGACGTTTGATGTACCGCGCGTGTCATCTCATTGTGTGCGAATTGGTAAAGTGACGAATGCCATTCAGAATTCAGTTGGAGTAAACAACGTTGGAGTAAGCAAGTATTTAATAAATGTAATTAGTCGCAGTTGGTATGTCTGAATAATCTCGAATGCTTAATATCGTGGGCGGAATAATCAAGTTTTCACTTAAATACCCACATTAAATAGGTAGGTAAATAATTCAAATTTCCTGAAATACATTAAATTTTAAGTGTATTAGCCTAAAAATACATTTCTAACACCTTTAATTTCGTAATCTACACGATATCCGATTGGGTATGTGAATTAAAAGCAGTTTCCTGTAGAAAGCGCGGGAACTCGCTTCTCTTGTTTAGATGCATAAACAGAGCTGCTACTCTGAATGAAAATCGGGTGAAATAGGTACGTTTAGTACAAAATACAGAGTTACAAAATGTCAGATGGTACAATTAAATCTTAAAAATCGTTTTTTTTACTAGAGTTTTAGGTTTTTGTAAAACTGATAAAAGAAAAGTTGTTTAGAATGACACAAAGGAGCTATGTGTAGAATAGTATTAGTATATTAAAATTAACCCTGTATATATAAGAGATTTCCACCTATATATTGACTCATCACGATATCTCTGGAACCATAAGGCATAGCGACTTGAAATTTGGTAGGATTATTCCTTTCGCCGAGTAGAGGTCAGCTAAGAACGGATTTTACGAAATTCCACCCACAAGGGGGGTTGCGGGGGTGTTAACAATGGAAAATTCCCATTTTTAACCTATAGCTGCTATCGACTTCAAATTTGTCGAAGATATTGCAGTATTAACATAGCGGGGCATCAGTTATTACTTTTGATGCGAAACAGAGTTCGCCGGGTCAGCTAGTTGTTGTATAACACGGTTATTTGGAGAGGTACGGGATTTCCCTAGTTTGGGCCCCTAGCTCCTTTCACTCAATATATTGTAGTTAACTCAACAATGTGACTATTAGTTTTAAAAGGAGAAAAATAAACGTTATTTTATATTATATTACATTTATATAAAACTTGTAAAATAAAGGAAATCCAGCAAAAAACTAACTTAAAAACCTAAGCATGAATTTTGTATCAATTTTAATTTCGGTTGGAAAAATTGGATCAAAATTTTTGAAGTTATACTTCTTTAGGCGCGTTATGAAAAAATGATGAGAGTGAAATTTTAAGATGCGCGCGCACCTGTGACACAAAATTAACAGTATGAAGTGCTAATAAATTATATTCAGTAGTGATTTAAATTGAATATTTTGATTGATATTACTTACTATTGTGAAAAAAATTGTGCTTATATACTTTTTCAAGTGCTCCAATATAATTGAGGTTAACTATCCGTATGTATTATTTATTGATCATTATATTTATCATTTATATATATCATTGATTAAAACAACTTTCAGGATTGTATTCCCTCCCGACGTTTCGAACTCTTTACAGAGATCATTTTCACGAGTATAAACTATACTCGTGAAAATGATCTCTGTAAAGAGTTCGAAACGTCGGGAGGTAAAAATAAATAATAAATAAACGCGATACAATCCTGAAAGTTGTTTTAATCAATGAATGAGATTCGCGAAAATCTTAGAAACAATTATATATATCATTTATTATATCATTATATATATTTATTGATTATCATTTATTGATGAAATATTATTAAATTATTAATGTTAAATACTTATTATTGGTTATTTAATATTTACAAAATAAAGAAATAAATTTAATAAAACATTTAATAAAAAGTTTGTGACAAAAATTAAAATTGAACATCAAATTATAATATTAATTTTTAATATTTGCTATTAAATAGAATAAATAATAAATATTTATAAAAATAACTAAATAAATTTAATGAAATTTTTTTGATAAAAATGAAAAGTGAATATTAAATTAAGAAATCAATAAAAATGACCAACCTTAAATTCAATTTTTGAATTTATTATTAAATTTATTTTTAAAATATTAAATAATCAAATGAAACTCGTGAAAATGATCTCTGTAAAGAGTTCGAAACGTCGGGAAATAAATAATAAATAAACGCGATATAATCCTGAAAGTTGTTTTGATCAATAATCAATAATAAACATTTAAAATTAAGAATCTTTTAATATATAGTACAAATTATGTATTATATATTTATTATTCTCTAAATTTTGTTTTTAATAATTATATACAGTGTAAACTCCATGTAACGTCACTCTATTTAACGACAAACTCCCTTTAGCGTCGAAATCAATTGGCTTTGGTTGGTTTAGCTTGTCTTTCATACAATGTTTCACTCTACATAGCATTACACCTACTCTCAATAACGACAACAATTGAGTAATGAAAAGTACCTTTTATGTTGCTAAAATTATTAAAAACTGCACAGCTGTGTAGGATCTATTGTCGCTTTATTATCCTAGCCCGCAATAAACTCGACTGTCGGCATCATGCATACCGAACTTTCTAAGAAATTCGTTCTTTTGTTTACAAATTGGGATTGCTTGTACGTGTAGACTGTTGTTGACCATGGCTCATAAGTAGGAGTCATGGATTATCATATTCTTAGTTGCTCACAAATTTACAAACTGTAAACATGGCTAATAAAAGAAAATCACTGTGTATTGACGAAAAAGTTTTACTGATACGCGCAATAGAAACGGGAGAGAAGATAAGTGATGTTGGCAAACGCTTTGGATTTAGTCGCTCTACCGCGTCCACAATATGGAAAAACAAAGAAAAAATCCTGAAGACGAGGGAAAATCTTCCAAAAAAATAAAGAATATTGCTAGATATGTATAAAATAAGTAAAAAATACAGCAAAATGACTGGTGCACCAAAAGACGTCAGACAAAAATAACAGACTATACGCAATAGCGTTCAAATAACATTCTTTTTTATGCACATAACTACTAACAATAGTCGGAAATAAACTTTTTCTTTTAGAAGAAACATCAGAATTATATCTGATGTTTCTTCTCTCCATTTAACGACAACTCTCTATAACGCCATAAAATGCACAGTCCCTTCAGTGTCGCTATATAGAGTTTACACTGTATATATTTTAATGATGCCAAAAAAGTATAACTTCTCACGCGCGTACATAAGTACACGCACCCATATTTTTTTTTAATAAAAATTTAATCTAAACTTATCTTCTACTTAATTGTTTTTCAAAACCTTATAATCTGATAACAAAATTATAAGTACTTTGAAGTCTATAATATGTATCACGCCCGATACCTCTAGAGTACACGCAGTCGCATCTTGTAGCATCGGCGCCTCGCGGTGGTGAGGTTCTTGCCGCACTTTCTGTACCCGCGCCTACAAACGTCCAGCAAGTCCGACATGATTATTTAAGTTAGAATAACTTTTTTATTTATGAACCGATTGAAATAAAAACAAACATTCAATCTTAACTGATACTTACTACAATATATTACTGAAAACCACATATAGATACAATAAGCCGCTTCTAAGATGCACAAATCCACAGACAAGCAGACAAACGACAGGGCCATATTTGCCATATTCCATATTCGAAGGCTTATATTATCTTTGGAAATATAACAGGTACATATTTCAAATTAATATTTTATCCTGTATCAATTTTCAAAGTTTACAGTAGATTTAGGACATGTTTGTTTTCGGAATTATCCCTTTTTAGGATGGTGAGAACCGTAAGATTAACAACAACCCTATCAGTTACCTAGAAGTGACTAACTGACTGTAGGTCTATGGTATATACTCCAATATGAGACATACTGGAATTAATGTACTTAGACTAGAATGAAAACAAGCCCTACGGGCTTAAATACTTATGAGACAAGCCCAAGCACAGGTACATTATGGATTTGTAGGCGTAATCAATGGTTCTTTAGTACAAATATAAATATTATTTTCGAGAAAAAAAAAACATTTAACGTGAAAATATTATAACAGATGTATTACATTATTATCTAGGATCAAGTTAACAGTACTGGAGCCATATACTTGGATTTATGAATGTGCCGGCCCTACACATAACTACATCTACACCCGAAACCACTCAGAATATCGGCGTCAAGTGGCTCAACTGTCGCGTTTCCTTTCGTTGAATTAGATTGCCTGCTAACCCACTACCCTCCGATCCCACACACTACTTTTTTACCCCTATCTATATTGCAGATGTCCTCGGCCAGCGTCACTTACCACGCGGTGACAGTCGTGCTTATTAGCCGTGTTGCCCTTTTCGTGCTTGTTTAAGCCCTACGGCCTTGTTTCTATTCCAGTTATAATTAGCTTACACTGGAAATATTAGTTAAAATTAAGAGAATATCTAGGTTACTTGCGCTGTTTTATCAGTATAAATTCGTCTCTATTCACGTTTCCTCGCATAAATAAAAATAAAAAATGTACCAAGTTTGTTAGATCTAATATTTTGTAAAGGAACGTGTTTGATAAATTTAGTTAGAAAAATATTTTATGAGCAATAATATGCTTTGAATATTATTTTTATAACAATTTTATTATATTTCTTTAGTTTAAATAAGTAATTAGAAATGTTCCTTTGATCCAACTGTGTAAACGTTGTTCTATATGTCTAAATGATGGGCGCGCTTCAAGATACGAATGCGAGGTTATTACAAACTATTTGGGTAAAGCCTACTATTAAATTACAGGAAATAAATATTTAAATGATGAACTAAAATGATTGGATATTAAGTAAATAATATGTATCAAGGGGGCGAACAAGGAAGACTGTCACTGGGTGGTAAGTGACAAACGCCGCCCATGGACATCTGCAATATAGATAGGGTTACAGAAGTAGTGTGTGGGATCGGAGGGTGCTGGGTTAGCCTGCAATCTCAGTCAACGAACGGAAACGCGGCAGCTGAGCCACTTGACGCCGATATTCTGAGTGGTCTCGGGTGTAGCTGTAGTTATGTGTAGGGCCGGCACATTCATAAATCCAAGTATATGGCTCCAGTACTGTTAACTTGGTCCTAGATGATAATAATATAATATCTGTTATTAGTTGTTATATTTTCATGATAAATGTTTTTTTTTCTCGAAAATAATATTTATATTTGTACTAAAGAACCATTTATATCCATCATGTACCTGTGCTTGGGCTTGCCTCATAAGTATTTATATATTTAAGTATTCACATGGTTATATCCTGTTTAGGGAAAATACACCCTCGTATTATATTAAGCACGTATTTCCTGTAGATGATATTCGCCTAGTATATATTAAGATATATAGTTATATTTTGTTATGATAATGTTGAGACTCGGAATAAATACAAAAGAGGTTTATTTAAAGATTTCCGTTAAATTATATACAGTGTGGTTTGGGTAGTAAATATTTTTATGAAAAAAGAGGCAAACGTAACGTAGAAAAATGCAATACGAGGGATACTTCTCTCACCAAGCGCTACGTGCTATGAGCTAATAGAGCGGCTTATTCATGTAGCGTAACTATACTATGTATTATTTACACCCATACACATACATAACTTCACGCTAAATCCCTTGCGGGATAGGCAGAGAGAACAGCGCGCCATAAGGCACGATTCTTGCATACCTCACTCGCTTCTTTGAATTTTATACCTCTTTTCTCTCTAACATCACCTTCACCATCACCATCACCTGTGTATTATTTTTTATAATAAAAGCGAAAAAATAAGAGTTGTTTATTTAAAAAGGGGTAGAGGAAATTATAAAATAAAGCGTACTGGCTGTCATAACTTTTGAATCGTTTTCTCTTTAATCTAAATGAGAAAAAAGGAAGCAGGAGTTTCATAAGCGCCTTATTTTTTTTTATTGTAAACGACAGAGACGGTGTACATCTACTTAGAAATAAAATTAAGAGGAAATATTTTTAGCGATTATAGAATATGTATTGAAACTCATTTTGCATAACTCCACTGTAATTTTACGGTAATTAAACAAACCTATTTAACCTAAATAGGTTTGTTTAATTACCGTAGATATATCAATTTGGTAGAATTTTTGTCTAAACTTAACAGATTATCGTCAATTTTTATAATAATTTATAGAGTCATGTGTTAGTAATAAGATCTCCATGTTAAGATCTTCATCTTCACAGAATGAATGCATATAAAATAAAAAAAACTTCAAAAAAGGGTAATTCCTAAGTCTTGAGTAAATTCACTAATCGACTGCTAAAAAACAGTAGAATTCTTGTACACACTGAAGCATATCTTTAACGAATAGTGAAGCCGGATTCAACTCTCACACAAAACAAAAGTCACTTGGTACTATTTAGCTTTAACGGGCCTCGTGGCGCATTGGTAAAACTACCGGCTGCAGAAATGAGGTCGGGGATTCGATTCCCACCCGAACACAAATATTTGTGACAAACATGAATATTTGTGTGGCGTCTGGGTGTTTGTATGTGTGTATCTGTATGTATCTGTATCTATGTATTATAAGTATGTATTTACAAAAGAAAAGTATATATGCATTATTATCCGTTATCTAGTATCCATAACACAAGCATTTAGTTGTTTAGCTTGGAACTAGAGGGCGCTGTGTGTATTGTGTCCAAGACTCTACGTGAAAAGTGGAATTGACATACCATAACATACCTTCAGGCTTTTTCCTACCCGAAGGTGTAGGCAGCGACTGTTGAGCCTAGACTCGCCTTATGTTTACGTCCCAAATGGAATAAAGTGGTAAACCTATTGCTATACCGGGCACAAAGTTGTCAGTGATCGATTTAACTTATAAAACTTAAGACATATAACTTTCGAAAAGATTTTTTTTGTTATGAGATTGGAGGGCAAACGAGCAGGCGTGTCGTGTGATGATAAGTGACCAGCGCCGCCCGTGGACACCTGCAACACATATAGTGTCACGTTACAGTTGCGTTGCCGACCTTTAAGGGAGTAGGATAGGGTAGGAAAGGTAGGGAAAGGATGGGGAAGGGGGGTGGGCCTCCGGGTACCTCTCTCACCAAACGAAACGCGGCACGAGCCACTTTACGTCGATCTTCTGAGAGGTCGTCGGCCGTCGTTCACCGGTCGAGCCGGCCCATTCATGCAGCGAACTGATCGGGTCTACCACTGTCTACCACAGACTTTCGAAAAGTCATTGGTGTGAGCCACAACTAAGGTTGAAAATATCTAGAACCATTTACGATGTTACAGTAGGCATAATATAATCCACTGTCATAACAGCACTTAACAATCTATTTCTAGAAGGGTTGTAACGAACGAAACGACCTCCCTACGATATGTACATATTGTTTATTTAATATATATATATATAAGTATATAAGGGTTGTTTCCAAGCGCTTTAATAGGTTAGCCATTTGCTTTCGTAGTCATTAAGCGGGTTTGAAAAAGATTTATATATTTATTTATGAGTGGCCTAGAGTATAAATATTCTGCTCGACCGGTGAAATACTAAATACTACGGTCTTTTAGCATGTCGACGTTAAGTAACTCATGCCGCATTTTGTTTGGATACAGAGATATACGCAAGCCTAACCCTGTTCTGTTGTTATAAATCTGTGTAAACTCTCACATGTTGATATACTTATATATATATATATATATATATATATATATATATATATATACATATATATATATTGAACGATGTGTGTAGCTTAAACAGCTTAACGGGTAGCTTATGAGGTGTTAGAAGGTGTTAGAGGTGGGGCCCAGAGTTAACATGTTAACCCTGGGCGTATAAGACATAATAATAATGTACTTTATTTCCCTAAATTTCCGCTTCGAAAAAAATACGTAGTCGTTTTTCTTCTCGTAGCCTGACGTAGATGTTTGGTATTTCTGTTACTCAATTTTCTTTACTATTTTCTTTTTTATGGTATTAAATTATTTTGTATATTAAAGTAGAAAATAGTTAAGATTTTGTCTTAATAAATATTTTATTTTACTAAAATCTATGCTTAAAGGCTTTACCCTACTTGTCTTAGTCTAGTGATTTAGTCTGTGTCAACCTCTTATAATACATACCAGAGCAGTTCCTTTATAACGGTAAGTCCATTCACCTCAAGCAAGTCTAAATTACACCCCAGCTTGCAGGTGATATACAGTTCATTTATTTTATCCGTCCAACAACGGATCCAATTAAAACTTAACACGACAAGTGGTGACATCTAGTTTCTCTTTTAAAAATATACACACACGATGAAGCTGACATCTATTGCGTCCACGAGGTATTGCTAAGGTTGATTTGGTGTTAGTTTTGCATCTGCTTATAATAGTTGAACTGTACATGGCACCACTAGTGTAAATTTAACTTCACATGTTTCGTATTTGATGGCGTAGACAGCAACGATTGCTATATTAGAAAATTAATCTCATGTTAAACTTTACATTTGATTAATATTTTAGTCCCAAATTATTTCAAAACCTTAACCTTAACCAAAACCAAAAAACTCATAACTAGAAGTCCGCAATCCGAAGATAAGCAAAACATATGATAATGAATTATCCACACAAACCAAATCCCAAGTAGACTCTTACGAAATCAACCATATGAGAGTAGGTAGCTCTATTGTTTACGTAAGGTTGTTACACGGCAATTCTAATATTTTTACAATATCAGCTCTTTGAGAAGATTCTTTGAAAGAATAATGATGATCCTCCATAATGGCAAAGAGTAATTTAGCAGCAAGTACAGTCGACAGAATTAGGTAGTAAGTAATCTGTGAAGTACTGCACCTGTTTATGACAAGACGGCTTCTGATCCAGACGTCCGGATTCGAATCCTGACACCGGCTCACACCAATGGACTTTACGAATTTGTATTCGGAAGTTAAGTATGATAAATATCGAAAACTGAAAACTTTGTGCCCGGTATGGCAACAGGTTCGCCACCTATTTCATTTGGGACGTAAACATAACGGCGAGACGAGGCTTAACAGCCGCTGGCTATACCTTCGGGTAGCAAAAGGCGTGAAGTTATGTTTTGTCAAACATCAGACCTAATTTCTCAATAAACTGTGAGCAAAGATTTTTTTTCATAAATAACGCCACATTAAATACCTAGTAAAGTATACGTAAATACGCAACTCAAGTTATATTTACTTTTTGCGTTTCCAATATACTAATGCATTCACTCTAATAACCACGAAAGTGTACGCTTTTAATTTTATTGTACCTATCACGTAGACGTAAGTCAGGTCAAAATTTGATTTAGTACGAATTGCTAATTTCCGTAAGTGCTCAGACAATATCAAATTAAACATACATATATGTAGATACCTACACGCACTTGTATCGTATATTATGTATGTAAATCATTATGAAGATACTTTGATATATTTATAAATGTGGAATTGATGGGAGAGGAAATATATAATAAAAATAATTGACAAGTCTATTTGTTTGTTATGTTTCGATACACTGTTAGTCAAAGAAACTATTTCGGGCTTGTTTTGATATGTGATAAATATCAATGACTCAAATAAAATAATAAAGTAAAATAAAAATTCATTTATTTATGATTTATACCGACACTTATGAGGACCACTTTTAGATAACCCGATTACTCTGGCGCTGAGAAGAATTGGCAAGAAACTCAGGGAGGACTCTTATTTCATAAATAACAGTGCTACTCACTAAATACACAAATTAATAGGCACATGTTATATGGCAATGGCAAACACTTTTGTTTTTGAGAACTATTATTTATTTCTAATACTAAAATTACAATTTAGAAATGAAATAGAAATATAATGATACAATTTAACTTAGAAGATACTGTGGTTATGAATTGACTTACTAGACTAACTGTGAAATGGCACAACATCATCTATATAGGCTATTGGTTTTGGGGAGGGGAACACATTAAGGGATACAAGTGCGTGAGGATAGGGTAAGTGGTTACAAGGTGTGTGTGCCTGTTTATATTTATTAACGTTTAACAATATTATCTAATGTATATAACTAGAAAGTTGAATACTATTACATAGTGTAAATATATAGTTAAGTTATAATCTAACAATTACATAGAGATAAGTTATAATCTAACACACAGTACTTGAACAGACCTGACCCTATAAACAGTACCCGTACACGAGAATGACGCATATCTAAGCCAGCGCTTTCTTAGCCATATTTCAGAGAAGGTGGCATTACGATCAACTACTAAATAGTGTCATTAGGCAATATGTTCCGCCACCAATTCCATTTGGTATATAAAAAGTCTGCTATCTACCTTCTGGGGTAGCAATGGCGTAAACTTATAAAAATATTTCTGCAAAGATCTAGCAAATGTCATTAATGTGATTAAATGAGAAAATTGATGTAAGTCACTTTTTTTGAATTATTATATTCTCTTAATATAGACGTTAACAAAGCTTAACACTAAGGCATGTAATAACAGGAAATGTCTCTTCGAGGCGTACAGAAGTACTCGGCAGGAAAAAAATAGGATGACTTACACAAAATATACAATCAAATCAAGACAAAAAAAATATCTTTGTGGTATTTTTTTCTCGGTCTCGTTTGTTTGTTTCCAGCTGCGATAAGGATTCCGTTTTGAAAAATTATGTGTATCTTGAGATTTGATATTGGCTAAAGCTTTTATTTGGTTTAGAACAAATTAAACTTTTTTTTATTATTACAAAAACCTTACTTTTGTGTTACTAACAATAGTGGATACGTTTAATCCATACTGATAATTATTTACCTTTAAATATAGATATATATTTAGATTCAAATATAAAATACAAAAGCAAAAGGATTTGATGTTTCTTTAGTCTCAGGTTTTCATTAAAATCAGTTTATTTATCAAACATCACGCTGTGCCCAATAGGCAGTCAGTAGCACTGAGTTCTATTAAGGTATAACTATATACTGTAAGTAATACGCGCGGTCAGCTAGGTTTATATATTAGATTACCATAACAGTCAAATTAAATGAGAAAATTGTGGCTAAAAATGCAATATCTGAAGTAAAGCTAAAGCGTGTTGCCTAATAAATTATAAATTAAATTATTAATCTTTATAAATTAATAAAATAATATAATATATCATGTCTTGAGAAATAAATGACAAACGTGTTCTCTAAAAATACGGTACCGATCTTTTATTAACTAGAAAGTAAATAAGTGTGCATGAAAGAAGAATAAACGCGGTAAAAATGAAGACGGATATTTATGCAGATATTTAGAAAGAACGAATAATACAAGATTGACTAAGCAGATAGATATACAGAGCGGAAATGGGAATATGTATGAGTCCAGGACGGCAACGACGCAATTTCCATGACCAAATCAGAAATATCGTAATATACAAGAAAAATTATGTTCTCAAGAAGTTCATCTTTTTATATGAAATAGTCATAAAATCAAACATGACGATATAAAGTTACTTGATATGTTAGCTGGTGAGATGAGTCGGATAGATTGCGAACACAATTTATGGACAGAAGCAATTTATATTCAGGTTTCCTATTCTGACGGTTTAACTCTACGAAAGTATTTGGTTGTATTTGAAATTGGCTGACGAATTCGCTGACGATTCTAAGCTTTCAAATAAATAGAAGTAATGTTTAAAAACTATTTGTGAGACAGACAAATTTTTAATAACTGTTTATTTATTTATTTTGCTCTACTAGAAGCTTGCTTTGTGAATTTAATATTATCTACGTAGAGAACAGACCGGGTCCTGGCGCTCGCTCTGGGAGTCCTGGCGATCTGGGGACTTGGATCAAGATAACTCTGACTCGTAACATAATCTCTTTTGATTTATTTTAGAACATCAGTAACAATGCGAAACTGTAATAAATCAGTGTCACACAAGAAACATTTTGATTCAGTGAGGCGATTGTAATTGTAACTGGTACACTGATTTTTTTGTTAATTTGATTCAAGAAATATATTGTTTGTGTACTTTTACGCCCCTATTCTGGTATAGACATCGTTGTATTGTAACATTACTGACCTTATTTAAACTATTACCAGCTGAAGGTGTAGGCTGTGCCAATTACAACTCTAAATAAATTTGGTGTGACTTATGACATTTATTGACATGACATTTAACCTTATCAGATTAAGTACTGGCATGCATAATACTATAACAGATTTGAGATATTTGACTTCGGTTTTCGGTGGAGCTGGGGTAACTACCATGATAGCCTATTCCATACTCCTAAATATCTATTTATATGTATTGTTAGAATCACTATCATTTCATCGCGATCATTTCCTAGCAAGCAACTGTAAGAAAATGATTAGTTGCATCACATAGGTGACATAATATACAAACTTCGGGTTGAATGAAGATAATCAGACCTCAATATATTAGAATTGGTTGGGTAGACACGTTCTCAGCTTCCATTAGTCTTGGTCACGCTCAGAATTACAAAAACCTCGTTAACTTTCAAACAATGCTCTCCAATTATCGCCAAGAATCCTTCTTGAATGTACTTATGATAAAACTCAGCGTTATTTATAGAGCCAATATTTTTTTTTATTGTTACTTGAGAATTGAGTTTAAACATAACTTCACGCCTTTTTTACCCGAAGGTGTATAATGTAAGCAGCGGCTGTAAAGCCGCGAATCGCAAGTATATTTATATCCCAAATGGTGGCGAACCTAAACTGCTCATAAAGTTTTTTATTCATCGATATCTTATCGATATCTCACACATAAATTCCGTAAAGGGATTCGAGAGGTCAATTGTGTGAGTCCGGATTCGAACCGACGTGTCGAGGCTTAACAGCCTTCGGGTAGAAAATAGCGTAAAATTATGCTTACGTTTTTCTCTACTATCTGTAAGTCCTTCTAAAACACATAATATCCCTTCAAACATAACATAACTTCACGCCTTTTGTTACCCGAAGGTGTAGGCAGCGGCTGCTAAGCCTCGTCTTGCCGTTAAGTTTACGTCCCAAATGGAATAGGTGGCGAACCTTTTGCCATACCGGGCACAAAGTTTTCAGTCATCGATACTTATTACACATAACTTCCGAAAACAATTTCGAAAAGTCATTGGTGTGAGCCAGTGTGGGGAGTTGAACCCGGACCTCTGGATCAGAAACCGTGTGCTCGACCACTGGCCCACCGAGACTCTTATCGAATATCTCTTCAATATATACAAAATGTTGTCATTGCTTGAGTATCGGCAGCATAGAGTTACAAATACTGAATTTCGTTATATTTTATATTACAAATATAGGAAATATAATAGAATATTCAACAGTATATCTATATTTATTGTATATTAGATACTCCGCTATCTCCAGATACATCTGACGCAACATTTCATAAACATTGCGCGATATTTAATATTGGAGACGGATATTGTTCTGTCGTAGGACATAAGTAACGGGGCGAGCTTCCGAGTTCCCTTGTTCCCTTTCAATGTTTTATTTCATGCTGAAAATAAGCAAAAATCATAATTTGTTTTTTTTTCTTCTGATATTCAGTCGTTTTTATTTCTCCATTCCAATTTTAAAACTTAATTTTCTTGTGAATCTGATTCCATTGGCGAGATGATGATGAAATTCTATGTTCCTATTGGCTCAGATATTAAATCGTATGTTGGCTTTTCATTTCGGCAACCAATCACGAACACACATCACAACACCAGATCCGATCTTTAATCCGATTTGATTTCGAGACCCAATGTTAGTTCTGAAATACAAAAAGTACTTTTGTGAATTCAAATCCACCAGTCATGCACTCGAGCAACAAAGCTTTATCAACTTTATTGTACCCAGAGATAGTTTCATAAAAATGGATTATTATATATTTTTTTCTCTTGATTAGTCCTGAGCAATAACCCGAGAGGTATTTTTTAACTATTAGCTACTTTTTTAATGGGATAGGAGGGCAAACAAGCAAGTGAGTCATCTGATTATAACCAACTGCTCACCGCCTATGAACACTGTGGTGCGTTGCCGTTCTTTCGGGGCGAAGGGGGGGGGGAGATCGGGCCTCCGGATACCTCTCTCACGGAACGAATCGTGTAACGAGCCACTTCATGCCGATATTCCGATAGGTCGTAGTATTTCACCGGTCGAGACGGCCCATTCTCGCAGAGAACTGCAAGACTCTAGCACTGTTCAAAAATTAAGTAGGAGATATATAAGTATTACATCATTTCAGATTTTTGTATATATTTAGGCAACATATTTCCTTGGATCTTCTAATATTTCATCAATCATACTGGAACATTAATATTGATAAAATTCTAAATATCACGGTGCGTGGTTTTCAATCATTTTCGATCAAATCGGGAAGCAAAATCTGATTTTCACCATAATATTATCTTGTGTTTACAATTTCTTAAACGATTGACTTGTCGCAGCATTCGAACATTAGACATTTAAATCCGAAACAGTAACACAAGATCGTGGACGATTCAATAGAAGACATAATTATATGTTTTATTTAAAAATCCGATTACAAACTGTTAAAAAAAAAGAAATTACTTTTAGTAATTTTGCCAATTAATATAAATTTAAGGTCCTTGATATTACAGATGAAAGATACCATTTCTAAAATTAAGCTATTTATACATGGCAGCTTGTGAGTTAATTTACTTCATAGTAAAAATGGGAGAGAATGTATACGAATAAATTGGCATGAATTATACGAAGCGCAAAAAATACAGCACTAGAGCCATGCAATAGTCATAAATTCGTGTGATATAACATACAACCTTCCTTTCTTAGAAGCTCCTCCTGGAGTTACGCTTATTTATCTCTGCCACAATTTCTTTACCAAATTTAATGTCGCTAAATCTCTGGGATGAATATAAGGCCTTTCATTTTTTTAGAAAAATAAAATGGTTCTAGAAAAGTCTTTTTCCCTAATGAAGCAGCTCTTTAAAAAAATACTCTAACATCATAAACCAAATAAATAATAGTTTAAAAAAACTAAAAAACACGCTTTTTATTGAAAACCGAACTAAAAAATAGAAAAATAAAAAAAAAATACTTTATTTTAAAAAAAGCGTGGGGTGCTTTTTAAGATATTATCGAAATGATAATCACTCTACTCATATCTGTCAATAAAATATTTATAACTATTGACACCATGCACCCCACGCTTTTTTTAAAATAAAGTATTTTTTTTTTATTTTTCTATTTTTTAGTTCGGTTTTCAATAAAAAGCGTGTTTTTTAGTTTTTTTAAACTATTATTTATTTTAAATTTTTTAGTTCGGTTTTGTATGACAGCGCGTTTCTTAGTTTCGAATTTGAGGAATAGCGCCATCTGTGACTTATGTAAGGAACTCGTTTCAAGTTGATAGCGTAAACTTTCCGCTGATTGCCACTAGATGGTGCGATTTGTGAACTTTCATAGTTCACAAATCGCACCATCTATCGTTCAAAAAAGCGTGGGGTGCATGGTGTCAATAGTTATAAATATTTTATTGACAGATATGAGTAGAGTGATTATCATTTCGATAATATCTTAAAAAGCACCCCACGCTTTTTTAATTTATATTCATTGAAATTTTTAACACTATTTTTTTAATTTAAATTCATTAAAATTTATTTCCTATTTTTTAGTTCGGTTTTCTAGTCTAGAACTTTCATAGTTCACAAATCGCACCATCTAGTGGCAATCAGCGGAAACTAAAAAAGAAGTCGGTTACAAACAAACCTACAAACCTACAAACCTACAAACCTACAAACCTACAAACATACAAACATACAAACATACATACAGGTGAAGCTAATAAAAAGCTAATAAAAAAAATGGTGTGGACTCAATACACGAATAGATGCTATCTTTTTTTCAAGCCTAGCAACTATTATTTGTCTTATGTGACGGTAATTGTTTCAAATTGTAACGGTAAAATCGAAGGATTAGTGAGCTTTATGTATAGACATAAAACTTCAAAGTACAGTAAATCAAATCAGTAATAACAATCAATTGTAAAATAATCAGAATAAAGGCAATGTATATGTTACGGTAAATCTGATTAATTGAAAAATATTAATAATGTTTTGGTAAATGTGAATAAACGATCGAAATTTATTACTTTTAGTAGTAATTATTAATAATTCACGACACATATTGGTAAAAGTTATAATAGTCTATCTATGGAGTCTCAGTCTATGGAGAAAGCATAGAGGGCAGGAGACAGGTTTAGTCGGTAAGAGTCCGGCACTACCCAAACTACCTCATACGTGACGTAGTTTGGGTGTCCACGAGGATTCCGACTCCAGACTAGAAAAAAAAAACCTAAAACCTAACCTAACCTAACCTAAACCTGAATCTAAACTAAACAACTAACTAACCCTAGTAAGCAACAACAAATAACGTGCACGTGCTTTTAAAACAATAACACCGAGCCAACTAAGCCGAGCCACTTATTACATTTATCACTACTAGGGTTAAATTATTAATAATAACCGACAAATGTAATTAATTTATCACTTTAACCTCGACTTTCGGTAATTATTAATAATAATAGATAATTATTAATAATCTTCAATTATTCACTCTTACCGTGACATATACATATTGCATACACTTTATATTAGAAGTGAACAGTCTAGCCTAATAAAGGACGCAATACATGACGATAGTTATATTGAGCTGTCAAAAAAGTTAGCTAGTTGTCGCTAACTTGGACACATGATCAAATAACAAACGTGATGATTAAGCTATAGTGCAAATACTTGCTGAATCCAGAAACTTCTAAATATTTTAAAATGGATAAAATGTAATTTGGGCTCATGTTGGATATAACTTTAAAAAAGTTTTTACCATTTGTGTTTCTTGAAGTCGGTTTGACAAAAGTCATATTTAACTAATAAACTACTTATTTACATTTGTCACTTTATTTTTGGAATTAAACATACATTAAAAAAAATATAAAAAACTTTAGGCTTATGACATATGCATAAGGTAGAAATATAATGAACGGGATTTAACGCACACAAGCACAAGCAACACTGCCAGTGCAACGTGGCTGAATCGTCAAGTTACCTAAGGTCAATATTTTTTACCCAAGCGTGTCGCGTTAATTTCCGTTCATTATATTTAAAAAAAAACCCTACGAATTAAAAATCTTCTCCTTTTTTAAAGTCGGCTCAAAATATAAAACCAATTTGGTATCATGATACTTTATAGCATAACATACATAACATAACATAACTTCACGCCGTTTTCTACCCAAAGGTATAGGCAATGCCCGTTAAGCCTCGACTCGCCGTTATGTTTACGTCCCAAATGGAATAGGTGGCGAACCTATTGCCATACCAGTTTTTAGTCATCGATATTTATCACACATAACTTCCGAAATTAATTTTGAAAACCATTGGTTGCTAGGATTCGAAGCCGCGAGCTCTGGATTCAGAAGTGGGGCGCTCGACTACTGAACCACCGAGACGACTAAATCCTTTATAGCATTAAAGTATATATAGTATATGTTTATATATCAAGTAAATAAATAACACGCGAAGCGACCGACATTGTACAATTAACTTTAGACAATGAAAAATAACAACAGAAAAGAAACTGAAATGTTTACACAATGAATACCCAAAAGACAATGAGGTCTTTGTCGTTCTTTATTCAAAATGAGTCGGTTAATTTTTATTTTTGGTCTGAGTAAATATTAATAAAATATTACGATTAAAATTTTCTGGGCAAAAATTGACTGTGGGCATGGCGATACAGGCCGTGGCGACGCATCGCCACGCCATCGCTACTATACTGACGGAATATATATACTACTCGTATACGTAGTCTATAAATAATAGCATATTAGTTGTTTAATAGAAATATTATGAGGAACACGCTAACTTGGGGCGTAACCCAGAACCATGTACGCCAGATATCCATAAAACATTAATTTGAGAGCGAACAAGGCTCCCGACGTTCCTAGTACTCCACAACACCAAGAGACAACGTTAAACTTTAAGATAGATGAAATTAAAAGGATGCTTAAAAATGTGCAAGATGAAATAAGAAATAAAGTGTTATCATTTTCTAGAGAAAATTCGTCTTAAACAATTTTTTTATCATAAAATATTTAGATCCATAACTCTAGTTATGGATTATCTCATAATTGAGTTATCTCATAATATATTTATATCATAATGATCATATCATTACTATCATAATCTGTACTTTTGTACCTATTTTAATACTATTTGTACGAAATAATTGTCAATGTTTCATATCTGTCAGGCGTACCTGGATGACTCATATGTTTAAATAATATTAATCGTCAAGGCGAAAAACTGTAGCGTATTACCAAGAATTTAAAGAATTAATTGGCATAAAACAATCTGTACTATACAGACTGTTTTATGCCAATTATTTATTTTCCCTGAACTTTTGAAACGACGCTAATTCTTTTAAACGGCCTCGGTGGTCTCTGAATCAAAACGCCGGTTCGAATTCTGGCTCACACTAATGACTTTTCAAAATTATTTTCGATATTTATGTGGGATTAATATCGATGAAAACTTTGTGCCCGGTGTGGCTATAGTTTTGCCACTGTCTGTGCCTTCAGATAGATGGGATATGCGGCGAGTCAACAAGTGGGTTACCTGACGAAAGGCGGCATGAGCCTTTTTACGTCTACATTATGAACGGTAGTGGTATTTCACTGGTGGACACACTCCATTCATATTGCGAACTCCGTGAATCTAACATAATAAATTACTTCCATAAACACACTGTATTTATAAGCACTTACGTCGGTAGACATTTTGAGTTTCAGCTTTACAAATTAATTTCATATATTTATAGAGTAATGAGTAAATGTTTACAAAAGGTCTCTAAGTGCTCTGCCTAATTGAAACTCGAGCGATGTTTGCCGCTCCCACTGTACTGCCAAATAGTTTATTTTCCTTTGTCAAATTAGAAACTGCACTTTATATTTGCCTGTAATGTACGGTAAACATCACGCAGTGTAATCGAATAAATAAACAATACTTGTATATATGAATGTTAGCATTATGAAGGATAAATAAGGGAAAATAATAATAAAGTGAGTAATTTATTTGTAATGAGTAATGTTGTAATTGTGTAATTTGTAATATAGAATACCGCCACCCCATCTCTTCCCGTGGGTGTCGTAAAAGGCGACTAAGGGAAAAGTTGGAAGAGTGGGCAGCAGCATTCTCTCTCAAGAAAATACAGCCTACTACGATCGCCAACCCGCCTGCCAAGAGTGGCGATTATGGCAAAAACCCCCCATGGTTGAGCGGACCGGCAGTTGTGGCGCTCTATGGGGGAGGCCTATGTCCAGGAGTGGACCACAAAAGGCTAATGATGATGATGAGTAATATGGAGTCTCCAATTTCACATAATTAATATGTATAATTTATGAATACTATCAAATGATATATATTTAATAGTTTCCGAAATTTGGGGCAATAGTGTGTTTCTCGGTCACTTCCCCGATCAATCCCCTATGACAAACACAGGTTTATAGAACTAGAGTTTTTGTCAGCTGGTGAAATATATTTAAGCGCAAGCCTAATTTTATTTAAAAAAATAGCATCATATATATAACTTTGTATTGGAGCTATACCACGCAATACAAGCAATTTTCTTCACATTTATCTGTTAACTCTACTTGTGTTGACGGCTTGTGGTCTAGCAGAGATACTGTTGGTGATTTATGACGGTACCGGGAGGTTAACCAGAGAAGTTCACTTCGTCCTAGTGTTTCAAGGATTTATTAAGTTAATATTATAAGAAAAACGAAAAACAGAGATTAAAATAAAATTATAAATAAAGGTTATCTAATTTATATATTTTCGGGTAATTTGTTAAAGGCGTGCGTAAATTTATGAAAAGGTTTTGGAGTAAACTTATATTTAACATAAAAAATGAATCCGTCTTTTTTTATATTTAAAAATCCGAAAGACAAATATTCTTCGTGGAAACTTTATAAAGTAAAGTGGTTTTATTAATATTTCAAATAAAATTAAGTTGTCAACGTAATTGACAAATGAAAAGTAATTCGATTAACTAAATACTTTGGCCAATACGCAAACCGCGTTCGCCATATTAAAAAAGAAAAAAAAAACTAAATACTTTATCTTGAATTTAATTCTGTTTATACAATCAGCGGAGATTTAACAAGATATAACATAGCTGTGTTTATTACATCAAATAATTCTTAACGAGGAATAAAACTTTTTATTTTTCAAACAGAAAATAAAAAATAAATGAGGAAGAGCAGGACTCTATTACCGAATTCGGCGTGTCTTATCACAAGGTCGCTCAAATGCCTTAAAATCGACGAGTGTGTATGACTAATGTTATGAAAACCAGGGATCACGAGAGCAGTTTGTATGAAATTTTTTTAAAGGCTTTCAGTTGTTTGCAATTTTTATTATTATTATTTAAAATTATAAAAAGTAACACATTCGTATATAACGGAGAATGTGATATGGCTTGTTGATTGCCCTTTTTGTACAGAACTCTTTTGTGACAGCGTTTTGACCAATCAGAGAGTAGAACACTTACGTGTAGAGCGAAGTCTGGGCGCCATCTTTAATAAGGAGTTTTGACAGTTATTACGAGGCATCTTTTCTGGTGAAATAAATCCAAATTGTTCCAATTGTTTACTAATTTGATCTTAATTGTGATTGTCGAGTATTCTGTTTGCTACACCTTTTATTCACCAACCTACTGATTTGTTTTCAGTAGTAATAATAATATTGTTATTTATTTCAAATGGTTTGAAAAGAGTATTTGGCACATGAGTTTCTTGCCCGATTCTTCTCATGTTAGCCCCTACACTCGGAATCGGGCCGCTCGTGGCGATTGCGTCCGTGTCTTTTTTTGTTCCACGGAGGCACTTTCCACAAGCGCTCATGGTTGTTTTTTTTGTTTGTTTTTTTTTTATTAAATTTTAAATCATAATGTTATCTGTACTTGTTGACTATTTTTAAGTGTCTGTGAAGACCTATAAAAATAAAGTTATTTTGACTTTGACTTTGATATTATTGACTTTATTATAACCAGGAATAAATAAATGTGTTTGTTAAAAATTATCAATTGTCTGTGTTCGGATTATATCCTGACAACTTTTTCAGTAAGGAATCGAATAAAAGACTCTCCAATATATATTTAATTTTAGGTGCGATAAACATTTTCATGAAAAAATACTATGAATATAAAAGTTCACAAAATGTTGATTCGCAAAACATCACTGACTCGTATACTTTTATTAAGATGTCTAATGTCACGCTTAACGTCAATATATATACAATGACAGATCTTTGACATTTGTTTCACGCAATTCCAACTCCATTACACTTCAGCATCCATTTGCAGTAAGAACATTTGAATCTGAAATTTCCTAATCGGGCGTCATAAAAAAAAAACTTACCTAAGTTAGTTTTAGTTACATTTATTAATTTCAACTACTATACTTCAATGAATAAATATGTATACAAATCAACTTCATGATGCAAAAAATTAATTAAATCAATAGTTGAATACAGATCAATATAAAAAAAAACTTTGTTTTTCTAATACATACCTACGCATACTAATTCTGATGAGACTGATATGAGAGCAAGTGCACTATTATTTACGTTTTTTTACTTAAAAACTTTAATAATATAATTAGATATTGAAAACTCTATATATAACTATTTCACCTTGGGTTTGGCAATCAATTGAATTTCACTTCTACATTGAAATTTAGGTGGAGTGACCTCTGACCTCATAAGTTTTACTATTAATCTAAGTAGTACACACATTATAAAATATTTTTTTTTTACAGATCCTTGTAAAGTAAGTATTTTCTTATTCATTTATAATATAATAATAATCATTTATCCTTCTTATAAACGAAGCAACCCGTAAGCAAGCCTACTGAAATACATAAAATATGAGTAAGTCTCTAAGAACGCACAACAGACAGAGACTAATGTTAGGCTAAAATCCAACTAGCTAGAAAGAAAAGTCTCCATCGTTACGTTTTATCTGATAAATAAAAACAGCAAATTTGTTATGTGACGTTACTATCTGATTATTCAAATAACACTTCTACAATGACATTAGACAGTAACAACACGAGAACAATATTAAACTTTGGTTTTTGTTCACACTTAAAAACGGAACTACGAGACAGTTTAATGTTGGAAAATTGTTGTAAACATTTGAAATAAAAGCCGCCAGGGGCGTAGAACAATCTCCAAGCAGGACACTTACAATAAAAGCATTCTCTAGTAAGATTCTTATTGTTGTCAGCGTGGATAAACTGAAATGTCTGCATTATGTCCTGCCATTTCTACGCTTAATAAAGCAAAGCTTCAATCATTGTGCTCTCAAGTACCTACTCATAGCACGTGCTGACATTTTAGTAAGTCATTCAAATTTATTCGTCGCCTTTTCTTCTTTTCACTAGAAAAGATTACGTATGAATGAAGATCGCAATTTTTAAAGTCGTTTTCTTACTTTCTTGGGCAGCAAAATGGTGAAATGTGCCTTTATTTCTAAGATTTGACTCTAACACAATCATAAAACTTGTATTATTGAAGTTAATTTATATTCAATAAAAGTACATATCATAAGTTAAAAGTACATATCATATCATATCAAAAGTACGTATCATATACCACATATGTCATGTCATGCCATAAATATTGTAACAAAGAAAAAATATATTTTTTTAATTGCAAATAACATTTATTCGGCGGTCGTGCCCGGACCGATAAGCGTCGAAGGGTCAGTTCTCGAAGTCGTAAACAAATACGTCTACCTAGGCCAAATCATCTAGTTAGGTAGACGAAACTTCGAGAAGGAGGCCGAAAGGAGGATTCAGCTTGGTTGGGCTGCATTCGGCAAACTACGTCGAGTCTTCAGCTCGCCTATACCGCAATGTCTGAAGACCAAAGTCTTTGACCAGTGCGTCTTACCGGTGATGACCTACGGTGCCGAAACGTGGACACTCACGGTGGGGCTAGTCCACAAATTTAAAGTCGCTCAGCGAGCTATGGAGCGGGCTATGCTCGGGGTATCTCTGAAAGATAAACTCAGGAATGAGTATATCCGCCAGAGAACTGGAGTAACCGACATAGCCCGTAGAATAAGCTCGCTGAAGTGGCAATGGGCTGGTCACATCTGCCGAAGGACCGACGGTAGATGGAGTAAGAAGGTCATAGAGTGGAGACCGCGTCTTGGCAAACGTAGCGTAGGATGCCCACCAGCCCGATGGTCAGACGACCTCAGACAGGCTGCTGGAAAAGACTGGATGCGGAAGGCAGAGAATCGGATGTTGTGGCGCACATTAAGAGAGGCCTATGTCCAGCAGTGGACTGTAATAGGCTGATGATGATGATGATGAACATTTATTACTTTTACAGTGTGTTACTTTAATACATAAATATAAAAAGCTTATTCGAAGTAGTCTCCATTGGCTGCAATACAGGCCTTTCAACGTTGAGGCTAGTTATTTATCAATAGAAACACGCACTCTTTCCATGGGAAAATTCTTCACTGCCAATCGTATGGATTGTTTTAGGGACTCCAAATTATTATGCCGTTTAGAGCAAGCCATACTCTCTAAAACTGACCACAAATCATAATCCAGTGGATTAAGATCGGGACTAGACGACGGCCAGTCTTCAGCTCTAATGAAGTCCGAAACGTTCGCTTGCAACCAAGATTGCGTGGACCGAGCTCTATGACCCGGTGCCGAGTCTTGCTGGAAGGACCATACTGTGTCATTGAACATGGTGTTGTTAAGGGACTTGACTACCTTTTCAAGAACGGTATCTTGATACACTTGTGCCGATGTTTTGATACCATTTTCACAAAAATATGGCTCAGTCACTCCTTCTTAGCTAACACCCCACCAAACCATCACTGAAGTCGGATAATGCCCACGTTGCACTCTGTCAACTAATTGGGAAGCTTCCTTAGAGCTTTGAGCATAAATACGGTCATTTTGTTTGTTAAAATGTTGCTCAATTGTAAAAACTTTTTCATCCGTAAACAATATTTTTCTGTGACCTCCCTTTGCGTACCGCTTCAGTAGTTGTTTAGATTTTAACACCCTATTCTTTTTTAAATTATCAGTTAATAAATGAACAGTGCGCCTCTTATAGGCTGCAAGTCCCAAGTCATCTTTTAAAATACGCGACATTCTTCTAGGTGCTATCTTCATCTCCCGAGATAAAATCTTTTGCTTGCGGAGAGGATTTCTTCGAATTCTTTCCCTTACTGCTTTGACCACCTTTTTCGTACGAACACTACGTGGACGGCCAGGTCTTTTTCTGTCACAAACAGAGGAGGTCTCATTGTACCTATTAATAGCCCGGTACACAAACATTTGACTAATACCAAGTGTATGGAGAGTTTTAAAAATTGCATTTGGCTCTATACCTCTCTTTATCACCCCACTCCATTTTAATATCGCAAAATATTGTACAATGTATTGGCGCCAAAATGAGAAAGCTCAATGAACAATCGTATAAAAATGACAGATTCCAAATTCAAATGTAATATTTTTTTATTTTTAATTGTAACAGTATTTATGGCCAGACTAAGTATATATATATCCTTACTAGTAAATCTTACACCCAATTATAATAACACTATAATTATGGGAGACTTCAATACTTGCATTCTAAAAAATGATTCTCGTTCTAAATCTCTGTCTTCTATAGTCCAATCTTGTAATCTCTCAATGTTACCTCTCAATGCCACTCATCATTTTCCTAATTCCACGCCTTCACTTCTCGACCTCATTCTAGTCTCTTCAAGCGAGCGCGTCGCTAAGCATGGACAATGCCCCGCGGACGCGTTCTCTTACCACGATCTTTTATTTCTTTCTTACAAACTTCGACCACCTAGGGCACAACGAAAGGTTCTTTTGCAGCGTAACTTTGGTGACATGAATGTATAATTACTGAAAGAAGACGCTAAAACTATCGATTGGACCGCATTATTCACCTCTGGGTCGGTTGATGAGCAGGTGGATATTTTTACTTCTAATCTCATCGAATTGTATGATAGGCATGCACCTATCCGAGCTGTCAAAATCAAACATCCGCCTGCACCATGGCTGACCGAAGATATTAAACTCCTTCTGTCACAAAAGGCCGCGGCGAAATTTCGTTACAAAATTAGACCTAACGACACTACTCATAAAAAATATGTAGCCATTAGAAATCACTGCAATAAGGTGTGTAGGGACGCACAACGCCAACATATCCACAAGTCAGTTGAAAACGGAGACTCATCTAAAGTCTGGAAATTCCTTAGATCTCTGGGGGTTGGAAAATGTCAACAAGGCATAAATCCAAAAGACATCAATATTGATTTACTCAATCAACATTTCTCGGCCTTGTCCAAGTTTGATGGTACACTAAAGGGTCATACATTACAGAATCTTTCATCTCTTCCTACCCCAGACTATGCACCATTTATTTTTAATCTAGTCACCACTTGTGATGTTAAGAAGAGCATATTGTCGATTACGTCCAATGCCATAGGATGTGACCGTATCAGCCGTAACATGATCCTGCCTATCCTCGATGAACTTCTTCCCGCCATTTGTCACATCCTGAATTATTCCTTGACCAAAGGTGTCTTTCCCGTAGCGTGGAAAGATGCCCAAATCATCCCTTTACCTAAAAAATGTAAACCTGTTTCCCCCTCAGATTATAGACCCATATCCATATTACCCTTCCTTTCTAAAGTCCTAGAACGTCTCGTCCACATCCAATTTAGTTCATTCCTTTGTGAAAACAAGCTACTTAATCCCTTACAATCCGGTTTCCGCGCTGGTCACAGTACGACTACTGCCCTTATAAATGTTGCGGATGACATCAGGTCTGGGATGGATATTGGAAAGGTCACAGTACTGGCGCTACTGGATTTCAGTAATGCCTTCAATACTGTTGATTTTGACATTCTCTTAAGCCTGCTTCGCTCTCTTAACATATCTCCAATGGTGATAGATTGGTTTCACAGTTACTTGTGTGGACGCCGACAACGTATTAACATTGAAAACACATGCTCCTCTTGGTGCAATACAAACGTCGGTGTTCCTCAAGGTGGCGTGCTATCTCCTCTACTCTTCGCAATTTTCATAAATACCATCTCAAATAACCTTGTTTCTTCCTACCACCTATATGCAGATGATCTTCAAATTTACCTACAGGCTGAACCAGCGCAATTGTTGAATGCTTTCAATATCCTGAATGCGGACTTGGCTCGGATAGGTGCATGGAGTTCATCACATGGACTAGCGGTCAACCCAGCTAAGACACAGATTATCATGGTAGGTAGTAGGCGGCTCACTTCAAAAATTGACAAATCACAGTTGCCACAAATAGTTTTCGAGGACACTGTCATTCCTTTGAGTGACAAGGTAAAGAACCTTGGCCTTATTATTGACCCTGATCTAACCTGGGGTCCGCAGTTACAAGAAGTGAGCCGCAAACTTTTTGCCTCTGGCGGGTCTCTTAGAAGACTTCGCAACTTCTTACCGATTGCCACCAGGGTTGCGCTTGCGAAGTCCGTTCTTCTGCCCATCCTGGATAATGCAGATGTCAGCTATCCCGATCTCGCCGAATACCAATTAGATAAACTTGAGCGTCTTCAAAACTATTGCATAAGATTTATATTTGGATTACGCAAATATGATCACGTTTCACAGTTCCGAAAACAACTCAAGTGGTTACCAATACGATTTCGCCGGAATGCTCATATCCTTTCAGTTTTATATAAAATACTGTTCGACCTTTCAACTCCTTCCTATCTCAAAGTACGTTTTCAGTACTTACATGACACACATTGCCAGAATCTGAGGTCTTCACACAATCTCAGGCTGAAAGTTCCACAACATTCCACGAGTTTTTATGCCAAATCTTTTACCAGTACAGCAGTAAGCTTGTGGAATGAACTACCAACTGAAATTCGACGTGCTAAAACTTTGGGCACGTTCAAGAAAATGGTGAATGAACACTATCTAGCATCATTGACTTAAGTCTGCTGCTAACAACTACGTCATCTTTGTTACTAGTCACTCACGTTCTTCATATTATATGTATTTTCATGTATGTGCATATTAGTATGTAAGTGTATGTAATATATATTAATATATATTTATGTAGGTGTATGTATATATATACAATTATTAATATTAAAATAGATCTTCAGAATGTTTAATTGTATTTATTGAATTAAATTGTACTGCCCTAACATTTACTGCCCTCTCCTTTTTATCTCTATCCATCCCAAGGTTGCCTGGCAGAGATTGCTTACAGCAATAAGGCCGCCCATTGTACTGTTGTTTATGTATAAGTATTTATTATGTAGCTGTATTTTTTTTGTGTGTGTACAATAAAGCATATATAAATAAATAAATAAATAAGTATATAAAACAGACCCAGTTATCTGATACTTATCGTATGCCAAACGTATCCTTCGACTTCGTTCGCGTGTTGAATTGAAGCAGGTCTTGCCATATCATTTATTTTCAGTAATATTTTTTCATATTTAAAGGGTTTTATTCGCTATTAGCCCCTCCATACTGAATTGTAATGAAAATGCTTTCACAATCTGTTTGAACTGTTTCAAAAATTGTTTGCAACGAATAGAGAATACATTCACGATTTTTTCTATCCGAAGGTGTAGGTAGCTACTGTCAAGCCTCGGCTCGCCTAAACATTACATCACAAGACAAATTTTATTGGCATACAGCTGGTAAAATATTATCAGACTGATGATGATGATACCTCTGGAACACAGAGACGACTGGAGAGAGAACTTTTTAGAAAATATACTTGTTTAATTATGATATTGCTATACGAGTTTTCTCATGAAAAAAATGAAAAATTTTCTAATGAAAACACGAATAGGTAAAAACGAGATCTTTATATTATTGAACTAATGTTTAGTAATAAAAATCCAAACTCAACCTTACCGATAAATTTATAGAATCTATTTCATTGTACCACTCGACGTTCAGAAATACGTTTCTAAAACATATCTGTATACAGGCATGTGATCTGATTCCTCTATAAAAACTCATATGATCACTCCAAGATATTCTTATCTAAAGAGGTTTCATAAAATGTTATGACATCGGCATCGTGTGAGAGCAATAACAATCGTATGGTGTTTACCAATAATATATTTGAGCAATAACTGGAGCTTCACAATAACAATGGTAGTGGTAGAGCCAAGCAGTTCGCTGCATGAATGGGCCGGCTCGACCGGTGAAATACCACGACCTCTCAGAAGATCGACGTAGAGTGGCTCATGCCGTGTTTCGTTCGGTGAGAGAGGTACCCGGAGGCCCACGCCTGCTTCCCCATCCCTTCCTCCACCCTACCCCATCCCACTCCCTTAAGGTCGGCAACACAACTGTAACACTATATGTGTTGCAGGTGTCCATGGGCGGCGCTGGTCACTTACCATCAGGTGACACGCCTGCTCGTTGGCCCTCCTATTGCATAAAAAAAAAACTTAAAGTTCAAGTAGAATCTTCAAAAATTATCTGAACACAGTCACCTAAAGGTCGTCATGCAACATTATGGAGTCAGAGCTCATTACTTATTGATCATGACGTGAATATTGAGCAGTTATGGAAAGGCAATTTTCTTAAATTAATCGTTTTACGTTTTCAATCGAGAACACCAATTTCTTATTACTGACTCGTGTTGTTTTCATGTAAAAAACGCCTCAACAAGAAATATTCATTACGTGTCAAGGCTTTACTAGTCGCTACCTTCACCGAGTACAACATATACTATATAAACTTCACGCCAAGTCTGTTGCGATGTTGGCAGAGTAATCAGAGTACCATTACAGTGGTAGAGCCAAGCAGTTCGCTGCATGAATGGCCGGCTCGATCGGTGAAATGCTGCCTGGCTCATGCCGCGTTTCGTTCGGTGAGAGAGGTATCTGGAGGCCCACCCCCCTTCCCCATCATTCCCTATCCCTTATCCCTTAAAGGTCGGCAACGCAACAGTAGCACTATGTGTGTTGCTGTTGTCCATGGGCGGCGTTGGTTGCTTACCATCAGGTGACTCGCCTGCTCGTTTGCCCTCCTATCCCATAAAAAAAACATACAGCACAAACTCTTTCTCATACAAATTCGTTGGTTTATATTGCTCCTAACATCATCTTCCGCAGAGACACGATTAATTTCATCGTGAAAAGTCTGTGGTCGTCCTCGACTTCTACATCCTAATGCTTTTGCACTGCTGACTGATTATTCGATCTTGCATCATCCATTCAGTCTACATGTACGAACCAACTGAGCATGCATTTCTTTACTTTAACACTGCCACTACGCAGCGTAGGCCATCCCCTTACTACATGGACCTACGACCTAAATAAGGCTGCAGGCAGTCGTTGCATGCAAGTGGCATAAGACCGGGAGTAATACCGGCGTGGTAAGTGGGAGGCCTACGTTCAGCAGTGGATCAGGCTAATGATAATAATTGTGCATCATCATCATTAGCTTGGGTCCAACCTAGAGCCAGCGCTTTATTTTAAGGTTTAAAATAAAATAATGCATTACTTCTTACTGTCCGTTACAACTCCGATAAATAAAAGGCTGTAAAACGTGTTAAATTTCACCTAAAAATATATTTCCTTTTAACCCAAGTGTTCGTACGTGACGTGAAAAGTAATTTTGAACGTCACCATTAATCTCTGCAAGCTAAACGTAGCAACAACTCCTATAATTAACTGTAAGAATGGGTTTATCGGGACTTGATAGGAATACGTATAATCCTCAAACTCTCTAAATTACAAACGTAATATAAATAAATAATTAAATTTCTATAGTTTTAGACTCCTGCACTATAAAAGAGTGAAAAGTTTCAGGTTCAAATGTGGGCGGCACAAAAATGATCTTAATTATTAAAAAAATCTTAGCTTGAACACCACTTTTCTAAATACCTGAGACTCAGATTCGATTCCAAGCTCATATCAATTACTTTTCGGAGTTTGTGTGCGATAAATATCAAAGACTGATGAAATTCAGGTTCCACCTATTCCATTTGGGACGCAAACATAACCGGGCGAGTCGAGGCTTAACAGCCCGTCGTTGAAGTTACACTACGTAAGCCACTTTTTAAATATTTTGACATTTTGATCATTGATTGTCATCACATTAGAGTTAATAGCTGTTTTTTACAAAGAGTTAATAATTCTACATTAAATAGAACTGCAATTAAGTATACGCAAACTGTAAATTCATATTATTATTATCTACCCAAAATTATGCAGGTGTTTTACTCTCCTGAAAAGTTGCTATTTTTGACTTACGTGGTGTTAGAACTTCAACGACGAGCCACTGCCTACACCTTCGGGAAAAGGCGTGACGTTATGTTATGTTAATACTTACTTCAATATTTCGTTTAAAGTATACATCTAATTATGTTCTGATAACATCACACAGTAATAAATCACTGTCAACTTTTTAACTTTTAGATTATTTGAAGCGATATGGTTTTAATTGGTTAGAAAAATAATTCTAACTGATCCCTGAACTATTACGTATAGTACTTTGAAAATAATGATACTATTTTAAAAGTAACACATGTTGATTTTTGTACGATTTCCGTATAAATTTATTGTATTGAATCTATATATTTTTAATGCAACATTCAGGTTAGACGGCCATCAAAAGATTCAAAATATGAACATGTATTTATATATTTTTGTACTAATAAAATAACACCATTTCAATAAAAACATATCTCAATATCACATGAACTTATAGATAAACTATTTTGGAAAGGTTTGTTACTATTGTATTCCGACTTAAAATTCAGAGATTACGTCAATGATTTTCTTGAAGTTATGTGGTGGCATTATTCTCAAACTGTAGGTTTTAGATGCATTAATAGAATTAATGTTACCTATAAACTATTTTCAATTACATTTACATTATAAAATATAGGAAAAACTCACGCAGCCAGGCGTGACGCGCATCGAATGCGTAAATGATGATGGTTAATGAATGTTCAGTGAAACGGAAGAAATACATAGAACCATCGACAAAAAAATATCTCCCTGTGAAGGCACACATAAAAATACGAGCATAATAAAAATATTTATTACATGCGAAAAGATTTTTAGTATAAAATATAAAGTATATTTTCTATCTTATCTGCGTTGTAGACGACTGAACTTATTTTAAACAACGGTGGCGATTGTATACGAATCTTATTAGTGTATTCCGATACTGTCTGAAATTATTTATTCAAAATTAGAAGAAATAGATGGCGCTGTAATCAAATGCATTTTTTTTTGCATATAATATCGACTGAGTTGCTAAAAATACAAATAACAATTGCTTATTCCGATAAACTAACATGTATAACAGACCTAAACAGTTTCATTGAATATGATGAAGGACTTCCAAGGTCTTGAATCATTTAGTGGCTGTTGGTGGCGTACCGCTGTGTGAAGTATGAGCCAGGTTTAATATTAAACCTTAGTTGGATAGAAACACATCATGAAATAACATTTAGCAATGTGTTACGGCTCTGTAAGAATCTATATTAAATTTATACTTACTGTACGGCACGGTCGCTTAGTGGTCGACATTCAATCAAAATCAGTTTTAGTTCGAACATTAATAAGGTTTTACTGTCAAAGATTTATCTTATATAATAACAAAATCTTATTCACGTCTCCACACTGTGAATCATATTTTGTTATCGTCGGGTAACTGATTGATACTAGTTCGGAAACCTTAGGCTCACGTGATCGGCAAGCCTGAATATTAATCACTGCGTAGGGTAGTTACGAAACCAAAAGTGATTCCTAGATACTGTAAAGATGGCGCCACTGTAGTCCACGCTGATTGACATTGTGAATAATAATGAAATTCTAACAGGCTCTGTTTATACATAGAAGAGATTTAAGAGAAAGTTGTTTATTGTAACGTCTTTAATATTTTCATCACGTACGTGAAGTTCTACGTTTAATTTAAAATTTAGTTATCATTTTATCGCGGGAATATAATATGAATTCATGCAAAAATCAAGAAATCACTAAAAATAATGCCATGCAGTTATAATCTGTCTAAATTTTTCCGGAAGTTTAAAATTACCATAAGTAATTTTTATAAAGATAAATTTTGGAATAAATTGGAATTAATAATATATCATTTACACAAAAAAACTCATAATTCTAACGCATTAAAAATTATAAATTGAGTTAAGCAATCTAGATTAGCCCTTAATACTCTAGGTTTCATCTTAATCTTAACTGAGGTAAAAGAATTGGGTATTTGAAAAAAAAATTTTTTTGTGATAAATTGAAAGATTATATATTAGTTTTATAACAAAACATTTTTTTTTTTTTTTTTTTCGCAATAATTCAAAAGTTATTTCAAAATAAAAATAAATTTTTGAATCCAGTACCGAAGACACGCCGACAACTCCCGAACAAACCCGAGCGCGTGTGACGTCTTAATGTTAGTTTTCACTCATTGCAGTTGATAGAAAAATAATAAATACAGTGTTTTGATCTATTTAATTTTGTTGTCATTATTAAATATTTAAATTTATATTAAAAATGTCGAACCTCAAAAGTTATCCTTCTTGTTTTGTACCATTATGTACGAATACTACAAAGGCAACTCCTGATAAAATGTTTTTAAATGTTCCCCAAGATGACAAATGTCGAAATAAATGGTTTCAAGCAGTGCACCGTGATAATCCCCAAACAAAATCGATTTTTTTTTGTTGTGAAGATCATTTCGATGTAAGTATTTCTTGATACCATTTTTATTAATTATTATTTATCTAAGTATACAAATCAAATAATTATTATATATTTAAGGAAAGTTCAGTAAATAAATTTTTTAATGTAAATAGTTTTATTTTCTTCAAAATGTGGATCAGCAACACAAAAGATACTTTATTTTTTACCAGTCAATAACATTTGTAGTTGCATTTGGGCATTACACTTCAAGCTGACTTTACCTTTTGCTAGAAAAATATCCAATGATTTATGACTGGTGGGACATTTTACTTCAACAATGGCATTGCTTGTCATTCCATCAGGAGATGCTGCAAAAATCGGATAACTAGGTACAAGATACATCCCCGGACGCGTTATTTTTACTCTTAATTCTTTCTCAAGAAACGTCGTCGTCGTCGTCGTCGAACGTCATTTCTTAAAAAATCGGTGATCATAAATATATCAACATCAGGAATATTATCAGACTTTGCCTTAATAAATCCTTCATCACACATAACTAATTTAAATCAACTAACAACTCGTATTTTAGCAATAAATTTTCAATATTATTGTCTAGACATGAGTATTAGCCGTAAACGCTGTACTGTTATTAAATAGCTATAACATTATGACGTCACAACTATAGTGACCAATCATGGCGCGTTTATAGTCACGTGATTTTTATTTAAATTTCATCAATTTTTAATTGTTTATAATTAATTGAAAAAATAATTTTTTGAAGTTTTTGCATTAAATATCAATATTATTAATAATAAAGTTTTAAAATACATAAAAAAAAATCAATATTTTTTTTTTTCAAATACCTAATTATGGTGGTTCTTGGGAACAGAAATTGTACGCGATCAAACCGGAAGGCATCAACTCGCCCTAAATACTCAACGTTAAACTCCAAGAGGGTCATAACATTACGTGATTAGGGTCGCATCCTGTTTCATATTACGGCTCCTTTATCGCCACCCTTGAACGGTAAACTGCCAACGTTTTTAAGATGCTTTTAATATTATGATATCCAATATCATATGATATCTTATTGGTTACTTAACATTATGAAACAAATATAAACTTTAGTCGACACCGTGGTCTGGAAATTGAGGACCCCACATATGCATGAAAAAGTTGTAGTACCCAACGAATCCTTGCTTAATCCAATGACTGGATGTTCGGAAGTTATGTATAAATATCGATGTCCGACAATATTGTGCCTGTTGTAGGGCAACAGGTTGTGCCAATTATTATTTTGGGTACTTTAAAAATAATGTGCGGGTCGTGGCTTAACCATACTGTATACAATTTTGGAATAAAAAGCTATGAAGTTGTAAAATAAAATGCAATATTCGCGCAGTATATATTAATTGCCACACGGAATGGTTAAATGTATAACATTTTTAGGAATGTGAGTAAATCTGTTGAAACAAAAGTATTTGAGCTAGTGAATAGTAAGGGTTCAGCCACTCAGTTAGCTGAAAGAGTAGTGAGAATAACCTCTCAGAATATCGACGTGAAGTTGCTCATGGCGTTTTCTTCGTCCATCCGCTTTTCCCCTCCTTGCCCGTTCTACTCCTTAAAAAAGCGAAAACGCAATTGTAACACTACACACACGCTGGTGGTTGCCAAAGTTGGTTGTTTAGAAATTTTAATTTGTGTAAGTTAAATTTATCGCTATAAGTATATATGTTTATGTTATAATTGTGTTAGACGGATGAAACAATTGATCCCATAGGAAGGGGGATCTACATAACTTAATTTTTAATAGAGTATCAAAACAAAAACGCCTAATGAAATTAATGGGAAAATTAGAATTTTAAATTTTATCAATTCATTTATGAGAATTTACTACCTGAAAACTCGCTTCGCTCCCCTTTCTTCGGCATGTCTCATGATGACTATAAGAGTTTAAAAATATTATTATTAGATTATCGTCTATAAATCAAAACATACCATAAAATTACAAAATAATTTGACGGCTTTTTCTACCCGAAGGTGTAGGCAGTGGCTGTTAAGCCTTGACTCGACAAATTGTTACGTGGCGCACCCTATCACATTACACCGATCACATAGTTGTCAGTAATTAGTAGTTATAACACAAAACTTCCAAAAAGATTTCTCAGAAAAAATGATGTAAGCCCGGAATCAGTCCCACAACTGATGTATCAGAAACGGGGAGCAAAACCACTGGATCTCTCAGAGATAAAACTGGTCTGGTTCTTGTAGCCACTCAGCAGTCCAGCCCAAAATGACAGATACGCGCTAACTGTCGCGCAGTTTTCGACCGTTAGTTTTGGCGCGTAATTTTAGCGTCTATGCGTAGAATAATCCAGATTAAACAATAACAATGAATGAATAGTACAATACTCTTTGTAGCATTGTATTCTCAATTAAATAACCAATTGCGATATAACTGATAAAACTAGAACATCTATATAAACATTTAATTATTTACGTAATAAAATGACTGATCAAAACAATGTCCGAAAACGACTTTCATATTCCAATTTAAAAAAAAATTAAGCCCTTACAAGATGTAGAACCAGTGGTTTATAGTTCTATGACAATGTATATATCAATATTAAAACAAAACAGCACACTCTCAACAATATTTTTTATACCACTTAAGTTTGTTTACATTACGACGATAAGGCCGCGCCCACTCCAGATGTCGGCCGCGCTCGGCCAACATCGTATTTTTTTTATATACATTTTTGTTAACGGAGCCGGGTCGTGTTTTGTTTATAAAAACTTCACCATGGGGCCTCTATCGTTAATTTATTGATTTATGGATGTTATAAACCGTCTTAGAATGTAAATTTATGAAAGTTGGCACCAAAACAAATCGAACAAAAAAAAAGGGTATCCTTAGAATTAAGATTTTACGAAAAGTATGCTTATGAGTGGTATATTGATTCATTGTTTATGATTTACAATAGTGTAGCTATTCGTTTAAATTAAAAAAGACACATGTTTAGAAGATAAATCAAGAAAATCTTATTCTTGAACTTATTGGAAGAACTTCCCGATTAGTTAGGTATTTTGAAAGTAGATATTTTCGTGTTTTCGACTATCACTCTATCATATAGTTCGTTTTACATCGAAGTTCAATATATAATGATATGATAACACTAACAATTGCACAGATTTAATAAACTTTCTAGGTCAGAAAAGTAGAAATGCGAAGCAACGTCGTAAAATGACGATGTTCAAGGTTACGTGTGATTTTGTTGAATGAAAATGTAAATATTGTGCAATTGTTAATGTTGTATTAAAATTATAGAGTACTTACCCATAATTTTATGCTGTTAAAAGGCACCTCGAGTCTAATATTTGAAATAAGAACACCAAACAAAACACTCCGACGCGAGAACAATGACGCCGCAGTTTGAATTTCGAATTATGTAAACAATGTCAACCATAGACTACGTCAAAGAATATGTCAACGAAAGTTTTTTGTATATCGAACAGGCTAAAGCTAACATTCCATACAGCCTTTTTTTAGAAATATTCTAATAATTAGAGAAAGCCGTATACTGTCGAATCGCCGCTTTGCGGCGGTCGGGCAGTCAAGGGGTATGTGTCAGTCGCCGCTTTGCGGCGGTCGGACTGACGAGATATGTGATGATAAGTGTAGAGGACCCGTGGAATCGAACGCTTGTAATTCATTATATAATATTTTTTTTATGAAACTAATATGCCTGCTTCTACTAAACATGCATATTTGTAATTTAAATTAAATATTAAGAATATTCTATTTCTTTATTTTATTCGTAATGACTCATGGACATCATATATAATACATTGGATTTATAAATACACGTAGTTGGTGTTAGGCAAAGATCAAAAGCACAATGGTGGTGACATGTGTACTTAAACCTTAAGACGAGAGGTATTCACAACGAAACCCACGTCAGCCCATATCAGGAATGTAAAAGAAACTAAACCCGACAAGAGTATATTGGGCCATAATCAGTTCTGGGTTCAGTAGGTAGGTAACCAAGTAGGCAACTATTTAAATCATTACATAGTATAAAATAAAGTCGCTTTCCGTTGTCTGTCTGTTATTTGCTTCGATCTTTGAAATTACACAACGAATTTTGATGCGGTTGTTTTAATACAAAGAGGGTGCCAACGGGGTGGTTTTTATGTATAATTGTATGATATAGAAAAGAAAAAGTAATAAATCGAAAATTTACCTTTTTATTACTTTTGATGGGAACAAAGTTCGCCGGGTCAACTACAGTAGTATTAAATAAAATACAATTTAAAACGTCCAGTTGAATTGCACACACAAGAAATTTATCAAAATCGGCTCTGAATATGTCTCATATTTTTGGGATAAAGTACATTTATGGGATATAGGCCTAACAAGCAAGTGGGTCATGTGATGGTAAAAAACTAGTGGCCAGTGCCGCTCATGGACACCTCCTGTATAGATAGTGTAACAGGTGCGTTGCTGGACTAAAGTCCTTAAAAGATAAGATAGAAAGGAGGAGCGATGGGAGACGAAGGAGAAAGTAGGATGGGCTTCCGGATACGTCTCTCACATAACGAATAGCGACGCAGCTAATTACACACTCCTCATCATCACATAACTCCTGAAAGGATCCCCTAATTCCTCTAATTCTTCACTTTCCACGAAAAAGTTTTCTAAAAAGTCACTAATCATACTTCAAGACGCCACCTCAACCGCCTAATATCTATGTGTTTGATAAAGTAGGAATAAGACAAGTATGAAAGAGAAAGCTTGAAAGTTGTGCCAGTAACTGATAAGATAATCGCCTTGGCCTCGCCTATGGGCATGTGATGAGGAGGGAACATACGCATGTCAAGAAAATAAAATAATATAAATTTTCCACACATACGAAGAAACACGCCAAACAAAAATAATACATAATATGTTTATACTCGAATGGGAATGGAGCCTTTACTACAGATGTAGATAGTTTTGCCAATTCATCATGAGGCCCATTAATTATGGGCTTAGTTGGTCTGTAAACCTTCAACTGATACTGTAGTATTATGACAAGCAAGCACAGTAGCGAATCAAACGGCTATAATAATATTCGATTTCTAACGTCGATTAATTCATACTGAATTTGTATTCGCTGATTCGCTAACCAGTAAATTAACCTAGTACGCATAAGTGAGGTACAATATACTCGTATCTTATGTTAAATTCGACTGGAATATTAATGGGCTTTCTATATCGTTAAGATGTCATATGCATTAATTGCCATTAATTCAATTCAATATTAAATTTTGCTCAACGATAATTCTATTTCAGACGTTATATCTGCATGTGTTGTTAGAAAAAGTCAAGTTATACGTAAAATCGAATATTTGCTTTCATGTCCCGAAATATAAAAAAAATTAAAAAACTTAAATGCTATTTATGGTCGTCAGGTCAAACAACTAGATAAATACGTGCAATGAACAAGAAATTCTAATATTATGCATGAATTTTCAGGACAAGTCGATGAATAGAGATGCTTAGGTGAGCCGAAGAGGCCCTGATAATCACTTTGTAAATTAAGGACTGGTTTGAATTCAAGACCTTTCACCCAAAGGTACCCTTGCTATGTTGAAACTTTGTATTATAATATATAGTAATATTTTAGTAAAACTAAATTCAACACAGCAATCAAGTAACAAACTATTAGCAGAAACTTAATAAATCATTTACCTTAATTTACATTTCTATTGGCAGCGACTAGAAATAAAAAAAAAGTTTTACGCGCTTATTTTTAAGAAAACAAAACATTGTTATTAAGACTAATTTCCTCCCAAGATTAATTTATACGGAAATAGCCAACCACCCTCGCTTTGTCTGAATTTAGTTAGGTAAGATTTATTTGATCCAAATATACTTTTTTTATGGAATAGAGGCAAACGAGCCAACAAGTCGCCTTGTGGTAAGTCACTAACGCCACCAATGGTTATCTGAAAAACAAATAGTGTTGGAGTTGCGGTAACAGCTGTTCAAGGACTGGAATGAGAAGGAAATGGGAAGGAGGCCACCGGATACTTCTCTCACAGAAATGGTGGTAGTTCATCAGTCGAGCCAGGCTAATCTTGCAGCGAACTCGACAGCTATTTGATTTCAAACCATTAATTGGTATTTAATTTATTTTCAGCCTTACTATCTATCCAATTGTTCATGGGAGAAGTTTATTATATGTGGATTACTTTACTGATTTTTTATTGGAACTATAAATTTAAGTCTAAATGTAACGCAATGTATTATGCCGTTTATCCTTGTGCTAGTGATCAGAGTAATGGTCTGTAACAAGTCTCGTCAATAACTAGACACTACGCTGCACTTTTATGAATTCTAAGTTAACCGAGCGTTTAAAATGGCATAGTCTGCATAAAAGTAAAATAAATACGGTTGAAATACAAGCATGGCGCAAATTCTGACGCTCGCAGATTGCGTTAAAAGCAACGGTGTATGATAAATTTGGCATGATTTTGTTTTTTTTTTAATATACTTCCGAGCCAACTGTTAACTGGTCCTGTTTTCGCGAGTAATTAATTCCATGATTATTCAAATTTAAGGGATTCTAAACATCAGTTTGTTGACGTTGACAAGGGCTTACAAAAAGCGCTTGGCTCCACTAAACGACTGCATTAACACTTTAGTTAGATTCCTCTAGTTGCTGGTCTGCATACCTAAAAAAATATTAATGAACATTAAATGGATACTGCTAAGCCTATGGGTAACTTAATGTTTTTTATATTATCGCAGTCTCAGAGAAAATTTCTTTAGAGAAAAAATCAAAACAATTTAAATAAAAGCTTGGATTGAGTTTGAAACAATAGTACCTAGTCGACGCATATCTAGAATAGCTACTACAGATATATACATAGTTAAACATTTCTGTAAGTAAAATGTTTTTGAGCCACAAGACGTTATGTTAATTAAAATCCCTGGCTAAGTTCAAAGGCTGATTTTGTCAGAATGGTTATTTCATTTAAAATACAAAATAAACAAAAACTAACCATCCATCATGCGCAGTTAGGTGATAAAGGATGAATAGCACATTGTTTACGATTAAATCAAAGTGATTGATTAACCAAAAAGAGCACATTTCCAGACTGGAGACAATTATTCAAAGGATTTGATATATGAAAATATACGAATCACAGTCCCTTTCTTACAATATGTAGATTAAAGGTCTTCAAAGAAATTGAAAAACGTCCCTTATAGAATATATGTTGGTAAAACAACCGTTTGCGGAGCAGACGGGTTAAATTCCCACCCTAGTACAAAAATGTTTGACATACGCATTTAATTAGCTTAGCATATTAGACGCCGCGTGTATTGTCTCAAAAACGTTCAAAACATTATACAGAACACAGACTGCATACGTATATTTACGCAGAATATGTATTTTAAGTATCTATCTTGTGAAAGTATGTGTTTACAAGCAAGCATAGAATCCACTTATTTTTAATAATTTTTCACAATGGTATAGCAACATAGTTCGCGCATGAATGTACAAGCTGCACCTATAAAAAACCTCACAGAAAATTGACGAAGAGTAGTTTAAAGGGCGTTTAGTTCGGTCACAGAAGTATCCAGAGGCCCATCCCTACACTCCTCCTCCCTCCAGACAGATATAATTTCACTAACAACCACATAAGTGTCCTATAAAGCCTATAAACCTTTTTTAACAGATCTAATGCCGAATGAATCGATCAAGTGGAAAAGGGTCGTGTGAATCCATCAACTGGACAAAATGGAAGTCAACAACTCTTTATGACTTCCATAATATCCAATGGGTCATATTAATGTTGACATATTTGTTAAATATATGTTCGCTTCTATACAGAATACAAACATAGGTAATAGATATATGATGGAAGACCAATTTGATTGATATTGAATAAATTATTATGATTCGTAATACGTAATAATATTCGTAATACGACTCAAATGGGTCATTTAAAATCATAATAATAATAATATAATAAAAACACACATTTTAATTTTAGGGAAAAAGTGAAGTAATGTGTTTAAGCGACGCATCCTTTCTGTGGCGAATCATTAAGTCTTACAGCCAAAGGATCAGACAAAACCTAAGGTAAAAAGTACAATATCAGTACCTATTAACAATTTACCCGTATCTGATGGCAAATACTACAGTATACTTATATACTATACTACAGTACGTAACTATAATTAGATTATTAAAATTCTCTATATTAAAATAAATCACAAAGCTTTTGTTTCTTATTTAAAAGTAACTTTATTTTTTTTATAAATTTCAACTCCACCTCAAAATAGAACAGGCTTCAAAGAACCGTGTTTCGTCGCATGTTTTAATTAACGCTGGAACTAATAAAGATATATATCTTTATTAGTTCCAGCGTTAATTAAAACATGACAATTGTAAGTACAATAAACCTTAAATAAGTAAAGGAAATAGCGTATATGTAACATCCATTAATTTTGCGAACATATTGTTTGTGGAATGCGGATGGATGCGTGGAATGGAAATGCGGTGACACTTTTTTCTTTTGTAATCTGCGTTAAACATAGCCTAACCATGACTGTTTCGGTCAAAATCAGTCAAGAATTTTAATTTATCATTGTTGTTCTTTTTAAAAGGGTATGACCCCTTTCAAATTGATTAATTAGAATACTATTTTGAACAATTAATAAGCCGCACAATCAAAATTGTATTAGAATACTATTTTGAACAATTGATATGCCGCACAATAAAAATTGTACATGCCTTTACACAATATGGGTTGGTATTGTTGTAAAACTCTTCCAATAATAATACATACATAGCGCCATAAGGCACGATTTTTACACGCCTTATTCACTTCGTTGACTTTTATAACTCTTTTCTTGCACGCGCGTCGATTTTTGAGGCTCCTAACATCCCCTTCTCCAGAACACTTTCTATTTGGTCATGGAATGTGTGTCTTGGCCGACCTCGACTCCTACATCCTTCCGCTTTTGCATTGTATATCTGCTTAGTCAGTCTTGCATCATCCATTCTTTCTACATGTCCGAAACATCGGAGCATTTTCTTACTTTTACACCGACACTCTCTTTCAATCCGACTTTCTTCGACGCGGTCAGCGAGAGTCACTCCGCAGATTTTGCGCAGTGCCCTCATTTCTACCGTGTTTATCCTAGTTTCATGCACGCTCTGCCATACCCAGCTCTCGCTTCCATAAGTTAACGTTGGGATCAGGACTGCATTGTCGTTTGCTAGCTGGGCTTTTCTGCTAATGTTTTTTTTTGCACCCAGGAATCTGCTCAACGCTCCATTTACGCTATTTCTTATCGCCACTCATCTTTCTACATCCGCGGTGTACCTTCCATCGCCCAAACGCGCATCCAAGATATACAATTTCATTCACCTTATACTAATACCAATACTAATAATATTAAGATTAAAGATATGTTTGTTGTGCGTCTATCGAATGAACACATATAGTAAATAACTGAGTTAGTTATTGTTTAAAAAACATTTGAAAATTATTTTATTTAGAACTCTAATTGCTTTTAAATATTTTATTCAAGATAATTAGGGCTTTTCGCGAAATCTGTAAAATTCCCTGGAATCAGGTAGTATTTCGATGAGCTAATAATATTTCTTTGACAGAATTGGCTTTCGTTTTTTCCATTTGCGTAGACGAAGTTGCAGGCAGCAGCTATTCAAATATGTAAAATAATTTTGGAAACAGTCCCATTTTAATCTAAGGAATAAAATATTTACAAAATTAGGTACACATAGATTAAAACAACTTTTAGGATTATATCGCGTTTAATCTATGAGCATATCGTGTTTTAATCTATGAGTGAGATTCGCGGAAATCTTAGAAATAAATATTAGGTACACAGATTTATGCGAGTATTTAGTTATGTTTATGAAATATTACATTTAGGGACATAAATCATTAAATTCTATTAGGAGGGAAAATTAAATATGCTAAGAGGCTTTCAGTTAATAAGGTTTCCGATGAGGCATGTTTTCATTGTGCTCGGAAATCTCATCTTTATTAAGCAGAAATTGAAGTCAAAAATATTGCAAGCTAAGTCGAAAAGACTTAACAATTTAGTGGTATTGATTAAAACAACTTTTAGGATTGTATCGCGTTTATTTATTATTTATTTATACTTATTTCCCGACGTTTCGAACTCTTTACAGAGTTCATTTTCACGAGTATGAACAAAGATCTTTTTGTTCATACTCGTGAAAATGAACTCTGTAAAGAGTTCGAAACGTCGGGAAATAAGTATAAATAAATAATAAATAAACGCGATACAATCCTAAAAGTTGTTTTAATCAATGGGTGAGATTCGCGAAAATCTTAGAAACAAAAAATTTAGTGGTATTTGAATTTGCATGATTTTACATATTCAAAACATACCTACTAAACTTATATGGGGCTATGTGACTTTTTCTGTCTTTATATATCTTAATCCTCCTTGATTTTTCAAATTACTGGATGGATACTCCTGTATTATACACGACTGATTGACTGAGCGACATTTCTTGCTGTCGTTATGTTTGGGTTCATTCAGGTCGGAAAGGAAAAAATAATTTCCTATACCTTTTCTGTTGTCTCCTTTGTGAATAAATTCTCCTTTGCCCAGAATTTCCGCGCATATTGTCTCATTTCAAAGGGGAAAACATTTGTTCGCACAAAATGGGTGGTATGCGCATTACCATAAATTGGGCGCAATTTAAAATCTGTTTAGGTTACAAAGAATACCTAACTTTCACGTACGTGTAAAAATATTTCAATTTAGTAAAGTCTATATTTTTAAGTGATATATCAATTACGAATAAAAACCTAATAGAAGTTGATTTAGATATTTTCTATGACTTATCAACATAGAGTACATATAGACTAAAATATTTTAAAAACGTGTTTTTGGCTTGCTGCTCTAATAAGTACTCTTCATATTTTTTTTATTTTAATTCAATATCACTATCTGCTTTTGCAGAGATTGCTTTATTACAATTTTATAATCGCCTTTTTATCAGTGTTGATCGTAGAAAAGTACATTTTTAAGGAAGTAAAAATTTGTGAATGACAAATCTATAAAAAAAAAAATCAAATCATTCATAAATTCAAACACTCCGAACATTGTATCGTATTGGGAGAATTATTGGCAGCGATCAAAGGAGACGAAGTAAGTGGAATACCTTCACGACTTTTTCTACCCATAGGTGTAGGCAGCGGCTGTTAAGCCTCGACTCACGGTTATGTCTATGTCTCAAATGGATTAAGGTGGCGAACCTATTGCCATATACCGGGCACTAAATTTTAAAATATTTGAGCCAGGATTCGAACTTACTGCCGATTCAGAAGCGGGGTTTTAGAACATTGGACCACCGAGACTTTTAACATTTATTAGGAAATACACGTATAAAAAAGTCTTGGTGGCGCAGTGGCTAGCACCCCGCTTCTGATTCAAGAAGTAGTGGGTTCAAATCCTGGCACACACCAATGACTTTTCGAAATTTTCGAAAGTTACGTGTGATAAATATCGATGACTGACAACTTTGTGCCCGATATGGCAATAGGTTCGCCACCTATTCCATTTTATGTACTCATATAATATTGTGACAGCTGGCCTAAATATTTTATTTCAGCGCTAGACATTATACACAAATGAATGATTTTGAATAAAACCTCAACGTATAATCTTATATCTTTAAACGAGCAATTCTTGTATATATATATATATAATTGGAATCTCAGAATCGGCTCCAACGATTTTCATGAAATTTAGTATATAGGGGGTTTTGGGGGCGATAAATCGATCTAGCTAGGAATCATTTTTAGAAAATATCATTTTATCGTGTTTTATCGTGTCGTATCGTATCGTGTTTCACAGTTCATATTTTTTTATTATTCTGTCGGTAAGATCTAAAAATATTATTCATATTTCATTAATTTATTAGTATGTAATTCGTACTTAAATATAATTGTCAAAAAACACAATCTATGAAAAAAAAAAGAAAATACCGAGCAAAGCTCGGTCATCCAGGTACTTTTACTTAAAACGTGGCAGATTAACTCATTCCCTCTGCGTTTTTGTTGACGAATAATGACAACGCAAACCATGAATAACAAAGAACTTGGTATCTGTAATTTTATGTCATAAAAATAATTTCGGACATTAAGTGATCAATTGGGAAATTAATAACTGTCAGTTTTGATGGATAAACGAGAATAAAACTAAAAATCCTCGAGAAATGCGTACAATGTTCAAAACTATCAGACGTCTGTTCATTGTGAAATCTTAACCTAAAAGAACTACAGCTCAGTAGCTGGAGAAACGTACAATTCATTGATGGTATATATATTAAATATGCAGAATCTGTTCCAAACCAAATCGATGCTTTGTAAAGAAAAATAGGAATGCAAAAACTTTGTACAATTATGTATTAACGAATAACGATGCAGCAATTGATTATTATGAGATTATCTTAATCTTTAAACTTAGATAAAATAAAATGTGTACCGCCACGTCATCCCCCGGAAAAACAATCCACAAAGTTGTATAAGTGTGGAAGGTTGGATCCAATTAACGAGTGAATTATGATCGGCAAATATAAAGAACAGGAGAAAGAGAGAATAGAGAACAACCCAAGTGGAAGTCGACCTAGCTCGTTAACAGTAGGTACTTTATCAAACTCTTATAATACCTACATACACTCTTAATATTTTCTGTCATGTATATTGTTTATTGTTCTGTTGTAATAATCTTTTAGGTAAATAGTACACTACATTATGACACAGTGTAACATTATTTGATTTCACTTACGTATTCGTCACTAATTTCGGAAAAAAAATGTAATTTTTTTTAATTTGCTTAAATAAATATTAGTCTCGTGTTATTTGTTTCGATTTCTGCATCACATGAAAAATACCTAAACATGCTACATACAAACTATTATTTACACATGTTGGCGATATAAGCAATCTCTTCTACAATATTAAATATTGACTACTCGTAAGAAAAGTCTCGGTGGCGCAGTGGTCGAGCACACGGCTTCTGATCCGGAGATCCGGGTTCGAATCCTGACACTGGCTCACACCAATGACTTTTCGAAATTGTTTTTGGAAGTTATGTGTGATAAATATCGATGACTAAAAAACTCTGTGCCCGGTATGACAATAGGTTCGCCACCTATTCCATTTGGGACGTAAACATAACGGCGAGACGAGGCTTAACAGCCGCTGCCTACACCTTCGGGTAACAAACGCGTGAAGTTATGTTATGTTATGTAAGAAAATATCCAGTCATGTGTGTATTATACTTATCATAAAATTCGATCATTCTGTTACATAAAATTCGATGCGCAAAAGCAGGGATGCAAGGTACACCGCAAAAGACGAGTGGCGATAGGAAATAGCGTAAATGGAGCGTTGAGCAGATTCCTGGGCGTATAAAACATTAGCAGAAAAGCCTAGTTTAGTTAGCAATCCACAATGCAGTCCTGATCCCAACGCTAACTTATGAAAACGAGAGCTGGGTAGGGCAGAGTGTGTATGAAAGTAGAAAACGCGGTAAAAATGCGGGCCTGCGCAAAATCTGCGGAGTGACTCTCGGTGACGCGTCGAAAACAAGGTTGTAAGAAAGGAAGTTGGATTGAAACAGAGTGTCGGTGTAAAAGTAAGAAAATGCTCAGATGGTTCGGAAATGAAGAAAGAATGGATGATGCTAGACTGACTAAGCAGATATACAATGCAAAAGCGGATGGATGTAGGAGTCGAGGACGGCTAAGACACACATTCCAAGGCCAAATAGGAGTAGAACATGTTGTAGAGGAAGGTGATGTTAGCAGTCGAAAATATCGACGCGCGAGCATGAAATGAATTATGAAAGTAAACGAAGCGAGTCAGACGTGCAAGAATCGTGCTTTATGGCGCTCTGTTCTCTCTGCCTACCCCGCAAGGGATTTGACGTGAAGTAATGTATGTATGCTGTTATGAATTTTATAATAAGTATAGATACAAACATTTTAACACTTTATAACAAAAAAATTTACGTAACAAAACTCTAATAAAAGATTTCCTGGTTTTTAGATACGCTACATTACATTTTCTGTGACAAAGATTCACGACGCGGCTATTTTGCATATTTTTATATTAATTTCTATTGATATTGAATGAAATATAAGATTTCGTAGAATAAATATTTAATTTTTGAGGAGAATGTGTTTCTGTAATTGCAATTTTAATATAAATATTGAAATGTAAGCCGCTAGAAAATAATAAGCGCTATGACGATTTTGTTATATCCGTTTTGATATGAAAATAAATGTTAATGACTTCGTTACTAATATTTACGTTTTGAATAATCTAATATTCAGACTTTGCAGGTTTGTTGCTACAATGTTTGTTGCCAAGCTAATCGGAAACGGCTTAGCCCGTAGCTGTGTAGGTCTGAGATTTGGTTATTCTATGTTGGGTATGCTTAAGTAAACAGTTAAATTAAAAAAAATGTCCTTTAAATTTTCAATTAACCCCAAATTTTCGTTCTTCTATCAGTATTCGATACCAAGTTCGCAGGAAGAATAACTAAGATACCCATGAAACATTAATCCATAAGGATCCAAATATTACAGTTCATGAGACTTGGAAAAACTGCGTACACATTCAGGTGTTAAAAGATGTAAAAAAAATCTACTAAGTATAAATTATTACAATCAAAAATATTATATCACTGCAATAAACAACAAGAAGTCTTTCTGATAATTTTTTTGCAAGCCAAACATAACAAACTCAGACACATATCATCATTACATCCAGGTGTCCTATTTTCTGTGAAGTTGAGTTATAGATTAGCTGTCAACCTCTCCTTGCGTCATATATTACATGGCGAAGGTAGTGATGTCAACCTTCTGAACTTGTGGATATTTATCACAAATTCGACACTTGACTTCACACAGAGCGCCCACGTGTAGTTAAATTTAATTAATCACTGTTACATCAACCTACACCCGCTATTTGTCCAAAGTGAAATTAAAACAAATACAATGGATATCATCATCATCATCATCATTAGCCCTTTTGAGGTCCACTGTTGGACATAGGCCTCCCCCATAGAGCACCACAACTGCCGGTCCGCTCAATAATGGGGGGTTTTTACCATAATCGCCACGCTTGGCAGGCGGGTTGGCGATCGCAGTAGGCTGCATTGTCTTGAGGAAGAATGCTGCTGCCCATTCTTCTAGCTTTTCCCTTAGTCGCCTTTTACGACACCCACGGGAAGAGATGGGGTGGCGATATTCTAAGCCGGCGCCACACAGCACAATGGATAAGGATGATTTAAAATGGTTTGCCCCCAAATACGGGACATCGGACTCCATGACCAAATAGAACGTGTTCTGGAGGAAGGTGATATTAGGAGTCTTAAAAATCGACGAAAAGAGTTATGAAAGTCAACGAAGCGAGTGAGGCATGTAAGAATCGTGCCTTATGGCGCTGTGTTCTCTCTGCCTACCCCGCAAGATATTTCGCGTGAAGTTATGTATGTATGTATAAGGGTATTCCCTATACATACATGCATAACTTCACGCGAAATGCTGCTTATATTATGTCTCAGTGTATGTATGTTTATACATATTGATATGTATGTATGTTGGTACATTGAGGTCGTGGGAGAGTCGTTGGTACATAATTTTCACAGGGCGTCTTTAAGTACAAGAGCTATGCTTTTATCTATTTTATCTCAGTATATGCTCTTCTGTCTCAGTATATACAAATATACTCTTAGTTCAAAGTAATGTTACATGAATTTTACATTTCTTAGAGTGGTAGAGCCAAGCAGTTTACTGCACAAATGGGCCGGCTCGACCGGTGAAATACCACGACCTCTCAGAAGACCGACGTAAAGTGGCCCATGCCACGTTTCGTTCGGTGAGAGAGGTACCCGAAGGCCCACCCCCTTCCCCATCCTTGTCCTGAGTTTCCCCCTTGACTTCCAGAGACCCAATCAGCCAAGCGATCTGAACCCTTTCTATAAGTTTTTAATTAATATTGGTTCAATAGACTGGCTCAGTAATCAAGTGTAGCACAATAATTAATTACTTAATATTGTACCGCTATTAAAATACTACACAAAATAAAATTTTACCAACCTCCCAAGCAAGTGGGCTTCTTAAGCGGATTTAGCACCATGGACCATATTTTAACGCTGAGAACTGTAATCGAAAAGGCTACAGAATATCAGACACCTTTATAGATAGCTTGTTGTTCAGGGTGTACAGGATGCTCGCATAGACCACAGATACACAAAACTCATTGAGAACATTTACAACAACGCTACCATGAAAGTCACATTAGTAGATAAAACTCAAAACATCAAAATCGAAAGAGGCGTGAGACAAGGAGACCCTCTTTCACCTAAATTATTTACCCTAGTGCTGGAGGACGTATTCAAAAGACTTTCATGGGATAAACGTGGTCTCGAGCTACCAGGAGCAAGACTGAGCAATCTAAGGTTCGCAGATGATATCTTTCTTCTGAGTGATAATCCTGATGATCTTCAAACTATGATCCATGAACTAAATGAAGCCTCCTTAAATGTCGGTTTGGAAATGAATCATAATAAAACTAAGGTCATGACTAACGATTCTACACCAGCCATTATCAAAATAAAGCAAACTGTCATAAAAAAGGTAGAGAAATACATATATTTGGGTCAGGAAAAAAGGACGAGAAAAGATAATCAGGTGAACGATATAGATAGACGCATTCGTCTTATGTGGGCTGCCTACTCAAAACTAGACTTCGCTTTCAAGATAAATATCTCACCTGAACAGAAAGCCAGGTTGTTCGATCAATGTATTTTGCCGGTGCTTACCTACGCAGCAGAAACCTGGGTCCTGACACGAGAGTATGTCAGTAAGATACAGGTTGCCCAGAGGAAACTTTAAAGGAAGCTAGTGGGGGTTACATTGAGAGATCACAAGACAAACACCTGGCTTAGAGAGCAGAGCAAAGACGCGGATGTTATAAAACGTGTCGCAAGTTTGAAGTGGCAGTGGGCAGGACACATAGCCCGTAAACTTGGCTCCTGGAGCAAGGCGGTCCTGGAATGGAGACCCTGGGAGGCAAAACGTCCTAGAGGCAGACCGCAAATGCGATGGAAGGACGACATTCAGAAGATAGCGGGGAAGAACTGGATGGAAGTGGCGCAAGACCGTGATAGATGGCGAACTCTGAAGGAGGCCTACACTATATTGGTTGAGATTGGCTAAGAAGAAGAAGAAGCCATTTTGTACTTCTTAATCTTATAAAAAATGTTTAAAATTTTTTTTAGTATCTAAAGTAAGTAAACATAACAGTCTTCTTGACAAATAACAATTAAATGGTTGGAAAAACAATCATAAAAAAACGTGCAATGACTTAATGTTTAATACGTGCAGTACATTGCAGACCTTTTTCGAACAAAACAAACATATTGGTTTGCCACATCAATTAGAGACATAAGCAGTCTTTCTTTTAATTTTTTTTTTTTCGGAAGGATGACGATATTTTCTTTGTGATTCTTCTTTTTGATTTATCTTGAGTTGTATCATCGGTATCATTTGGAAGAGCTTCTTGAATGATCTCAGATATTATGCAACGAGTGGTTCTGGGTAATCGCGAGTTGTAATTCGCGATTTCATTTAGCGCTTACTACTACGCTTTTCAAAAACTCTAATCGTGTTAGTTTTTGGCATTGGTTCTGAGATTGATAAATCGCACAAGCGTTAGTTCCACACATATTAAAAATCTGAAACATGACTGCCACTTTTGATCTACGGTGTCTACGCCACCTTTGCGGTTGTAATCCACAATAATTTCTGGCTTATTAGTTACAGGATCAATAGACTTACCGTGATGCATGGAGAAATACAGAATTACAGCTTTGTTTTTTGTAAATGCAAAAAGACTAGAACCAATCACTTTATCTTTTTGAGGTTGAAAGGCCAAGGGTATTTTTCGCTTATTCTTTTTCAATGTTTCGAACTATCGAAACATTGATTGAGTATGGTGGAGTCCACTGGACTTCGCAAGCATCAATTACTCACCTTTTGAGACCCCCCGAAGAATGCTTATTCTAAAATTAGTCCACGACATACCATGTCGTGGACTAATTTTAGAATAAGCGCCTTCATCATTCGAGAACTAGGCATCAAAAAGCGTCTATCCGCCATCGTCCAAGCTCGTATTCTTACTTTCTTTGGCCTCGTCTCTCGTCGAAGATATGTTTCCCTGGAGCGTCTTGTGGTTCAGTGGAAAGTCGAAGCCACTAGACCGCGCGGTAGAGCACCGATGTGATGGGCTACCTGGCTGCCCTCTCCATGAGTGCACAAGAAAGGCTGCTATTCGCGAGGATTGGCGGTGAATAGTGAAGCGCGTCACTAACTCCTAATTAATAACCACGACCACTCTGTCAAGAGTGTAACGATTTAGAAGAAGAAGTATCCATAACATAAGCATTTATTCGCTTAACTTCGAACTATACGGCGATGTTGAATTAATTGTCCATGGGTAAATAAGAATTATGTTAAAAGTAGATTATATCAAAGTTCGTATTGTATCGCAGATTACATAAATTATATAAAAGTTTGGAATGGAACTTGAATTGAATTTGTGTTATGTTAATTGTGATTATTACACAAATATTTAACAATACTTGCAGACACTTTTCAGTTGCCAGCTGTCATCTGGCAACTGAGAGACGGCCTTGTCTTTCGGGCCAGTTCTTCTCAAGCAGCCTTCACGCCGGAACTGGCGCTTAGATTCGCTTTCAAATTCAAGACAGTGTGTGATGAAAGGGAATCTAAGTGGTTTTAGTTATTAGTTTTGTATGACGATTCAAAGTGCTTTGTAAAGTCTAAGGAAGAAACATATTTTGAATTTGAATTTGCGGTGTGTAATTGTGTCCAAAATATTATATATTAATGCTTTTAATTTGCTACAATACATTTAATATATAGTCTTGGTTTCTTTGGGCGTTTTAAATGGAAAATAAAGTGGGCTATGTTATCTCTCTTAGTTAAGACGAATGTAAGACAACATCTCGATTTAAAATACATCGAATAATTTAGGCCACAAATTGAGCCAGAGAGATGTATACCATTGAAAAACTTAAGCGTCCTTGCTTCACAATTGGCTATTCAAGTCTGCATTTTCATCAACTAATATTATTTAATGCCAACGAGGATTTGCAGGCCATTATGAACTCTCTCAGCACCCACTCAAAGAAGTTCAACAGTGACCCAAAAAACTACACTGTAGTTATCCATCAGCTATTATAGAGCTATACTAATCTCATACCAACTAACATCTGAGTTACTTTCGGTGTGATGTAGGATTTCCTTGGATTTAGGTTAATGTGTGAGATTATAGGAAAGTCTCATGTATGCTTCCATACTTATAATAAAATTGTAACAGAATTACAGTTAGAAAAACATTAAACTTATAGAGATAATAGTAATCATGGTGATAGATATTAGCATGCAATAAGTAAAAATCATTTTTTGCCATATAACATACTTGTGTAGATATTAATTAAAAGTACCTATCCTCCATCCTAATTATAAAATATTTGCTGTTTGTGTAAACTGTGACTAAGTTATAACTATAACAATAACATATGTATAATTGGATGATAGCGCCTTAATCAATAATGTTGGAGTACATTTTTGGTGACTGGCGCAAATAAATTGACTTCAATAAATATGAAAAATGAAAATGAAAATATTTATTTGCTTAAAAAAAACAGATACAAAGTGTTAGATTCCCTGTCAGCTGAGCTAGCCATGACTGTGTTACAGCTGACAGTTTCTTCTCCACAGATGACACAATACAAAAATTTAATCTAAAACCTATACCTTTAATATATACACTTAATTACCTTTATATTAACTATTTATACAATTTTTCGGTCTCGGTGGCGCAGTGGGCGAGCGCACGGCCTCTGATCCAGAGGTCCGGGGTTCGATTCCAGACACTGGCTCACACCAATGACTTTTCGAAATTGTTTTCGGAAGTTATGTGTGATAAATATCGATGACTGACAAACTTTGTGCCCGGTATGGCAATAGGTTCGCCACCTATTCCATTTGGGACGTAAACATAACGGCGAGACGAGGCTTAACAGCCGCTGCCTACACCTTCGGGTAACAAAAGGCGTGAAGTTATGTTATGTTATACAATTTTTCTTAAGAAAAAACCATCATCAGAACATCCAATTCGCTCTTATCAGCAGTAAACCTCTGTGAGAAGGAACTCATGGGAAGGTGATTTCCATATTTGGAGGTAATATTAATGAGTAATTTAATTTATTAAACACACACACAAATATACATACACATATACATGCTGAAATACCCCATCAAGGATATTTCCAAACCACACCAATGCCTAGCATATTGCTTATAGCTGACTGAGGTTGTTTCTGTATTGCATTTTCAGGTCAGAAATTAAAAATAAGAGACTGTCAAATAGAAAATGTCAATAGGATAAATTCCATAAGCGGATCTGTTATTGTTATTAGCGTTGTTCGCAAAATCTAAACAGATTAATTGTTGAAAATTATTATGAGCTTTTTGCTATGAATATAAGCTTATAAGTTTTATAAGTTACTCGTAAGTAACTCAAGAGACAATCTGTCAGTTACTCGGCTTTTTTGTGATGGCCTGTCACTCAAATCGCAAATCTGGACCGATTTATTATTCAATGCCTATAAGATGATTCGACGTGTATCGAATGTGCTTATGTAACACTAACATAAGACACCAGTGAAATTGTGTATGTGATGTCAGATACAAGATACAAAACCTTTTTGATGGAAATTTATTGTTTTATATCTTCACTCTTTTTTCTGGCTGAACGTGTAGGCAGCTATTGTTGAGCCTCGATTTGCCGAATTATATTGAATCATCAATATTAAATATTAATGATACATTTTGGAAATGTATTGTTTTATATCTTCACTCTTTATTCTGGCCGAACGTGTAGGCAGCTATTGTTGAGCCTCGATTTGCCGAATTATATTGAATCATGAATATTAAATATTAATTATAAATTTTATTACACATAACTTTAGAAAAGAAATCCAAGAAGTCGTTGGTCAAGCTGGTCCATTATATGAGTCCTATTTTAAGATTATCTTGCATTCCATGTTTATTATTCAGAATTGATATATCTATTCCACCGATTATTAAATGTGATTAATCAAAACTAAATGTGTTTATTTGTTTGTGTGTGTGTTTTTGCAATGTGTTTTTCTAAGTATTATAAGTATGTATTTACAAAAGGAAAAATATGTATTAATATCCGTTATCTAGTATCCATAATACAGGCATTTAGTTGCTTAGCTTGGAACTAGAGGGCGCTGTGTATATAGTGTCCAAGATATTATTTGCACCATTGCCACGTAATTTGCTAGAAACCATTAAGCTAATGGGTTAATTCTGTTAAACGACTTTCATTTGCCTTTTGTCAGTTACAGAACTATAAAAAATTCATTTCACCTCCTACTTGCTACCTGACGAAACTAATTTGACTGAGTGCTATGCCGATGACAAATCACAGTAAATTACTTACAAGGCCGAATTGATATTGAATAATTTTTATATAATACCTTCCGGCTCCAAATTTAAGAAAATACTAACACGGCAATACGAATAAGAATATTTGGCTAAAATTAGTAACCGATTTCAAAGACTTTTGATTTTAAACACTTCTTTTGAAATGGTGAGAGTCACCTAGAAAGCGACTAGCGCCTCATTCATGGATATCTGCAACTCTGAAGGGTTAACAGCTGCGTTTACAGAAGATGGGCATCCGTGTACTTCTGCTACCGAGCGAAACGCTGCATAATCCACTTCACGTGTGTTTTCTTAGAGGCCGTGGTTTTTTCTCGGATCAACTATTTGGCCCATTCATGCAACGAATTAACTATGGCAATTAGGTGATTCTAATCTAAGTAAAAAATTACATATTGTAGACATCCTATTAATTAGTATGAACACTTTGACATATATTTTTAATATATTTTACTAAAAGCTCTCCGTTCGTAAATATAATGCCTCGACAGGAATATTTCGAAGGAAGTTATGGCCTTACACTTAATCTAAGCAGTAAATTCGCGTGCAAGCACTTACATTTACTATATAGAGTTATTATCCACTAAGCAGTAGTGGATAATAGCTCTATATAGGAAATATAACTTAATGGTACCACGTGCTCAAAAACAAAATGAGAACCAGATGGTACCAATAAATTTCTGTAGGTGTTGTGTCTATCACTTCCTATTTATAGGCAAACAGTAATTTTTTTATGGGATAGGAGGGCAAACGAGCAGGCGTGTCACCTGATGGTAAGCAACCAACGCCGCCCATGGACACCAGCAACACATATAGTGTTACTGTTGCGTTGCCGACCTTTAAGGGATAGGGGATAGGAAAGGACAGGGAAGGGGGGTGGGCCTCCGGGTACCTCTCTCACCGAACGAAACGCGGCATGAGCCACTTTACGTCGGTCTTCTGAGAGGTCGTGGTATTTCACCGGTCGAGCAGGCCCATTCATGCAGCGAACTGCTTGGCTCTACCACTGTTAAACAGTATGGAACAGATTTATATTGAACGCAATAAAACGTGGACGCATAAAGGATAAAGAATTAAATGAAGGCTCGTTGTCCGTTGCAAATAATTTTCAATAACATTATTCGTTATATAGTAAGTAATCGGTAATATAAAATAAATCGAGGCCTGATAACAATGTGCCAAGTGTGTAAAGCAAATGGTTTCATCATTTATTTTATTTAGGACGTAATAATTTGGCGAGTGGAGGTTTAACTGCAACTTCAAAAAAATTCGAAATAGTTAAAGATCCGAACTTCAAAAATAAAGATCGAAAACAAATTAAACGTTACTAGAAAAATTACTAGCAGGTAATAAAATATATTTTTTGCATAAGCCATAAAAAACGATTTAGTACGCTCGCGCTGGTTACAGACATTCATAAAACGTATTAGTCAGACGTCAGCTGCTCCGAACCCCAGATAACCGAGATCTTCCCGTAAATTGAAAGTCCGTAATGTGTTAAGTTTAGGTGCTGTTAAATGGAGTTTAGGGCGATTAATAATTGCTTGAAGCAAAACAGTGAAATCACATATTTATTTCTAAGATTTTCGCGAATCTCACTCATTGATTAAAACAACTTTTAGGATTATATCGCGTTTATTTGTGAGTGAAATCACATTTATACTAATTTCTGATCACTAATAGATGATTATACCGACTAATTAATTTCTATATACTTATTAATCGTATCAATATATTATTGTTTAAATAAATAAACTATCATCGCAACTTCAATTTACTAGACAGCCTGCCCTCGGACTTACGATTCGAGCGTGATAAACATGTATTTAAAACAAAATTGAAAAAAAAAAACATTATCTAATTCAACTAAATGGCTGATACATTTATTTTGTTATTATGGATATATATATTTCATATTATGTACGTTCGATCTTATTTAGAATTTCAAGAAATCATTGGTGCGAGCCTAGAATCGATCTCAAGATCGAGCTCCATTGACCTTTGAATCTGAAGCGGGGAGCTTGATCACTGGATTACCGAGACTACCTACTGCTACTGCAGTAGGTAAAGGCAAATGTTAACTTATTGTTGAAACTTGTTCCATAATTATTATGAGTACTTCTAAAACTTGGGACTACATAATCATTAATTACTCAGTAAGTTTATAACAAATATGCGTTTAACTAAAAGATTTGAATGAAACCTTTCCCCAAAATGTTCTTAAAATATACCGTTTACTTAATTAAGTGTCAAGATTTGTTTTTATAAATTAAAAGAAATTTCTTAAAACGAATTAAGGATTTCTTGATATAACGGTAGTTACTGATTCTGGCAATTTCATTGTTGGGAACTGCAAAAATATTTAGTGGGCTTGGGACACTATTCTAGACAGAAAATAGATGAATATCGGAATAACGAGAGATTTGCTACCGGATTAAACATAAGTCCAATTTTGTTATTGTGGCCGGGTTGATGATGAATAGGCGCTTTACTGGATGCAAATGACATCTCCTATAGACAAAAGAGTCTATTAAACGGGTCGGGTGTCATTTGACACCACAGACCGAGAACGTTATCCCGAATTATAGAATACTAGCTTTTACCCGCGGCTTCGCTCGCGTTGAAGCCATTAAAAAACTTTTTAAAAAAACTTACAATCAACTTTATTGAAATGCAACAACAAACGCTAAAATATATTTCACTGTAACAAAAATAAATAATTATGGACTTTAATAATTTTATAAGATATAAATGCAGAGTAATAATGTAGGATATTTTTGTAGGCTATATCATAAGTTTTTCCTTCGGGTGAAAATATATATAAATTTAAGAAAGTAAGAAGAAAAAAAAGTATCCTATGTTGCTTCTTATACCCCCAAGAATATGTGTACAAAGATTCATGATGATCTGTTGAGTAGTTATCCCGTGAAAGCGTAACAAACAAACTTACATGCACATTTATATATTAGTAGGGTAGGGATAGGGATAGGGATAAGGATAGGGATAGGGATAAGTAAAGTTAAGTATATAAGTATAAGTATCAACCCTGAATACTGTAATACGCGAGGCATAACAGCCGCTGCCTACACCTTCGGATAGAAAAAGGTGTGAAGTTACGTTATGCTATCTAATTTACGAATACTGTAAAACTTCATTACTGAAGTAGCTAAATTTGACGATTTTTTGACAAACAATTGTTTTATCTTTCGTAAAAAAAATTTTTTTTTTTAATATAAAGTACCCTATGTTACTTCTAATACCTTCAAGAGTATATGTACAAAGTTTCATGATGATCGGTTCAGTAGTTTTTGCGTGAAAGCGTAACAAACAAACTTACATTCGCATTAAGAAAAGAGAAAGTATCCTATATTACTTCTAATACCCCCAAGAATATGTGTACAAAGATTCATGATGATCTGTTGAGTAGTTATCCCGTGAAAGCGTAACAAACAAATTTACATGCACATTTATATATTAGTAGGGTAGGGTAGGGATAGGGAGGGTAGGGATAGGGATAGGGATAGGGATAGGGATAAGTAAAGTTAAGTATAAGTATCAACCCTGAATACTGTAATACCGTCCCTCGCGAGGCATAACAGCCGCTGCCTACACCTTCGGATAGAAAAAGGTGTGAAGTTACGTTATGTTATCTAATTTACGAATACTGTAAAACTTCATTACTGAAGTAGCTAAATTTGACGATTTTTTGACAAACAATTGTTTTATCTTTCGTAAAAATTTTTTTTTTTTTTTTTAATATAAAGTACCCTAAGTTACTTCTAATACCTTCAAGAGTATATTTATGTACAAAGTTTCATGATGATCGGTTCAGTAGTTTTTGCGTGAAAGCGTAACAAACAAACTTACATTCGCATTTATAATATTAGTATGAATCTAATACCCATAGATTTAGCATAGACTATAATAGATAGCACATGTCAAGAAAAATATACTAGTATTCATTACTGACAGCGCAACCGCGTATATTAGATTTTCAGGATATTTACATTTCAACACATGAACATTAACTATGTAAAAGTTGACACTTTGAAGCGTAGAGCCACGCAGCTTGCTGCTTGAATGGGCCGGCTCGACCGGTGAAATACCACGGCCTCTCAGAATATCGTCGTGAAGTGGCTTTTAGCCGCGTTTCGGTCGGTGAGAGAGGTATCCGGAGGCCCACCCTCTTCCCCCTCCCCAAATGACAGCGGACTTAAAAATACAATTACCCCAGGGGGGTACCAGTCGTCGCTCTGCCGCTGGAGAATCCCCCCCTGATCGTCCACGGTCTGGCGTTTACCAGAGCATGGACGCTCAGGCTGCCCCGCGTATTCTGGGGAGGGCAAATTTCCGCTCGAATACTAAAACTGTCCGGGGCAAACGAGAGGGCATCGTCGCACCCCCTGCCACGCTAAACGTGGACTTCTCTAACATCAGGGGCATACGCACTAATTTGCTTGCCGTCCATCACCATCTCGAGACGACAAAGCCGGCCTTGCTCTTTCTTACGGAGACGCAGATATCTTCTCCGGCAGACACCACGGATCTCTCATACCCTGGGTACAAATTGGAGCATTCCTTTGTACCGCGGGCTGGGGTCTGTGTGTATGTTCGAGAGGATATCTGTGCTCGACGCCTCGGCAGTCTTGAAGGAAGGGACCTATCGACCTTATGGCTGCGTATAGATGGCGATGACCATCCCCGCATCTACGCATGTCTTTATAGGTCCCATAGCGGTAATAGCGAAACGGACCGACTCATGGACCACATACAAACGGCTGCAGATTCCGTACTTCAACAGGTCCCATCTGCGGAGATTGTGATCCTAGGCGATTTCAATGTCCATCACGCCGATTGGCTGGGATCACGCACAACCGATCACGCAGGTAGATCTGTCCATGACTTTGTTCTAGCATATGAACTGACACAACTGGTTACAGCGCCCACGCGCATTCCAGATGTCGACGATCATTTACCTTCCCTGTTGGATCTTCTGCTGACCTCCCATCCCGACGGATATGTGGTCTCTGTAGACGCCCCTTTGGGCTCTTCGGACCACTGTCTGATAAGGAGTACAGTGCCACTTACGTGCCCACTTCGACCGCGTATTGCGAGTCGCCGCCGTGTGTGGCACTATAGGTCAGCGGACTGGGATGGGATGCGAAGTTTCTTCGCCTCCTATCCATGGGGGCAGGTTTGCTTCTCGTCGGGTGATCCTGACGTTGTTGCCGACTCTGTCACTGATGTGGTGCTGCAGGGAATGGAGCTTTTCGTTCCATCCTCAGTGGTGCCAATCGGTGGCAGATCCCAGTCCTCGTTTGATCGCACATGCAAAATGGCATCAAGCTTTAAGCAGGAATGTTATCAAACCTGAGCAAATGCAGCGGCGTCTGGGGACCTAAATACCGGCATTTACAAGAAGAAGTACAATTTTGTCTCCAGATCCTTCAAAAGAGTGTTAGCCGTAGCAAAGTCTAAGTACATAGGCAAAATTGGGGAGAAACTAATTCGCCTTCCCTCGGGAACTCGTGCGTTCTGGTCTCTCGCCAAGGCTGTCCTTGGAAACTTCTGCAAACCGTCTCTTCCGCCATTGCACAGGGAGGACCTGTCATTGGCCCATGACGCTAAAGAGAAAGCCAACCTTTTTGGCACTCTTTTTGCGGCTAATTCGACTCTGGACGATAAGGGGAAAATTCCACCGACCATCCCACGTTGTGACTCGCCATGCCGGAGATCTGTTTCCGGCAAAGTACTGTACGGCGCATACTTTTCTCCCTAGACGTCCACAAGTCGAGTGGGCCTGCCGGAATCCCAGCAATCGTGTTGAAGATGTATGCTCCGGAGTTGGCACCGGTTCTAACGCGTCTCTTTCGGTACTCCTACTCTCTCGGCGCTGTACCAGCATCGTGGAAGGTAGCTTTGGTACACCCAATCCCTAAAAAAGGTGATCGCTCAGATCCGTCCAACTACAGACCAATCGCCATCACCTCCCTGTTCTCCAAGACTATGGCAACACTGATCAACCGTCAGCTCCTTAGCTATCTAGAAGAGCACCAGTTGATTAGCGACCGTCAGTACGGATTCCGTCAAGGTCGCTTAGCTGGTGATCTTTTAGCCTACTTAACCCATCGGTGGGCGGAAGTGGTTGAGAGTAAAGGAGAGGCGCTGGCCGTTAGTTTGGATGTGGCGAAGGCCTTCGATCGGGTTTGGCACAAAGCACTTCTCTCGAAGCTTCCATGTTATGGGCTTCCCGAGAAATTATGCGATTGGGTCTCCAGTTTTCTCATGGATGCATTAAGGTCGTTGTCGACGGGTCATGCTCCGACTTAAAACCTGTGAATGCTGGAGTCCCCCAGGGCTGTGTGCTATCCCCTACGCTGTTTCTTCTGCATGTGAATGACATGCTGCAGTACAGCAGTCTTCATTGTTATGCGGATTACAGTACGGGGGATGCCCTATATACCGGCCACCCTCGGATTTCTCGGGAAAACGTCGATGAGTACCGGAACAAACTTGTGTCTGAAATCGAAACTCTGCTTAGTCAGGTTTCGGACTGGGGCCGACTAAACTTAGTCCTATTCAACCCTAAGAAGACACAGGTTTGCGCGTTTACCGCTAAAAAGACACCATTTGTCGTAGCTCCCTGCTTTGAGAGCACTCCCTTAGCCGTCTCAGCCAATATCTGAATTCTTGGTGTCGACTTGTGGAGTGACGTCCAATTTCGCGGTCATCTGGAGGGCAAGGCCAAATTGGCCTCAAAAAAGCTTGGTGTGCTCAATAGAGCGGGACGGTATTTCACGTCAGGTCATCGCTTGCAACTGTATAAAGCGCAGGTCCGGCCTCACGTGGAATACTGTTCTCATCTTTGGGCGGGGGCACCCCACTACCAGCTTTCTCCATTTGACCGCATTCAACGTCGCGCGGTTCGGCTTGTCGACAACCAAGCTCTTTCCGATCGGCTTGATCCGTTGGCGTTGCGGAGAGATGTTTCATCTCTATGCATCATGTACCGCTTATACCACGGGGAGTGCTCTGAGGAATTGTTCGGACTTATACCGCCTGCTGACTTTCGCAATCGCCCGACTCGCCAGTGTTTCCATCCACATCGGCTTAATAGTTGGCGATCTACGACAGTGCGATTCAGCCGTCACTTCCTGCCACGCACTGCTCCTATATGGAACCAGCTGCCGGCAACGGTATTCCCGGACCGCTACGACCTTGGAACCTTCAAGAAACGAGCGTATTCCTATCTTAAAGGCGGTTTTCCATCAGGTGACCCGCTCGCTCGTTTGCCCCCTTTTCCCATAAAAAAAAAAAACACATTGATAAGTCACTCACATATCAATAACCCATTTTTGGTCTCGTTGTTTGGGTGACTATTGCCGATCTATTATTGTTATATCTATGCTAATAAAACCATATACGCTTCTCCTGAACAAACAAATATTTATTTATATAATTTGAATTGTGCAATACACAACAAGCCAAAACTATTTTGTTAATATTGTGCACACTGGTATTTATAGGCGATCGAAAAATGTGGAATCTTGCCGCCAGAATTCCAAAAACATTTTCTATAATTCTTCTAGCCCTGCATACTCTATAATTGTATATCCTCTTACTTGAGCTAGCCTGTGATTGCCTTTGTGGGTACGGTTTCATAAAATCTGTCCTCAAAGCAAAAGCCTCGTCGCCAATAAATACATAAGGTAATTCTTCTGAATGTCCGCTTGGTTTTCTGGGGCTAGGAAGATTTAAACGCTTGGAATTCAATCTTTGAAAGAACGTAGTTTTTTGTAATACACCTCCATCAGAAATACGTCCATTTGTTCCAATATCTATATAAATAAATTCATAATTTGCATTTGCAATCCCCATAAGTACAATACTGTGATACCCTTTATAATTAAAAAAATGTGAGCCGGCTCCGGCAGGAGGGACTATAGCTACATGTTTCCCATCGACGGCTCCTAAACAATTTGGAAATTGCCATGTACGCTCAAACTCTTCAGCAATTGCTAGCCATTCTTCTTCTGAACTCGGGAACTGTAACAAAAAAACCCATAATTCAGTATAAATGATATCATTTTTATTTACAGAGTACCATTTGCAACGTGTCATCACCTGCGACACCTGCAACATCTGTTGCTTCATCTGGACGTCGTAAGCAACACGGCAATGCCGCCATTGAAGACACAATATCGTTAATAGGTAAAAGATTACAAAACCCAGATGATGAATATGATGCTATAGGGAAAAATGTCGCAATTAAACTCCGCAACATGACTGCTATTCAACAAGGCATAGCTGAAAAGCTCATCAATGAAGTTATTTTTTTGGGACGGTTTGAAAAATTAACATTTAATACAAGTATACATAATCCAGTTCCAGTCCAGGTACCCCAAAGACCATTGATACACATGCCAGCTGTTCCACTCCAGCTGCAAGAAACACAAGCATTTAACTTGACACAAGACTCGCAAACTATTAATATCCCGGACACCCTGGTTGAATATTTAAACTTTAATAATAATAACTAAAAATAAATAAAATAGTACGTTACATTTGTATATGTTCAAGAGTAAATTTATTTGTTAAGCATTAATGTTAATGTGCCATTGCAAAATAAAGTCTGATTATTTGTACTGAGTTATTTTATTTATAAAGTATGTAATAAATGATACATACCTTCAAATATGTTTTCAGTGCAGAGTAGATTGCGTCACATGTCTCAGGAATTATGTACCCCAATGACTGTCTTGATATCGCTGACGAATACATTACATCTTTATATGTTCCACCAGTTATCAAAAATCGTAATGTTGCACTTAAACGTTCATGCGGTGAAATAGCTTCTCTCATGCAAGTATCCTGTTTAGCTAAATTGGTGTAACTAAACACAAAAGTTCTTCATACACAGGCTCAGGCATTCTGAAATAATTCTGGAAATCTTCCTTCTCTTCACGTAACTCTCTTACTAAATTCACATGTGATAAACGCTCTCTTTTTGTAAGCCAGTTCTTAACCCACACTTTTCGCCTTTGTCTATTGTTTTTAGTTTTTGAAATGTAATACGATATAATTCCTAAATAACACAAAGCTTCTTCTGTCGAAGACATCGCAATACATAGTGAGTAAGTTTCACGTGTGTCACTAACGTCGAGCCGAGTAAGTTGGCGATCTTAAAAACCGCGTACTTCAAGTTCGTACGTCTATCACCCACTTAACAAACAAATAATGTCGCAGAGATTACAGAGTAATTTAGGTATTTCAAATGACAAGTATCACTCATGTTGAATGTCCTATTAACAAAATCTTTATATTTTTGAATATATTTATTTATTTGAATATATTGACACCATGCACCCCACGCTTTTTTTTAAATAATTTTTTTTTTCTATTTTTTAGTTCGGTTTTCTATAAAAAGCGTGTTTTTTAGTTTTTTTAAACTATTATTTATTTTATATTTTTAGTTCGGTTTTCTATAATATTTTAAAGCGTGCTAACAACGGATATCAAAATCGAATTTGAGGAATAGCGCCATCTGTGACTTATACAAGGAACTCGTTTCAAGTTGATAACGTAGACTTTCCGCTGATTGCCACTAGATGGTGCGAGAAGTGAACTATGAACACTAAAAAGAAGTCGGTTACAAACATACAAACATACAGGTGAAGCTAATAAAAAGCTAATAAAAAGGTCTGATACAATATTTACTTTGTAAAGTGCGTTTTTATTTGCTTTTATTTTCTTGTTTAAATCTAATATTAATAATTTTGTCAACGAAATAAATATTAGAAATATTTAGTCAAATATTAATTGCACTCGTGGGTGTTGTTGATTTTCTTTTGGGGAAGTGGGATACGATTGAACGAGTCCTTCGATTTCTGTGGAGCAGTATTATAAATAACGTTTTGTTAATACGCTGTTTGTATTATTTTACTTGAACGGAAACACTGAACATTTTACGTAGGAAAGTCGCCTGATTTCTTACATATTAGAAAATTCCATGATTACTCGAGTCGAGTCGAGCCGAGCCGAGCCGAGCCGAGCCGAGCCGAGCCGAGCCGAGCCGAGCCGAGCCGAGCCGAGCCGAGCCGAGCCGAGCCGAGCCGAGCCGAGCCGAGAGCCGAGCCGAGCCGAGCCGAGAGCCGAGCCGAGCCGAGCCGAGCCGAGCCGAGCCGAGCCGAGCCGAGCCGAGCCGAGCCGAGCCGAGCCGAGCCGAGCCGAGCCGAGTCGAGTCGAGTCGAGCCGACCCGAGCCGACCCGAGCCGACCCGAGCCGAGCCGAGCCGAGCCGAGTCGAGTCGAGTCGAGTCGATTCGATTCGACTCGAATGGAATGGAATACGCTTTATTGTACACCATACATATAATACATTACAGTGAGTAGTACTTAATAAATATTAGGCAAGTACAAAAGGCGGTCTTATCGCATATGCTGCGATCTCTGCCAGACAACCTTTAATAGTCTAAGATAACCTTTAATAATAGAGGTTTAACAGTCGCTGCCTACACCTTTGGGTAGAAAAAGTCGTGAATTTATGTCATAATTATTATAGTTGTAAATAATTTTCTAATAAAATCATCATTACCCTTTTTGAGGTCCACTGCTGGACATAGGCCTCCCCCATAGAGCGCCACAACTGCCGGTCCGCTCAATCATGGGGGGCTTTTGCCATAATCGCCACGCTTGGCAGGCGGGTTGGCGATCGCAGTAGGCTGTATTTCCTTGAGGGAGAATGCTGCTGCCCATTCTTCTAGCTTTTCCCTTAGATAAATAGATAACACTTTATTTGTACCATAAACAAAAAATCTTAAAACTATGAACATAGGTCTTATAACTATGAGTACAAATGGCGGCCTTATCGCTATAAGCGATTTCTTCTAGGCAACCTTTGGAAGGACAAAATGCTTAAATGACAGGTAAATCTAACCATTATGCTAAATTTATGGCATTATAATAGCAAGAGTATTATTCAATATAATAATAAACATACATATCTACAATATATACACAAATAAATACAATAATATATTTACATATACATAGATAAACATATACAAACAAAAATACACGAATATATTTACAAATATACCTTACACATACATACACGTAACATATAGGTACCACATTACATATAGATTATTGTAAAGTTAAGTAGTACTGCGTAAGCTGTGATTTGAAGGAGTTTATAGACTCGGCTCTCCTTATTTTATCGGGTAATACATTCCAAAGCAACACGGCTTGGACGGAGAAAGACAGACCATAAAAATGCGTGGAATGCATTGGGACAGCCAATTTCAAGTTTTCCGATGACCTCAGACACTTCGAATGTGTGGCATGTAAGAACTGAAAACGTTCCTTTAGATACTTAGGGGAATGAGGATTAAATAGAACGTTATATAGCAACGTGAGAACATGAATATTCCGGCGAAAACGAACAGGAAGCCACTTAAGCATTTTTAGAAATTCCGAAATATGATCATATTTGCGAAGACCAAATTCTAATACAAACATTTTGGAGTCGCTCAAGTTTATCGAGTTGTGCTTCAGTGAGATTCAGATAGCTGACATCGGCATAATCGAGAATCGGGAGGAGGAGAGACTGTGCGATTGCAATTTTAGTGGCATTAGGCAAAAAGTTCTTTAGCCTGCGCAAGGAAGCTGCGGAAGCAAACAGTTTCCGGCTGACCTCTTGAAGTTGGGGGCCCCACGATAGTGTACTATCCATGTACAGCCCCAGATTTTTAACTTTATTAGTTACAGGTATGTTGACGCCGTTAAAATTAACTTGAGGCAGAAATGAGCAGTTAAACTTGGCAAGCAACCTAGAGCCCTGCCTAGAAACCTCTAGAAACCCTGCCGATAACAATTAGCTGCATTTTTAAAGGATTGATGCTAAGTCCATAATTGTTACTCCACTCGCATATTTGTTCTAAGTCCGTGTTAATTTTCACCACAGCCTGCCATATGTCATTGAGAGGAGCCTGTGTATATATCTGTAAGTCGTCAGCATAAAGATGGTAGGAAGAAGTTAGATTTTTAGAGAGCCGAGATTTTTGCCGTTGGAGATATGTTAAGAGAGCGTAGTATATACTAGTACTAGTATATATATAAACACCCCATTATCTCAAAGAGCGGTTTGTGTTCTTAAATGACACACATTCAAAGTGTCTGAGGTCGTCTGAAAATCTGAGATTGTCTGTTCCTAGTCATTCAACAAACTTTTTTGCACAATCATTCACTGTTCAAGCTGTACATCTTTGGAACAAATTACCCGTTGATATAAGGAAATCGCAGTCCGTTGCTATCTTCAAATCACGGTTAAAACATCATTACTTATCACTGGATTGACATTATTATGATTGCATTCATGAGTATGTATTATATATATTCTTATTTGTTTTTTTATATGTATCTTTATGTATATATTTATGTATATGTATGTATCATATAATATTTTATTTATAATAATTCAGCAGCGATCTTAATTTGTATACCACCGACAACCTAGATTCTCTCTCACTTTCTTTCCGTCCAGTGGTTGTCCGGAAGAAATTGCCTTGCGCGATAGGACCGCCAATTGTACTAATTTAATGTTAACGTTTTCATATTTCTGTAAATTGTTTCATTCGGTGTGCAATAAAGAGTATTTTGTTTGTTTGTTTATAGTATACCCAGTAGGATATGGAAATGCACAGTATTAAAAGCGTTGCTGAAATCAAGAAGGGATAGGACTGTAGGATTTCCGCTATCCATACCTAAGCGGTAATGTTCAGCAATGCAGAAGCGGTACCGTGTCCAGTACGAAAACCAGATTGAAAGGGATTTAAAAGAAGGTTATGGGTGAGGAACGTATTTAGTTGGGAATAAACTAGCCGGTAATCAGAGAAAGATAGGGGTTGACTTTTTTTTGGAAGTGGGATAATTTGGGTTTCTTTCCATGCAGTTGGAAAAAGCCCCAAAGGAAATGGATTGGTTGAGGATATGGCAGATGATCGGTAATAGTTCGTCTAGGATGGGAATAATCATATTCCGACTGACACAGTCACCCCCAACCGCATTTGATGAAATCGCGATTATGCTCTTCTTAACATCACAAGCAGCAAATTGTAGAAATTCAAATGGAGAGCAATCAGGTGTTGGAAGTGTAGAAAGATATTTAAGAGTATTATCCTTTATGGCCCCTTTAAAGTCAGCCGAAGAGAAGAAGTGTAGATTGAGAGAATCAATGTCAAGGTCGATAAGAGTAGCATCGCTATGTGCCCTTCCAACACCTAAAGATTTTAGAAATTTCCAGATCTTAGCTGGATCTCCGTTCTCGACGGAAGTGTGGATGTGTTGGCATTGTGCATTCCTACACATCTTATTGCAACGATTCCTCGCAGCTATATATTTTTCCAAGTTTATAGCTGTAGGCCGGCACTTGTATCTATTCTTGGCAGCATTTTTTAATTTCATAACACCTTTTATTTCGTCTGTGAGCCAAGGGCAAGGTAAATGTTTAATTTTGATCAAGCGAATAGGCGCATGGACGTCATAGAGTTTAATCAGTGTTTCATTGAAGAAGTTTACCTTGTCATCAATGGTATTTGCCCCTAATAAAGGCTCCCAGTTTATACTAACAGCATCTCTTCGAAGTACACCACGGTCCATGCCACCAAAATTGCGTTGCAATAGAACTCTACGATTACTTGCCTTTTACGACACCCACGGGAAGAGATGGGGTGGCGGTATTTTAAGCCGGCGCCACACAGCATAGCCGGCGCCACACAGCAATAATAAATACAATTACTTTTTGTTTACCTCCGATATTGATAAGTATTAAACATTTTTTAGGTGTAGACAAAGAGATTTGCAAATTTTCATTACACTCAGCTGTTTTCAATATCTTTAATCAAGCTAGCTTTATTTGAGGACAGCTGTATTTGAAATATTTAAGTAAGTAATTACAAATGTATTATTAGGTATTCTATGAATTACTGACCCACAATTCATCTAATAGCCCCACTCAAATTTGCAGAAAGATCTTAACTCATGTGGGTATAAAAAGGGCAAACTATTGATGACTTGTCGTTTTAAGGGTTGGATTGGTTCTCTGGCAAATACCTCTGAAAAAGTTTGATCGTAAATTAGGTATTTTTATCCAACACTTTGGGAAGAAAGTTACATTTTATGAACATAAATATTAACAACAACATTTTCTGAGAAAAAAAAATAAAAAAAAAACATAAAAAATGAAACTGATCTCGCGAATGCATTAACGATTAACTGATATATAGTATTTATAAAAAATATACCCTGAATCAAATTTCTTGTAAATTCAGCGATATTTTTTTATTAAAATTATCTAGGCAAATATGAAATTGAGATGGTACTTACTGTGATTGTCTGACAAAGGTGGAATATGTTATATTTTATTTATATTAACCAATTGTATGTCACATATCATATTATGATTACGCTACAAGATATTCAAATGAATGCCATTTTGAAATATATGGGGACAAATATCAAAGATTCAGTGTTATAATCATTTCTATTTTCTCAATACCAAACACAGGAGCTTCAACAAAGAGACGTCTTGCTGAACTGCTTTGATTTTAAAACCGCCGGGATAAATGCATGGCCCTCGATCTTCTCAATGGAGAGTCGGTGAACACCTGTGTGTGGAGGCATGGTGGATCTAACGTAGTTGTTACATTTGGTTCCCCCTAGTTCGCTAAATGTTCTAACCCGATTCTAATGGTCGCTTTTGCTAAAAAATAAAATATCACTAAGCGCCAGGCCGTTATTTCTAAGTGTTTGCTTTAAATTATAATAGTTAGAGTTACGACTCTACGCTTTGATAAATAAAGAAATTGTATATGTATACAAAAAGTTCCAGTTTTTTTTTTGTTGTGTCCTTTTGGATCTCATCAATGCTAAGACTGGAAATGATGATTGCATTTTTATTTATATTTATTCTTTTATTTAATATAGATAACATTCTTAGCTGACAATTGTTATTGTTATGTATGATATTGTTTTAATTTTAATTTTGTTTTGATTATCTGTCTGGTTTTTGATTTGTTTCAATTTTAAATTTTAATTCGATTATAATTGTATTTTACTGTGACATTTTAATTTATTTGATTTGATTGATTTCTGTATAATTTAATTTGATATCTGTGTAATTTGATCTGAATTCTATTTAATATTTTTTTAATAATTGTTGTCTCTTGTAATTTCCCAATTTAATATTTTTTAATAATAACATTTTTAATCGTCAATAATATTGTCCGTAATTTGCATGCGGTGTTAACCTTAATTAATTGTTATACTCGTGAATTGATTGTGTGCTTATAATTTTCAAATGTATTAGTATATACAATTGTTGGTTGACCTAATAAAATAAAATAAAAATTAAAAAAAAGAATTACTGTAATTCCGTGCGGTTGTAAATGACGTTGCTTTTACAATTACCGGCAAATTATAGATTTGCACTACTTCCGTCACAATGGCACTTTAGTATGGCACTAGGTTTTTTGACATTTATTTTTCATCATCTAAAAGGTCTTACGAATATTAATAAATGCTCATAATTCCTTACTTGTACCTGAAAAATTCCACTAACTCACCTACCGTCACCTGTAGCGCTCAGAAATGACAGTATGATTATCAGAGTAGGTAAGTGTTATTCACGATGGATCATTTCACAGATTCCCTTTTTTTCATCTGCTTGTAGCCTATATTTGAATAATTACAATTGTACACTTGAAATGTTGATAAAAATAGATATATCTTATTTTTTTTAATGCAATGCTCCAGCGATCCCTCTTGCGAGTGAAGTTAAATATGTATTAAATATTTTACTAGTTGACCCAGCGAACTTTGTTTCGCCTGGGAAGCGATAAAAAAAAATTAAAATAGTGATTGTGAGTTATCCCTAAGAGATAGAAATAAACCATTGCGGATTACTTTATGGACCTTTTGAAGGTGTTTAACAATGTAGTACATTGTTTTGATGTATCACGTAGCGTTCAGCCGGCGTTTGCAATTAAAGTGCTAAATTTGGAAATATATTACTAATTATGTATATTCCAATGAATTAGACATACAAACCACCCCGTTGAAACCCTCTATCTATTAAAGAAAACCACATCAATCATCCATTGAGTAGTTTCAAAGATCTAAGCATATAAGATCACAGACAGCGGAAAACGACTTCGTTTTATACTATGTAATGAAGATTAAAATCGTTACATAACTAATCCAGTGTTCACTTACAATTAACCCGAATATAAATTACCTCGCCTGAAATATGCTAACAATCTATCCAAGTCACGTCACCAGCTAACGAATCAAATAGCTTGTAGTCTTCGAATAACGTCGAGACAACTTGAAAGACTATTTTAAAACTTTTTGTTAATTATTAGTTAAAAATAGGGTATAATTAATAATCGGAGCACTTACTAATTCTTTCTGTTAACATAACTTCACGGCTTTTGTTACCCGAAGGTGTAGGCAGCGGCTGTTAAGCCTCGTTTCGCCGTTATGTTTACGTCCCAAATGGAATAGGTGGCGAACCCATTGCCATACCGAGCGCAAAGTTTGTCAGTCATCGATATTTATCACACTTATCTTCCGAAAACAATTTCGAAAAGTCATTGGTGTGAGCCAGTGTCTGGAATCAAACCCCGGACCTGTGGATCAGAGGCCGTGCGCTCGCCCACTGCGCCACCGAGACATAATTCTTCCTGTTAAATATTTTTTTATGGGATAGGAGGGCAAACGAGCATGCACCTGATGGTAAGTGATCGGCGCCGCCCGTGTACATCTGCAACACATATAGTGTTACAGTTGTGGTGCCGACTTTTAAGAGAGTAGGATTTGAAAGGACAGGGATAATAATACGGTTCAAAGTGATTACAAGTTGTAGTTTTGATGTAACAATATTCTCAAAAACACTCTATATCTGAAAATAAACCATGGGGGAGGGCCTATCGGATATCTCTGTCACCGAACGAAACGCGGCATGAGCCACTTAACGTCGGTCTTCTGAGAAGTCGTGGTATTTCACCGACTGAGCCGGCTCAGACATTCAGCGAACTTCTTGACTCTACCACTGCCTAATTTTGGGATATCTATCTACACGGGATTTAAGTTAGATAAGGTTAAGGTGACTAACAAAATATTTCAGATATGTCAATAACAGTAACTCCAATGTTATTAGATAAGACTCTAAGCTCACACATAGTATTAAATTGGTATTGGCCTTTAGGTAATAAGGATGGAAGAGTATTGTTACAGTTTGCTTGTTCGAAATACGTTTTAAACTTCTGCAATTATTATTGGTAATTACATTTGTGATAATTTTAGCTTTGCCAGAATAAAGTGAATGTTCCTCTAATTAATTTGTCGCTCATAAAATGTGTAAACATGTTAACTGTTGTTTAAACAAAGATTTTAACAATAATACATTTACTCTCTCTCTCTCTCTCTCTCTCTCTCTCTCTCTCTCTCTATATATATATATATATATATATATATATATATATATTGGGATATTCTAAGAATTGAGCAAGATGCGATGGGACATTGTAGGATTATCAGAGGTCCGAAGACAGGGGGAGGACACTGTAATCCTGCGGTCAGGCAATCTGCTATACTACCGGGAAGGCGACAAAACCTCTCAAGATGGTGTCGGGTTTATCGTTCGCAAATCTCTTGTATCTAACGTGGAGAGGGTTGCTGGTGTGTCGACAAGGGTAGCGTACCTTGTACTCAAAATATCCGAGCGATATTCACTAAAAGTCATACAGGTATACGCACCGACCACGGCACATCCAGACGAGGAAGTGGAGGTTCTATACGAGGACATCTCGAGGGCCATCCGCTCCTCCAAAGCCCACTTCACGGTGGTTATGGGAGATTTCAACGCGAAACTAGGCAAACGGAAAGACGATGAGCTGAGAGTAGGGCAATTTGGTATTGGACAGAGGAACCAACGAGGGCAGAAACTGGCTGATTTTCTGGAGAAGGAAGGCCTCTTTATGATGAATTCCTTCTTCAGGAAACCGCCTCAAAGGAAGTGGACCTGGATAAGCCCCGATGGTCTAACCAGGAACGAAATAGATTTCATCTTGAGTGACAAACGACATATATTCAGCGATGTCTCAGTGATCAGCAGAGTTAAAACTGGGAGCGATCACCGACTCGTCCGAGGCACGCTGAATCTTTGCATTAAAGTCGAGCGTTCACGACGGATGAGATCTACACTCCGACCTACACCTGTCCAGTACCAGAACCCGGAAAACTTTCAGCTTGAACTTCATAATCGTTTCCAATGCCTAGACGAATGCGAATCAGCGAACGATATGAACAACAGGTTCGTGGAAGCAATCCACACAGTTGGTACCAAACATTTCCGGAACCAACGGGCCCATAGAACAGAAAAACTATCTCAGTATACTCTCAAGTTGTTGGAGGAAAGACGAAAAGTGTCGATGCGGTCTGCAGCTGATTGGTCCGACCTCAGGCTATTAAATAGGCAGATCTCCAAGTGTATTCGACGCGACACTCGCCAATACAATACGGTACGTATAAAAGAGGCCATTAGGCGTAACGAAGGCACTAAGGTGTTTAGAAGGGATCTGTCTATTGGGCAGAGCCAATTGACCAAGCTGAAGACCGACGTCGACATTGTCATCTCTTCCAAGGCTGAGATCTTGAGAGAGGTTGAAAAGTTCTATGGGCAACTGTACAAATCTTCACAGATTCCTGTTGTCGGCTTGGCTCAAGATCCCAGATCCAAGCTAACCCGACACTATACTGAGGATTTCCCGGACATCAGTCTGCATGAGATCCGAATGGCTCTTAAACAGCTAAAGAACGGAAAGGCACCGGGTGATGACGGAATTACTGCCGAGCTACTGAAGGCAGGCGGTGAGCCAATCCTAATAGCCCTTCAGAAGCTTTTCAATTCCGTCGTGCTCGGGGGCGACGTTCCAGAGGCATGGACCAGAAGCGTAGTGGTGCTGTGTTTTAAGAAGGGTGACAGGACCCGCTTAAAGAACTATAGGCCCATTTCGCTTCTGAGCCATGTTTATAAGCTGTTCTCCAGAGTCATTACAAATCGACTCTCGTGCAGGCTCGATGACTTCCAGCCTCCCGAACAAGCCGGATTCCGAAGGGGCTTTAGTACCATAGACCACATCCACACTTTACGCCAGATCATGGAGAAGACCGAGGAATACAATCGACCTCTATGCTTGGCATTTGTGGACTATGAGAAAGCCTTCGATTCCGTCGAGACTTGGGCAGTACTACAGTCTCTTCAGCGGTGCCAAATTGACTATCGGTATATCGAAGTGCTGAAGTGCTTGTATAGAAACGCCAGTATGTCAGTTCGAGTCCATGATGGGAGTACACGGGCTATCCCACTGCAGAAGGGTGTCAGACAAGGAGACGTTATATCTCCGAAGCTCTGCATTGGAAGACGTCTTCAAGCTCCTAGACTGGACCGGGCTAGGCATCAACATCAACGGCAAATACATCACTCACCTTCGATTTGCCGACGATATTGTAGTCATGGCAGAATCGCTGGTGAGCCTTAGTGCAATGCTCGAGGACCTAAACAAGGTATCCCAACAAGTGGGTCTACGAATGAACATGGACAAGACCAAAGTCATGTCCAATAGCCATGTTATTCAAGTACCGGTAACTGTTGGCGATACGATCCTCGAAGTTGTCGATCACTATGTTTACCTAGGACAAACTATTCAACTAGGTAGAGCCAACTTCGAGAAAGAGGTTAACCGACGGATCCAACTCGGCTGGGCAGCGTTCGGGAAGCTTAGGGATATCTTCTCGTCCAAAATACCTCAGTGCCTAAAAACCAAGGTCTATGACCAGTGTGTGTTGCCAGCGATGACCTACGGAACAGAGACGTGGTCTTTAAATGCTGGCCTCATCAGGAAACTCAAGGTCGCTCAGCGTGCTATGGAGCGGGCTATGCTCGGCATCTCTCTACGAGATAAAATCCGAAATACGGAGATCCGTAGACGTACGGGAGTAACTGACATAGCCCGTAAAGTTAGCACGCTGAAGTGGAGCTGGGCAGGCCACATCGCTCGAAGAACCGACGATCGATGGGGAAAGAAGGTTCTTGAGTGGCGACCACGGACTGGACTGCGCAGCGTAGGCCGTCCCCCCACTAGGTGGACCGACGACTTAGTGAGAACCGCTGGGACTCATTGGATGCTAGCGGCACAGGACCGGGAGTTATGGCGTGCTAAGGGGGAGGCCTACGTTCAGCAGTGGACAGACCTAGGCTGATGATGATGATGATGATGATGATTCTATATTGTCACTGATTCAATAAATTATAAGTTAAAAAATTATATACTACGATAGAAACCGTCATCTTTTGGATAAAAGCCATCACTACAAACCTACAGGTATGCGAGTACGCAATTATATCCGCCATTGTTTTTAACTATTTGATGTTTATATGATGAACAAAGTTTTCATTAATTATTTCAATTTATAACATACAAAGTTAGGTATTGTGAAACAAAAACAGTAGACTGAAAATTGTAATAAACTGTTATTCTATGAATTACTAATTGTTCAGTTTAGTTTTAACTCGTGCCCGTATCAACTTGGATTTATATTAAATTTGTTCTCTCTCATATTTGCTGACTATTATTCAAATACAGAGGCAGTATTGGAGACTTTAGGATAAATAAAAGAAATTAATGCAATATATTTATTTTGACCTGTCAAATATGTGTAAAATAGCAAATATTATAAATGAGAAAGTTTGTGACGCTGTTTGGAAGTTTTTCACTGCGAAAATTAAATAAAATTGGCTGAGCAAAATTAACATCTGAATTTACCTAAAGGTTAGGCATTTTATCTCAGTAATAGCAAACCAATTTTAATGGCATTATATATCAAAAAATTGTCTGAACTTTTTTTGGTAATGGTATTTTAACCATAGAACGTATGATGATCCAACGATACATTATTCTAGGGTAATTCCAGTTACATATTATTTCAATGATTTATGTGTATAACTTTATTATTTATGTGTATAATATAAATAAGGCACCGACAGATTATGGCTATTTTCATTAGAGTCAAACAACAAGTCAGACTCGTCAGTCAGTAGTATATATTCAGTCAGACAGTATAATAATATATTAGTCATTAATTCCGACGTACGAATTTGTGTTTCATAGATCTGGCACTGAATGAATATAGAAACAGCATTATTGGTTAAAACGTTTCAATATTTATATATAGTCTCTGTAGCGTATCATGTTCATTCGATAGGCGGAGTGCAATCTCTAGTTGGGAATCCATCTATTTGCAATAAGCTAATCGAGTTGGCTGTTTGTAGAACCAACCCTGAAATCGATTAAATGCAATTGGCTTTCAGCTTTTTCATGTATGTATGTATTTCATCAATAAGTTACTGTAAATATGAGTTGTTTATTAGATATTTTGTATAAAGTTTTGGCCGGAAATTAAAAGTGTAGAATCTTGTAGTTCGCTGCATGAATGGGACGGATCGACCGGTGAATTTTCACATCTCGGAATATCGATGTGAACTGGCTCGTGCCGCGTTTTGTTCGGTGAGAGCGGTATCTGGAGCCCCGATCCCCAATCCCCTTTTCCCTTCCTTTTTTCTCCTACAGTCTAAAAGGGCGGCAACGCACCACGATGGTTATGGGCGGTGAGATGTTACTTACCGTCAGGTGACCCACTTGCTCGTTTGCTGTCCCATCCTAAAAAAACAACTATCACACATTTAATATCTGAACGTCTAAGCAAGAAAATAGTTTAAGAAAATAGTAAATCCACTTTAAGCGCCATCGTTAAGAAATGCAATATTAAAACTGTCATTTCATAATGCATAAATTAAATATATGTAGGTATGTATGTACTTTCTATTCTAACATGGTATAAGTCGCTTTCTCTGCTCCTATGTACCTATATGTATGTTTAAATCTTTAAAACTGTACTTAAAACTTAAATAATACGCAACTGCGTTATATTTTCAAAGTTTTATAAAATTTAAAAATGAACAGACTATAATAAAATCCAAAATCCAAAACTTATTTATTTATTGCTTTTGAAGGCGAAACAATGTTCACCGGCTCAACTAGCATTTTAAATATAACTTTTTATATAGTTCTTTGTTAATGACTTTATTATAGAATTGTCACATCTAAAGCCGATTTATTTATTAACGTCAAATTATTGCAAAAAGATTGAAAAATGACTGTGATAAATAATTTACAAGATGCAGTCTAAGCGCGTTTCTGTAAGCACTTTAATCAAAACTAGTTGAATAGACTCTTGATTTGAAGTCAAGTATAGTTTAATACTAAGATTAATTACACAAAGTTACAAGGTTTCTGTAAAGAGCGAAATGCGGCGGGTCATCAACTCATATTTAATAACATCAATTTAATACTCCCAGTATTATATTATATATGTAAACATAACCTCATTTATATATGAAGATGTAGGCAGCGGTTTTTAAGCCTCAAAGCAAGGAAAGGCATGTTCCGATGATTCGGATGGTTCGGATATGTATGTAAGAGATGTATGTATCTTGATGTAAGATTAACTAAGCAGATATACAGTGCAAAAGCTAAAGATTGCAAAAGTCGAGAATGATCTTTACACACTTTCTTTAACCAAATTAAACGTGTTCTTACACGCCTTAATAAAAAAACGATGTCTTATAAGCCTACGAGTTTGTATGAAAATAATTACACAAGTCGGAAACGAGTGAGGCATGCAAAAATCGCGAATCATGGCGTTCTGTTCTATAAGTCCCACAAAGGACTTGCTGTAAGATCTGAACACAAAAAAATGATTCATTATTTTCTTACATACGGCAACTTGAAAAAGCGTTTTCTGAATTACAAACGCAATGTAACCATTTTATTGGGGAAGGAATTTTATTATGAAAGTACCCAATGGAAGCGAGCATTAATCATGTATGTCAGCAAGTGGGCCAAAAGTAATTGATTCAAAAGCAATATAGAATTCACCAGTATCAGGTCAGAGAGTTTAATAATATATCTAACCACGCGATCCGTTGAACTTTCATATACTGTTTTAATGTTGTTATTCTTCCTGCACTTTAATAAATGTACACATAAACCTTTTTCTTGTAACAATTTATCTATTGCTATAAAAGTGCATTAAATTTTATGAATAATGTAGCAAACAGGACCTTTTGTATTGAGGGCAAATGAGAAAGCAGGTCACAAGATGGTTAGCAACTAGCATTTGGACATGAAACTGGGATAGAAAATGAGGGAGAAGGACATTGGACCTTGGGATACCTTTTTCACCCAACGAAACGCATATGTGCTACTTTTCGAAGATTTTCTGAGAGGTACTGGTATTTTACCAGTCAAGCTGACACATTCATGCAGCGAAGTGAGTACCGCCCCAGTAAAAATTACAGTTGTTTTGGCATAACTAACAGATATTCAATTTTAATCTATACTTATATTATAAAGCGGAAGAGTTTGTTTGTTTGTATGTGTGAATGCGCTAATCTCAGAAACCACCGGTCCGATTTCAAAAATTTTTTCGAGGAAGGCTTTAGGCTATTTTATATTTTCATATAAATTAGGGATTATTACTATAAATCCAATAATATAACCCAAGATGTAATAAAATTACACGAAAAAAATGCTTACATCGCAAACGCTGCGAAAACTATTGATTAGAGAACAAGACAATGTACTACAAATTTACAGAATATATAAGTGTCTACAAAAAAGGTCGCAACACTATATGTCTTAGTATTGTAATTATCTCACAACAAGTGGACTTAGCTAAGATTAAAATTAATTACTTCAAATTCAAGATAAATTAAATAGCTTTCCAAAAATTTTTGAATTAGGTATCTAATTGGAACATTTCATTCAAAAGATATTGCAATATACCAAGGTATAAGTATTAGATTTATAGAGCCTAGACTCGCTGTTAAGTTTACGTCCCAAATGGAATAGGTGGTCGTACCGAACACAAAGTTCTTAGTCATAGATATGTATCACACATAACTTTCAAAATTAATTTTGAAAAGTCATTGGTGTGTTCCGGGATTCGAACCCGCGACCTCTGGATTCAGAAGCTGTGTGCTCGATCACTGGACCACCCAGATTATTGACTATTACACATAAGTAAGTTTATTTATTAAAACCTGATACATTCTGAATAACACAGTACGATTGTACGTTTCAATTATATAGGGATTAACATTTTATGAACATACACAGATACATTTCCCTCCAATTTCAAATTTCGAAATAAAACGATTTGGAAACTACTAAATGGAAATTGAACGCACACGTATAAAAGGGAACGCGTACCTATTTTATAATTAATTGTACGTAATCATACAACAGATTAAAAGCCAATTTCACTCAAAACTGTGTTCATTATATTTTATAACAGACCCGGACAGTAAACATTATAACCTAAGTATAGACCATTACCGAGTTATAAAATGTTTAAAATGACATAGATTAGATGTCAAATGTTCATAAATAATACATTCAACATGAGCGATAATTGTTAATTTTAAATGAAGCAATTAATTATATTGCTCAAATTAGTCTTTAATGTCGGCATCATTTTTTTGATAGTTTGGGATAACGTTATCGTTATTGATCGGGTGTCAACTAATGACACCCGATCCGTTTAATAGAACCTACTACAAAGGGGAGTTCTCCGTCGAGAGATTATTTGTTCTGTATCGGCACCCAGTAGTGGGCAATTGATCATTAATACATCTATAATAACAAAAAACTGGAATTACGTTAAATCCAGTGGCAAATCTCTCGCCTTTTCAATGTTCATCTATTTTTGGCCTAAAAGACAACTACAAGCCCGCTTCATAATTTCCGGTTCCCGCCAATGGGAGTGCCAGAATCAGTAATAGCCTTTGTACTGAGAAATACTTAATTATACTTATCTCTAAGATTTTCGCGAATGACGTTCATGACATTGAAACAACTTTTAGGATTTTATCGCGTTTATTTATTACTAATTTCCCGACGTTTCGAATGTTTGACGTTCCCGACGTTTCGAACTAGATAATTAGCTAATAATTAAAAATAACAACTGTTACCTATTAAATCATACAACATTAAATAATAATAATAATTTACTAAAGAAAAAAGTTTGGTTTCTACAGATCTTTTTGTTTCATGATCAAGTTGATGTTAAAAATCATATTTTTATATAATACTAGTTGACCCGGCGAACTTCGTTCCGCATCAAAAGAAATAAATTAGTAATATTTGGATCTTAAAAAGTTAAATTTGTGCTATCGGCACGCGTTTTGTCGCGCAACTGCTATGTACCTCTATGTTAATACTGTAATATCTTCGTAAATATTAGATTAAATTACATGCTGTAAGTGGCTATATTAATCTATATTAAAAGCACAATCTATTTAAGACACTTAATTGGATGAAAATTAATGCTGTAATGTTTAAAATTGTTTCGTAAATAGGTCATTATTTCTTGTAAAAGGTATAAAAATAATAATGGTCATTGTGGGTTATCCTTAAGACATAGACATATGCCCTCGCGGACTTTTTTTTGGACCTTTTAAAGGTGTATAATAATGTAGTACATTGTTTTGATTTATCACTGTAAGATCAAGATCGAGATCAAGATTTAAAACTTTAATCGAAAACGCTGCCTGAACCCTATTCAGGCAGCGTTTTCGATTAAAGTTTTAAATCTTGAAAATTATCATTTTTTTTCACTACACTATTCATGAATTATAGATCAAAACCACCCCGTTGACACCCTCTAACTATTAAAAAAAATCGCATCAAAATCCGTTGCGTAGTTTCAAAGATTTAAGCATACAAATGGACATAGGGAAAGAAAAAGCGACTTTGTTTTATACTATGTAATGATTATTATAATAATATTATTATTTTTTAAATATATTATTTTAATTAATATAATATTTATTAATATAATTAATATATTATTAATTATATAATATATTTTTTATTATTTAAATATAATATATATATATAATATAAATTACATATAATGCTGTGTGGCGCCGGCTTAGAATACCGCCACCCCATCTCTTCCCGTGGGTGTCGTAAAAGGCGACTAAGGGAAAAGGCTGGAAAAATGGGCAGCAGCATTCTCTCTTAACACAATGCAGCCTACTGCGATCGCCAACCCGCCTGCCAAGCGTGGCGATTATGGCAAAACCCCATATTAGTGAACGGACCGACAGTTGTGGCGCTCTATGGGGTAGGCCTGTCCAGCAGTGGACCTCAAAAAAAAAAGGCTAATGATGATGATGATTATTATTTTATAATATGTAATTTTGTACATCACTCCTAAAAATTATCTCTGTAAAGAGTTCGAAACGTCGGGAAATAAATAAAGTTAGTAATAAATAATCGCGATAAAATCCTAAAAGTTGTTTCAATGTCATCAATACTTAATTAATTTTGTGATTTTCTATGAATGTTTATTTTGTTGTAATTTCAATTAATTTATTTCAATAGAAGACCCCACTTTTGGCGCCACCGGAAAACCAGTAATATAAACTTTTAACATTATTTTTAAATTACATAAAACAGAAAACAAAATTGTACATACTATATATTCTAAAGATAATATTTACGGCAAATCATTTATGAACAGTTTCCAATTAATTAGTATATTATATTCGTATTTACAAAATAAATTGTTTTGAGTTTCTGTTTTCACCTTTCTTTTTTACCTCAAATTAATATAACAGAAGACCCTTTAACCGACAAGCTTTTTAAAATATTTGATGTATGTATGCGTCTAATATATATTTCTAATCAATATAAATGTGATTGTGACATTTTTAAAATAAAATAATTACCTTAAAATTTCGAAGAAGCGAACGCGAAGAAGAATAAAACGCCTTATAGCGTTATACTCTCTCTGCCCCAGAAAGGCTTTGCGTAAAGACGTAAAGCCTTTCTGGGGCAGAGCCTTTCTGGGGGAAAGAGAGAGAAACATAACTTTTTCTGTTTAATACTACCGCCAATATAGCCAAATATTTACCGCCATGTTCTCTTTTAAATTAATTAAATGTTTCAAGCTTTCATCTTTTCTGTACTTTAATATTATGTACGTAATTAACCTTTGTCTTATATCACGCTATCTATAGTAGCAAAATTTGCATTAAAATTCGACGAATAATGTAAAGGCCTAATTACTCATCAAAATAGAACGACTCAGTTAGCTTATATCTTAGGTTAAGGTGTGAATATACAAGGACATATCAAGAACTGTAGGATGACGAGGGAGTGGCTCTCTCTGTCTACGTCTAAAACAAGGTGGTAGGGAAGGAAGTTGGATTGAAAGAGAGTGTAGGTGAAAAAGTAAGAAAGGGCATGCTCCGGTGATTTGGACATGTATCAAGAATGGATGATACAAGATTGATTAAGCAGATATACAATGTCAAATCGGATGCATAAAGAAGTCGAGAACAGCCACGACACACCTTCTATGACCAAATCGAATGAGTCCCGGAGGAAGGAGCCTTAAAAATCGACGAAAGTGTATAACAAGAGTTATTAAAGTCAAAAAAGTGAGCAAGGCGTATAAGAATCGTGCATTTTGGCGCTCTATTCTCTTTCCCTACCATGCAAGGGAGTTGGCAGTTAAAATTATGTATGTAATTAATGTAAATTAAATATAATATGTTTAATTTTTAAAACTAACTAAAAATTTAGTTGTAGTTCCTCCCACGTAGCAGTAGTACTCCTATCCTTAGCAGTAGTACTCTATTATGCAAACATACACTGGCCAATAAAATCATCATTTTAGTATGTAAGTCATGATCAAATCATTTCTAACATAATTGAAGAAATAATTTTTAAAACCATTTGTTTTGCGCCTCCTTATGAGTACTAATTTTCTATTTACTTTATATCTTAATTTTTATATATAGCGTACTTGTCATGCTGTTTGTCTGAATTATTAGTGAATTATTTTTTACTGAGTTATTTTTTACTCTAATTAAAATCTCTAATTAAACCTAATTAAAAAAATCAATAGATTATAACGGCTTATGTCACGTATCCATTTCACTTTTACATGAATGAATGAAGTAAAATATAAAAATATTAGAATGAATTAACTGACAATATTGTAAGCCCTGTCTGAATTTTTCGAGAACATTCGAAATGAATTCGTTCATTCGGGCAAATGAACGTCGAACACGTGGATTTAGGATTTTAGATTTACATGTCAAAATTACATAAGCTAATATTCCATTTGTTGACAGCTTAATATATTGTCATAAGGTAATACATATTTACATATCGTTTCCTATTATTATATTCATGAATATTGAAGCATTATCTAATCTGATATTCAATCAGAACATAACAATGGACAGCGATAGTATTATCACAACCAATACTTCAATGAATAAAACGTATCTTAATAAATAATATGTAGGTATGTTATTGTGTCCTAATTTTTAATGATAATTCGGGTATTTAATTATTATATACTAATGTGGTCTTACAGTCTCGGTGGCGCAGTGGGCGAGCGCACGGCCTCTGATCCAGAGGTCCGGGGTTCGATTCCAGACACTGGCTCACACCAATGACTTTTCGAAATTGTTTTCGGAAGTTATGTGTGATAAATACCGATGACTGACAAACTTTGTGCCCGGTATGGCAATAGGTTCGCCACCTATTCCATTTGGGACGTAAACATAACGGCGAGACGAGGCTTAACAGCCGCTGCCTACACCTTCGGGTAACAAAAGGCGTGAAGTTATGTATGTATGTATGTATGTGGTATTTTATGGTCGAATATATATGATTGACCAAAACAACCTTTAGGATTATATCGCGTTTACTTATTACTTATTTATATTTATTTCCCGACGTTTTGAACTCTTTACAGAGATCATTTTCACGAGTGATGAACAAAAAGATGGTTGTTGACTCGTGAAAATGATCTCTGTAAAGAGTTCGAAACGTCGGGAAATAAATATAAATTATTTCCGTTCATTAAGAGTAATGATTTCCCTCCAGGTCTAAAATAATGATCAAAAGCATCGACCTTATTACAGCAGTCTTTGCCACTGGACCTGTTTTGAAAAGATATGAAACGGTACAAACTACTTTTAATAATTCAGTTATACAGATTTTATATAGAAATGTTTACTTAAATTATATATACGTAAAAAAATAATATTGAATGAGATGATTAGATAAGTTACCTAGCTAGTTACAAATTATAATAATATATAATAATATCTTGGACACAATACACACAGCTCCCTCTAGTTCCAAGCTAAGCAACTAAATGGCTTGTGTTATGGATACTAGATAACTGATATTAATACATATATACTTTTTTTTGTAAATACATACTTATAATACATAGAAAAACACCCAGACACCACACAAATATTCATGTTTGCCACAAATATTTGTGCTCGGGTGGGAATCGAACCCCCGACCTCATTGCTAAAACCGGTAGTTTTACCAATACGCCATGAGGCCCGTCATACATCAATTATCATACATTTAATAAGATGACTGACAAGCTTACAGGGGGAAGAGAATTGAGATGTGGTCATAAGTACAGCTACTAAATATTAAAATAAAACATTATCTGAAACGAAACTAAGCTATTTATGTTTTATTTAATCTAAAAGTTTAACTTCTTAACACTAGAAGCCGTAGGAAATGGCAGGAAGCTTTGTCAGTCCTTAATATTTATCATAAATAACTTACAAAATGATTTTTGAGTATATACTTGTTGTAAGTATTATCTATTTATTTATTTATACATAAGTCTCGGGGCGCAGTGGTCGAGCACACGGCTGCTGATCCGGAGATCCGGGTACGAATCCTGACACTGGCTCACACCAATTTCTTTTCGAAATTGTTTTCGGAAGTTATGTGTGATAAATATCGATGACTGAAAAACTTTGTGCGCGGTATGGCAATAGGTTCGCCACCTATTCCATTTGGGACGTAAACATAACGGCGAGACGAGGCTTAACAGCCACTGCCTACACCTTCGGGTAACAAAGGCGTGAAGTTATGGTTATGTTTATTTATTCATAATGTGTTAAATTACATAAATTGGTTTAATCATTTATTAGTCATCATCAAATAGTACCTATAAAATTAAATGTGATTTCACTGTTTTGCGTCAAGCAAATAAGAATTACCCTAAATTCCATTTAACAGCGCCTACACTAAACACATTGCCGACTTTCAATTTACGGGAAGGCTGCGTTCACCTGCGGTACTGAACAGCTGACGCCTGACCGATACTTTTCATGAAATGTCATAAGCCAGCGTACTAAATCGTTTTGTTTATCCCAATTTACCAAATATCCAGTATTTGCTAGTAAGGTTATATTTGTTTTTTTTTGTTAATTTTGGATCTTTTTCTATTTCAATTTTAACTCGCCATAATTTACGTCCCAAATGGAATAAATAGGCGATGAAACCTGTTGCCATACACCGAGCACAATGTTATCAGGCATCGATTAATTTTGTAATACCGATTATTATTATATCGAATAATGTAATTGAGAATTATTTGCTAAAGACAACGAGCATTCATTTCATTCTTTATCCTTTATGCGGCCGTGTTTTATTGCGTACAATATAATTCTGTTCAATATTTTTTGCCTATAAATAGGATGTGATAGACATCACTACGCCCACCGGCAATTTACTCAACACCTACAGAAATTTATTGGTACCATCTGGTTCTCATTTTGTTTTTGTCGACGTGGTACCATTAAGTTACATTTCGTATAAAGGAGCTATTATCCAGTAAGCAACTTGCACGCGCGAATTTACTGCTGGATTTAAGTAGATTTAGTGTAAGGCCGTACTGCCAATAAATATTCGTGACAGGATATTCAATGGAGAAACGGACTTCTTTTAATCAAGTTCTATTGTTATATTTTCAAAACATTAAAATGAACTGACCATACATATAAGAATAATAACCGGCAATAATCACCCAAACAACGAGACCAAAAATGGGTTGTTGATGTGTGAGTGACTTATCAATGTATGCGTAAAAAGTGCTCAGTGCCCAGTGTCAACTTTTACATAATTATTGTTCCGTGTTAAATTATATACATCCCGAGAATCGTTTACACGTGGTTGCGCTGTCAGTGATGATTAGTAATACATTTTTACTAACATGTGCCATCTATGATATATCTATGGAACTGACTGAATAAATGACAAGAAAACAACCGCGCATTCTCTGACTTAATTTCATCGTAGACTGTTATAGAACCGAAATATGATTAATACCGTAGGTTTGTATTTTGTCTTAGTCTTCAGTACATGTGTGTACAGTTCAGTACACACTCTTGATAAATATGATCATCGGATGAATGACATACTAAAAAGACTACTATCTAAATCAATTTAAATTTTCGAATAGATATCCACGTCAATTCTAAATACTAAACTTACGATGAAAGATAATCTTAACAAAGGACTCACATATTAGACTATCGTCTCTGTGGTCTGAAGATCACCCGGCTTGTGTATCAAGATATCTTGGACTGATATTGAAACATCAATACTTCTCGGATTTCTCATTTAAAGCCGTCTGGCAATAGAGTTCACTACCTTTTACATTTGGGACGTAAAATTATTCGGTCAAATGTAGGTTCTACAACCGCTGCTAAAAAAATAATTTTCTTTCAAAAAGACTTCGCTATCTGACATCTGATTCGCCATATCATTGGACTCTTTTTTGTTGATTCTATATATGCACATTCAAGACACGTCCGTCTATTGTAGGAACAGAATCATCTTATCTTCACTTTGATATAGGTATAGAATAATAAATGAGCCCAGATTTCTTATGAAGAGTACCTCCGCTAAAGTGACAATTTAGTGACAGGACATCACAAAAAAGCCGAGTAACTGACAGATTGTCTCTTGAGTTAGCTACTAGTTTAATTTAAAAATCTCAAAACATATAATCTCAAAGTATACAAAAAGTTATACTTTTATAAAAGTTTGATATCTCGATTGTCCAGTGGTCGCGGCCCCACTTCTGATTCAGAAGTGGTGGGTTCGATTCCGGACATCAACAATTTCTCTGATTTCCTTTCGGAAATTATGTGTGATAAAAATCGATGACAACTTTGTGCCCGGTGTAATGGCAATTCGCCACCTTATTCTATTTGGGTCGTAGCATAATGATTCGGCGAGTCGAGGCTTTAACAGCCGCTGCCTACACCTTCGGATAGAAAAGGGCGTGAAGTTATGTTATAATTTTATTAAAACACTTACCTTCAATTTCGAACTTAGACTTTTGTACGATTTCAGATTACTTTTTCAGAGTAAAATATCCTGTAGTTAGCATAGAAATTTTCTGGCATTTTTATCTTTATCAATTTTAAGTTCATGTCCTAATTCACATTATTATGTTTGTAGGGAAAGCGATTTGCTATCAATTTTATCTTTTTTAATTTCTTGTAGGACGCATAATTTCCGAGATATCAAGAAAAAAGTGTTTTTTTTTTATGGGATAGGAGAGCAAACGAGCAGGCGTGTCACCTGATGGCAAGCAACCAACGTCGCCCATGGACACCAGCAACACATACAGTGTCACTGTTGCGTTGCCGACCCTTAAGGGATAGGGAATAGGAAAGGATGGGGAAGGGGGGTGGGCCTCCGGGTACCTCTCTCACCGAACGAAACGCGGCATGAGCCACTTTACGTCGGTCTTCTGAGAGGTCGTGGTATTTCACCGGTCGAGCCGGCCGATTCATGCAGCGAACTGCTTGGCTCTACCACGGTTAAGTGTTTGCACCCTTTTTTTTTCAAGATGACGGCCGTAGAACATGAGTCACAAATCTGAAAACTTAGGGTTATGCTCCTTCTAATCCGTGCTACATCTAGTATAAAAGTGCGTCCTCTATGAAATTCAAAATTCATGTGACATTTCAATGGACTAAGAGTACATTTCTATAATAATCCATATACTGACATAGAGGAATATACACAGGATACTTAAGGGTCGAGAAAAGTTTCCTGAACATATCGTCACAATATGTTCAGGAAACTGTTCTCGACCTCTATATATCAACATAAATACAAACATATTGAAATGTATACACATATATATATATACTGAGATGTACCGATTGCCTTAATTATTAAGATTGTGTTGCTTTGGCATTATTTAAAATATGACAAAATAAAACAAGAAACAGAAAATAGATATTGTGAAAAAAGAAACTTTAATTACGTATTTTACTATAATACTGAAATCAGTTACCGGACCACTTACTTATTTACCTATTTGTGGCCTTGCTGCAATTGTATAGCAATACTGCATAAATGTAAGAAATAAATATTTTTTAATGTTTAAGTTGATAAACAATCTCAGCATGCGGACTTAAAGTAGCTCTTGTCGCATTTCTTTTTTTTTTATGGGAATTGAATCTGGGGAGTCGTCCATGCAGGACAATAAACTATTAACACCAAAGCAGAAAAAGAAAAGGTTATGTCATATAACAGAACCTGATGATTTTGATTTTGATGCTATACGCAATCATACTTAACTTTACTACCTACGAGGTGAACTACCGACCTGCCAGAAGTTATTATGTTCATTAAAAGCTGCAGAACTCTTCAAAGGCGGCGCTACTTCCCTTAGAATTGTTTGGAAAAAATGTAGATTCCGCTATAAAAAATGTGACAAGAGAAAAATATTAATGGAGCGTACTGACATAGCTTTACTACGATGCGATTTTCTTCGCAAAATCAAACAAATTGATAACTGGGAGAAGGTAGTATACCTTGATGAGACATGGCTGAACGCCAATCATACTATAGGTAAGGCATGGACGGATGACACAGCCAAATCAAGCGCAAAAACTTCTGAAGGAAAGGGCCAGCGCTTAATCATTTCCGACGCTGGCACAGCTACAGGTTTTGTGCCGAATTGCCTGTGGGCTTTTAAGTCAGAGAAAACAACGGAGTACCACGAGGAAATGAATTTCGAAAACTTTAAGACATGGTTTATAAAACTATTAGAAAATTTGAATGAGCCTCACTATATTTTATTAGACAATGCTTCATATCACTCAGTTCAAAGTAACACACCTCCCAGCAGCAATAAAAAAAGGTGAAATTATAGAATGGTTACAACGCAATGGGGTGGAAGCTGACAGTCAGATGTTAAAAAAAGAGTTGATATAGACTGTTGAACTTACACAAAAAACAGACGCATCCATCATATTTTTGTATGAATTGGCCAAATCAAATGGACACACGGTAATTCGGTTACCGCCCTATCACTGCCAATATAATGCAATCGAGTTGATATGGGCGCAGATCAAAGGTACCTATATTTTTTATTTATATAATATTATGTATATGCATATATTTCTAAAAATAATTACTAGATGTACAAATATTTTCAGGTTATGCAGCTAGGCATAACACAACTCCGCCATTCACGGCAAATAAAATGATGGTTTTATTGGAAGAAGCTTGCGCTCAAGTGACAGCTGACGATTGGCGAAAAGTGGTCGAAAGAACGAAGAAAATTTGCTTACAAGACTGGGATCGAGATGTACAAAACGACAATATCATTGACCAACCGTTAATAATAAACGTCACGGATAGCTGCAGTTCAGACTCAGATTTTGAAGATCCGCTTGACCCTGTATCAGATTCAGATTGATATAAATAAAATACAAACTCAAAGCATTTGTTAAATTTTTCCAACAAATTATCGATATTTTGTTTATCGATGTGTCGCTTCTTAGTCGATAACAGCTTGACGACGTAACTTTTGCAGCACGTACCATGTACATTTGCATTGAGTTTTTTCCATTATTTCCGAACATTACGTAATAATTTCTTAATAATCATTTTTATAATTTACAAATGTACACAAATATGATTTTTTCGATTTTTTAATGGACCTCTAAAGGATAGCGCTTAACATTGTACTGACGTCCTGTCACAACAATGTGACAGGACGTCAGTACAATGTTAAGCGCTAACGAACTGTCATAGGAATTATCATTTGGCGTGCGTAGTATAACTAATTTAACGACACGTGGGCGCTCTGTGTAAAGGCAAACGTCAAATTTGTGATAAATTTCCACAAGTTCAGAAGGTTGACATCACTACCTTCGACATGTAATATATGACGCAAGGAGAGGTTGACAGCTAATCTATAACTCAACTTCAGAGAAATGAGACACCTGGGTGTAATGATGATGTGTGTCTCAGTTTGTTATGTTTAGCTTTCAAAAACCTTATCAGAAAGACTTCTTGTTGTTTATTGAAGTGATATAATAATTTTTGATTGTACTAATTTATACTGAGTGTTTTTTTTTAAATCTATTAATACCTGAATGTGTGCGGATTTGGTATCGCGAGATGATAGAAGGGCGTTAAGGGCAAGGGGATATTTGTAGATTTGTATGCCAAAGCGTATTAAAAAAAATGAAAATAAATCAATCCACTTATGGTAATTACATTTGACGGCGCCCTGAATTTGATTAATAGAATGGTCAACATTATCATACTGGTGTCTTTATAGATATACTTAGTCATGCCATAAATATTGTAACAAAGAAAAAAAAATTTTTTAATTGCAAATAACATTTATTACTTTTACAGTGTGTAACTTTAATACATAAATATAAAACGATATAAAATATAAAAAGCATTCGAAGTGGTCTCCATTGGCTGCAATACAGGCCTTTAAACGTTGAGGCCAGTTATCAATAGAAACACGGACTCTTTCCATTCATTATTGTTTTAGCGACTCTAAATTATTATGACGTTTAGAGCAAGCCGTACTCTCTAAAACTGACCACAAATCATAATTCAGTGGATTAAGATCAGGACTAGACGACGGCCAGTCTTCAGCTCTAATGAAGTCCGAAACGTTCGCTTCCAACCAAGATTGCGTGGACCTAGCTTTATGACCCGGTGCCGAGTCTTGCTGGAAGGACCATACTTCGTTATTGAATTTGGTGTTGTTAAGGGGCTTGACTACCTTTTCAAGAATGGTGTCTTGAAACACTTGTGCCGATGTTTTGATACCTTTTTCACAAAAATATAGCTTAATCACTCCTTCGTAGCTAACACCCCACCAAACCATCACTGAAGTCGGATAATGCCCACGTTGCACTCTGTCAACTAATTGGGAAGCTTCCTTAGAGCTTTGAGCATAAATACGGTCATTTTGTTTGTTAAAATGTTGCTCAATTGTAAAAACTTATTCATCCGTAAACAATATTTTTCTGTGACCTCCCTTTGCGTACCGCTTCAGTAGTTGTTTAGATTTTAACACCCTATTCTTTTTTAAATTATCAGTTAATAAATAAGCAGAGCGCCTCTTATAGGCTGCAAGTCCTAAGTCCTCTTTTAAAATACGCGACATTGTTCTAGGTGCTATCTTCATCGCCCGAGATAAAATCTTTTGCTTGCGGACAGGATTTCTTCGAATTCTTTCCCTTACTGCTTTGACCACCTTTTTCGTACGAACACTACGTGGACGGCCAGGTCTTTTTCTGTCACAAACAGAGGAGGTCTCATTGTACCCATTAATAGCCCGGTACACAAACATTTGACTAATACCAAGTGTATGGAGAGTTTTAAAAATTGCATTTGGCTCCATACCTACTTTGTGTAATGCAATCACAGCGATTCAGTTCTCTTTATCATCCAACTCCATTTTAATATCGCAAAATATTGCACAATGTATTGGCGCCAAAACGAGAAAACACAATGAACAATCGTATAAAAATGACAGATTCCAAATTCAAATGTAATATTTTTTTTATTTTTAGTTGGAACAGTATTTATGGCCAGACTAAGTATATTCCAAATAGCTCTGGTTCAGCCATCATTTCTAAGATCTTGTAGCTTGTAATTTACAAAACTAATTATGAATTAACTACTTATATTTATCAGACTTGAACAACCAAGACTCATGAATAATATGCAAAAATTGATAGGCAGATTAATCATAATCTAACCAGAGATATTTGGAATATATATCTATATAGACACCATTATGATAATGTTAACTATTTTATTTTATGTCTGTTAATCACAATCTATGCCTATAGGGAAAACTGTAAATAGCTTATGTTGTTTAGGTATTCTTTGCAAGATTTTAAATGTGATGAATTAAAAAAGAAAATAGAATATATAAGTATATAATTACCAAAACATTCGTAAGTATATCCAGTAACAAGTAATATATTTGTTCAAATCACGACTAATTTTGGAATAAGCACAAACTCTTTGTCGTGTTATCTTTCACGGAGTAAAATTAATTCATCGTCACTCGGTATGCACTAGTTTTTTTACGCTGATCAGTTTTACACTTTACCACAGAACAATAGTACTCCTATCCCACTTTACAGTTGGAGTATATAGTTAAACATTTTTAATAAAAACAAACAAATAGAGTGGAGTACCTTACTATCACGATTGTTTACTAATACATAATATGTTTTTACATTTTCGGTCATAGAGGTCGCAATACGCCAATTTATTAAATCGCGCTATGGTTTCACTACCGTAGGGTTTATATATAATTGATATTCCAAATCAATTATAGTACCACCTGCCACTAGAAAAGAAGAATTGAAAAGTTACCTTCATATATACTTCGATGTTTTAAAGTACTCTTATATTAATATAAAAACCCCGCGAGGGGGCGTTGAAAGCGTTAAACGCTTTCTGAAGAGACATTAGAAGTTTCACTTAAAAAAAAAATCTAAGGTAATTAAAAAAAATTACCTGCCAGCTATGAGCGGCGCTCATGACTGAGTCGGGTGGGACTCCCGGTCATAATATGTGCGCGGAATATTTGCCTAAGAAACGAATACTTACATTTTGTATTTTGCGATATCTTTTGAATTAAATGTCCGAATTGAATCATTCAAAAAGTTCTAAAGAGGGACTGAATCTATGTTTATATTGAAGTGATTTATTTTGAGTTTATACCAAGGTACAAAATAAAGAACTTTTAAAACGACCTCATTATAATTATTTTTAAAAATTCAAAAAACACTTATTGTGCGATAACTACAATAGTTAGACATAACGCGTCGCGGACTTTTTTGTCGACAATTATATGTTCTGTGAAAGTGTAGTGCATTGTTTTGTTCTTTAATCAATAGTTTTTGCAGCGTTCGCGATGTATGAATTTTTTTTGGGTCTTTTTCTTACACCTTGGGTTACATTATTGTTATTATAGTAAGGATCCCTAATTTATTTGAAAATATAATATAGCCTAAAGCCTTCCTCGATAAATGGACTATACACCAGTGAAAGATTTTTTGAAATCGAACCGGGGGTTTCTGAGATTAGCGCGTTCAAACAGACAAACAAACAAACTCTTCCGCTTTATAATATAAGTATAGAAGTATAGATATCAATCGGTTCTCAAACCTGCCAAGCCGTTTCATATTAGTTTGGCAACAAACCTAAAAATTGTGCATATTAGATTAATTAACATTAACAACAAATTCATGTTTATTTATTTTCAGAAAACAGATATAACGAAATTATCATAGCGCTAATATAATTTTTAATTTAAATATTTAAATTAAAATTGCAATCACACTATCACATTCTCCTCAATATTTTATATTTATTCTACGAAATCCAAAATTTATCCAATAACAATAGAAACGAATATAAAAATATGCAAAATAGATGCTTCATGAATCTTTGTCATAGAAAATGTATCTAACGTTTAGGAAAAATCTAATTAGTATTTTGTTCGATCTTTTGTGTTATTAAAATGTTTGTACACTTATTGATACTTATGATCGAATTTTATAAACTACACACACGACTGGTTATTTTCTTATGAGTAATGAATACATGAGTTTGCTTGTTTCGTCAACATTATGTAGAAATTAGATTTCAATAGTTTATACGTAAGATGTTAAGTATTTTCCAAATGATGCAGAAATCGAAACAAGTCACAAAGTAAAAAAGCAATTATTCAGTGTTTTCTTTTTTGTAGAAAAATGACAATTAGACGGGTACATAAGTGAAATCAAATAATTTTAAAGTATGTCATATTGAAATTTTATATTACACAAAAGGTTTATACAATAGAACAAGTTACATTATACATGACAGACAATATTGAGAGTATATGTAGGTATTATAACAGTTTGGTAAAGTTTGGCAATCTTAAGGAGCAAGGTCGACTCCCACTTGGGTTGTTCTCTCTTCTATATATTCGGCTAACATAACTCTCTCGTTAATTGGACCGAAACTTCCACACTTATACAACTTTGTGAATTGTTTTTCCGGGGGATGATGTGGCAGTACGCGCTGTATATTATACCCAACTTAAATGATTCAAGTCTCGGTAGCGCAGTGGGCGAGCGCACGGCCTCTGATCCAGAGGTCCGGGGTTCGATTCCAGACACTGGCTCACACCAATGACTTTTCGAAATTGTTTTCGGAAGTTATGTGTGATAAATATCGATGACTGACGACAAACTTTGTGCCCGGTATGGCAATAGGTTCGCCACCTATTCCATTTGGGACGTAAACATAACGGCGAGACGAGGCTTAACAGCCGCTGCCTACACCTTCGGGTAACAAAAGGCGTGAAGTTATGTTATGTTATGTTAAATGATTCAGAGAAAGCAAAAATAAATAAATTTAAACCAATTGCTTAGGATCCAATTCTTTCGTTGAATGCACTTGGCGATGTTCTTTACAAAGCTTCGATTTTCTAGGAGCAGATTCTGCATCGGTTTTGATTACAACATCAGATGCACCATCACTATGACCAATAAATTATATGTTTTTACCTGCGGCTGTAGATTTATATAAGTTTTTATGTTTGACAATTTTCACTGTACCGATACCTGGCATGGTCTTAGGACTTCGTTATATACTTTTACTAACGCTGAACATATTTTTAAAGTTATTTTATAATTACACTTTTTGCGACTACATTCGAAGAGTTTAAAATATTGCATTGCCATTCAACGTCCCTTATTGTTGATATGATAACACTGGTAGAGCCAAGCAGTTCACTGCATGAATGGGCTGGCTCGACCGGTGAAATACCACGACCTCTCAGAAGATCGACGTAAAGTGGCTCATACCGTGTTTTGCTCGGTGAAAGAGGTACGCGGAGGCCCACCCCCCTTCCCCAACATTCCCTTTCCCCTATCCCTTAATGGTCGGTAACGCAACAGTAACACTATATGTGTTAGTGGTGTCCATGGGCGGCGTTTGTTGCTTACCATCAGGTGGCACGGCTGCTCGTTTGCTCTCCTATCCCATGAAAAAAATCTCTAACTTGAATTGTATCGCAACATCTTCCAAAAACTGTATTCCAGATATCGCCTATCAAAACTATTGTAGGATCATTATTTATTTCATGAATTGACCGTATACTTCACTTCGTGCTCCGTATCCCAGCTGATAAGAGTTAGCTATTTTCTGCACTTTCTGCAAGACTGATAATTATTAGCTATTATTGATTGCAATAATGGAAGAACTAAACTTTCAATTTTATTGGGATAGTGAATAATTTTGGTTTGGATATTTCATGTATATAAAAGTCTATAACAGCCGAACTTTGCTTTAACTATGGAGGATTTATATGATAATTATAATCTGTTTAGATTCTATTCACGTATTGTAAACTGTAATAAAGATATTCCTATTGTATAATGTACTAGCTGACCCGGCGAACTCTGTTTCGCATCAAAAGTAATAACTGCTGCCCCGCTATGTTAATACTGCAATATCTTCGACAAATTTGAAGTCGATAGCAGCTATAGGTTAAAAATGGGAATTTTCCATTGTTAACACCCCCGCAACCCCCCTTGTGGGTGGAATTTCGTAAAATCCGTTCTTAGCTGACCTCTACTCGGCGAAAGGAATAATCCTACCAAATTTCATGTCGCTACGCCTTATGGTTCCAGAGATATTGTGATGAGTCAATATATAGGTGGAAATCTCTTATATATATATATAGATAAGCTATCTAAAGTGAACTCATACTTATGATATAGACGAGGAACTGTCAAAAGAGACATGAGGAAAATATCTATAAGTTCGGCGTGACAGGGAATTGAACCCTTGATTTCTGCGTATAAGTTATTCTATACGCTACTAGGCATATGTTAATCTGTTTTAAGTGTGTATCAAGTTAATTAAAACTCAACCACTGCGTTCTTATTGCACTATACAAGTCAGCACTTCTCCGAACAACATTTTTTTAATTTTATCATATAACTAACAGTATTGAGATATTGGTAATAAGATTAGATATTGGCTGGATTATTTATAATATATGTTCGTTTTAAATAAACTGAATGAATTTTACGCACAGAGGTAAAGTAGTCTAGTGATCTCATCAGAAAAACATGTAAATGCAAAAGTTTTTTTGCTTTCAAATCGGATTGGAAATTTATGACATTGGCGGGCTAAAAAATAAAATGTTTTCAAATATACCCATACTTCATACACAACGTTGTTTTATGTCACTATTATAACTCGGTATAATATAACAGTAATGAAAATCAAAAAAGTGAGTGAAGTGTGTAAGAATCACCTACCACGCAATCGACTAAGGCGTGAAGTTGTGTATGTATGTGTGTAATTGTTATAAATTGAACACAATTTATTTTATTTGTACACGTTCCCCGTCCTACAGTGATTTTGTTTATAGTGAGCGACCCACCGACCTAGAAAGGCATATGATCGCTCACTATGGCCGCACTCCAACCGAAGCTAAAGTGCGGGACCAAAGAAGGTCCTGCCGCCACCTCAAGCGTATAGCTCTTGATGGTACTCATAAGGAGAGTCGCCCCGTGAATTCCTCCACTCCCCATTGTCCGGTTGGGTTCCGTAGCAGAATGACGCCTGCTGACCGCGCGCTGCGCCCGAGAGCTAGCTGACATTTTGATCCATGCTTGGGACGCCAGATAAGCCGGCTACCAGTATCCAGCTGGTTTCGGAGCTGTATAGCACGCTCACCTCACGTTGCACATCCATGCAGCTGCTCATCGGCCGAAGCCCAGCAGAGTCGGCTGGCGCATGCCACTAGCGAAGGCCGCGCTACTTGCTATCCAGGCAAGTACCGGAGATGTGGTCCCCTTCAGTAAACTAACCGTTGGTTCACACTTAAGGCGCACTCACTGCACCCGCGACTGGAGACCACGGAGCCCCTGTCCGACCGGTCTCACAGCCTCTTGCTGCGCGCGGCACAAACCCCGCGAGTCCAACATCAGAAGCAGAGACACCGCGAAGCGCCAGCGCCAGCGAACGCCAGCGCCCGCTGTGGGGCTTTTCTCTGATCCCGCGGTACCCTGATCTTACAGACGGACCCGTAGTTCCGTCTGAAACCTATCTACTTCGGGTCCTAGTAGATAGGGATTTATTTGTACAGTAGTAGTATGAATTGTAGAAATTGTAACAAAATTATAGTTTCGTTGGTCCACTGGACGAGCACACGGCTTCTGATCCAGAGGTCGCGGGTCCTAATCCTGACACTGGCTCACACCAATGACTTTTCGAAATTGTTTTCGGATGTTATGTGTGATAAATATTAGGTCGGGGAAAAAGTCTTTTCGCATAACGTAGGTATAAACTTATTATAAAATTTCTTTGACTGTACTATTTGTGTCTGGCTGGTTTTGGTAACATTAAAAAGGTTACATTATAAAGAAAAGAAAAAAATAAAAAAAAGTTGTTTCCCGCTATTTTTCATTTGTTTTTCTCTCCGTAAAAATGAGTGAATCTAATGAAGAAATTCGATACATTTTAAAATTTTATTATAAAAAAGGCAAAAATGCAACTCAAGCAGTAAAAAAAATTTGTGATGTTTATGGACCTGATGCAGTGTCAGTAAGAGTAGCACAAATTTGGTTCAAACGTTTTCAGTCCGGAAATTTTGATGTTAAAGATGCACCTCGCTCTGGTCGCCCTGTTACGAATAAAATGGACGCCATTTTTGAAAGAGTGGAGCAAGATCGGCATATTAGTAGTTACGATGTAGCTGAAGAACTGGGAATTGACCACAAAACAGTTTTGACCCATTTGAAGAAAGCTGGTTATACAAAAAAGCTCGATATTTGGGTGCCACACGAGCTCACTCAAAGAAACTTAATGAACCGTGTACTCATTTGCGATTCATTATTGAGACGTAATGAAACCGAGCCGTTTTTGAAGAGATTGATAACTGGCGATGAAAAGTGGATCACGTACGACAAGAACGTGCGAAAAAGGTCGTGGTCGAAAGTTGGCCAGGCTTCACAGACTGTAGCCAAACCTGGCCTAACACGAAATAAGGTGATGCTGTGTGTATGGTGGGATTGGAAGGGCATTGTTCATTATGAGCTTTTACCGTCCGGCAAAACCATCGATTCTGATCTTTACTGCCAGCAACTGATGAGATTAAAGGAAGCAGTCGAGAGAAAACGGCCGGAATTGATCAACAGGAAGGGTGTGGTCTTTCATCACGATAACGCTAGACCACACACATCTTTAGCCACTCAGCAAAAATTAAGAGAGTTCGACTGGGAGGTCCTAGTGCATCCACCATATAGCCCTGACCTTGCGCCTTCAGATTTTCACCTGTTTCGGTCTCTTCAGAATTCTTTAGGTTCTGTAAGGTTGACCTCAAGAGAGGACTGCCAAAACTATTTGTCCCGTTTTTTTGATCAGAAGTCCCAAAGTTTCTACAGTAACGGGATAATGTCTCTGCCCAAAATGGCAGAAAGTTATTCAACAAAACGGTACATATATATTGTAAATAAATGTAAATAAACTTTGAAAAAAATGTCTTGACTTTTCATACAAAAATACGAAAATACTTTTTCCCGAACCTATTATCTATTACTGAAATATTTGTGCCGGGTATGACAATAGGTTCGCCAGTTATTTCATTTGGGACTTAAACATTCGGCGAAACGAGGCTTAACAACCGCTGGCTACACCTTCGGGTAACAAAGGCGTGAAGTTATGTTATGTTATGTAAAAAAATTTAATAAATAATTATTTTAATAGACAACAAATTTATGTAGCAATAGAGATAAGTAAGATAAATCCATACTTACTGTTAATTACACAAGTTGTTTCTCGCCCAGATTGCAGAGATGTTATACGTTTAAAACTAAATACAGCTAAATACTAATAAATTACTTTAAGCAACACATATATAGAATTTTTGTGTTAATTGCCAGCAATATCTGTTCGCTTTAATTTTCAAATGATCCACCCGTAAAACTCTTTTAGCTTTTTTTAAAATTGAATACATAAAGTTCTACTTTCGCAGTGTTTGTGATGTTAAAATTTTTATTGAAATTTATATTAATCAATGTTTTTGGATATTTTTAATATCGATCTTTCTTCCTGAAATTAAGTATCTCTGGTCGATTTGGCATTGACGAATATGTACTTCCTTCAAATTAAACTTGTTTATTATTAACTATGGTAATTGATAGGATGCAATATATGCAGTGATAGCAAAATTGTAATAAGGTAAACTCTGCTCCTTGGAGAAAAATAAATATGAAGAGTTCTTATTTGAGAAACAAGCCAAAACATAAGTTTCAAATTGTTTTTTATTGTATGTATTCTATGTTTGTGAAAATTATAGAAAAACAACTAAATTATCTTTTTTAGAAAATGAATATGCACGAGTTATTTTAAAACTAAACAAATTTTAAATTGCACCCAATGCCATCATGCCATTCATACTGTCCATTTTATGGCAACGAATATGTTCCTCTTTGAAATGAGAAAATCTGCGCGAAAATTCTTGGGTAAAGCAGAATTTATTCACAAAAGAGATAACAGCAAAGGTACAGGAAATTATTTCTACCTTTCCGACCTTAATGACGAAATATGACGAAATCAAAAAATGTCGCTCAGGTTTTGGTAGATAGCATGACAGAATGGAGAAATATTATTCAGAGTTAGTAGCAAAGATTGTAAAACTTAAGAATTAAAAAAAAAAAACTAAAGAAATGTTATACTGCCTGTGGTCTCTTTGAAAATGGGAATTAAATTATCTAATAGCAACTAATTTTCCTTAATATTATGTTTCCATTTTCACAATATTACCAATTCACTAAATCAAATCAAATCAAAATCAAATCTAAACTAGAACAAAAACTAGCTGACTATATCAGTTAAATACAGAACTAATATCAAAAAATATTATTAATTAATATTCTGAAGACACGGTACGCGCTAATGAATGGATAGGCAAGCAGTTTTTGTCATTTTTAGCTGCATGAATGGGCCCGCTCGACCGGTGAAATACCACGACCTCTCAGAAGACCGACGTAAAGTGGTACATGCCGCGTTTCGTTCGATGAGAGAGGTACCCGGAGGCCCACCCCCCTTCCCCGTCCTTTCCTATCCCCTATCCCTTAAAGGTCGGCAACGCAACAGTAACACTATATGTGTTGCTGGTGTCCATGGGCGGCGTTGGTTGCTTACCATCAGGTGATACGCCTGCTGGTTTGCCATCCTATACCATAAAAAAAAATCTAGTAATTTCAAAAATCCAGGAAGATAGACCGATCTACAGACAGAAAAAAGGTAAAAGTCACACACATCCTTATTGGTTTAGAATGTTTTTAATACGCAAATTTAAAAATCTGGCACATTTAAATACCTTTCTTTTTGTTTAGAAATTTTTTATGTTTGCAACGTTTGACTTAGCTTGCAAGTTTTTTGACTTCAATTTCTGCTAAATTAAGATGAGATTTTCGTACACAATAAAAACATGCTTCATCGGAAACCTTATTAACTGAAAGCCTCTTACCATATTTAATTTTGCCTCCTAATAAGATGTAATCATTTATGTCCCTAAATGTAATATTACAAAAAGATAACTAAATACTCGCTTAAATTTGCGTAATTTTGTAAATTTTATTTTGGTAATTAACTTAACATTTTTTTGGTTTCCAAAATTATTTTACAAATTGTCTAGCATCTGCCTACGGCTTGGTATACGCGACACAAGGTGATTTTCTGCTATCTTATCAGTTATTGGTGCAACTTTTAAGCTTCCTATTTCATATTTAATTATTATTCTATTCACACATTTTAAAAATTTCTTAAAAAAAAAATTGCAATTATTACTTTATTTCAACATTTGAAATCATAACAGACATGTTAAGCTTAAAACTTATTGCTTAATAAATTCAATATAAATTAAATTATTCCTCCATCATATTATTATTATGTTTATATTATTGTATAGAAGCGAATATATATTTAACAAATGCAATGTTAAAATGCAATGTTAAATGTTATGTACCGTCAACATTAATAAGATTGACGATTGGATATTATGGAAGTGGTAAAGAGTTGTTGACTTCAAATATTTTGCAGTTGATAGATTCACACGATCCTTTGCCAAAGTGGGAGTACAAGAACGCAGCGAATTGAAAATCGGTCCATATGGCTTGGGGTGCCGAAATCACAGAGGCCGGATGGTGGTCAACTTCCTGGAGTCTGAAGGGCTTTTCTTGATAATGTCATTCTCCAAGAAGAGTCTCCACAGGAGGTGGACTTGGCGAAGTCCCGATTCTGTGACAAGGAACGAGATAGATTTTATCATTACGGATAGTAGGCAGCATATATTTAGCTGGGGGTGGCAATCGTTGTCAGACGGATCCGCGGGCTGGGCCTGGAGGTGGCGCCTCACAAAAGCGAGGCGCTGTGGTTCCACCGGCTCACCCGGGGCCGGGAACCACCGGCCTCGCGGATCCAGGTGGGTGACACGGCTGTCCCGGTGGGGCGGTACATAAAGTACCTCGGCCTCACCCTGGACAGCCGCTGGAGCTTCGAGGAGCACTTCGTACGGATGGTCCCCCGAGCGCGACGGGTGGCAGGCGCGCTTCATCGCCTGCTGCCCAACCTCGGGGGACCGGGGGAGGGAGTTCGCCGCCTCTACGGTGGCGTCGTGCGGTCCGTGGCCCTGTACGGGGCCCCCGTTTGGTCGCGAGACCTCGCGGGGGCCTCCCGCTCCAGGGCTCTGCTGAGGAGCCTGAAGCGGATCATGGCCATACGGATCGTACGGGGCTACCGTACCATCTCGTACGAGGCGGCGACGGTTCTCGCGCGTTCCCCCCCCTTCATCATCCTGGCCGAGATGTACGCAGCCGCGTACGATCTCGGCCGGGGAGGGGGGAACCCGGACGCGCGGGGACGCGAAGTGCGGAGGCGGGAGGCCTTCCGGCGAGTCCTGGGGGACTGGCGCGACGCGCTGGTCCTCCAGGGCTCTGCGCGTTCACGCGCCGTCGGAGCCGTCCTGCCCCACCTCGAGGCCTGGGTGCTCCGTAAATGGGGCACTGTCACCTACAGGTTGACTCAGGTACTCACCGGGCACGGGTGCTTCGGTGAGTATCTGAGTCGAATAAAACGTGAAGAGACGGCGAGATGCCACCATTGCGCATCCGACCTGGACTCGGCCCAGCACACGCTGGAAGTCTGCCCAGCCTGGGCGGACGAGCGCCGAGTCCTGGTCGACGGGATCGGGCGAGACTTGTCCCCGCCGGCGTTGGTCGCGGCAATGCTGGCGGGCGAGGAGGAGTGGAGGGCTGTGGTCTCCTTCTGCGAAGCTGTGATGCTCCAGAAGGAGGCCGCCGAGCGGGGTCGGGAGAGAGCCGATCCCGCTCGAAGGCGGCGGCGGCGAGCTCAGTGATCGCCGCCGCCGACGGGCCGCGAGGGCGCACACCCCGCGGGTGCGCCCGGGTCGCGGCCCGGGAAGGACGACCCCCCGGAGCGGCCGGGGAGGGTCGTCGGGGGCGCCGCCGGCCGCGCGCCTCTTTATAGCGCGCGGCCGGAGCCGCCCCGCCCGGGGGAGACTCTCCGAGGCTCCCCGAGGATGAGCACCCCCTCGTAACAGAGGGGGGGCGACGGCGGGGTGGACCAGAGGGGTTTATCCGAATCCTGGACCACCCCAACGCCGGAGGAGGGCCGCCGCGAGGTTTTAGTGGGTAACCCTAGGATTGGATTGCAGTTTACTGTTTTGGGAGTCCCACACTACCCCCTGCCGCACCGAGGCGGGGGGTGTGCATAAAGCATTTCCTCGCGTAAAAAAAAAAAAAAAAAAAAAAAAAAAAAAAAAAAAAAAAAAAAAGGCAGCATATATTTAAAGATGTCTCTGTGATCAACAGGTTCAATACTAGAAGTGATCACCGACTTCTTCGAGGCTCTCTAAACATTAACTTGAACGCTGAAAGGGCCCGGTAGATAAGGTCTATTCTCCGACCTACGCCACTCCAAATAGCCGAAACCGAAAAGTTCCAAATGGAACTTAAAAATCGATTCGACCTGCTGGAAACCACAGGGAACGTGGACGAAAAAGTCGACACTGTGGTCAACATGCTGAGGAAAGTGTCTCAAAGGTTGTTCCTGAGATCGCAGAAAAAGGAGTCCAAGCTCTTTGCCGAGACACTCGAGCTGATGAGGCAAAGGCGAGAAACTCCATCCGATGAGCTGTCTTCGTCAGAATGGAAAAGCCTAAACCAGCGTATTAAGAAGAGTCAAGAGCGAAAGTCGAAAGTGTTCGCTCAGCAGCTTGGAAGGCCCCATCTGACGAAGCTGAATACTGCGGATGGACGTGTCGTCACCTCTAAGCCGGACATTCTCGCAGAGATAGAATCTTTTTATGGGCTCTTTTATTCCACACGGATGACCAAGCCGACGGGACACAGCGATGATGACACAGAGCCCCGCTAAGGCGTTACTACAGTGAGGACATCCCCGAATTTGCAGAAAGCGAGATTAGTGCGGCTCTCGGGCAACTACAGAATAACAAGCCACCCGGTGATGACGGAATTACTACAGAACTTCTAAAATCCGGCGGGACTCCTATCCTAAAGGAATTAGCAAGTGTTTTTAATTCCGTCATACACCAAGGCATAACACCACAGGCTTGGAGCAGGAGTGCGGTGGTGCTGTTCTTCAAAAAAGGTGATAAGACCTTACTTACTACTACTTACTACTTTAAGAGTGGTAGAGCCAAGCAGTTCACTGCATGAATGGGCCGGCTCGACCGGTGACTTATTTCTTAATGATAGCGAAGGATTCTAATTCCACCTCACGGCTCAATCATTTTGGAATAGCTGTATTGCATAAGAAGTAATATAAACAATTAGTACGAATTAGCAAATTTTTTATGTTATCACTCAGCAAAAAATTTCGAAGTTAAATTACATCTGCTCATGAAATATGTCCGTAATCTATCGGAGTCATCTCGCTAACTAGCCGATCAAGTAACTTTGCGGTCATTAATTTTAAAATATAAGTCTGTTGGTGCATAAAAAAATAATTCAAAACTGAAAAATTATAACGATTAGATCTCATTTGAACTTTTATTATAATATACTAGCTGTTGCCCGCGACTTGGTCTGCGTATAGGCCATAAAGCAGCAAAAATACTATGACTGTATCATTGTAACGATTCATTTCTCACATCAAATAATGATAGCGTGATAATATGTGTTGACCCGACCTGTTGGCACTAATTTTGCAAAATTGGACATAAAAGCATTTTAGAGTTTTGCGTAACAAACACACAGACAAGAACTCGAAAAACCATATTTTTGGGTTCGGTATCGTTGGTAGATCATGTCGCAAGTGTTATGAAAAAATATTTAATGTACAGTTTCAACTTTTTTTTAAAGTAATTAAATATAATATTGTATTATAATTAATTTAAAAAAAAAAACTAATATTCTTACTGACGCGTGAAATATTTAATTTTGTCACGTCTACCCCGGAACTTTGTTTTTGATGTCCGATTCGAACTACAAAAATCGAACCTTAGGTATACGACAAAAATCGAATCTTATACGACAAAAATCGAACCTTAGTATCGGCAAAAAATGACACGCAAACTCAAAGATTAAAACAACTTTTAGGATTATATCGCGTCTATTTATTACTTATTTGAGAGAGATTATTTTAACGAGTTTGTCCATCACTCGTGAAAATGATCTCTGTAGAGAGCTCGAAACGTTGGGAAATAAATAAAAATAAGTGATAAATAAACGCGATATAATCCTAATAGTTGTTTAAATCTATGAGTGAGATAACAGTGGCAGAGCCAAGCAGTTCGCTGCATGAATGCGCCGGCTCGATGGACCCCTCAGAAGATCGACGTAAAGTGGCTCATGCCGCGTTTCGTTTGGTGAGAGAGGTACCCGGAGGAGTTCCCTATCCCTTAAAGGTCGGCAACGCAACAGTAACACTATATGTGTTGCTGCTGTCCATGGGTGGCGTTGGTTGCTTACCATCAGGTGACACGCCTGCTCGTTAGCCCTCATATCCCATAAAAAAAAAGGAATGAGATGTATAAAAATCCGAAAGAAAAACATTTTTCTAAGCCGTTACAAAATAGAGTCTTGTTTATATTTTAAATAAAAAATGAGGACCTCAAAGTAATGGCAAAAGAACAGTTATTCAATTAGCTAATTACATTGTCTTCAATTTAATTGTGTTTAAGCAATGAGCGGAGCTTTAATAAGACATAAATTAGCTGGGAATAGGCTCATGCCGCGTTTCGTTTGGTGAGAGAGGTACCCGGAGGAGTTCCCTATCCCTTAAAGGTCGGCAACGCAACAGTAATACTATATGTGTTGCTGGTGTCCATGGGTGGCGTTGGTTGCTTACCATCAGGTGACACGCCTGCTCGTTTGCCCTCCTATCCCATAAAAAAAGAAGAAAAAATAAATATGTAAACGCAAACTCAACTTATTACAATTATTAAACATTTGGTATATTATTATGATAGAAATTAGTGACAAAAATAAATTAATAGCAAAAATCCTTTTTAAAGAAGCTTTTATTTAAGCGCTCTAAAAATAAGAAAATAATATTTCCTTAAAAATTTCAAGTATCAACTTAGAGCCTCAGTATGTCCAATTTATATAATAATAAAAGCTTGTCGCGCGAGTTGTAAATAAACTGTACTAATTTTATAATGTCAAATCAAATCAAAATAGCTTTATTTTCTTGGGTCTTCACACACAGTTAAATATAGTCCCGTAAATACAGATATTTGACTTATTATTATATTTAAAGCACAACATATTAAAACACGAGCGCTTGAGAAAATTGCCTCATTGGAACAAAAACGCACGGACGATTCTGAGTGTAAGGTTGTCATGAAAAGAAATGGGCAAAACACTCATGTAAATTAATCTACTAACTTTACTATATTATCTATTTAATTACCTACTGATAGGGAGTCAAACCTCGCGACAAGCTTTTATTATTATATAAATTGGACATACTGAGGCTCTAAGTTGATACTTGAAATTTTTAAGGAAATATTATTTTCTTATTTTTAGAGCGCTTAAATAAAAGCTTCTTTAAAAAGGATTTTTGCTATTAATTTATTTTATTATTTTTAGTTATAGCTGGCTAGGTAAGTGTCATTTCATTCAACGCATCATTATTGCAAGTTAGTTTACCGCTTCAAACAGTCCAGCCCTTCAATAAGGCGATCATCTTAATCAATTTCAGCTTAGATCTTTCTTTTCCATTTAATCGCAATGATGATTTTTAATTCATAGCCATATTGTAGAAATGCATCAAAAATATGTATGCCGTCATCTTGGATGGTCCACCGTATTGTATTTAGAATGACGTCACATTATTTTTCGAGTTATTCTCAACAAGGCCTTTCATTTGATACCCATATTGTAGAAATGCATTAAAAAAAACTGTTCCTCTATCTTGGATAATCCGTTTTATTGGATTTAGAATGACGTCACATTATTTTTTCAGTTACTCTGAATGAGCGCTTCCATTTGATACCCATATTGTACAGAAGCTTAAATTAAGTTTTCCTCCATCTTGGATATTTCACCATATTGGATTTAGAATGACGTCATATTATTAACAAGATTGATACCTATTTGATACCCATATTGTAGAAACGCAAATATTTTTCCCGCTATATTGGATTTGGAATGACGTCATATTTTTTTTCGAGTTACTATTAACAAGCCCTTTTATTTGATACCCATATTGTAGAAATGCATTAAAAAAACAGTTCCTCAATCTTGGATGATCCGCCATATTGGATTTAGAATGACTTCACATTATTTTTTCAGTTACTCTCAATGAGCCCTTTCATTTGAAACCCATATTGTACAGAAGCTTAAAATATGTTTTCCTCCATCTTGGATACTCCACCATATTGGATTTAGAATGACGTCATATTATTTTTTGAGTTACTATTAACAAATCCTTTCATTTGATACCCATATTGTAGAAACGCAAATATTTTTCCCGCCATATTGGATTTGGATTGATGTCATATTTTTTTTCGAGTTACTATTAACAAGTCCTTTCATTTGATACCCATATTGTAGAAATGCATAAAAAAAAACAGTTCCTCTATCTTAGATGATCCGCCATATTGGATTTAGAATGACGTCACATGATTTTTTCAGTTACTCTTAATGAGCCCTTTCATTTGATATCCATATTGTACAGAAGCTTAAACCATGTTTTCCTCCATCTTGGATATTCCACCATATTGGATTTAGAATGACGTCATATTATTTTTTGAGTTACACTCAATAAGCCCTTTCATTTGATACCCATATTGCAGAAATGCATTCAAAATATCCATTCCTCCATCTTGGGTGGTCCGCCATATTGGATATAGAATAATGTCACACATCATACCATGCATTGTCATCCAAAGTAAACGTGTATACAAAATTTCAGCTCAATCGGTTAAGGATATCTACTTCAAAATTGAGTTGCAAGATTCCACCGAACATACATACTTACATACATACATACATACATTCATACATACATACATACAGTGCAAGGTAAATAAAAGCTTTTAATAATCTCTGTTTCATAATAAATGTTTATATCATTCTGACTTTGACTCAGCCTCTGGTCAGGCTTTGACTCAGACCGTAGAGTTAAGTAAATAATTTAATATTATTTGCAAATAAAATCAATACGTTTTAAACATTTTGGACACATTATAAGTTGAGAATTTTATATATATGATGTATCACAGTCTTTGTCTTTCTTAAAGAAGGGACTGTGATTTGTAAATGTCCATGTATGAGGCCCGTTGACTGATTGTCTGTGGTCTAGACATATGCTCTCTTTGTTAATCAATCACTTTGTTTTCATCGTGAACAATTGCTATTCATCTTTTATCACCTGACTGCGCATAATGTTTAGTTTTTGTTCATTTTGTTCATATCATTATCAAGCAACTACCTGTCACAGACAAATCACTGCACGCTTGTAAACTGATGGTAAGTGATTGGCTAAAGAAGCAGTCCTACGACGAATCTGAACTTTTACTGCATCAAAACATCTAACATTTGGTTTCAATGTAGGGAATCAACTTATCATTGCATACAAATATACTTACTAACTCAAATAAACATACACGCATAGACACACGCAAACACATATCGACGCGCAAACTCACACACAGGCGCACTCACGCACGCATACACGCACGCACGCACATACACACGCACGCACGCACACACGCACGCACGCACACACACACATACACTCACTAACACAAACACACACACATACACACAAGAACGCCAAATCTTGGTTCTAGTTCTGTAAAATGTTCCCACTGTACTCAATATAAAATATTATATTATATGGCTGTGTTATACTCGTATGTAATAAAATAATTTTACTGTATCACTGGAAGGATGCTGGTACTTATAGCACAGGTTTTCCTATTTTAAGTACCAGCTGTACATTGTTATTTTAGTCACTTGATCCTAAATATTGTATAACATAAGCTACTCTATTGTATGTTTTCTGTGGTATAAATAAATAATAATAAATAAAAAAAATAAAAAAAAAATATTTTTTTTGTGTATTAAAGACAAAACCATTCTTACAATATTTAACTCTAAGCCTAGCTAGGGATTAACGTATACACTTATTGCTCAAAAAATACTTTACTAACAGAAACGTTTATCTAAATATTTGCAACAGCTATTCTTGCATACTATTAATTCTAACCAAATCAAAGCTTTTAATCAAAAGATTTTGTTCTTTTTCTAATTGCGTTGTCAATGAAAGAATTCCACTGAGATCGCGATAAAAAAAAAGTTTGTACATAGGTTTTAGTAGAAACCATTTATGTGTCGTTAATTATTAGTTGGGTTTACAGACCAGCAACTAGAGGAATCTAACTTAATTATTAATGCAGTCGTTTATTTGAGCCACGCGCTTTTTGTAAGCCCTTATCAACGTCAACAAACTAATGTTTTGAGGCCGTTAAATTTGAATATTCATGCAATTAATTACTCGTGAAAACAGAATTATCATATTTTCAAATAAAACTTGTTACCAAATTTCTCCTACGACTTAGCCCTTAATGCAATCCGCGAGTATCACTTCGCAGTATTTATATCGTGTATGCATTTCAACCATGTTTGTTTGCTTAACTTTCATACGAACTCTGGCATACCCAACTATCGCTTCCATAAAATCGCATTCGCAATTCGCAATCGCAAAGTATAGCGTAATATTAACAAGACTTAATATAGACCATTACTCTTACGTTCAGCAATATGGTAAAAGAGGCAAACGAGCGGGCTTGTCACCTGATGGTGAGCAATAAACGCCACCCATAAACACCTGAACACATACAGTGTTACAGTTGCGTTGCCGGCCCTTACAATGGACATGGAAGGGGTCGCAAGTGGGATGGGAAGGGGAAGGGGATAGGGGTTAGGTCTCCAGATACCTCTCTCATTGAGCGAAACGCGGCCAGAGGCACTTAACGTCGCTATTCTGAGAGATCGTGATATTTCACCGATTCAAGCTGCGTGACTCTAGCACTCATCATATTCCTGTCCTTTTCCCATCATATGGGGTCGGCACTGTAATGTTTAATTTAATAAAAAGTTACTAAAATAATCCACAAATGAAAATCTCTTCCCATAAACAAGAAGATAGATTCGAAGCTGAAAATAATTTAAATATCAATATATGGTATCCAATAGCTGTGCAGTTCTCTGCACGATTTGGCCGGTTCGACCGATGAATAATCGCCGTCTAGTTGATTATGCCTTAAATCGGTGGGAGAAGTATCCAGATACCCTTACCCTTCTCCCTCCACTTTCAACTATAAAACTCCTTCTGTTTCATTTTTCCATGGGCGGTGTAAATGACTTACCACCAGGTGACCCACTTGCTCGTTTGACCCTATTCCGTAAATAAATAAAATTGGATTCAATCAATCTTACCTAAATAAATAATTAAGATTGGTGCTTGTTTAATTCAGAGAAAGCGAGGGTGGTTGGCTATTTCCGTATAAATTAATTTGAGACGAAATTAGTTTTAATAAGAATGTTTTTTCGTTAAAATCCTATGCTCTTTAATAACTATCAAGTTAATGACATTTAAATAGCTTCAATCAAGAAGTCAAGGGTTCGAATCCTAGCTCTTAACAATGACTTTTGGAAATTCCTGTCGGAAGTTGTGTGATAAATATCGATGACTTGTGCCCGGTGTATGGCTATAGGTTCGCCACAATGGCCAAAGAAATGCTTTATGCACAGCCCCCGCCTGGAGACGGCAGGGGGTAGTGTGGGACCTAAACACAATGGCGAGTCGAAGCTTAACAGCCAGCTTCGGGTAGAAGAAAGCGTGAAGTTATGTTGTGATAAGTTATGTATATATCTCTGAAATATAAATTTTTACTCGAACCGGTGTCATTGAAAATGTAAATGAAAGTAAATGATTCTTTAACTTTCTGCCAAAAATAACTGGGTAAAAAAAAACTTAATTACTGTGATGTATGTAGTTCTACCAACATTTGGCTTTTTATGAGAAAAGGCAAAAGAGTGTGCGGTCACCTGATGGAAAGTGACCACCGCCGCCCATAAACATCCGCAGCACCGGGCTGTGGCATCAGCGTTACCTACCTTTTAGGTGGGAGTATGCTCGGTTAAGGTGCCGTGCGCGGCAAAAACTGTCGGCTGAAGCGCACTGTAGTAGATCGCCAACCATTCAGTTTGGGAGCGTAGTATTGTTGGTGCGGCGTACATTGGCGGAAATCAGTGGAAGGTATTAGTCCGAACAACTCCTGGGAACACTCCCCGTGGTCGTAGAGTCCTGAAATCCTGTGGTCCTGAATTCAACTCAATCCTTCGTATACGAAGTAGTTATCAGCGCTTCGTCAGCTCACCTAAACACATCTCTTCATCAACTTGTCCTGGATGTGACCGACAATATTATGTCCGGTTTATGCCAATTAGGTTTCGCTACCTATTTCATTTTGGACGTAACATTTCGTCGAGTCAAGGTTTAAAAACCGCTGCCCACACTTTCGAGTAGAAAAAGGCGTAAAGTTATGTTACATTATTGTACCTATGTGTTGATTTATCTACGATAGTATAATCATAATCTATCTAATTTATTCCAATATTCCAACAAATATATAATAAGAGATACCTACTTAAGAAAGAGGAGTCAGGGGTAGTCTTCAGTTAATAAATTCTCAAAAATGAATTAATTAAATTTTGAATCTTATTTTCCCTTTGAATTCGTAATCTACTTTTGTTTTGATGCTCAATTTAAAATTGAATTATGGAGATTCGCCGCCCTCTTCATGGGATCAAATATTTCATCCGCCCTTAACACGATTAAGACACAAATATACTTATAGGATTGAATTTATTACATTATAACAACTTTTAGGATTATATCGCGTTTATTTATTACTAATTTATTTATTTCTCTCCGCAACATCGTGGAGAAACAAGTGGCTGTTAACCGGAAGATTTTCTGCGGATCTGGAAAAAGCGTTGCGGAAAGCGGAATGCTAGAGAATTGTTAGACTCCAGTTCCATTGTGAATTGTATTTTGGGATTTATGGAGTTAAGATGGTCTAAGAATACAGTTACTTTGTCAGATGGTAAAATTGTTAAAGTGTCATCTACATACCGCTCTCGAACTCACCAAAGCAGTCTCCTCGAAGTCCTCCATGAATATGTCGGCCACGACAGGAGATATCACCGGTCTCCGGCCCATGGCTACTCCATCTACTTGCTTGTAGAATTTGTCCTTCCACAGTAGGTAGCCAGATGTGAGGCAGTGTTCTAATAGTTCAGTGTATTCCTTGGCTATTTGATTTTCAGCTAGCTTCTTAGATATAATATTGATTCAGTCTTGTACAGGTAGGCAAGTAAATAAGGACTGAACATCAAAACTGACCATTGCATTGTCTGCAAGATGTAGATCTTGCATCTCACTGACAAAGTGGAATGAGTCGAGGACTTACAAGTGCGTTTGTAAAAACAAACGCACTTGTAAGTCCTCGAAGTTGTAAGAGGACTTTCGGCAATGTTTGAGCTAATTTATAAGTCGGAGTATCAATCTGACTTACAATTGGGCGTAGGGGTACGTTTGTTTTGTGTATTTTCGGTAATCCATACAGTTTTGGCGGTTTTGCACACGATGGTGTCAGGTTTTTGACGTCAAGATTTAATGTGTCGGAGTGTCGTTCGAGTAGTTTCTTGGTCTTGTTTAAAATGCCCTCAATGGGGTCTTTTTTCACTGTTTTATAAGTACTTTCATCAGACATTAGTTGTTCCATTTTAACATTATAATCTGACGTATCCATGACCACGGTAGCATTTCCCTTGTCTGCGTGTAGAATAGTAATGTCTGGTCTGTTGCGTAAGTTCTTCAACGCTAAATATTGTGGTTTGGACAGGTTAGGGTGATTTTAATTTCCAAAAAGTGGGTGCTCTCTGTATCAATGAAAATAGCTTTTGAACAAATATCATCTTTTTGTTTATCACTCGTGAAAATGATCTCTGTAAAGAGTTCGAAACGTCGGGAAATAAATAAAATTAGTAATAAATAAACGCGATATAATCCTAAAAGTTGTTATAATGTCATGAACGTGATTCGCGAAAGTCTTAGAGATAAATATAGATTGAATTTAATTTCTAAAGAACCATCTTTTGCAACCATTAGCGTGAGTGTAGTGTTACAATTGCGTTGCTGGCTTTTAAGGAGTCGAATGGAAAAGGGGAAAAGAGGATTGACGAACGAAGTCCGGCATGAGCCACCTTACTTCGAAAGTCTGAGAGGTTATTTTATATTTGCTGGTTGATCTGGCTCACTCATTCAGCTAACTACGTGACTAGACATACTGAAAATGTTATAAATTTAATCGATTTTATTTCATTACTTCACCTTAATTCAACCCAAAAATAAAATCAAAAGTGTAGCAGTTTTAAGTCAGAAACCACGCATTTTTTACGTCTTAAATTTAATAAGTGGACGAACTTAAGGCCTTACACCGAACACAAAGTTGTCAGTTATCGATAATCGATATTTATACATAGCTTCCGAACATCCAGTCTTATAGTGATTCCGGAATCCATGCTATGACTTTTTGATTCATAAGCCGGGGTGCTCGATCTCCAGACCACTCAGTCGACTAAACTTTATATTTCTAATGATAAGTAACTAACAAGTTGTGATATGATATTAGATAATATAATATTGAAAGTATCTTGAAAACGTTGGCAGTTCACTGTTCAAGGGTGGCGATAAATGCGCCGTAATATAAAACAGGATGCGACCCTAATCACGTAAGGACCCTCTTGGCGTTTCACGTTGATATATTTAGAGCAAGTTGATGTCTTCCGGTTTGATCGCGTACAATTTCAGTTCCTAATAACCATCATGTTTCACAAACCTCAGATTGCACCTATTGTGTATTATTATCTAGATTGCTTAACTCAATTTGTAATTTCTGGAAAGTTTTGTCAAAATTTTAATGAGATGTTTTTCCTTTTTGACCCAAAGTGATTTTTTTTTTAATTTTAATTATAATTTTAAGCTTCTGGAAAAGTTTAGATATATTAAAACTGCATGACATTCATGATATTACAGTTCCGTGATGAAATAGTGTCTGTATTTTAGTCAAATGTCACTTCGGTGATGAAAATATGAAAGATAGACAGAGCCTGTTAGAAATTTATTATTATCTATTAAAACGTGACGAGAAAAGTTTGGATCCCTTTTTATGAAATGGCTTATTTGTAAAACTAAACCATTCTCAAATCCATTTGAATACACACAGAAATCTTTTTTTTTTTTTTATTATCTTTAACAGTGGTAGAGCCAAGCAGTTCGCTGCATGAATGGGCCGGCTCGACCGGTGAAATACCACGACCTCTCAGAAGACCGACGTAAAGTGGCTCATGCCGCGTTTCGTTCGGTGAGAGAGGTACCCGGAGGCCGACCCCCCTTCCCCGTCCTTTCCTATCCCCTATCCCTTAAAGGTCGGCAACGCAACAGTAACACTATATGTGTTGCTGGTGTCCATGGGCGGCGTTGATTGCTTACCATCAGGTGACACGCCTGCTCGTTTGCCCTCCTATCACATAAAAAAAAAAAAACAGAAATCTGTATAATTTCATTCACTTTTAAATATACTTACTAATCGCTTGGTAAATAATGGAGGTTAACGTTCTGTCGGATTTGCTAGTTTATTATAAAGTTTAAACGTAACTAAAATTGTTTAGTTACGACATTGGTCAGGCATTTTGCGATTGAATTATTACATGCTAAAGTCAATGGACGTCATTTTTATGTATATTCAATAGATAAATTATAGTCGAATGTCGACCAATATGCGACTACTAGTAAGAATAAATACCAAGAATATTCTTACAAAACTGTATCATATTGCAAAATCTTATTTTGGGTCATACTTAACACCGAGGTACTCCTCCAAGAGCCACTACATGATTCAAGACCACGAATACCTTCTTCATATTAAATGAAACTTTTCGGGTCAGTTATGCGCTTAAAACGTTAGCTTGTAATGAATAAGAAATTTGATATTTCTATTTTTAACTACTCAGCAGATATTATTCAAGAAAAAACTAACATTTGATTATAGCGCCATCTATTTGCTCTGTTCAGTGGTCGAGCACCCCGTTTCTGATTCAAGAAGTCGCGATTTCGATTCTTGGCTCACATCAATCACTTTTCGAAATCCTTTTCGGAAGTTATGTGCGATAAATATCAATGACTGAAAACTTTGTTTACGGTATGGCAATAGGTTCGCCACCTATTTGCGGCGTAAACATAACGGAGGAACGAGGCTTAACAGCCGCTACCTACATCTTCGGGTAATAAAAAGGCGTGAAGTTATGTTATTTGTTCTAATTTTGAATAAATGATTTTAGACTATATCGGAATATACAAACAAGATTCGTATACAATCGCCACCGTCGTTTAAAAGAAGTTCAGTCGTCTAAAACACAGCAAAAAAAGAAAAATATACTTTATATTTATAAACAATTTTTTTTCGCATGTAATAAATATTTTTATCATGCTCGTATTTTTATGTGTGCCTTCACAGGGAGATATTTTTTTGGCGATGGTTCTATGTATTTCTTCCGTTTCACTGAACATTCTTTAACCATCATCATTTACGCATTCGGTGCGCGTCACGCCTAGCTGTGTGCGTTTTTCCTATATTTTATAATGTAAATGTAATTGAAAACAGTTTATATGTAATATTAATATCAGTAAATAGTGTGGTGCACATACTTTTAGTGGGGTACATACTTTTAAAAAGTCATTAATTTAATCAAAAAGTCATAAAATAAGTCAGGGTACAAAACTATCAAACCTTCGAAACTGGTTTAACTATTAATTCATGTAATGTTGCGATATGATTTATGGGATAGGGGTAAACGAGCAGGCGTGTCACCCGAATGGAAGCAACTAAAACCGCCCATGGCTCCTGAACATAGACAGTGTCACACGATGCTACTAAAAATATTAACAAATAGTGTCTGTCTGAATCCGTTATATGGGCGATTCGCTAACAAAAAAATATAATATGGCAAATCTGAGAACAGTACTGCAATGGGTTAGTTTGGTAATTTTGATTGTTTTTTATAGTAAAGCAAGTACTTTTCTATCTTGGCGAAACATATGATTTAGTAATGTAATGTCTTCTATAACATAAAAAAAATAATAATTAAAAATAGTAATTTTATCATTTCCGTGACCAGTCCCCAACCGATTTGCGCTAGTAAAATATCTTACCCTGTAGTTGCATTTATTATTTGGACTAAAATCATCTTTGACATCAATAAATTATAATATCTTTTCTAACTTACTAGAAACGGATATTATTTGTTTTTCTCCTATTTTTGAAAAACTATTTCTAACAAATTTATTTCTCAGATTTTCGCGAATCTCACTCATAGATTAAAACAAACGATTTCACTCGTGAAAATGATCTCTGTAAAGATTTCGAAAAATCGGGAAATAAATAAAAATAAGTAATAAATAAACGCGATATAATCCTAAAAGTTGTTTTGATCTATGAATTTCTAACAATTTCTACAATTTTCACTCGTGAAAATGATCTCTGTAAAGAGTTCGAAACGTCGGGAAATAAATAAAAATAAGTAATAAATAAACGCGATATAATCCTAAAAGTTGTTTTAATGTACGAATCTTTAACAATTTCTACAATTGAAAAATAGTCAAATTTGACCTGAAAAAAGTTACAGTAAGTCAAAAAGTTTCTGTGGCCGTTACATTTAGTGTTAGGTTCAAAGCTGTGTGAAATGTGAGTTAGAAATCGAATCAGAAGCTTCTGTATTTAGAAGAGTGGTCTTCAAGCTGAGACTTTTTTATTATATATGCCCAGGTTTGACCTTGAGAATTCTCACTCTTGTAGTGTGCAGTAAACTAAAACCAATTAACTATAAACTCATATATTTGTTGGAAATAGACCTCGAGTCAACGTGTGTGTGAGAGTATTGTGAAGCCCGAACGGCGGTAGACGATCTGATAAAATATGGTAGTGTCCACTATTATGATGCAAAACTCCTGGTGTTGCGGAGGTCCGTGGGCGGCGGTAGTCACTCTCCATCAGGTGGGTCACCTGATGGAGAGTGACTACCGCACGCTCGTTTGCCCCATTTTACCATAAAAAAATTATGACACGGCAAAGAGTAGAACTTCGGTCTGCTTTGGTGGCTGTCTGTCTACTTCGCCGCAGTCACTAGAAGTGCGCTTCCACATAACTGCGCAACTCTCCCTCTTATGATTGTCGGCTATCGGCTTTATACTAGTTCGAAAACCTTCGGCACGCCTGAATACCAATCACTTCGCACCACCAATATACTACGCGCGCTTAAAACCCGTAATCAGTTAAGAAACCAAATAAGTTTAATATTGTATTGTAATTTTGACAAAAATACTTGGGATTAAACGTATACCTAGCAAGTCCCGATAAACCCATTCTTACAGTTAATTACAGGAGTTGTTGCTCATTTAAGCTTGCCGTGATTAATGGTGACGTTTAAAATTACTTTTCAAGCCACGTCCGTATACTTAGTTAAAAATAAATATATTTTTAGGCAAATTTTAACACAACTTTTCACTTGACTGAGACACAAGTAAAGAAGGGCAGGCTCCGTTCGTTGACGGATATGTAAAATGAATAGATTATACAAGATTGATTAAGAAGGAACGATGTAGAACGGTGTGAGAGGACGAGGACGACCACGATATACTTTCCATGACAAAATTAAACATGTCCTTGCTGAAGATGATGTCAGTGTAAGAATTGTGCCTTATGGCTCTCTGATCACTCTGCTAACCCAGCAAGGGATTCGTCGTGAATATTATATTGCTGTCCATTCATATTATATTTGTTGTAGGCAGCGCCTATCAAAGTCATACACGTCATGAATTATTTTTTGTTGAGGCGTTGGTTACATATAAAAATTACGAATCAGTAATACGAAATCGATTTTCTGGATGGAAAACGTAAGAAGATTATTTTAAAATTATATTAAAATTGTATTTTCATAACTTCTTGATATTCAGATCACGATTAGTAGTTTACTAAGCTGTGACTTTATAATGTGGCACGACTACTTTCAGACGACTGTGTTCAGATTCTTTTTGAATTGATAAATATAACTTTGCATTGATGTGGTGAAACGGCATGCAGGCAAGCAGGCAGCAGCAGCGGGCGGTAAGCAACTAATCTATGCACATCTGAAACTTAGAGAGGGTTACAGCTGCATAGTACACACTTACGAAGGTATAAATAAAATTGGGAATCACTCGTAAAGAAGTGACTTGGCTGAAAATCTTCAATGAGCTGTTGCTCATTTAAGCCTTACTTATGAGCAACAGCTCATATAAAACTACTCATTGAACGCACCTCCAACAGCAAGAACTTTTTATGAAGAAACTTTACCAAATTTTAATGCAATAAAGTTTAGGTTAGGTCCCAACGAATGGCAATCAATCTCTAAAAGACATATTACAATATTTTTAAAGTTTCGTGAGGATATGTGTAAAGAGAAATACAGCAATATCTATATACATAAAATAGTGACATATCAACGCACAGCCCAAACTACTGGACGGATTAGGCTGAAATTTGGTATGCAGGTAGATGTTTTGACAACCGCTAAGAAAGGATTTTGATCAATTCCACCTCGAAGGGGATAAAATAGGGGATGAAAGTTTGTATGAATCTTTGTCAATTTTAAGCTGATCTGGCTGACTCTTTGCATGCATAAAACTTATATAATGTGGATATCTACTAAGAAAGGATTTTGTTCAATTTCACTCCAAGGGCATAAAATAAGGGATGAAATTTTAATGAAACTTTATCAATTTTAAGCCGATCGGGCTGATACTTTGATGCTGGCTACTCGGGCTGATGCATAAAGCTATTATAACGTAGAATCAGATCGAATTAGATAGAAGATTGGATTTTGATAAATTCCACCCTTGAGGGGATTAAATATAGGATGAAATTTTGTCAATTTTAAACTGATCCAGTTGAGACTCTCTATACATAAAGTTACAACCAAAGCATCTGCAAAGCATGTATTTTTCGATCAATTCTACCCCCAAGGGGATAAAATGGGGGATTAAAGTTTGTATGAAATTTTGTCAAACTGAACCCGATTGGGCTGCAACTTTGCGTTTATAAAGCTACTATGACTTAGGTGTCCGCTAAGCACAGATTTTGATCAATTCTACATAGAATAAAATAGAGGATGAAAGTTTGTATGAAACTTTGTCAATTTTAAGCCGATCGGGCTGAGACTGCATGCTGCAGCTACTATGACGTAGGCATCCGCTAAGAAAAGAATTTGATAATTTTGAACACAACAGTGTTGTTAATTTGATTGCTAAGAGAAGAAGATTCTATGTATACTACAGTAAGTTGTAAAGCTCCACTTATTGATTAAAGATATTATTGGTGAACACCATACGATTGTTATTGCTCTCACACGATGCCGATGTCATAAAATTTTATGAAAACTCTACAGATAAGAATATCTTCGAATGATCGTGTGAGTTTTTATAGCGGAATCAGATCACGTAGAGATATGTTTTAGAAATTTATATCTGTAAGTCGATTGATACATGTATTTATTTGTGAAGTGAAAATATTATTTTATATACGATTAGCTAAATCATAAAAAAAAAACTGGTGTAAATGAAGTCGCAGAAGTGTTTACAACCGACAATTTCTATAATAGATGAAATGAATTGTCAAAGGAATTTGATTGCACTTTGGTGTCGCTGTGCAGGGTAGCGGATAGAACCCACTAAAAGGGAAAAGTAATTAGAAGCATATAGCTTGAAATGGTATTCAACACGCGAAAAAAGTCGCAGGATACATCTAGTTTACCATAAGTATCAGATACCTGGTATGATGTTCTGTTTTATGACTCAAAGTGCTAGTATCAGATGAATGTTACGATACTTTTATTGAATACAAATTAACTTCAACAATATAATTTCCGTGGTTTAATAGATGCCTACAAATCTTTGAAATCAGGCATATTTTAAACTTTACAAGAAAGTGAAAAAACAAACAAAACAAAGTAAAAAACCAATGGCATCGAATAAATTTGAATGACTTACTGAAACTCTTGCTAGAAGTAGGTACTTAAGATCACAATAATTGAATCCCTGCTTTATTAGGCGAAGAAAGGGCAGAACATAATGCAGACATTTCAACAATAAGTATCGTACTAGAGAATGCTTTTATTGGAATTATCCTTTTTGGAGAATTGTTCCACACCCCGAGCGGCTTTTAATTCAGATGATTACATCAATTTTCCAACATTAAAACTGGCCTAGTTTTGTTCTTGAGTGTGAACAAAAACGAAAGTTTATTATTGTTCTTGTGATGTTACTGTCTAATGTCTTTATTATTTGAATAATAAGATAGTAACGTCACATAACATATGTGCTGTCTCTTTTTATCAGATAAAACGTAACGATGGAGAGTTTGGATTTGAGCCTAACATTAGTCTTTGTCTGTTGTGTGTTCTGAGAGCCTTATCCATATTTTAAGTCTTTCAATTGGCTTGCCTACAAGCTGCCTCGTTTATAACAAGGATACATTATTATATAAACATTATAAATGAACAAGAATGTAGTTACTTTACAAGGATCTGTAAAAAATATATTTTATTGTGTAAGTATCTTTAAGTTGTGTAGCTAAAGAAGTCAGAGGTCATTCCACTTCAATTTCACTTCTTCATCAATCTTAGCCAAAGCTTGAATTATTATATATTAAGTTAATAAATTATAAAATTCTCCATAACTAGTACTTAAATATTTTAACAAAAATAAACAAGAATCAGACTCATTAGACTTACTACGTGTGGGTAGTTATTTTAAAAGGGGAGCTTCTTTTCAATTTGTTCTCAATGCAACTACTGATTTAATTAATTTTTTTCACCATTAAAAATCATTCATTGAAGGATCTCATTCAATCCTTTAGTTCATAAACTTAGATTATGCAGCGCTTGTTTTCAGATCACGCTCGATTACGAAATTTCAGATTCAAATGTTTTTGCTGTATAATGAAGTGCCTATAAAAATGTAAATAACATTTAATATTTGTATATAAGTTGCTGTTAAGCGTGACACTGGACAACTTACTGTAAGTATACGAGCCAGTGACGTTTTGCGATTGAATATTTTGACAACTTAAATCGCATCCAAAATCATATACTATTACGGCATTTTCTTAATTTTAATCATCGCGGTGGTCAAGTGATCGATCATCACTGTTCTGATCAGATGTCGTGGGTTCGATCCCGGGCTCACTCCAGTGATTTCTCGGGATTCTTTTCGTAAGTTATCTGTGATAAATATCGATAGCTGGCAACTTTGTGTTTGGTGTATGGCAATAGGTTCGCCACCTATAGGCGCATAACATATCGATTAGTCGAGTCCAGGCTTAACAGCCGCTGTCTAACCCTTCGGGTAGAAAAAGAGACGTATGTTTTTTTTTAAATTTCAAAAGCACACAGAAAAATAAAAAAGCCATACAATACTCTTACAAACTCCACTAGTGATTCCTTGATTTTCATAATATTTGTCATTCACACTTGTCAATTTTAAGGCGACGGAAGTGATGTTGAGAATACGCCGATTCAGGTTATAGAAACCTAGTCTAGAAATATATATATATACATTTACTTTATTTTCTGTTTGAAACTTAGTTAAACAGTTTTATTCCTCGATAAAAATTAAGAAATGTAATAAAGGCCTATTCCCAGCTAATTTATGTCTTATTAAAGCTCCGCTCATTGCTTAAACACAATTAAATTGAAGACAATGTAATTAGCTAATTGAATAACTGTTCTTTTGCCATTACTTTGAGGTCCTCATTTTTTATTTAAAATATAAACAAGACTCGATTTTGTAACGGCTTAGAAAAATGTTTTTCTTTCGGATTTTTATACATCTCATTACATAGTATAAAACATTTTATAGATTTAGTAATTTAATCACAAACGCTGCCTGAACCCTAAGTTATAAATCAAAACAACGTACTACAGTAATATACACCATTAAAAGGTCTACAGAAAAGTTCCCGAGGGCATATGTCTATCTCTTAGGGATAACCCACTATGACCATTTTTATTTTTTACTTTTCACGATAAAGAATGGCCTATTTACGAAGCGATTTTAAACAGTACAGTATTAATTTTCATCAAATTAAGTGTCTTAAATAGATTGTACATGTAATATAGATGACCTTGCCCCTTACAGCATGCAATTTAAACAAATATTTTCGAAGATATTGCAGTATTAACATAGCTGGACAGCAGATAATACTTTGATGCGGAACAAAGTTCGCCGGGTCAGCTAATAATATATAAATTTCTCGTGTCACAGTGTTAGCTACACAAAATTTCATTGAATTTGATCAGTTTTAGTAAAGAAAACATAACAAACTAACTTTTATTTTCATTTTTGCTTATTTAATATAGCATGGAATAAGACAATGAAAGGGAACAATGTAAACTCGGAATCTCGCCCCGTTACTTATGTCCTTACAGAACAATATCCGTCTTCAATATTAAATATCGCGCAATGCTTATGAAATGTTGCGTCAGATGTATCTGGAGATAGCGGAGTATCTAATATACAATAAATACAGATATACTGTTGAATATACTATTATATTTCCTATATTTGTAACATAAAATATAATAAAAGGCTGAATTTGTTACTCTACTACGCTTCAGATACACAAACGATTACGAAATTTTGTATATATTGAAAAATAGGATACTATGTATATAAGAAGTACTTGAAAGTAGAGAAAGACTCCAGCAAACAGGAATTTTTCCAGCACACAAATGCGTATATATATACATATATACACACATACTCACGCCAGTATCGCTGGGTAGCCAGGGCCATGACTTTCCACACGCTACGATTCTGACATATTCATTTTGCCTCGTCCACAGCTTTATCACTACAAATTTATGAATATCCACGCAAACATTCCATTTGTGCTGTCGTTGGGGTTTCCTTCTTGGTCTCCCGATCTTGACTATGCCACTAATATTGGCTTTACATTTATATAATATGATGGGCTTTCATAAATTCTTCCAACATGTGTGAATTATCTTAACATACTTCTCTCCATTTGCATCTCTACCATATAAAATGAGGTACCACCATCATGACGATGAAGGATTTTCTCTGGATCACAAAGAATATTATCGTGCTACGAGTACCTCTATCGGTGCAAGGGATAGCAAAAAAATGGTTGAATTTCACCAATTATGCCGTGAGGATCAACTAGATTTTTTTTTGTACCGATATGAATATAAGTTTTATATAGTCTGAATATTTTATAGAACTTTTCGAAATTATTTTCGGAAGTCATGTGTGATAAATATCGATAGTTCGGTATGGCAATAGGTATAGCAAAAAAGGGTGGCCCTTTCCAGGCCTCCGGCTCTCACCGAAAGAAACGCGACATGAGCCACTTTACGTCGATCTTCCGAGAGATCGTGGTATTTCACCAGTCGAGCCAGCCCATTCATGTAGCGAACTGCTTGGCCCTACCACTGTTCCATATGGCACGTAAACATAACGGCAAGACGAGGCTTATCAGCCGCTGCCTATACTTTCGGGTAGAAAAGGCGTGAAGTTATGTTACATGTTAAATTACAGTCACATGTAACATAACTTCTATATATACTTAATATCTACGAGTTTCTTCGTATAACTCGCAGTCCCAACAAAGTAAGACTATAACCAAAGGGGAAACTTAGCGTTGAGTTTATTTCATGTAAAACTCACAACACTTCTAGCCTGGTTTATTAATCAACGCAATACTTACGTATCACAAATTTGTCGTAGTCATAAACTTTGTCAATATTTGTTATTAATATAATAACAAAGTTGTTAAGACTAAAACTAAAAAAGTAAAAACTCTCTTTTTATGGGATTGGAGGACAAACGAGCAAGCGTGCACCTGATGGTAAGCAACAAACACCGCGCATGGACACCAGCAACACACATAGTGATACCGTTGCGTTGCCGATCTCTAAGGGAGTAGGATAGGAAAGGATGGGGAAGGGGGGTGGGCCTCCGGGTACCTGTCTGTGAAACGCGGCATGAGCCACTTTACGTCGTTATTCTGAGAGGTCGTGGTATTTCACCGGTCAAGGCGAACCAAGCAGTTAGCTGCATGAATGGGCACATGTAGCTAACTGCTTGGTTCTACCAGTGTTAAAACTTTTTTTAAAAATCTGCTTTGTGGCTGTACTTTTAAATACCAAAAGAGGTCCAACTAGTTCCGAGTAACCAACGATCGTCAGAAGGGGCCGCTTGCGTTTATTTTGATTTTTTTATATTTTTACTGAGTCAAATACACAAAGTTCCACTAATCTTCTCACAGTAGGTATCAACAGACAATATATTATTTATCAAACTATAAAATTTCATGCTCCAGTAATAATAGACGAAAATAAATGTGTCCATAACCCTGAGTTTTATAACATAAGCACACTCAAGAAGGATTTCTCCAAGATAACTGGAGAGCATTGTTTGAAAGTTAACGAGGTTTTTGTAATTCTGAGCGTGACCGAGACTAATGGAAGATGAGAACGTGTCCACCCAACGAATTGTGACATATTGAGGTCTGATTATGTTCATTCACCCCGAAGTTTGTATATGTCACCAATGTGTTGTAACGTATCACAGTTGCTTGCTAGGAAACAATTAGCCGTTGAAAATAAATATGAATAGATATGTTAGAAATAAGGTATAACTAAAAGAGGAGGCCATTATGATATCTTTTTTCTTTTTAATAATGCACACAGCGCCCTCTAGTTACAAATTAAGCAACTAAATGCTTGTGCTTTATACCGCTACCATACACTCGACGAATAATTCGACGAATAGCGAGGGAAAGAGGCAGGAACGTAGGGTGGACACGTTATTCGTCATGCCGCGAATCATTCCGGCAATGTGAACGCGAGTGGCTGACCACATTACTCGCGCGATCGCAACGCAATCGGCTAGGGCTGTTTAAAATATCGGATTTTCGACATGTCGATATTTTTAACTATTGCTATAGATAATATCTTACTTACATTACGACGGTGCATTGGTAAAACTATCAACTGTGGAATCGAGATTGGCGAGTTCGATTACCACTCGAGTATAAATATTTGTCCTGGTCTGGGTAGAATCTAGTAGAATAACTGCAACCCTATTTTGGATAATATACCCTATTTGATTTCTAATAACGTAATATTATTTTTCAAGTTACTCTCAACTAGCCCTATAATTTGATCCCCATACTGTAGAAATGCTTTAAAAGTAACTGTTCCGACATATTATATAAAAAGTGATGTCATATTATTTTACGAGTTACAATAGTTTCATTTAAACCCATATTGCATTGGAAATATCTCCGGATGACAGGTAGTGGTACTTCACTGGTCGAGCTAGCTCATTCGTCCCAAACTCAGTATACAATATTACAGCTTAATCTTTTGAAGATATCTACTTCAAAATTAAGTTCTAAGATTCCAGAACATACACACTTACGGACATACAATGCAAAATAAAAATCACTGAGTTTATTAACTTTGTAATCAATTATGAGTAGTATAAGTACCACCACATTTTGCTAGATTTTTATGTACTTTTTCGATACATCAAAGCCCGAAATTGATATATTTAAAAATATCGATGTGCCGACTTACTGATATTTTGAAAAATATTGACAGCCCTAATATCCAAGTTCGGCGCGTCGCGAATATTTGCGCAAATATTCGCGCGAGTAGAGCTGTGTGTGGACAGAGATGACAACATCGCGGCAACGCGAACGCGACGGCGAATAGCGGTGTGTGGTAGCGGTGATAGACACTAGATATCGGATAATAATACATCTTTTGTTATTATATACATAAAATAATACTTAGATAAACACCCAGAACGCCGTTCATGCTTGTCAAAAACATTTGTACTTGGGTGGGAATCGAACCCGCTAACCTCGATTCTAGATAGCTTTACCAATGCACCACGAGGCTTCCCAATTACTCTCGTTTAATTACCCCAACTCGAGCGAAAACCGTAGTCAAACATTCCTTAGTTACTAAAGTGTTATGCGTGCTAGTAGTTAATTTGAAAGAGTCTTCCAATAACATAATGGAAATTTGCATATTTAAAATTGCATTATTAAGATGGGCTTTGTAGTGCATAGGTAAAACTACCGACTGCAGAACTGAGGTTGGCTGATTCGATCCCCACCCGAGTACTAATATTTGTGACAAGCATGGATGTTTGTATGTCGTCTGGGTGTTTTGCTATTTATTATAAGTATGTATTTACAAAAACAAATACAGCATAATAAACTATAATAGTATAAAAGTAAACCCAATAGTAATATGTATTAATATCCGTCATCTAGTTTCCATAATACAAGCATTCACGTCGCTTAACTAGGAACTAGAGGGCGCTGTGTATCGTGCCAAAGATAATAAATTTAAATATTACATATCATTGACCCTGTTTACAGTCACAATACAACGCAGTCTATACCTTTATAATAAAAATGTTGTTGTGTAAAAGTACCTAAAGAATATAGTTTTAGAATCAAAATAACAAAAAAATCAGTGGACCGGTTACAATTACAATCGCCTCAAGGAATCAAAATGTTTCTTGACTGACAATGATTTATTACAGTTTCGCATTGTTAGTGCTGTTCTATATAAATCAATCAAACGAGATTATGTTACGAGTCTAGAGTTATCTTGATCTAAGTACATATATTTTTCTTTTATTAAACTATTTTATTTGAGTCAGACGTCTTTGAAAATCCCGGCAACTGCAATTAACAATTATCGTACTTTTCAGACTGCTTAGAGGATTACTAAACACTTTATTTAAAGTCCTTTTTTAAGTTTTTTTTTCTTTTTAATAACACGTATGTTTTCTTCCTGAGGCACATTCGGAACAATCAAATCTATTAATATTTATGCGCCAATATCGAAGGCTGCAGACGGTACATAAAAATAAACTTTTTTTACTTAGATATATACATTCTCTAATCCCGCTTCTGGTAGAGCAGAATAAAAAAGTATATTATAATATACAATTTCTTTCTCTAACAAATAGTTTTAATATGTTACTTATATTTATCCTAAAACGTTAAAGCGTCAGCGAATTTCAAATTTAACCAAATACTTTTGTAGAGTTAATCCGGCTAAATAGGAAACCTAAATATAAATTGCTTCTGTCCATAAATTGTGTTCGCAATCTATCCGACTCAGCTCACCAGCTAACATATTAAATAACTATAAATCGTCATGTTTACTTTTTTGACTATTTCATAAAAAAAGATGAACTTCTTGAGAACGCGTTTATCCTAATTTCATGCACACTCACTCACTTTCAAGTCAATATTAAGCATGGGGAAAAGGAACACGTTGCTCTTTTATTTTCCAAGACATTTTGTAATATTAATTAGCGACACGCTTTGCCTCAGATATTGCGTTCTTCATCCGCAAATATATCCAATTGCCTTAGAATTTACTTAAAAATGGACTACCCAACTCAAAAAAACTTTTTTAATTAAAACTTTAGAGTAGCGCGTTTAATTAACAAACAAATCCTTCAGCTTTATATTATTAATATAGATTTTGGTTATTTACTTGTGTTATTAACACAAACTTGGCTCATGTTAAGTACTGAAAAAGGCTGAATTACAGTGAAGAGTTTTTATGTTAGTTCAATGAATAGCTTTAGCCACTATCAAATGCATAGATGTACATATTTTTAATAGAAATTCTTGACGCAGCTGGATATAAATATGGCAGAGAAAAACTACCGCAAAGATTTATTATCTTGATTTGATAGTTTACTTTGCGTAAATCATTTTATTTTTTCCTGCCGAATACTTCTATTTGCTATAAATCGACATTCCCTACTATTATTTGCCTTATTGTTAAGCTTTGTTAACGTATAAATTAAGAGAAAATAATATTTCTAAACCAGTGACTAATTTTAATTTCCACATTGAATTACATTCATGTCTTTCTTTAAACCTTTTAAAAAGTATTTTTTATAAATTTACGCCATTTCCACCTCAAACAGAAGATGAGTAGTGTGCTTGGCTATCAGTGTATCGAAACTCAACAGATAGTCTTATATTAAATAACATGTCCATTTTTTTTTAATAAATTTTTTATTTCTTCCGATCAATTTCACATTTAGAAATATATCAAAGTATCTTCGTAATGATTTACCTACATAATATATGATACAAGTACGTGTAGGTACCTATATTTATGTTTAATTTGATATTGTCTGAGCACTTAAGGAAATTAGCAGTTCGTACGAAGTCAAATTTTTGCATGACTTATGTCGACGTAATAGCTACAATAATATAAAAAGCGTACATTTTCATGGTTATTAGAGTGAATGCATTAGTATATTAAAAACATGATAAGTAAATAATGTATTTACGTATATTGTTCTCTTTTTTATTTAGAATCATTCATCTATTTACTAATGATACTGACAAATTAGACATGATGTCCGTTTATTGATAAAGCAAGAAGTAAAATAAACGTGCACGATCATGGAGGTCTTAAAGAATCCCTATCTTAAAAATATCATAATGGTGGGTACCATTGTGATAATAGTGTTATCCAAGGGAAGAGACGTTTACATATCGCATATCTTTTTTTTATGGATAGGAGGGCAAACGAGCAAGTGGGTCACCTGATGGTAAGCAACTACTCGCAGCCCATGAACACCGTGGTGCGTTGCCGTCCTTTAAAGGAGTAGGAGGATAAAGGAAGGGGAAAGGGGATCGAGCCTCTGAATGCCTCTCTCACCGCACGAAACGCGGCACGAGCCACTTCACGCCGATATTCAAAGAGGCCTTGGTATTTCACCGGTCAAGCTGGCCCATTATCATTTGGTAATCTACCACCGCACTAGATCTCAAGCAGAGTAAACGTTTGTCAGTGGAGGGCTGCAGTTCACATAAAGACATGCCAATAGTGTCACCCCTCAATCAGTGTTTCATCAAAAGATGTTACAAGTAATTTATGTAGAAGAAACTCACCTGTACACGATGGTCTCAACATCGAAAACCTGCAGTATAGGGATGTACACTTGCCGAAAGTTCTGGGACAATTTTATTCTTTACTAGTTGACCCGGCGAACTTTTTTCCACATCAGAAGTAATAAAGAAGTAAATTTGGACGTCATAAAAAATGATAAGTACTCATATCTATCTTCTATCACGCTGTCTTGAATCATTTCATTTTAATGCCTTGTTTCCATTGTTTGGAGTCGGCACAATAGTTTTTTTCTGTTCTCTGACATTCACTTCTTCCACACTGAAACCATGTCGTCTTTAACACAATCCATCCATATTTTCTTAGGTCTCCCTCTTTCCTTATTTCCCTCTACAGTCAGTTTTATCATACTTCGCACAACTTGAATGTCAGGCTCCTCATTACAAGCCCATATCACGCAAGGGGATTTCCACTTATCTTCTCAGTTATTGGCACAAAATTCAAACTCCCTCTTGCATATTCATTTCGTATTTTGTCGACTCCAAATTCATCGATAGTGTCAGCAGCCGATAAGTACAAGGTATTTTGCCGTAACGCGAAATTGGCATCCGTTGTTCCCCGTCCTGGCATTAACCGGACTGTAGTAAATTTATAAAGCAACTGAGCTGGCTTTTTATTATACAACTTGATTAGAAACATTAAATAGCAAATCGTAACAAATTTTGACGTTATTAAAGTAATTTAATTGGAATATTTAATAATTATATTCTCTGTTTTTTTTTTTTTAATAAAAACAAGTAGACAAATATAAAATTGAGTTTGTACCTACTGAGACTGACTTACAAAAGTAAATATTTTATTAAGGTATAACATTTTATTCATATTCTAGAACCAAGTGTATGTCACATATACGTATACGAATAATATTCTGCCAGATATTCTAATGAATTATTTGAATATCTGATTCAAATGAATGTCATTCTGAGAACAATGAGAACACATTTAATATTCAAAGATGAAATTTTCTCTTTTATTTTTTTTTAATACTAAACTCACGTACTTCTTCTGAACATAGACCTTCTTGCTGAACTTCAAGGGTTTTGAAATAAGCTATCGCCAGTGATAAATGCATGGAGCTCGTGCTCTTTTATGAAAAAGTCCTTGAAAACTTGTGTTCGGAGCCAGGTTGGCTCGCCAAATTCGGGTTGGATTGTCAAGTAGGACATTGTAGAGGAGCAGTAACCTCGCCATAGAAGGTGAGAAGGAACACTCTGGCAGTTTCAGGGGGTACCATACTATACAATTTGGAGGATGGTATAGGGACGAGAAGCCATAAGCTTCCACGAACTGGTGGAACCTATAAAAAGTTGGCTAAAAAGACTTTTGAAACCATACCATACTAGCTCACCCGACAATTTTATGTTATTTTCAAATTTACAACGAGATCCTCCCTGTGGATGGATTTTCAAAAAATCCATTCTTAGCTACTAGGAATACTTTTACCAAATTTCAAATTAATGAGCCTTATAGTTCCTAGAATTTCGTGATCAGTAAGTTCACAAATGGAATCTCTTATATGTATATAGATAACTATTTCAAAAGATTAAAGTTGCTACATAAATAATCCAGTGTTCGCTTACAATTAACCCGAATATAAATTACCTCGCCAGAAATATGCTCGTAATCTATACAAGTCACGTCACCAGCTAACGAATCAAATAGCTTGTAGTCCTCGATTAACGTCGACACAACTTTAAAGACTTTTTTAAAATGAAAATTGTATCTGCATACTTTTTCTTGGTTAGGAAAAATACCTTTAGTATAATGTGTAAAACATAATATAACTTCACGCCTTTTTCTAACCGAAGGTGTTGGCAGCCGTTGTTAATCTTGGACTCTGCGAATTGTTTTGTTACGCGTCCCAAATGGAAAAGGTGGCTGACACAAAGTTGTTAGTCATCTATATTTATCACAAATATATTCCATCTTAAAAGAATTCAGAGAAATCATTGGTGTGAGTCCCGGAATCGAACCCACGACTTCTGAATAAGAAACGTGGTGCTTGACCATCAAGTTGCAAGTTACAGCTAAGTATCTAATGATAGATATAAATGTATATTACTTCCAACTTAATATGAAATATTGTGAGTCGAGTTATGGCCGTCAAATGATTGCGGAATATATGAAAACTAAATGATTTACATTTAATAATTTTCATTATCTGCTGTGTGGCGCCGGCCAAGAATACCGCCACCCCATCTCTTCCCGTGGGTGTCGTAAAAGGCGGCTAAGGGAAAAACTAGAACTGGGCAGCAGCATTCTCTCTGAAGAAAATACAGCCTACTGCGATCGCCAACCCCCCCCCCCCCCCCCCCCGCCAAGCGTGGCTATTATGGCAAAAACCCCCCATGATTGAGTGGACCGGCAGTTGTGGTGCTCTGTGGGGGAGGCCTATGTCCAGCAGTGGACCTCAAAAAAAAAAGGCAAATGATGATGATAATGATTTTCATTATGTTTAAGATTTTATCATCTCAATGTCCTACTGTTTTAACACTAGAACTTCTTATTGAGACAACCCGAGATCCTTTCTCTTTAAAACTAAAATTTGCTACCACTGCCGCCTTTAGTTCTCAAAAACTTAAAAGTACAGTGCTTTGTCGAAATACCTGTTAAACATAAAGTTTTATATTAGTTAAAATAACGTTTGTGATAGTTTTAGCTTACCCAGAATAAAGTCAGTATAACTGGAATTAATTTGTCCCTCATAAAACCTGAAAACACGTAAACTGTTGTTAACACAAAGATTTTATAGGGGCCATACCCTTAAAATACCTTAAGACTGTAATAAAAGATTAAATTTATTACAGTTTTTGATTTCGGGAAATTTTACATCGTTGACTGTTATGGTCATATCTGCCGAAGGACCGATGGTAGGTGGAGCAAGAAGGTTATAGAGTGGAGACCGCGTCTTGGTAAACGTAGCGTAGGTCTCCCACCAGCCCGATGGTCAGACGACCTGAGAAAGGCTGCTGGAAAAGACTGGATGAGGAAGGTAGAGAATCGGATATTGTGTGCAATAGGCTGATGATGATGAAGATGACTGTTATAAGAAAACGTAAGTTCCTAATTTAAAGTACGGAAGGACATTTGGTAATCGTCATATGACAGCTAATAGTCTCTTTCTCATCACACAAATGGAAATGGCTCGTGCCGCGTTTCGTTTGTTGAGAAAGGTATCCTGAGGCCCGATCACCTTTTCCCTTCGTTTACCCTCCTACTCCCTTAAACGACGGCAACAAAAACAAACAAAACTTTATTTTAAGCTTTATAGGTGAATAGTAATCTAATCACACAACGTACGGTAATCAGAAGGTGCATTGTTCTAAGGATTTTTTTTTTAAATTAATTTGGATTTTTATAAGATACGGGTAAAACTAGTAAGTAATAAACAAGAAAATGACTGATTGTTGTTATTTTAAATTGGAACAGGTCAAACTCGTTACAATAACCATAGGAAGTGTTAGAATACCACTATATTGTAATAGATTCTAGCGAATACTTCACTGTTTATAAAAGTTTCTCTTTGAAAGCTATCCGGGCTAGAAATTCATAATATAAAGGGGTTTTTACTTTTACCCCGGATATCGGTATCCGCAACCTCCTGTTCACATAATAATATATCGTTTGTATCGTTTGGGAAATTGAAATATTTGTTTCAAAGATTAACCAGTCGGCAAGCTAAAGGTACCTGGGCTCAGTACATCCCACCTGTATTTGTAACAACGCTTACAAGTTATCCGGTGGATTATCCTGCTTATAATTCGTGAAGGGTAAATTATTCGTGCCGTATTTACTAAGCTTACCAACCGGTAAACGTGGGATTAAACCTATTGATTTTCAAAATGTACTCCTTCGGTGGTGAATAAAAATTATTAATAAAACATAATTCATCACTCAAGATTTTGGAGTGATGAACTATGTGTTTGTTTTTCAATATCATTCAAACAAACATACAGATAAAGACTAAATGGTAATTAGCTAAGTCGTTTTTGATAACCTGGTGCTAAGCTCTAATTCACTTACCAATAGGTGACCCACTAAGTCACTTGCTCCCGATCCCATAAAGTAAAACAATTTTTTTTTTCGTACTTTTTCGTTCTTTATATTCTCGGTGGTCGAGTAGTCGAGCACACGGTTTTTGTATCCTGAGGTCGCGGGTTCGCATCCTGACACACACCAACGACTTTTCCAAATTAATTAATTAAAATTAATTAAGTCATGTGTGATAAATATCGATGACTAAAATCTTTATGCCCTGTATGGCAATAGGTTCGTTACTATTCCATTTGGAACGTAAACATAACGGCGAGTCGAGGCTTAATAGCCACTACCTACACATTCGGGCAGATAGAGGCGTGAAGTTATGTTATGTTTTCTTTCCGTAAAATATAATTATTATCAACATTAATATAATATCTTGGACACAAATCACACAGCGCCCTCTAGTTCCAAGCTAAGCAACTAAATGCTTGTGTTATGGATACTAGATAACGGATAATGATACATATATACTTTTCTGCATACATATATGCATAGAAAAACACCCAGACGCCACACAAATATTCATGTTTGTCACAAATATTTGTACTCGGGTGGGAATCGAACCCCCGACCTCGTTGCTACAGCCGGTAGTTTTACCAATGCGCCACGAGGCTCGTCAACATTGATTATGAGATAACAAGTTACAGAATACCAATGTTAAAAATGGCAGGAAAAATGTTTTTGTATTATTGTAACAATGTTAATATACATTGTTGTGTAAAATATACACGAAGCCGTAATTAAATAACTGTAAGAGACCTTTTATGCTCATTATTATAATCTCTGGTGGTTATTTCTGCGAAGGTTCTGTAGGAAACATTTTTATGTTTAAAAAAATCAGACAGATTTTTACTTTTTTTATAAATTGTATTTCAAAAACCACGAGCCATGTGTATAACAAGAGTTATGAAAGTCAAAGTGCAAGGGACGTGGAGTGAGGTTATAAATCTTCGTAATATATCGTACTAGTGAAATAAATCATATATAAAATTACTATAGAGTGGATGGATGGATCACTAAAAATAAAATTGAGAGTTCGTTGAATGCACAACAATCGTAGAATATTATGAATTATGAAATCTGTCACTGTGAGTTTGATGGTTTCATCCACAGTTAAAGAACTTCATAAATATCTACTAGTTGACCCAGCGAACCCACCTTAGAAAATAAGAAATAAAAAGGATGATTGTGGGCTATCCGTAAGAGAAAGACTGATGCCATCGTGGACTTTTTTGTAGACATTTTGAAGGTGTAGAATAATGTTTTGATCTATAACTTAGGGGTCAGCCAGCCTTTGCAATTATCTATATTTCGAAAATTACCAACTTTTAATTTGGTACATTATACATGAATTTTACATACAAAACACCTCGTTGATACCTTGAAAAATATAAAGATGTTATTCAGGATAAGAATCAAATCACGAACAATAAATAGACATAAAATAATTTCACGCTAGTCAGCAGATTTTGATGGGCTAGTCGCATGTAACTTTATACAAATCTTCTGTGATTACAGTATCATTATTCAATAATAAATGTTATTTATCTTCAAAGTACGGTCAATCATCGTCAAAATCATCGTCATCATCATTTACCCTGCTTTGTTATGCCCAATCCTAATGGATTTACCATATTTTGGTTTTAATAAATTTATTCAAATGATTGGACCTTTTCTCTTATGGGAGAATAGGTTGACCAGCCCGATGGTTAGATGATCTCAGAAAGCGGATGGATGCGGAATTTTATGACTTTTTGTAACACACAATTTAATTATTTAAATTGTCTTAGATAATATGCTTTTGTCTCAGTGCTAGACAAGTTTTTATAATCCACCTTCTAACATTGACCATTATTGTAAACTAGCTGACCCGGCGAACTTTGTTCCGCATCAAAAGTAATAATTGAGTAAATTTTGGATATCATGAGGTTCAATTTATGCTATTTATCGGCTTTAACTGCTGTCCCGCTATGTTAATACTGCAATATCTTCGAAAATATTCGTTTAAATCACATGCTATAAGGGCCAGGATCATCTATATTACATGCAAAATCTATTTAAGACACGTAGTTGGGTGAAAATTAATGCTGCATTGTTTAAAATCGTATATAAGCCATTATTTCTCGTAAAAAGTAAAAAATAAAAATGGTCATTGTGGGTTATCCCTAAAAGATAGACATGGACATATGTCGCGGACTTTTTTGTAGACCTTCTAAAATTAGATCTATCACTTAGGGTTTAGACAGCGTTTGCAATTAAAATGCTAAATCTTGAAAATTATCGTTTTTTCTTTTCAACATCATATATGAATTATAGATCAAATCCACCCCGTTGACACACTCTAACTATTAAAAAAAACCGCATCAAAATCCGTTGCGTAGTTTTAAAGATTTACGCATATAAGGGGACAGACAGCGGAAAGTGACTTTGTTTTATACTATGTAATCTATGTATGTATGGCGCAGTGGTCGAGCACACGGCTTCTGATCCAGAGGTCCGGGTTCGATTCCTGATACTGGCTCACACCAATGACTTTTCAAAATTGTTTTCGGAAGTTATGTGTGATAAATATCGATGACTGAAAAACTTTGTGCCCGGTATGGCAATAGGTTCGCCAACTATTTGGGACGTAAACATAACGGCAAGACGAGGCTTAACAGCCGCTGTCTACACCTTCGGGTAACAAAAGGCGTGAAGTTATGTTTTATGTATGTTATAGTAGAACTGCTACAAACAAAAGCGATGACGTATATTTGGGCGTTTTGGGTTTCGGTTTTGTGTGCTTATGAGCCAAAACTTCTTGTGGGTAATGATTACGTAATCAGTATTGTGCCCGACTTTACAATTGTTTGCTCTTATCGTTCACCGTCCATTAATAATCTCAAAAATATTTAGAAACACTCGATAATGTGTTAAGTAAAATTAGGTCCAAAACTTTTGATATTTACTGGGGACATAAATATAACTATATGCTACCAGCAAATTTATATTCCATTGTGGATGATTACCTGAACTTAATGGCTTTGCATTAAGTATTGGTAGGTATAGACAAACCTACCGCCCCCGAATTCTGAACCGCCACTCAAATCTGACAGTCAATAAAGTGCTACTTACTTCGCAAATTTCATGTATTCTGTCTAATGTGACAGCTACTTAAACGCTTAAGTAGCGCTTATATATTTAAGTGGCGGTTCAGTATTCGGGCTTAAGACTATCATGTCCTGTAGTGATCAATTTATTTTTAAATTCCCTTAAATTTGAAAAACTTTTGTATTTGAGAAATCAATAAATAACCGAGCATTCTCCTATTACACTAAGTACTTACACGAAAGAAAATGCAAATAATGAAAAAGTGCAAAATAAAGTTACATTGCACCACAAGAAAATTAGTAATGACATCTCTAAAGAAAACTAGGATAGTATTTATTACATTAAGGATTCTAATATTGCATTAGAAATTATTACAATAAAAATAACGTTTATCATTATAATAGTACTCTTAACGTAAAGATATCTTATAGACTTACGCCGATAAAATTATGGATAACACAAGGGATTATCAATCCATCAATCAAATATACTTAGTCTGGCCATAAATACTGTTACAACTAAAAATAAAAAAATATTACATTTGAATTTGGAATCTGTCATTTTTATACGATTGTTCATTGTGTTTTCTCGTTAAGGCGCCAATACATTGTACAATATTTTGCGATATTAAAATGGAGTGGGGTTATAAAGAGAACCGAATCGCTGTGATTGCATTACACAAAGTAGGTATGGAGCCAAATGCAATTTTTAAAACTTTCCATACACTTGGTATTAGTCAAATGTTTGTGTACCGGGCTATTAATAGGTACAATGAGACCTCCACTGTTTGTGACAGAAAAAGACCTGGCCGTCCACGTAGTGTTCGTACGAAAAAGGTGGTCAAAGCAGTAAGGGAAAGAATTCGAAGAAATCCTGTCCGCAAGCAAAAGATTTTATCTCGGGAGATGAAGATAGCACCTAGAACAATGTCGCGTATTTTAAAAGATCACTTAGGACTTGCAGCCTATAAGAGGCGCTCTGGTCATTTATTAACTGATAATTTAAAAAAGAATAGGGTGTTAAAATCTAAACAACTACTGAAGCGGTACGCAAAGGGAGGTCACAGAAAAATATTGTTTACGGATGAAAAAGTTTTTGCAATTGAGCAACATTTTAACAAACAAAATGACCGTATTTATGCTCAAAGCTCTAAGCAAGCTTCCCAATTAGTTGACAGAGTGCAACGTGGGGATTGTCCGACTTCAGTGATCGTTTGGTGGGGTGTTAGCTACGAAGGAGTGACTGAGCCATATTTTTGTGAAAAAGGTATCATAACTCGGCACAAGTGTATCAAGATACCATTCTTGAAAAGGTAGTCAAGCCCCTTAACAACACCATGTTCAATAACGAAGTATGGTCCTTCCAGCAAGACTCGGCACCGGGTCATAAAGCTCGGTCCACGCAATCTTGGTTGGAAGCGAAAGTTTCGGACTTCATTAGAGCTGAAGACTGGCCGTTGTCTAGTCCCGATCTTAATCCACTGGATTACGATTTGTGGTCGGTTTTAGAGAGTACGGCTTGCTCTAAACGTCATAATAATTTAGAGTCCCTAAAACAATCCATACGATTGGCAGTGAAGAATTTTCCCATGGAAATAGTGCGTGTTTCTATTGATAACTGGCCTCAACGTTTAAAGGCCAAGGTTCAAGGTTTAAATTGCAGCCAATGGAGACCACTTCGAATAAGCTTTTTATATTTTATATCGTTTTATATTTATGTATATATATACACACTGTAAAAGTAACAAATGTAATTTGCAATTTTAAAAAAAAAATTTCTTTGTTACAATATTTATGGCATGACTAAGTATATATCATATGTTTAAGAAGAAACAGAGATAAATTACATAAAGATACAATAAAAACGCCAGAAAATATATTATTATAACATAACATAACATAAATTCATGCCTTTGTAATCCGAAGGTGTAGGCAGCAGCTGTTAAGCCTCGTTTCACCGTTATGTTTACTTCCCAAATGGAATAGGTGGCGAACCGATACCGGACAGAAAGTTTACAGTCATCACACTTAGGACTAATTCTTGATAAACAGATAAACCGACGATGAAAGGCTTACAATTGAAAGCGGCAAAAACGAAAGTTATGGCGAATGAAAGGGAGGAATCCAGAACGGATGCAAGAATAGTGGTCGATGATATATGTATATCTTGGATGCGCTTTTAGCAGTGATTAAAGGTACACCGTGGATGTAGAAAGAAGAGAGGCGCTAAGAAATAGCGTAAATGGAGCGTTCGGCAGATTCCTCGGCGCAAAACACATTAACGGAAAAGCCCAGCTAGCAATCCACAATGTATTCCTGATCCCAACGCTAACTTATGGATGCGAGAGCTGGATATGACAGTGAGTGCATGAAAGTAGAATAAATGCGGTCGAAATGAGGGCACTGCACAAAATCTGCGGAGTGACTCTTGCTGGCCGCGTCGAAAACAAAGTTGTTAGGAAGGAACTTGGATTGAAAGAGAGTGTGGGTGTAATAGTAAAAAAGGGACTGCTTCGGTGGTTCGGACACGCAAAAAGGATGGATGATGCAAGATTGACTAAGCAGATATACAATGCAAAAGCGGATTGACGTAGAAGTCAAGGTCGGCCAAGACAACTACGTGAAATGATGTTATCTTATTTTATTCTATGGACTATTTGCGATTGGTATAAAACTAGTATTATAAACAAACCATTCCATTGTTTCAAAAAAGTTTATTTTCATTAATAACTTATCATATTATCATGGCCTGAAGTTTGTAAGGCAACCAATATGCAATATATTTTTGACAGTGAATATACTGCATATTGGTGGAAATTGAATATAGGATACGTTTCATTTTCAATTTCCACCAATATGAATATTATAAAGCGGAGTCTCAGTCCACATCCATCTATTTGTTTCCTGCAAGCTATACGTAGAATCCATAAACTTATACTTATATATGATAAGCTTAGTGACGCAATAGGTTATATATAATAATAATAGCATATTTATCTTATACTCTAATACAAATATTTAATTTTGTAAAATCTAATCATATAATATACATACTATATATTAAAATAAATATAATATATGGTTATGGTTTTTAACAATCTATTTCCATATCATATTTAGACAGTTAAATGTACTAGATGGGTGCAGTGGTAGAGTCATGTAGTTCGCTGCATAAATGGACTGGCGCAACCGGTGAAATACCAGAATATCGTCGTAAAGTGGTTCTTGCCGCGTTTTGCTCGGTAAGAGAGGTATCCGGGTGTATTTTCCATCCCTATCTACTAGGACCCGAAGTAGATAGGTTTCAGATGGGACCACGGGTCCGTCTGCAAGATCAGGGTACCGCGGGAGCAGAGAAAAGCTCACTGCGGGCGCTGGCGTTCGCGGTGTTTCTGCCTTCTGAGGTTGGACTCGCGTGGGCTGAATTGAGCTGTAGGGATTGGACAAAGTGTGTCTGTATGGTGATTGGTGGCCGTACGTCTGATCCCGCATGCAGCAAGAGGCTGTGAGACCGGTCGGACAGTGGTCCGTAGTCTCCAGTCGCGGTTGCAGTGAGTGCGCCTCAAGTGTGAACCAACGGTTAGTTTGCTGAAGGGGACCACATCTCCAGTATTAGCTCGGATAGCAAGTAGCGCGGCTTTCGCTAGTGGTTTGCGCAAGTCGACTCTGCTGGGCTTCGGCTGATGAGTAGCTGCAAGGATTTGCAACTTGAGGTGAGCGTGCTTTACAGCTCCTGAACCAGCTGGATACCAAGCACGGATTGAAGTATCAGCTAGCTCTCGGTCGTAGCGTGCGGTCAGCAGGCAGATACCAGACAGTAGGGAGTGAAGGAATACACGGGGCGACTCTCCCTATGAGCACTATCAAGACCTTGAGGTGGCGACAAGACCTACCACTTTTGGTCCCGCATTTTGGCTTCGGTTAGGTTGCGACTATAGTGAGCGGCCATATACCTTTTCAGGTCGGTGGGTCGCTTACTATAAACAATATACCGTAGGACAGGGATCTATGTCCTTTCCATCCCACTTCCAACCCCCTCCATATCCAATTGTAAGAGCTGGCAACGCAACTGTAACACTATATGAGTTTTAGGTGTCCATGGGCGCCGTTTGTTGCTCATCATCTGATGACACGCCTACTCGTTTGCCACCCTATATCATAAATAAAAATGTTGGTATACCTAGAAAACTATAGCTAGTACCATATTATTATCTTTTACGAAACACATTGTAGCTATTAGAAAAGTTATGAATTATATGAATATTTAAATTAAACGAAGTGTAAAACATTAATTTGGTGACGCTGACGAGGGCTTACAAAGAACGTGACTTGACTAAGAGACTTGATTTTAGATTTTGACTTGTGCGAATCCAATACAACAAATAACCGCATATACTGAATTTACGTTTTCATAACTTGTTTTCTACACTTTAATTTAGGTAACACTCTGTCGGCACAGTGCTGCTATAAATTAAATTTAACATCATGGTTTATATTTACCATTACTGTATAAAAACTTTTAAGAAACATTAGACTATAAAAAGTACATTTCGTCTAATAGTCTAATAATTTGGCCAGGGACTGTAAGTCTCTTTTTAACTTGATAGGGAAGTATTATAGTAGCAACGTTTTCTTATTACGTTATATTATGAAGAAACAGCACTACCAAAGTGTTTCACTATAACATCATAAAAATATATTACGCCATTTTGTGACAACAGAGTGTAATATTTATTTCTAAGACTTTCGCGAATCTCACTCATAGATTAAAACAACTTTAAGGATTATATCGCCTTTATTTATTACTTATTTATATTTATTTCCAGACAGTGGTAAAGCAAAGCAGTTCACTGCATGAATGGGCCGGCTCGACCGGTGAAATACCACGACCTCTCAGAAGACCGACGTAAAGTGGCTCATGCCGCGTTTCGTTCGGTGAGAGAGGTACCCGGAGGCCCCCCCCCTTCCCCATCCTTTCCTATCCCCTATCCCTTTAAGGTTGGCAACGCAACAGTAACACTACGTGTTGCTGGTGTCCATGGGCGGCGTTGGTTGCTTGCCATCAGGTGACACGCCTGCTCGTTTGCCCTCCTATCCCATAAAAAAAACCTTTCGAACGTTTACGTGATCTCTATAAAGAGTTAGAGTGTAATTCATTGTCATTACTATTTATATAGAGCGCTTCATGTGAGTCATGCAATATCTTTTCTAGTAGCAGTACTAAACTTATTTCAACTAAACGTAGCAATAACATTAATGACCAAGAGTATCAAAATTCAGTGTTTTACTGTCTGTACTTAATATAAATTTTATTACTTCTTAAATAAACTAACAGTTGCATTTACGTGTACACTGCGGTCAGAATTTAAAAAACGTTTATTTTTCTAACCTATTTCATTTAAATACCTGATAACACCATCGGAAAACCTGACGGTTGTCATATTTCAGCAAATCTCTCAGAAGATCGACGTAAAGTGGCTCATGTCTCGTTTCATTCTACCACGCCTTTTCGACCCGAAAGTATATGCAGCGGCTGTTAAGCCTCGTCTTGCCGTTATGTTTACGTCAATAGGCCAACCTATTGCCATACCGAGCACAAATTTTTCAGTCATCGATATTATTCACAGATAACTTTCGAAAACAATCGGTGTAATTTAAGATAAATCCTATACCCAGGTTTTTCAAATAAATTATGAACAAGGAGTTGTTATGTGCTTAAATAAGATATGGACACACCTAATCCCGATCAATAACAGGCCTCATCCGGTTAAGGGTCGGGTAAGTGAGTTATAACTTCAGTAAGCCAACTTAGATATCTCAGATATTTCTACCGAATATATAAAATTGTTAATAGGCATGTTTACATACTTTTACATTGGCAATATAACTGTTCTTATTAAATAACTATAAGTGAAATATTGATTTGTTCATAATTAGTAATACGTACTGTTTGTGTATAATATTATAAAATAAATGTTCACGGTAAATCTTTATGTCATGTATATTTGAAGTGTAATAGTTCATTTTGTATCGGATAGATGGCGTTGGTCATATTAGTTAAAACATGTTAGCAAGATTCTCGGATTGTAAATGACCTCACCAAGTATTTAGAAGATCGGTAGATCGAAGGGGATCGGGGCTCATCGGGGTATAGGGCACTGAATGTACTAGTACTGGTCTACCATTGGGTCAAGTTCATTATCTGGGATAAGTATAATTAAGGTAACAATATAGTTCTGGTGAATTCTATATGGTTTTTTATTTCCACCATTAGAATTAGGGATGTGACATTTAACATAAAAAATCGATTTTTAATTAATCGATTAATTTATTACTATGAAAAAATCGATTAATTAATAATCGATTTTATTTTAAAAAATAATCGATTTATTTAAATTAATCGATTTTTAAAATTTTGGGTAATATATACTATTGGCATTGCCAGATTTGTTGTCAACATGGAAATATTGACGCCATCTACTTGTCGTCTTTTTAGTCGTAGACATTGTTCAAAAACAAAACCAAAAAAGACTTTTATAAACTTTAACAAAACTTTTAGTCACGAAAAACTTCGTTTGAAAAATGAAGTTTTACCAACTAATAATTAATGACATTATTATATTATAATAATCTCATTAATTATTCGTTAATTGATAATCGTTAATTTCAGCAGGCAGACATAATTAATGCCGAAATTAACGAAATTCGTGACACTAACTAAGAAAAATTGTAAAATAGTCTTAAGGAACTTATGTCTGTAACCGACCTAGTCATCACATAATTGTTGTTGGCTTTTGGTGGGATGGATGATATACCACTGATAAACCCCAGATGGTTTTTGTGGTATGTGACTAGAAAAGTCTCCATGTAATATTTAGTAATTTGGAAATAAACAATAAAAGAAAACATATCAACCAAATGTCGGCTAATAAAATAGTAATAATCATTGACTACATCTAGTGAATATTTGATTAAATGAATAACTAAACTGTTTCAAAGGTATAGAAGGAATGCGGTCATAGATGGCGTTAAAAATAACATTATGGAGAAAGTATTCTTTAGTAGTTTTCGTTCCGGGCCAGAAGACCAAACTTAATATCAGGGCGTTGCAGATGAAAAAAAAATCGGTAATATGTAATTGAATGAGTAATACAATAATCGATTATAAATCGATTAGTCATATAAAAATAATCGCTAATTAAAATCGATTTTCTTACTTTTAAAAATCGATTTTAATCGATTATTTCAATAATCGATTATTTTTTCACATCCCTAATTAGAATACACCACCCCACCTGTCGGTTGTCATTTGACAGCCTCGGCCTGACACTAGATCAAATTGATCTTTTGAACAATAAATTCATCGCGTAAAGTTAGAAAGGTAGTTATCAGTCCGCTAAAATGATATACCTGTTTTTTTTATAATATGTATAACATAAAATAAATATAGACAATCTGCATAAAAATATATCTTTCATAATTCCAAATTGACACATTCTATATTGTTCTAATAGTAGGGCCACAGAGTTCACTAAATAAATGGTCCGGCTCGACCGGTAAAATACCACAGCCTCTCGAAATATCAACGTAAAATGGCTCATACCACGTTCCCTTCGGTAAGTGAGGTTTCCGGATGCCCACAGACCTTGCGCTCTCTTTCAACTCCCTTATACATTGGCGACTGAACTGCAATACTATATGTGTTGCAGGTGTCCTTTGGCGGCGCTTGTCGCTTAACATCAGGTGACCCGCTTGCTCGTTTGCCCTCCTTTTAAATAAATAAAAACACATCAATGCATTAGTTCAGTTTAATAGTTTATAAATAATATATACAAAATTATATACTTTCGTCAATTTGAGCTGAGTACTAACATAGACTGTTATAATACGAGTATACACTCGAGAGCAATGAATCCGGGTCACTTAAAGAATCCTAAAAATCTCGGAAACTAAAAATGCTAGGTTAATGCAATAAATTGTATTTAATAGACAATGTAATACTCCTTAAATGAAGGTATTAAAACTTCTTAGTTATTGTAAAGTTATATCATAAAAAAATCAAATTTGAAAAAGGGCCACTTTCGAAGATGGAACTACGAAATTACAGCATTTGGTTTTGCTTTTGTTTGTAATCTGTCATTTATGTGGGTACATAAACCATGTTGATAGTGCTCTATATTCATTATTCAAGCTGAAATTATGTCGCTTACGCCTGAAGAATGCACCAGAATACTTACAATGCTGGAAACCGGCCGGAGTCAGCGCGATACAGCCAGGACTGTTGGTGTGTCGCTGTCAACAGTACAAAGAGTTCTCCGACGTTACGAAGAAACTGGTTCTAACCTACGCAGACCAGGAACGGGCAGAACCAGGTATACCACAGCATGAGAAGACCGATACTTGGTGAACACCATGCTTCGAAATCGCTTTCTCACAGGAACTGAACTCACCAATCAGTTTCGACGCCTCGGAGGAAGTAACCCAAGTGCATGGACAGTAAGACGTCGGCTTGCTGAATCTAACTTAAAACCCCTTAGACCTGCAAACGGCCCTAAACTGGAGCGTGGGCATCGTATTTCAAGACTAAGATATGCCCAGAGCCACGTAAATTGGAGTATTGAAGATTGGTCAAAAGTTATGTTCTCCGACGAATCAAAATTTATGCTCTACAAGCACGATGGAAGACACAGAGTGTATCGAAGACCAGGGGAAAGATTCAAGCAAGCATGCATCGAGGAAAAAGTAGCCTACGGTGGTGGGTCTGTACTTGTGTGGGCCGGAATTTCTTCTGAAAGTCGCACAGAGCTGGTGATCATAGAAAACGGCTCTTTAACTAGCGTAAGATATGTGGAAGAAATCCTCAATGATCACGTTGGTCCATTTATGGTCAATTTAGGTGAGGATGCTATATTTATGCATGACAATGCCCGACCTCATACAGGTAGGATTGTGAATGACTACCTTCAAGAGATGAACATTACTCGTATGGAGTGGCCAGCGCGCAGCCCGGATATCAACCCGATCGAGCATGCTTGGGACGAGCTAGGCAGATGCGTAAAACAACGAAACCCTCCCCCAATCACGCTTCGTGAGCTCAAAATTGCTCTCACAGAGGAATGGGAGAATATTCCCCAAAATCGTATAAGGAACTTGGTGTACAGCATGCCAAACCGCGTAAACGCAGTAATGGAAGCACGAGGAGGCAATACGAAGTATTAAAATTCAAGAAAATCGTAATAAAGTTCAAAAATTTCATGTTTCCTATTTTTGTTTTAAGGAGAGATCAGCAGATTTTTTCTTTATGTAATTTTGTGTTAATAAAATGTATGGTGACTCATATTTTTTTTACTTTCATTTAAGGAGTATTACATTGTCTATTAAATACAATTTATTGCATTAACCTATCATTTTTAGTTTCCGAGATTTTTAACATTCTTTAAGTGACCCGGATTCATTGCTCTCGAGAGTAAGTATATATTATTTTGTATTATTATTAATACCTACTAGTTGATAAATATAGAATTACATCATCAGTGCAAAAAAAGATGTGGTGTCGTGGGACACCAGGTAGGAACGAAGTTCCTTCGGCTAATGTAGAATCGACACAATTGCAAAAAAAATCGTGCTCAATTTTATGTAGGTTTTCTTGATTTTTCTCTTAAACTTTGCTGATTAGTTTTTATTTAAGTACAAGATTTACTACAGGTAGCTTTGTGACGTTTTAGTTTATAAATACCGGATAATTCTAAGGAACAGTGATCGCAATTTACTTACCATTTTCTGGTCCCTTCGGTAAAAAAACATATATAAAATATGAAAACATGGAAAATAAAAGTCCAAAAAAAGAAGTCCGATACCGGCATTCGAACCTGAGTCTCCTGGATGTGAGCAAGGTAACCTAGTCACTAGATCATTTGGGTAGTTATACATTGTTCTAAATAAGCCAATACTTGAAAGTGCCTTAGTTTAGCATGGAAATAGTGTCGTGACAACTTTTCGTAAGATCTTTTTCCGTCTTTATCGCGCCTTTCACAAGGCGCGATAAAGAATTTCGTTCTATTAATATTGAAAAAAATCTTTGCGTGTCAGCATATAATCCTTACGTATGAAAACAAAATGAAATGTATTTCAAAACTAATTCATCATTCATCATATCTGTATTACAAATCCTACACACAGAATTACAACCTTGTAAAATGTTATTATCTTATATTCCTTACATGCATACAAATAACATTTCCATATATAATTTAACCTAAGATATCATATACAGATATCAATACAGTGGTAGAGCCACGCAGCTTGCTGCTTGAATGGGCCGGCTCGACCGGTGAAATACCACGGCCTCTCAGAATATCGTCGTGAAGTGGCTTTTAGCCGCGTTTCGGTCGGTGAGAGAGGTATCCGGAGGCCCACCCTCTTCCCCCTCCTCAAATGACAGCGGACTTAAAAATACAATTACCCCAGGGGGGTACCAGTCGTCGCTCTGCCGCTGGAGAATCCCCCCCTGAGCGTTCACGGTCTGGCGTTTACCAGAGCATGGACGCTCAGGCTGCCCCGCGTATTCTGGGGAGGGCAAATTTCCGCTCTAACACTAAAACTGTCCGGGGCAAACGAGAGGGCATCGTCGCACCCCCTGCCACGCTAAACGTGGACTTCTCTAACATCAGGGGCATACGCACTAATTTGCTTGCCGTCCATCACCATCTCGAGACGACAAAGCCGGCCTTGCTCTTTCTTACGGAGACGCAGGTATCTTCTCCGGCAGACACCACGGATCTCTCATACCCTGGGTACAAATTGGAGCATTCCTTTGTACCGCGGGCTGGGGTGTGTGTGTATGTCCGAGAGGATATCTGTGCTCGACGCCTCGGCAGTCTTGAAGGAAGGGACCTAGCGACCTTATGGCTGCGTATAGATTGCGATGACCATCCCCGCATCTACGCATGTCTTTATAGGTCCCATAGTGGTAATAGCGAAACGGACCGACTCATGGACCACATACAAACGGCTGCAGATTCCGTACTTCAACAGGTCCCATCTGCGGAGATCGTGATCCTAGGCGATTTCAATGCCCATCACGCCGATTGGCTGGGATCACGCACAACCGATCACGCAGGTAGATCTGTCCATGACTTTGCTCTAGCATATGAACTGACACAACTGGTTACAGCGCCCACGCGCATTCCAGATGTCGACGATCATTTACCTTCCCTGTTGGATCTTCTGCTGACCTCCCATCCCTACGGATATGTGGTCTCCGCAGACGCCCCTTTGGGCTCTTCGGACCACTGTCTGATAAGGAGTACAGTGCCACTCACGTGCCCACTTCGACCGCGTATTGCGAGTCGCCGCCGTGTGTGGCACTATAGGTCAGCGGACTGGGATGGGATGCGAAGTTTCTTCGCCTCCTACCCATGGGGGCAGGTTTGCTTCTCGTCGGGCGATCCTGACGTTGTTGCCGACTCTGTCACTGATGTGGTGCTGCAGGGAATGGAGCTTTTCGTTCCATCCTCAGTGGTGCCAATCGGTGGCAGATCCCAGCCCTGGTTTGATCGCACATGCAAAATGGCATCCAGCTTTAAGCAGGAATGTTATCAAACCTGGGCAAATGCAGCAGCGTCCGGGGACCTAAATACCGGCATTTACAAGAAGAAGTACAATTATGTCTCCAGATCCTTCAAAAGAGTGTTAGCCGTAGCAAAGTCTAAGTACATAGGCAAAATTGGGGAGAAACTAATTCGCCTTCCCTCGGGAACTCGTGCGTTCTGGTCTCTCGCCAAGGCTGTCCTTGGAAACTTCTGCAAACCGTCTCTTCCGCCATTGCACAGGGAGGACCAGTCATTGGCCCATGACGCTAAAGAGAAAGCCAACCTTTTTGGCACTCTTTTCGCGGTTAATTCGACTCTGGACGATAAGGGGAAAAATCCACCGACCATCCCACGTTGTGACCACGCCATGCCGGAGATCTGTTTCCGGCAAAGTACTGTACGGCGCATACTTTTCTCCCTAGACGTCCACAAGTCGAGTGGGCCTGACGGAATCCCAGCAATCGTGTTGAAGATGTGTGCTCCGGAGTTGGCACCGGTTCTAACGCGTCTCTTTCGGTACTCCTACTCTCTCGGCGCTGTACCAGCATCGTGGAAGGTAGCTTTGGTCCACCCGATCCCTAAAAAAGGTGATCGCTCAGATCCGTCTAACTACAGACCAATCGCCATCACCTCCCTGTTCTCCAAGACTATGGAAACACTGATCAACCGCCAGCTCCTTAGCTATCTAGAAGAGCACCAGTTGATTAGCGACCGTCAGTACGGATTCCGTCAAGGTCGCTCAGCTGGTGATCTTTTAGCCTACTTAACCCATCGGTGGGCGGAAGCGGTTGAGAGTAAAGGAGAGGCGCTGGCCGTTAGTTTGGATGTGGCGAAGGCCTTCGATCGGGTTTGGCACAGAGCACTTCTCTCGAAGCTTCCATGTTATGGGCTTCCCGAGAAATTATGCGATTGGGTCTCCAGTTTTCTCATGGATCGGAGCATTAAGGTCGTTGTCGACGGGTCATGCTCCGACTTAAAACCTGTGAATGCTGGAGTCCCCCAGGGCTGTGTGCTATCCCCTACGCTGTTTCTTCTGCATGTGAATGACATGCTGCAGTACAGCAGTCTTCATTGTTATGCGGATGACAGTACGGGGGATGCCCTATATACCGGCCACCCGCGGATTTCTCGGGAAAACGTCGATGAGTGCCGGAACAAACTTGTGTCTGAAATCGAAACTCTGCTTAGTCAGGTTTCGGACTGGGGCCGACTAAACTTAGTCCAATTCAACCCTAAGAAGACACAGGTTTGCGCGTTTACCGCTAAAAAGACACCATTTGTCGTAGCTCCCTGCTTTGAGAGCACTCCCTTAGCCGTCTCAGCCAATATCGGAATTCTTGGTATCGACTTGACGAGTGACGTCCAATTTCGCGGTCATCTGGAGAGCAAGGCCAAATTGGCCTCAAAAAAGCTTGGTGTGCTCAATAGAGCGGGACGGTATTTCACGTCAGGTCATCGCTTGCAACTGTATAAAGCGCAGGTCCGGCCTCACGTGGAATACTGTTCTCATCTCTGGGCGGGGGCACCCCACTACCAGCTTTCTCCATTTGACCGCATTCAACGACGCGCCGTTCGGCTTGTCGACAACCAAGCTCTTTCCGATCGGCTTGATCCGTTGGCGTTGCGGAGAGATGTTGCATCTCTATGCATCATGTACCGCTTATACCACGGGGAGTGCTCTGAGGAATTGTTCGGACTTATACCGCCTGCTGACTTTCGCAATCGCCCGACTCGCCAGTGTTTCCATCCACATCGGCTTAATAGTTGGCGATCTACGACAGTGCGACTCAGCCGTCACTTCCTGCCACGCACTGCTCCTATATGGAACCAGCTGCCGGCAACGGTATTCCCGGACCGCTACGACCTTGGAACCTTCAAGAAACGAGCATATTCCTATCTTAAAGGCCGGCAACGCTGATGCGACGCCCCTGGTGTTGCGGATGTCCATGGGCGGCGGTGATTGCTTTCCATCAGGTGACCCGCTAGCTCGTTTGCCCCCTTTTCCCATAAAAAAAAAAAAAAAAAAAAAATTGTCAAAATCCCTGATTAGAATTTATTTGAATTATAATTCAAATCGTATTTCAGTTAATACATTATCTGTATTTAAGTAAAACTACCGGTTGCAGCAATGAGGTCGGGGATTCGATTCCCACCCGAGCACAAATATTTGTGACAAACATGAATATTTGTGTGGTGTCTGGGTATTTTTTCTATGTATTATAAGTATGTATTTACAAAAGAAAAGTATATATGTATTAATATCCGTTATCTAGTATCCATAACACAAGCATTTAGTTGCTTAGCTCGGAACTACAGGGCGCTGTGTGTATTGTGTCCAAGATATTATTATTATTATATTCATAAAATTAATCCAAATCCCTTGCGGGGTAAGCAGAAAGAACAGTGCGCCATAACACATGATTTTTACACCCCTCACTCGCTTCTTTGACTTTCATAACTCTTTTCATATACGGGCGTAGATTTTTAAGGCTCATGGCCATCCCCGACTCCTAATCTATCCGCTTTTGCATTGTATATCTTTCAATCAATCAATCTTGCTTCACCCATTCTTTCTACATGTCCGTAACATCGGAGCATGGCTTTTCTTAATTTTACACTGACGCTCTCTTTCAAACCTCCTCCTCCTCTCCTCACTTCCTTCCTTATAAACAACTTATTTTCGATGTAATACTTTAATAAAGTCATCTTTAACTATTAAAATATTTACAAATGTAATTTATTTTTGGAGTCAGTGCCAGCCTAGGTAACGTACTCGTATTGTGTTGCACCGACTTCAAAGATGAGCGACAATTGTATATATTTTAACAGTTAAAGAGGACTTTATTAAAGTATTACGTTTTGTATATTGTACTAAATATACAAATTTTTTAAAGTAACCTTTTAAAGATTCTTTTTTATTATAATTAAACTTAAAAATAGGACAGGTTTTATATAAATGTACTTTGTCGCATCCTATAAATCAACACGAAATCTTATAAAAATATGTTCCGTAGTAACTACAATAAACTATAAATAAATAAACGAAAAAACGTGTACCAGCAATTAATTTTGCGAACAAATTGTTTTAATTATTTGCGGGTTGCAAATGGAATTGCGCTGTCGCGTTTTTATTATTTTTTTCTTTTGATATGTTTGTTATACATGCCAGTACATTTCTATTTTCATTCAAAATACAAATACAGTTAATCAATCAAGAATTACAATCTATCATTGTTGTTTTTCTTAAAAGAGTATGTTGTTCAAGTGGAAGAATTATAATATTATTTTTAGCAAATAATACACTGCAAAATAAAAATAGTAAATATATTTATATCATGTAAACTTTTACGGTTTTAAAGTTTAAGTCAGTAACAATATCATTAAAAGAAAATATTTGTTTACTTTGAATATACGTTTAAACTCGTAAAGTAATAAACGGTGTGGTATTAGTTAATCGCTTTAATTTATTTCTTTATTTAAAATTAACATTGCTAATCTATACTTATATTATAAAGCGGAAGAGTTTGTTTGTTTGAACGCGCTAATTTCAGAAACCCCCGGTTCGATTTCAAAAATTCTTTCACTGGTGTATAGTCCATTTATCGAGGAAGGCTTTAGGCTATATTATATCTTCAAATAAATTAGGGATCCTTACTATAATTACAATAATGTAACCCGAGGTGTAAGAAAAAGACCAAAAAAAATTCATACATCGCGAACGCGTAGTCACAAGCAGACAGATATTTTGTTTTCCTAAATGTGTCGCGTTATTTTCCGTTCATTATAATTATGTAATATGCTACGCGAATATTAAAATATTTAAAAATATCTTCATAGTTAAGTAACAGAAATCATGGTTCAAAGCTAGAGTTAGTTTACAGTTAGTTCTTCACGCAGATATTAGAATATTATCTATAATTCTTTACAATATTACAACTTCATATAAATGGACGAAGCGCAAGATTTGCCCACGCACCTCGATCTTGGCGTCTTTTGCTAAAATATAAAGACTTTGCAGGTTTGTTACACGTCTGCATACCACATAGAGTTGCCCATCTATATTTACATTTTTAATATCGTGATCTCTTTTAAAATTAGTGAATTTATTTTGATAAGAGTATTACCAAGGTGCCAAATCGAAATCATTTAAATTATAAAAAAAACACTCACTGTGAGTTAGCTATACTGGTAAAAACATGTGGAGACCAGGTTTTTTTTTAAATCGATGACAATGACCAATTAAAAAAAAGGGTGCAAGTAGCTAGTATGAAAAAAAAACTAAAGATTAACAAAAAACTTCTGATAAAGCCCCTGGTATTGATTGAGCAAGCAAGTAAGGTGTGCAATAATCTACTCTACCTACCCCGCAAGGGATCTGGCGTGAAGTTATGTATGGATGTATCAGGAACTTGGATTGAAAAAAAAAATGGTATTAGATAGTCCATTTATGAGGAAAGCTTTGGGGTATTAATATGATCGCGGCAATAATCTTCTTAGTGGAAAATGTATAAAATATGCGGTAAGAAGGTCGCGCGGGCTGCTAGTACTAACATATTATTCAATATACATATTTCCTTCGTGAAATATTATAAATCCATGCAATCGAGTATCGACGTGCCAATTAGATTTTTATGATCAATTTGTTTTTATTTTTACAATTTGCGTGGTCGTTTCTACTTTGCTACGTTTCTACGTCGCTCGGTAAGAGAAGTATCTGGAAGCCCACTATCCTTCCCCTCCTTTCCCTGCCTACTTCTCAAAAGGTCTCAAACCCACCTAAAACATTATTTGTGTTACATGAGTTCCATGAGCGGCGCTAGTTACTTACCAACAGATGACATACTTTACCCTTTAATAGAAAATAACGAAGCTAATGCAATTCGTAAGATAATTTTGGAAACAATCCCAATTATATTCTAACAAAATGTTCAGTTAATTACTTACATAAAATTACATAATTTAACAGATTTATGCTAGAATTTAGTTATATTTTTTATATATTACATTTAGGGAAATAAATGTTTCAATGTGATTAGGAGGGAAAATTAAATATGGTAAGAGGCTTTCAGTTAATAAGGTTTCCGATAAGGCATGTTTTCATTGTGCTTGAAAATCTCATCATAATTTATCAGACATTTAAGTCGAAAAACTTTTAAGCTAAGTTTTTAGTTTAAAAAAAATGGTATTTGAATTTGCATTCTTTTATCTGTCACATTATACATACACTTCAGAAGAAATAATTTCTTGTATCTTTCCTGTTGGCTCCTTTGCAAATAAATACTCCTTTACACAGAATTTCCACACATATTGTCTCATCTCAAAGGAGAACATATTCGTCCGAACAAAATGGATGGTGTGCCTATTACCATAATCCACAATTTAAAATGTGTTTTGGTAAAAAGAACCTGACTTTTTTAGCGCGTAGAAAACTATTCATTTAGCAAAGTGAAGAACATTCGCGCGCGGATCGCCGTCTTGAGCGCAAGTGTTGCGTCCTTGTACCGAGTACGAACTTAGTTTTCAAACTACCCGCATCCATGTTTATCTTCCAGAATGAGTATTGTGGGGGATAATGTACCAATGTGGAATTCTAGCGATAGCCATGATAGCGAGGTGGCAATTAATTTACCTGGTGATCAATAAGTTAGAATAGAAGTCCATAACTCTGAGAGACGTAGCTCAAGTGCAAGACCTAGTGAGGAGGGAGAAAGAAGAAAAGAAAGGAGAGAGAGAAGATAGTGATAAAAGTGTTATGGAGAATGAAGAATTTGAACTAGTGAAGAGGAGCAAAAAAAGAGTGGCTAGAAGTATTTCTGACCCATCCGTCGCACAACAGAATGGACAAATGGAGCAGATGGCAAAACAAAATGACTCAAATACTGTTATTATCATGTCTAAAGACATTCTCCCTAAACAATTTGGAATGGCAAAACTGTTACGAACTGTAAATATGCAAGGTATCAGTAGGATTAGGTATAAAAACCCTTACAGGGTACTAATAGACTTTGAGAGTTATGAACAAGTTAAACAACTTATTAACTGCGAAAACTTTATTAATCTGGGATATAGATGTCAAATGCCCAATGAAATTACTTTATCATATGGATTGAAGAGAAATACAGACGTCGAGATAGAAATTAAGGAATTAGAGAAAAATTTAAAATGTGAGTACGAAATAACATCTATCAAAAGATTAAAAAGACTGAATAATCTTAATGAGTGGGTAGACAGTGAAACAATACGCATCTGTTTTAAAGGTGCTACTTTGCCGTTACATGTATATGGATATGAATGTAGATTTAAAGTTGAAAGATACACGTTTCCTGTCTCTCAGTGTTCAGGATGCTGGAGATTTGGACACTTAAAAGGTTTCTGTCCAGCAGAAAATATTAAATTTATTGTCCTAAGTGTGGAGGTCTACATGATAACTGTAATGCTGTCAATTTTAAATGTATTAACTGTAAAGGTAATCACATGGCACTGGACAAAAACTGCCTTATATTTATCAAAGAAAAAGAGATAAGAAAATTAATGTCTTTAGAGAATTGTACGTATCAAAAAGCTTTTAAAATATATTATGATTACAGGAGACCTTTACAAAATCATATTCATATAGAAGACACGGTAGCTCTTCCACGCAATAATACTGAACAAAATATATCACTGTCATACAGAGACGCACTGATTGCTGAGAGAAGAGAACCACGTCAACCAAAAGCTACGATGGACGTCATTGAGACGCCCAATATAAAACACAAAAAACATCCCCAACAAAATAAAACTGATATAAGAAATATAAATAAAAAGGCAATGAACGATCCGCAGGAAGATAGTGAATTTGAAACGGAAACTACTACTAGCTACACACAAAATAGAGAACGGACAAGAACTTCTACTCAGGACACACTAGACTTCAGAATTATTTTAAATAGAATAAAAGATATTTGTTTACTAAATATATGTATTGAGGAGAAAATTATAATGATAGTGAGGTATTTATCTAGAGAATGTATAACTTTTGTTTCGAAACTTTGAAAAAAATTTGATATATGTACCTTTCTACTCTCGATTATAAACAATGGATAAGCGGCAAACGACTAATGTATCTTTGAACATCATGCAGTGGAACGCACGAAGCCTCAGACCAAAATTAAATGAATTTAAAGTCTTGTTATCTCAGGAAAAAGTTCACATCGCTTTAATCTGTGACTGTGGCTACAACGCATTTCGCAAGGATAGGGCTGATGGCTATGGGGGCATCGCTATTTTCGTCCATAATTCAATTAAAGCGCAGGAATTAAACATTAGGCACAATAACAGCGGTATAGAATTGATAGGTATTAAATTATTTAATTGTAAATAAATAGAAAACATAATTTTAGTTTATTGCCCACCGTCGATTCACACCGTTCCATCTGATTGGGACAGTTTATTTCTTAATTTCTCACAAAAGTGTTTAGTTTTGGGTGATTTTAATGCACATCATAGCAACTGGTCTTGTAAAACAGATTCTAGAGGCGTACAGGTACATGAGGCCGCACTAGATAATTTTATCTCCTTAAACGACACGTGTCAATATACTAGATTTAAGTTAGTGAATAATATACTGCAAAAATCATCCCCAGATATTACATTCGCTTCAAAAGATATAGCCTTAAACCTAAACTGGCAGGCTAGTAACGATAATTTAAACAGTGACCATCTTATAGTTAAAATCAGATATAATTTTAGAGACTCAGTCTACATCCGAAGCATACGAAACTATAAATTAGCGAATTGGTATGGTTACAAAAATAAATTAGAAACATTCTACATAAACAATACTACAGATATTACAACATTACAAACCAGCTATGATACCTTTATATCCCAGATTGCTATGGCGGCTGATGAACATATCCCGATATTTAAAAAGTTCGATCACCCTTATCGCAATTTTTACCCTAAACCTTATTGGAATCAATCATTATCTAAACCTATAGCTCAACAAAGATTAGCATTAAAACAATTTCGAAAAAATTCTACGCCATTGAATCTAAGCACCCTAGAAAAAATCAGTCGAGAGGTGTCGTCCACAATTACACAATCTATGCGACGACACTGACGGTTCTTTTGTAACAGTATTGATGAAAAATCATCTGTATCCGAGGTGTGGCGACGCTTGCGTTGGTTGAAGGGCAGTAGAAAAGATAGCGCGTATGTGTCCGATGAACGAAAAAATGATATTTTATGTGACCTAGCACCGGACTATTTAACACTGGTTATGCCGAATTTTATTAGTAACAACGAAATAGAAAGTGACTTCACCATGCAAGAAATGTGTATTTGTTTTAAAAAGAAAGACACATCACCAGGCAGCGATGATGTTACTTATTCTATGCTATATAACCTGCCCAGAACCGCAAAAAAATAAATTACTGCAACTATACAATAAAATACTGAGCACAGGAGATATTCCGAATCAATGGCGAGATATAGACGTGGTTCCGACCCCTAAGCGAGATTCTAATTCTAATCTTATTAAATTCCGTCCGATTTCATTAATTTCATGTGTATGCAAAATTTTTGATGCCATGATAAATAAACGTATGGAATGGCATGTAGAAAGTAATAGTTTATTTTAGAAAGGGCCAATCAGCTTATGAAAACTTAGTGCGATTAGTCACTGAAATACAAATCGGTTTCTCACTAAATAATCAGACACTGGCGTGCTACTTAGACATTGAGAATGCATATAATAATGTTAATGTAAGCCAATTAATAATGATACTTGATAAAATAGGAGCAGGTAGAAAGATATGCGTTTACCTATGGAACTACCTACACGAGCGACATTTAAAAATAAAAGATCAAGACAACATTAAACATAAAGTTACTAGATTTGCCCGCCAAGTCCTGGCGTAGGGTGACCCTATGTCACCTTTACTATTTAATATCGCATCAGGTCATATATGCCAAGAAATTAAAAATGTATTTATAGGTCAATATGCCGACGATTTTGTCATATATACAAGTAGTGGTAATCTTTCAGAGAGTGTAAACAATATACAAGCAGCACTTAACTTCATCAGCAGTGTGTTAGATAATTTAGGATTAACAATCTCTCTACAAAAAACAAAAGTCTGCCTGTTTAATATAAAAGACCACACCTTCAAATCTTGTATAAAAATATCCGAATTGAAGAAGTAGACCCCTATAAATATCTAGGCGTATGGCTGGATAGGTCACTTCGGTGGAATAAGCATATCGTAGAGTGTGTAACTAAAGCTTAACGATACACAAAACTACTCAAAGTTTTGGCTGGCTCAAAGTGGGGCGTTCATCCAGTTCACTTACGCAGATTATACATAGCACTAATTAGGAGTAGAATGGACTACGCTTCCTTCCTGTATGATAATAGTTCTAGGACAAATGTTTACAAATTAGACAAGGTACAGAATCAAGCTTTAAGGGTTATTGGGGGGTTCATACGAACTACGCCAATACATACCATGGAATCTGAGCTTTGTGTGCCTCCACTGTATATTCGAAGAACTTATTTGGCATGTAAATATTATCTTAAGGCGCTCTCTCTATCCGATAATGTAACAATTGTTTTATTACAGAAACTTGGTGATCTTTGTAACAGTCGGTACTGGAATAACAAAAAACTACCATTGCTTATTCATATTGTTAGTACAACCAATAATATAATAATGTCATCACCACCCAAGCTTCATATGTTTAATCTGCAAACGTGGGTGACTAATTTCGATGTAAATAGTGTTGTAGAAGTAAATATAGATGCCGTTAGTCAGGCTAAACGAATGTATGATCACAATTCGATAAGATACAGTGTGGTTGAGCACCTACAAAGAAAATATCAAGGATACTATACAATATTTACAGATGGATCGAAGAATGAAATTGGTTGTGGTGCCTCCTTTTATGACGCTCAGAATATCTGTAATAATCTCTAATATATCTAATATAACTGTAATAACACTTTTAAATCAAAATATGAGCTATCTATCATGACCATGGAGCTCATTGCAATTTTAAAGGCACTCATACACGCCCGTACCATCAACAGTCACAATAAATTTCTTATATGTACGGACAGCAAAAGTGCCCTGTTACATATTGCTCGATGCGCCTCTGGTCTCAGAGGTACACCGGTAGCATATGAAATAGTGTCAGAAATATACGAAACGTATTTGAGAAATAACACTTTGAAGTTGGAATGGGTTCCATCACACGTAGGTCTGAAGGGAAACGAGGAGACTGATCTACTAGCTAAAAGGGCGATATTAGAAGGAAGAGAAGTATCAACTCTACCACATTACACTGAACATTTAGCCCGAATCAAGAAAAAATGCTATAATGAGTGGAAAGAATACTTTAACAAGAGATCGTTAGAGAAGGGGATTTGGTACAAGACAATTCAGTATGAGCCCCCTCGCCTCCCTTGGCTTGGTCAGCAAAAAATCAGCAGACGACAACTTGTCACGGCGTTTAGATTAAGATCAGGACATATACCGCTGAACAAGTTCGCACATCTGATGCGTTTAAAAAGTTCTTCAAACTGTGAGATGTGTGGGTATGTCGAAGATGTCCAACATGTCTTAGTCGAGTGTACACGATATAAATCGGATAGAGAGAAACTTCTAAAAACTTTAGATCTTAATTTATTGAATGTCGGTGCCTTTTATGAGGTACTAACTTTACCAATGTCAGAGGCGGCGAAATGTTTGTACAATTGTTTTGGTCGCCGCTAATTAGTTTTAGACATATTTTTAAGTTTCCTAACGGAACTGACATGTACACAGTTGTATAAAAGTTCCTAAAATAAAGAGAAAAGAAAAGGGAAGAAAACCTTTTAAATTCTCTGTCTCTGTGGTCGGGCCCTCATGTCTGAGGATCGTGGTCAGCATAGCATCTGGCGCATATAATTTGCCTCCACCGTTTTCTGTGCAGCGCTTCCCTCACAGTCGATAAAAAAACCTGGAGGACGATCGGTCCATCTTGTTGGTAAAAGACCACGTAATCTCTTGCCTTCAGCGTTGCTGACCACGATTAGTTTTTCCAAGTTGTAGTCGACTTTGCGAACCGTATGGCCGAAAAATTACAGGATACGCTGTTGGCATATGGCGCATAACCGGTTTTTTTTTTATATGGAGTTGGTTTAGTATTGATCCATTTGTGCGTTTCACAGTCCAAAGTATTCTCAACATATTTTTCCAGCACCACATTTCGAATACATCAATCCGTAGCCTTTCTCGGGCCTGAATTGTCCATGCTTCGACTTCGTAGGGGACAATAGGGAATACTGAGGCGCATACTAATCTGATCTTGGTTTTAATACATTTTAAATTAGACATATTGTATTATAAATAAAATCTGTATAAAATTTTCTCAGACTGAAATTGACTGTCAACACTATGCCAGTAGAATTTTTATTTTAAGTGTTAAAAAAGCTAGTACTCTTTTACGAGTTCATTTCAAAATTAAATTCATTTTATTGGCATGTAACATAAAATTTACGTATATATGAGTATATGGCTGAAACTAATTTTCAACTTATAACCGTTAATAACTTCAATCTGAGCGAGAAACAACTTCTGTAATTAACAGAAAGTATGGACTTATCTCGCATATCTTTATTACTACATGTTTTGTTTATCTCTAATGAATATTTTTTATTAACATAACATAACTTCACGCCTTTTGTTACCCGAAGGTGTTGGCAGCGGCTGTTAAGTCATGTCTCGCCGTTATGTTTACGTCCCAAATGGAATAGGTGGCGAACCTATTGCCATACCGGGCACAAAGTTTGCTGTCATCGATATTTATCACACTTAACTTCCGAAAACAATTTCGAAAAGTCATTGGTGTGAGCCAGTGTCAGGATTCGAACCCGGACCTGTGGATCAGAATCCGTGTGCTCTACCACTGGACCACCGAGACTGCGTAGACTTGCGTAAACTTAAAAAATAAACTTTGTGAAAATCTATACAATTTATACTAGAATTTAAAAAAGTAAAAGTGTGTGTCCGCTCCGACGCACGACTGGAGTTTACTCCTCAAGAACGATTATAAAATAAAATAATAAATATTTACTGTCTACAAATATGAACACATTTCTTCGTAATAGAGAATGGCGTATCGCTATAAAGAGTGTTTCTATAAAGAGCTCAGGACATTGTATGGAGTGCCGACTCTTATTTATATGCTCTGTGACTATAAAGAGCTCAGGACATTGTATGGAGTGCCGACTCTTATTATTATATATTGTAAATCGATTCTTAAGGAGTAAACTCCAATAATAAATATATACTAATATATACTATGTACTAACATATTATATTATAAACAAATAGTAATTAGTTAACAACGCCATCTGCTGGAATTAGTTAACAACGCCATCTGCTGGAATAGCTTTAGTGTTGTTGTCGTTAAAGCAAGTTAAGTGCTCACAATTTAAAATAATTCACATTCGCCAATAGATGTCAGGAATTCCAATAAAAAAGTAAGTTGATGTTTAAGTTAATTATCGATAAAACACGATAAAATGAAATTTTCTAAAAATGATTCCTAGCTAGATCGATTTATAGCCCCCGAAACCCCCTATATACTAAATTTCATGAAAATCGTTGGAGCCGATTCCGAGATTCACACACTTTTTATTAGGAGTACGATGTTGGCGATGCTACTGTGGCGCCCCTCGTTTCATTACCAAAGATCGAAAAATATTATTGATATTTCATTATTTTATTAGTATGTAATTCGTACTTAAATATAATTTTCAAAAAACACAATTTATAAAAACACAATTTATAAATAATATAATTTTTTTTTTCTCCGCCTGCAATACGTACTTACGTATATGTATGTATGTAAAAAACAAACAAACAAACAAACCCGATCCTAGAAAATGTGTCGAAATTGGTAAAGAGGACGGTAATTAGACGATTATACATACGGCCCTCGTGGTGCATCGGTAAACCGCACTACCGATAACACAAGGTCGGGGCGGGTTCGATCCCTCGTCTGGGGGTGTTTTTTTCTACATGTTTTTACGGTATTTATTTACAAAAATAAATATTTACTGTCTACAAATATGAACACATTTCTTCGTAATAGAGAATGGCGTATCGCTATAAAGAGTGTTTCTATAAAGAGCTCAGGACATTGTATGGAGTGCCGACTCTTATTTATATGCTCTGTGACTATAAAGAGCTCAGGACATTGTATGGAGTGCCGACTCTTATTTATATGCTCTGTGACTATAAAGAGCTCAGGACATTGTATGGAGTGCCGACTCTTATTATTATATACTAGCAGACCGCGCGAACTTCGTACCGCCATATTTTATACATTTTCCACTCAAAAGATTATTGCCGCAATCATATTAATACCCCAAAGCTTTCATCATAAATGGACTATCTAACACTAATATTTATTTAAATTCAAGTTCTTGATACATACATAACTTCAGGCCAGATCCCTTGCGGGGTAGGCAGAGAGAACAAAGTGCCATAAGGCACGATTATTACACGTGTCACTCGCTTAGCTAGTATGTATTAGCGTACTGACAACCAAGACATTGATATTATTTACAACTTCAAAGAAAGCTTTATTAGCAATGCCACTTATGAACAATGAATATAGCAATGAACTTGTCCCAAGTTTTTGCTCAACCTTTAGTTTTTTTTAATACAACATAAACAATTTTTGGAGTTTACTCCTTAAGAATCGATTTACATATATAGGCCCGGGGTATGAAAATTATGGGGACCAAAATCGTACTAGTCACGTGACTGTCACACGAAATGCGTTATGCAGTCACAGAGCATATAAATAAGAGTCGGCACTCCATACAATGTCCTGAGCTCTTTATAGTCACAGAATCGCGCTAATCTCAGAAACCACCAGTCCGATTTTAAAAATTCTTTCAGTGGTATATAGTCCATTTATCGAGGAAGGCTTTAGGCTATATTATATTTTCAAATCAATTAGGGATCCTTACTATAAGTCCAATAATGTAACCCAAGGTGTAAGAAAATGACTCGAAAATAATTCTTACATCGTGAACGCTGCGAAAACTATTGATTCTAGAATAAAACAATGTACTACACTTTTACAGAACATAAATTTGTCTATAAAAAAGTCCGCGATGGCATATGTCTAACTATTGTAGTTATCTCACAATAAGTGTTTTTTGAGTTTTTTAAAATAATTAAATTGATGTCGTTATAAAAATGCTTTATTTTGTACCTTGAATTTAACTTTCCTGAAAATAAATTACTTCAATAAAAAGACAGATTCAACACCTTTCTAGAACTGTTTGAATAATTCAATTCGGACATTTAATTCCAAAGATATCGCAAAATACAAAATGTAAGAATTCATTTCATAGGGAAATAATTAGTTACACTGATGATGTATCCGACTCGGACAGCTCGGACCGCGACAGCTAGCAGGTAGATTTTTTTACGTTTGTTTGTTGCTAAAAGGTACCGGTGGTCCAGATGTCGAGAACCCCACTTCTGTATAAAGTAGTCGCGGGTTCGAGTTCTGGCTCACAGCAATGACTTTTTGAAATTGTTTGCTGAAGTTATGTGTATTTAGATATCGATGACTATAAACTTTGTGCCTGGTATGGCAGTAAGTTCGCCACCTATTCCATTTGGGATGAAAACATAGTGGCGAAACGAGGTTTAACAGCCGCTGCCTACACCTTCGAGTAGAAAAGGCGTGAAGTTATGTTTTGTTGTTGTTTCACTCTTTGTCATCATATCGCTCAATACTTTAATCAGAATTTAAAATTTAAAAAAGTCTCGGTGGCGCAGTCGGCGAGCGCACGGCCTCTGATCCAGAGGTCCGGGGTTCGATTCCAGACACTGGCTCACACCAATGACTTTTCGAAATTGTTTTCGGAAGTTATGTGTGATAAATATCGATGACTGACAAACTTTGTGCCCGGTATGGCAATAGGATCGCCACCTATTCCATTTGGGACGAAACATAACGGCGAGACGAGGCTTAACAGCCGCTGGCTACACCTTCGGGTAACAAAAGGCGTGAAGTTATGTTATGTTTAAAATTTGTAGTATTTAATAGTATTTTGTGGTATTTTTATTTATAAAAGTTACTAGCTTTTACCCGCGGCTTCGCTCGCATTAAATCCATTAAATAGATATCAAAGATCATTACTATAGAAGTTAACCAATATGATAACTCTGTTTTATTGCTTGGCTGGAATTATTAGGTTTTAAAATTACTACTTACAATGACGTTTAAAAAACTAACAACATTTTTTAAGGTAAAATATATTTCTCTGTAACAAAAATAAATAATTTTGGACTGTAACAATTTTATAAGAGTACTAGCTTTTACCCGCGGCTTCGCTCGCATTGAAGCCAATAAATAAGTATCAAAATCATTACCATAGAATTGAATCAATATAATAACTCTATTTTCTTACTTAGCTGGGATTATCAATTTTCAAAATTACAACATTAGGTATGACGTTTAAAAATCTCACAATATGCTTTATTAAAATGCAACAACAAACGGTAAAATATATTTCTCTGTAACAAAAATAAATATTTTTGGACTTTAACAATTTTATATAATATAAATGCAGAGTATTAATGTAGGATATTTTTGTAGACTATATTATAAGTTTCTCCTTAGGGTGCAAATATATGTTAATTAAAGAGAGAAAAAAGAAAGTATCCTTTATTACTTCTAATACCCCCAAGAATATATGTACAAAGATTCATGATGATCTGTTGAGTAGTTATCCCGTGAAAGCGTAACAAACAAACTTACATTCGCATTTATAATATTAGTATGATATGAAGTATGATAAGTAATAAGTATAAGTAAAGTTAAGTATAAGTATAAGTATCAACCCTGAATACTGTAATACCGTCCCTCGCGAGGCATAACAGCCGCTGCCTACACCTTCGGATAGAAAAAGGTGTGAAGTTACGTTATGTTATCTAATTTACGAATACTGTAAAACTTCATTACTGAAGTAGCTAAATTTGACGATTTTTTGACAAACAATTGTTTTATCTTTCGTAATTTTTTTTAATTTTTTTTAATATAAAGTACCCTATGTTACTTCTAATACCTTCAAGAGTATATGTACAAAGTTTCATGATGATCGGTTCAGTAGTTTTTGCGTGAAAGCGTAACAAACAAACTTACATTCGCATTTATAATATTAGTATAAGTATATTAGTATAAAAGTATAAATATAAAATGTAGGATATTGTTGTAGACTATTTTATAAGTTTTTCCTTCGGGTTCAAAAATATGTAAATTACTTTAAAGAATATGTGTACAAAGTTTCATGATGATCGATTGAGTAGTTATCGCGTGAAAGCACGCAAACAAACTTACATTCACATTTATATATTACTAGCTGACCCGGCAAACGTTGTCTTGCCAAAAAATTAAATTTAAAAAATAGGGGTTGATCGTAGGGGGTTGAAAATTCTCAGACTTACCCGATATGAATACAAAATTTAATGAGTCGGTCAAGCCGTTTCGAAGGAGTGTGGGAAAATTGTGACACGAGAAGTTTATATATTAGAAGTAGGATAGGATAGGAATTAGGTTACATTTTTATTGTATAAGGGGCAAACGAGCAGGCTTATGATAGTTACAAACGCCGCCCATGGCCACCTCACCACATGCAGTGTTACAGTTGCGTTGCCGGCGCTTACAATGGGATATGGGTGGGGTCGGGAGTGGGTTTCGGTAGGGGAGGGGAAAAGGGATTGGGCCTCCGAACACCTCTCTCAGCGAGTGAAACGCGGCTAAGGCCACTTTTCAGCGATAATCTGAGAGGTCGTGGTATTCCACGGGTCGAGCCGGCCCATTCATGCAGCGAACACTGCGTGACTTTACCACTGACAAGGTGTGACTGATGTGACTGATTTATAAATACATTCTAGATATATGTAATAAACTTTACATTTTTAAGATCGTGATATCTTTTAAAATGTAGTAAATTTATTTCGATAAGCGTAATCGCTAGACTGACATCATTTGACTTATAAAAAAAAAACACTCACTGTGAGTTAGCTACCCTGGTTTGAACATATGGTGGCCCGTTTTTTTCGTTGAAGTCAACAATAGTGACCATATAAAAAAAAATTGTTTATGTTGTATTAAAAAAAACTAAAGGTTGAGCAAAAACTTGGGACAAGTTCATTGCTATATTCATTGTTCATAAGTGGCATTGCTAATAAAGCTTTCTTTGAAGTTGTAAATAATATCAATGTCTTGGTTGTCAGTACGCTAATACATACTAGCTAAGCGAGTGACACGTGTAATAATCGTGCCTTATGGCACTTTGTTCTCTCTGCCTACCCCGCAAGGGATCTGGCCTGAAGTTATGTATGTATCAAGAACTTGAATTTAAATAAATATTAGTGTTAGATAGTCCATTTATGATGAAAGCTTTGGGGTATTAATATGATTGCGGCAATAATCTTTTGAGTGGAAAATGTATAAAATATGGCGGTACGAAGTTCGCGCGGTCTGCTAGTATATAATAATAAGAGTCGGCACTCCATACAATGTCCTGAGCTCTTTATAGTCACAGAGCATATAAATAAGAGTCGGCACTCCATACAATGTCCTGAGCTCTTTATAGTCACAGAGCATATAAATAAGAGTCGGCACTCCATACAATGTCCTGAGCTCTTTATAGAAACACTCTTTATAGCGATACGCCATTCTCTATTACGAAGAAATGTGTTCATATTTGTAGACAGTAAATATTTATTTTTGTAAATAAATACCGTAAAAACATGTAGAAAAAAACACCCCCAGACGAGGGATCGAACCCGCCCCGACCTTGTGTTATCGGTAGTGCGGTTTACCGATGCACCACGAGGGCCGTATGTATAATAATAAATATAATTTTAAATTCTGATTAAAGTATTGAGCGATATGATGACAAAGAGTGAAACAACAACAAAACATAACTTCACGCCTTTTCTACTCGAAGGTGTAGGCAGCGGCTGTTAAACCTCGTTTCGCCACTATGTTTTCATCCCAAATGGAATAGGTGGCGAACTTACTGCCATACCAGGCACAAAGTTTATAGTCATCGATATCTAAATACACATAACTTCAGCAAACAATTTCAAAAAGTCATTGCTGTGAGCCAGAACTCGAACCCGCGACTACTTTATACAGAAGTGGGGTTCTCGACATCTGGACCACCGGTACCTTTTAGCAACAAACAAACGTAAAAAAATCTACCTGCTAGCTGTCGCGGTCCGAGCTGTCCGAGTCGGATACATCATCAGTGTAACTAATTATTTCCCTATGAAATGAATTCTTACATTTTGTATTTTGCGATATCTTTGGAATTAAATGTCCGAATTGAATTATTCAAACAGTTCTAGAAAGGTGTTGAATCTGTCTTTTTATTGAAGTAATTTATTTTCAGGAAAGTTAAATTCAAGGTACAAAATAAAGCATTTTTATAACGACATCAATTTAATTATTTTAAAAAACTCAAAAAACACTTATTGTGAGATAACTACAATAGTTAGACATATGCCATCGCGGACTTTTTTATAGACAAATTTATGTTCTGTAAAAGTGTAGTACATTGTTTTATTCTAGAATCAATAGTTTTCGCAGCGTTCACGATGTAAGAATTATTTTCGAGTCATTTTCTTACACCTTGGGTTACATTATTGGACTTATAGTAAGGATCCCTAATTGATTTGAAAATATAATATAGCCTAAAGCCTTCCTCGATAAATGGACTATATACCACTGAAAGAATTTTTAAAATCGGACTGGTGGTTTCTGAGATTAGCGCGATTCTGTGACTATAAAGAGCTCAGGACATTGTATGGAGTGCCGACTCTTATTTATATGCTCTGTGACTGCATAACGCATTTCGTGTGACAGTCACGTGACTAGTACGATTTTGGTCCCCATAATTTTCATACCCCGGGCCTATATATGTAAATCGATTCTTAAGGAGTAAACTCCAAAAATTGTTTATGTTGTATTAAAAAAAACTAAAGGTTGAGCAAAAACTTGGGACAAGTTCATTGCTATATTCATTGTTCATAAGTGGCATTGCTAATAAAGCTTTCTTTGAAGTTGTAAATAATATCAATGTCTTGGTTGTCAGTACGCTAATACATACTAGCTAAGCGAGTGACACGTGTAATAATCGTGCCTTATGGCACTTTGTTCTCTCTGCCTACCCCGCAAGGGATCTGGCCTGAAGTTATGTATGTATCAAGAACTTGAATTTAAATAAATATTAGTGTTAGATAGTCCATTTATGATGAAAGCTTTGGGGTATTAATATGATTGCGGCAATAATCTTTTGAGTGGAAAATGTATAAAATATGGCGGTACGAAGTTCGCGCGGTCTGCTAGTATATAATAATAAGAGTCGGCACTCCATACAATGTCCTGAGCTCTTTATAGTCACAGAGCATATAAATAAGAGTCGGCACTCCATACAATGTCCTGAGCTCTTTATAGTCACAGAGCATATAAATAAGAGTCGGCACTCCATACAATGTCCTGAGCTCTTTATAGAAACACTCTTTATAGCGATACGCCATTCTCTATTACGAAGAAATGTGTTCATATTTGTAGACAGTAAATATTTATTTTTGTAAATAAATACCGTAAAAACATGTAGAAAAAAACACCCCCAGACGAGGGATCGAACCCGCCCCGACCTTGTGTTATCGGTAGTGCGGTTTACCGATGCACCACGAGGGCCGTATGTATAATCGTCTAATTACCGTCCTCTTTACCAATTTCGACACATTTTCTAGGATCGGGTTTGTTTGTTTGTTTGTTTTTTACATACATACATATACGTAAGTACGTATTGCAGGCGGAGAAAAAAAAAATTATATTATTTATAAATTGTGTTTTTATAAATTGTGTTTTTTGAAAATTATATTTAAGTACGAATTACATACTAATAAAATAATGAAATATCAATAATATTTTTCGATCTTTGGTAATGAAACGAGGGGCGCCACAGTAGCATCGCCAACATCGTACTCCTAATAAAAAGTGTGTGAATCTCGGAATCGGCTCCAACGATTTTCATGAAATTTAGTATATAGGGGGTTTCGGGGGCTATAAATCGATCTAGCTAGGAATCATTTTTAGAAAATTTCATTTTATCGTGTTTTATCGATAATTAACTTAAACATCAACTTACTTTTTTATTGGAATTCCTGACATCTATTGGCGAATGTGAATTATTTTAAATTGTGAGCACTTAACTTGCTTTAACGACAACAACACTAAAGCTATTCCAGCAGATGGCGTTGTTAACTAATTCCAGCAGATGGCGTTGTTAACTAATTACTATTTGTTTCTAATATAATATGTTAGTACATAGTATATATTAGTATATATTTATTATTGGAGTTTACTCCTTAAGAATCGATTTACAATATATAATAATAAGAGTCGGCACTCCATACAATGTCCTGAGCTCTTTATAGTCACAGAGCATATAAATAAGAGTCGGCACTCCATACAATGTCCTGAGCTCTTTATAGAAACACTCTTTATAGCGATACGCCATTCTCTATTACGAAGAAATGTGTTCATATTTGTAGACAGTAAATATTTATTATTTTATTTTATAATCGTTCTTGAGGAGTAAACTCCAGTCGTGCGTCGGAGCGGACACACACTTTTACTTTTTTTTATATGGTCACTATTGTTGACTTCAACGAAAAAAACGGGCCACCATATGTTCAAACCAGGGTAGCTAACTCACAGTGAGTGTTTTTTTTTTATAAGTCAAATGATGTCAGTCTAGCGATTACGCTTATCGAAATAAATTTACTACATTTTAAAAGATATCACGATCTTAAAAATGTAAAGTTTATTACATATATCTAGAATGTATTTATAAATCAGTCACATCAGTCACACCTTGTCAGTGGTAAAGTCACGCAGTGTTCGCTGCATGAATGGGCCGGCTCGACCCGTGGAATACCACGACCTCTCAGATTATCGCTGAAAAGTGGCCTTAGCCGCGTTTCACTCGCTGAGAGAGGTGTTCGGAGGCCCAAACCCTTTTCCCCTCCCCTACCGAAACCCACTCCCGACCCCACCCATATCCCATTGTAAGCGCCGGCAACGCAACTGTAACACTGCATGTGGTGAGGTGGCCATGGGCGGCGTTTGTAACTATCATAAGCCTGCTCGTTTGCCCCTTATACAATAAAAATGTAACCTAATTCCTATCCTATCCTACTTCTAATATATAAACTTCTCGTGTCACAATTTTCCCACACTCCTTCGAAACGGCTTGACCGACTCATTAAATTTTGTATTCATATCGGGTAAGTCTGAGAATTTTCAACCCCCTACGATCAACCCCTATTTTTTAAATTTAATTTTTTGGCAAGACAACGTTTGCCGGGTCAGCTAGTAATATATAAATGTGAATGTAAGTTTGTTTGCGTGCTTTCACGCGATAACTACTCAATCGATCATCATGAAACTTTGTACACATATTCTTTAAAGTAATTTACATATTTTTGAACCCGAAGGAAAAACTTATAAAATAGTCTACAACAATATCCTACATTTTATATTTATACTTTTATACTAATATACTTATACTAATATTATAAATGCGAATGTAAGTTTGTTTGTTACGCTTTCACGCAAAAACTACTGAACCGATCATCATGAAACTTTGTACATATACTCTTGAAGGTATTAGAAGTAACATAGGGTACTTTATATTAAAAAAAATTAAAAAAAATTACGAAAGATAAAACAATTGTTTGTCAAAAAATCGTCAAATTTAGCTACTTCAGTAATGAAGTTTTACAGTATTCGTAAATTAGATAACATAACGTAACTTCACACCTTTTTCTATCCGAAGGTGTAGGCAGCGGCTGTTATGCCTCGCGAGGGACGGTATTACAGTATTCAGGGTTGATACTTATACTTATACTTAACTTTACTTATACTTATTACTTATCATACTTCATATCATACTAATATTATAAATGCGAATGTAAGTTTGTTTGTTACGCTTTCACGGGATAACTACTCAACAGATCATCATGAATCTTTGTACATATATTCTTGGGGGTATTAGAAGTAATAAAGGATACTTTCTTTTTTCTCTCTTTAATTAACATATATTTGCACCCTAAGGAGAAACTTATAATATAGTCTACAAAAATATCCTACATTAATACTCTGCATTTATATTATATAAAATTGTTAAAGTCCAAAAATATTTATTTTTGTTACAGAGAAATATATTTTACCGTTTGTTGTTGCATTTTAATAAAGCATATTGTGAGATTTTTAAACGTCATACCTAATGTTGTAATTTTGAAAATTGATAATCCCAGCTAAGTAAGAAAATAGAGTTATTATATTGATTCAATTCTATGGTAATGATTTTGATACTTATTTATTGGCTTCAATGCGAGCGAAGCCGCGGGTAAAAGCTAGTACTCTTATAAAATTGTTACAGTCCAAAATTATTTATTTTTGTTACAGAGAAATATATTTTACCTTAAAAAATGTTGTTAGTTTTTTAAACGTCATTGTAAGTAGTAATTTTAAAACCTAATAATTCCAGCCAAGCAATAAAACAGAGTTATCATATTGGTTAACTTCTATAGTAATGATCTTTGATATCTATTTAATGGATTTAATGCGAGCGAAGCCGCGGGTAAAAGCTAGTAACTTTTATAAATAAAAATACCACAAAATACTATTAAATACTACAAATTTTAAACATAACATAACTTCACGCCTTTTGTTACCCGAAGGTGTAGCCAGCGGCTGTTAAGCCTCGTCTCGCCGTTATGTTTCGTCCCAAATGGAATAGGTGGCGATCCTATTGCCATACCGGGCACAAAGTTTGTCAGTCATCGATATTTATCACACATAACTTCCGAAAACAATTTCGAAAAGTCATTGGTGTGAGCCAGTGTCTGGAATCGAACCCCGGACCTCTGGATCAGAGGCCGTGCGCTCGCCGACTGCGCCACCGAGACTTTTTTAAATTTTAAATTCTGATTAAAGTATTGAGCGATATGATGACAAAGAGTGAAACAACAACAAAACATAACTTCACGCCTTTTCTACTCGAAGGTGTAGGCAGCGGCTGTTAAACCTCGTTTCGCCACTATGTTTTCATCCCAAATGGAATAGGTGGCGAACTTACTGCCATACCAGGCACAAAGTTTATAGTCATCGATATCTAAATACACATAACTTCAGCAAACAATTTCAAAAAGTCATTGCTGTGAGCCAGAACTCGAACCCGCGACTACTTTATACAGAAGTGGGGTTCTCGACATCTGGACCACCGGTACCTTTTAGCAACAAACAAACGTAAAAAAATCTACCTGCTAGCTGTCGCGGTCCGAGCTGTCCGAGTCGGATACATCATCAGTGTAACTAATTATTTCCCTATGAAATGAATTCTTACATTTTGTATTTTGCGATATCTTTGGAATTAAATGTCCGAATTGAATTATTCAAACAGTTCTAGAAAGGTGTTGAATCTGTCTTTTTATTGAAGTAATTTATTTTCAGGAAAGTTAAATTCAAGGTACAAAATAAAGCATTTTTATAACGACATCAATTTAATTATTTTAAAAAACTCAAAAAACACTTATTGTGAGATAACTACAATAGTTAGACATATGCCATCGCGGACTTTTTTATAGACAAATTTATGTTCTGTAAAAGTGTAGTACATTGTTTTATTCTAGAATCAATAGTTTTCGCAGCGTTCACGATGTAAGAATTATTTTCGAGTCATTTTCTTACACCTTGGGTTACATTATTGGACTTATAGTAAGGATCCCTAATTGATTTGAAAATATAATATAGCCTAAAGCCTTCCTCGATAAATGGACTATATACCACTGAAAGAATTTTTAAAATCGGACTGGTGGTTTCTGAGATTAGCGCGATTCTGTGACTATAAAGAGCTCAGGACATTGTATGGAGTGCCGACTCTTATTTATATGCTCTGTGACTGCATAACGCATTTCGTGTGACAGTCACGTGACTAGTACGATTTTGGTCCCCATAATTTTCATACCCCGGGCCTATATATGTAAATCGATTCTTAAGGAGTAAACTCCAATAAATAAAATTATAGAATATTTGGTTGTGATTATGATATGTTTGTTATGAATATTTAGTAGATTCTTTTACAATTCTTCCGTCTGTTTGTTCTGGGTAATCTCTGAAAGGGCTAAACCAACTTTTACGGGACTTTTATTGGAAGGTTGTGTAATATCCTTATCAAAAATCCTTATCGAAAAGGCATCTGCTTTGCTCCTGTAAAGCAGATGCCTTTTTTAAAAGATATTACTTCCGAGGCTAAACAAAGTTCTTTAGGTCAGTTAGTAAAAAATATAAACAATTGTGATTGTGATGTTTTATAATAACTAAAAAAAAAACAAACACTATCGTTTTATTTATTTAGTGTATCTAAAAATCTATATCTCATAAACTGCCTATCCGTTTTGAATATAATAATTTTACATGGCATAGCCACAATTTCCGATGGAAATTATTAAGCCGTGATGGCACGTTCATAAAACAGCATGAATTTAATTATTAAAAGTATTTGAGCTACTGTTATAATGAATAAATAATATAAATACTTCAGTCGGTATTTCATTAGTCCTAGGAAGATATTAATATAAGCCTTTAAATGTTGCTCGGGGAATAAGTTTATTACTTTAGTATCTAATAAAGTGCTGACTTACATCACAATACAGCGTAGAGTACAATAGGTACTACGCATTCTTACAGTAATAATTAACTTGGTACGCACTTAAAACAGATCAACACATACATCGTAGTATAGCGTGTATCTTCTGGGGAGAGAGATAATGGTTCAATTCCCTTATAATAAATATTTTCTATCTCGTCTGACAGTTGTCCTTTGACACCATAAATATAAATTTAGAATAGAAATATCCATCCGTAGTTTAGTTTTTTAATATGTGAAAAAAACTTTCAATCATCGATATTTATCAAGCATAATTTTCGAGAAGAATTTCGAAAAGTCATTGATGTGAACCAGGTATTGAACCCACGGTTTCTTGATTCAGAAGCGGGTTGTTATTATTATTATTATCATGAAAACCTTCATAGTTGTACCAATTTCGTATATTAAAGACATGAATATACAAGACATATTTATACCAAAATAATATTATTGGATTAGTTCAGTTCTTTCACTATCGCAATCAATAGCATTTACTAGCAAATGCTTTTGTTTTATTACAAGCCATTATTGTTATTGAAATACAGTTTTATTTATAAAAAGACATAAGTTTAATTTTTAAAATAAAAGTAAGTTAGTTTAGTAAAAGTTAGTTAGTTTTCGCACTACTGCTACTCCTACTGTTAATTCATAATTAATATATATTGTATGTTATTTATATAAAAAAAAACACTCTTGACAATTCGCAATAGTCTCGGTGGTCCAGTGGTTGAGCACACTTTTGAATCCTGACACTAGCTCACACCCATGACTTCCCGTAATTGTTTTCGTAAGTTAAGTGTGATAAATATTGATGACTAAATATTTTGTGCCCGGTATGACAATAGGTTCGCCACCTATTCCATTGGGGACGTAAACATAACGGCGAGACGAGGCTTAACAGCCGCTGCCTACAGCTTCGGGTAACAGAGGCTTGAAGATATGTTATGTTGACAATTCGCTTTTATATAAGTCTAGTGAGTTTTTTCATTTTCTGCATGAAATAAGCAGGAACCAAATATCCTACATATACCTAAACTACTAAAAAACTAATATAAGTGATATTGGCAAATTAAGCAATCTCCTTAACATCTTAACTATTGGTAAAGCAATATCTGACCAAGTGTTCTATGCATTTAAAATTCCACAATAAGTATAGGAAATTTCAGTACTTAATAAAAAAAAGTAAGCCTAAAGTAAATATAAGCTAAGCTGCATTACGATTTCTGTGACAAAATATCATTATTTTAATTGATATTGACATTCCTTGATATTGGATGATATTTCGGAGATTAAATATAATTTATGATAATAGCAATTTTATTTTGGTTCAAATTTTAATATTCAAATTAAAGCAGCTAGATATCATAGAAATACCGAGATGATATCGTTATATCTGTTTCAATCATTGATCTAAAAAAAATATGACTTCGTATTAATATTCACGTTTCCATAAATGAGAAGTAATATAATATTCAAAATTTTCATGTCACAGTGTTTTTTGCCAAACTCATCGGAAACGGCTTGCCCGTTAGCTCTAAGAATCGGATTAATACATGTGTCTTTCGTGTTTGATACCTATAAACTAACAGTGTTTTTAAATATATTTTTTTTATTATGCTTTGGTATAACGAAACACCATTACCTTTTCAGCCTTGTATCATCATGCGACAGCAAGTTCGCCGGAACAGCATCTAGGTTATTTATAAACGTACCCCATAAAACCTTAATTTTTAAAGATTAAAATATATCAAACCATGGAACCCGAAAGCACTGCTCAAATATTTGGATGTTATAGGTCATAAAAATAACTAAAAATTAATAGATCAAATGATCGTTTCAGAAAAAAAAAAACGAGAAGACTTCTTCTCGTTTTTTTTTTTCTGAAACGATCATTCATCATCAACGATCAAAAATTTCATCAAAATTAAGTAATTTTGATGAAATTTTTGAAAGACAAACATAACACATTGAGACACACAAGTCTTCATCCTCCAGGTGTCACATTTTTGCGAGGTTGAGTTATAGATTAGCTGTCAACCTCTCCTTGCGTCATATATTACATGTCGAAGGTAGTGATGTCAACCTTCTAAACTTGTGGAAATTTATCACAAATTTGACGTTTGACTTCACACAGAGCGCCTACGTGTCGTTAAATTTAATTAATCATCTGTACATTGTCTGTTTACATTGCCTGTTATATGACCGTGACATTAAAACAAATATATTTACAATAAATTACGTTTTTGTAAATAAATTTTTTTATGCAATCTTGTAACGTGAAGTAACTAGCGCCGCCTATCGACAACTGTAAAACAGTGTTACCCTTAAAATCAGAAGTGGCTGCGTGGCTCTAACACTTCTTAAATATACAGGGTTATTTCAAATATACTAATAATTAGCTAAGGGTATATTCTGTAGGTAATTACCTAACACTTTTGTTCTACGACTTTTTAAAAATCACAATTTTATTTTTTTTTTCATTTCAAACAAATTTAAATAACTAAAATCGGTAGTTGTAAAATATTAACTAAGTCTACGTATTGCATTGAGCGCACCGAGTGACAACGGTATGGGGGGGTAGCGGGGCAAGTTCACGCGGCATTTGTACTTTGATTGCTCCCGTAGGTCATTAGCCAAACATATGTTAGTCGCCCGTAAGTTACCGCCCGTGACGTTTGATGTACCGCGCGTGTCATCTCATTGTGTGCGAATTGGTAAAGTGACGAATGCTATTCAGTTGGAGTAAACGTGTGGAGCCGAGATCATGCGCAGGATCATGTTTCGACATGTTTTTTAACTTTATGTATGAGTATGTTCGACTTGCGGTGGCAAGTATTTAATAAATGTAATTAGTCGCAGTTGGTATGTCTGAATAATCTCGAATGCTTAATATCGTGGGCGGAATAATCGAGTTTTCACTTAAATACCCACATTAAATAGGTAGGTAAATAATTCAAATTTCCTGAAATACATTAAATTTTAAGTGTATTAGCCTAAAAATACATTTCTAACACCGATATCCGATTGGGTATGTGAATTAAAAGCAGTTTCGTGTAGAAAGCGCGGGAACTCGCTTCTCTTGTTTAGATGCATAAACAGAGCTGCTACTCTGAATGAAAATCGGGTGAAATAGGTACGTTTAGTACAAAATACAGAGTTACAAAGTGTCAGATGGTACAATTAAATCTTAAAAATCGTTTTTTTTACTAGAGTTTTAGGTTTTTGTAAAACTGATAAAAGAAAAGTTGTTTAGAATGACACAAAGGAGCTATGTGTAGAATAGTATTAGTATATTAAAATTAACCCTGTAAAGATAGTGAAATGATAAGATAAGAGGACTTGCATTATTCTTATTACTGAGCTATCAAGAAATTAATCTTTTATATATGTAGTTTCCTAATAATGTACCTATAAGTAGTATTATTTGCGTACATGTTTTTAGATAGGGAGATCTTGTTCGTATATTATTGTGCGGATGCACAAAATATAACTTATAGTCGTTGAAAATGAATATAATTAAAAAGATGTCAGTGATAATAATAATAAATCTTTTGCCCAAGAGTATAATATTATTTGTATACTCAACAATTTAAATAGGTGATTACAGACAATTTATTAAAAGACTTATTATATCAACATCAAAATATGACAGACAGCTTACTGTTTTGTAACGGACTATTGGACGCAACTTTTAATTAATCACAAATTATGTTAATTTAATATTTAAATTATTTGAAACTTTGTTCTATCATGGTTTGCGAAGTTTTTCTCGAAAATTTGAAATAAAATTCATAGGTGAATTCACACTAGAATGATAAAATCATCTCTTAAAGGGTCATCTCTTAAATCATCTCATAAGTACAAGTTAATTTTTTTTTAAAACAAAATTATTTCATGGTAATAAAATAGATTCAGGATCGTATTTCTACTCTAAGTTAGATGTCAAAGGATCTTTGAAGGAATAAGATTTTTAGAACATCAAAGACAATATATTTCTCATCAAAGAGAAATGCAAATATGAGATTTTTGAGACAAAATGACAATTACCTTTTCATTCACGAAACTTTATCGAAGACCGAAGTTTAAAAGACGAGGGTTATCACGCGAAATGATTTATTTTTTCGAGAAAGTCAATAAAAAGCTTTAGTTTTTTTTAAAATAAATTAGACAAAATATGTGTCACACGAAAAAAATTGTTTCAATAAAAATATAGTTTCTTTTAGGATTATATCGTGTTTATTTATTACTTATTTATATTTATTTCTCGACGTTTCGAACTCTTTACAGAGATCATTTTCACGAGATCATTTTCTGTGTAAAGAGTTCGAAACGTCGGGAAATAAATATAAATAAGTAATAAATAAACGCGATATAATCCTAAAAGTTGTTTTAATCTATGAGTGAGATTCGCGAAAGTCTTAGAAATAAATATAGTTTCTACTATGTTAAGAAAAAAAAGTGCTTCGGGTACTTCCGCGCGGAGGAATTGAAAATTTGTAATGTGAAAAAGAAAATATAAAGGGTTACAAATTGATTTTGAAATCATGTTGTTTTATTAGGATCAACTTTATTGGCATGGCGTCCTATTCAAATTCATACATACATACATAACTTCACGCCAAATTCCTTGCAGGGTAGGTAGAGAGAACCGAGCGCAATAAGGCACGATTCTTACAAACCTCACGCGCTTCGTTGTCTTCCATAACTCTTTTGGTTGGTGTAACAATATTTTCAGATACAGCCTCTATCGGTAAATATTGTTACATCAAAAGTACAACTAATATGCGCTTTGAACAGTAATAGAATTCGACATGACATCTTCTCTAAAATAAAATGAAACATATGGATCGGACCAGATGTATATAATTTCTTGCTATATCTTTCCATTAACTTTTCCCTATTCGAGGGTTCTATCCGCTACCAGCCACAGTAACAAAGAAGTGCAATGAAATTGCTTTCACAAACTGTTTGAACTATTTCAGAAATTGTTCATTGGATATAGGTAACATACTTACATAACTTCACGCTATTCCCCTTGTGGGTGGGTCTAGCTGATAACCAAGCCACACTTGAACGTTGTAATAAACACAACGTGGTATCAAAGATGCTGATGAGCAGTAACCGAGTTCGCAGGTAGACTAACTTATTGTTGTAAACTTGTGTTTTACTCATGCATATTATGACGATAACAACTTTTAAAACTTTTTGAATCGTTATATCTCAGAAACGGTGGCTCGTAGAAAAATAAGTATCGATACGTTGTTTATAGATACACTATTGTGTGACGCACAATTTTTGTATTAGACACTTTTATGGTAAAGCGTATCGTTTTGCTGATAATCGCGAAAGACATAAATTTCTAAAATATATCTGTCCAACACAGGTACGTGATCTGATTCCGCTATAAAAACTCACACGATCACTCGAAGAATTCTTATGAACAGAGTTTTTATTAAAATTTTATGATAACTGCATCGTGTGTGAGCAATAACAATCGTATTTGGTTCACCAATAGCATCTTTTGAGCAATAAGTGGAGCTTTACAATGACATACAGTGTAGGTGGAATCATCAATGGGGATTATTGAGGTTTTTTTTGCATTTATGTCTATAAAAGTATTATTTATTAAAAGAATTGCATTAGAAGGATAATATTTACCTAACAGTGTCTGAAGAAGTATTATAAGTCAGTAAATGTCCATAGGAGGTGTTAATCGCTTACCAACAAGTGATCCGGTAGCCTGTTTGCTGACTTTACCATGACAATACTCTGAGTTTAAATCTCCCTTTATGTATTGTCATTACATAGTATAAAACAAAGTCACTTTCCGCTGTCTGTCCCCTTATTTGCGTATATCTTTAAAACTATGCAACGGATTTTGATGCGGTTTTCTTTAATAGTTAGAGGGTGTCAACGAGGTGGTTTTGATCTATAATTCATATAATATGTTGTTGGATAGATCAAAACAATGTACTACATTATTAAACACCTTTAGGTCTACAAAAAAGTCCGCGAGGGCATATGTCTATCTCTTTGGGATAACCCACAATGATCATTTTTATTTTTTTACTTTTTACGAGAAATAATGGCTTATTTACGAAGCAATTTTAAACATTAAAGCATTAATTTTCATCTAATTAAGTGTTTTAAATAGATTGTGCATATAATATAGATAATCCTGGCCCTGTACAGCATGCAATTTAAACGTATATTTTCGAAGATATTGCAGTATTAACATAGCGGGACAGCAGTTAAAGCCGATAAATAGCACAAATTGACCCTCATGATATCCAAAATTTACTCATTTATTACTTTTGATGCGGAACAAATGTCATCGGGTCAGCTAGTTTATTATAAATTGAGTAATGTTCTTACTTCAAAATCAATCTTACTTGTCTACATGTCGTCATGAAACTTTGGAAAGTCACAGCTCAGTACTCATTCATCGTTAAGTGAGATTATGATATTGAGAAGTTATGAAATCCAATTTTCCTTATATAATCTTCTTACGTTTTCCATCAAGAACATTTTGTATTAGTGACTTGAAATGTTTTCATGAAACAGGCGCCTCAACAGTGTAAATTTAAGAATAAATAAGTCACGCCTATTTTCTTTCGGGGTGGGCAGAGAGAATAAAGAGCCATAAGGCATGATTCTTAGACACCTTCTCGCTTCTTCGACGTACACACTTTTTTGGTCATCAACTTTCTGTCTTGCTTTGATGTATTATTACTCAATTATTCTTACGTCTCCGTTAAGTGAAAGGTTATATGTGTTAAATTTTACCTAAAATATATTTCTATTTAACCCAAGTGTTCGTACGTGGCGTGAAAATTAATTTTGAACGGCACCATTAATCTCTGCAAGCTAAACGTAGCAACAACTCCTGTAATTAACTGAAAGAATGGGTTTATCGTGACTGGCATGGAATACGTGTGTCGTGTAATCCAGAGTATTTACGTGAAAATTACAAGGTTAAGAACAACGCTTTCGAATTCAGGGGCCTCTATTTCAAACCCGGGCTCTTATACCGATAGTTTTTTGAAAGTAATGTGAGATCAATATCGATCAACAAAATTGTGCCGGATGTATAAATTGCCACCTATTAAATTTGGAAATATAACACAAATCTTGCAGAGTCGAGAATTAATATACGCTATCTACACCTTCAAGGTTTTCAAAAGCGTAAAGTTAAATAAAAAAGTATTATATACCCGCTTCAGAAAGTCAATATTAGTTGTTTTTTTTTATTTCTCATGATCGTCCTGCCGGTACGGAGACATTCCGTACCGGCTTATGCACCGGGACAGATTTGCATTGGAAATGTATTTGCAGTAACAAATTGTAGATTTCTTATTTCCATGTTTCGTTTTAAGTATAAATGTAAAATGTTCTGATGAAAATGTTCATAAAAAATTTTGATTCTGTGGAGCGATTTTGACTGTAATTGGTTAGAAAAATAATTCTGACTTCAGAATTATTCTTCAAAAATAATTATGATGATTTAAAGTCATAAACTAAGGAAGTAAATTTTATTTATGAATGATTTTGATACAAATTTGTTGTCTTGAGACCTAGATACGTAATTCGTAATGCAGAAAGTTAAGATATAAAGCATATATTTTTAAACCAACATCTAGGTTATACACATACATACATACATAACTTCACGCCAAATCCCTTGCGGAGAAGGCAGAGACAGCGGAGCGCTATAAGGCACGATTCTTACACACCTCACTCGCTTCGTTGACCTTCATAACCCTTTTCATGAACGCGCGGCGATTTTTGAGGCTCCTAACATCACTTTCCTCCAGAACACGTTCTATTTGGTCATTAAATATGTGTCTTTGCCGTCGTCGACTCCTACATCCATCCGCTTTTGCTTTGTATATCTGCTTAGTCAATCTTCCATCATCATCATCATTCCATCAGATCATCACCTTTCTTACTTTTACACCTACACTTTCTTTCAATCCGACTTCCTTCCGCACAACCTTATTTTCGACACGGTCAGCGAGGGTCACTCCACAGATTTTGCGCAGTGCTTTCATTTCGACCACGTTTATCCTACTTTCATGCACACTGTGCTATACCTAACTCTCGCTTCCATAAGTTAATTTATGTTAATAGTTGAATCAGTATAAGTACAATCAAGTATAATAGTCAGTAGTAGTTTTCAGGTCCAGATTCAGAGTTCAATAATCACAGTAATGACTTTCTGGAAGTTATGTGTGATAAATATCCATCCAACCACTACTTAAATGATACTTACGATACGAGAGATAGTTCGTATCAAGGATGTGAAGACAGACTATTCTCTAGAGGAGTGGGCACACGTTTTAATGAAACGAATATTACCTATAAACTGTTTTCGATTACATTATACGCGTTATAAAATACAGAAAAACGAACGTAGCCAGTCGTGACGTACGCCGAATACGCAAATGATGATGGTTAAAGAACGTTCAGTGAAACGGAAGAAATACATAGAACCATCGTCAAAAAATATCTCCTTGTGAAGGCACACATAAAAATACGAGTCTAATAAAATTATTTATTACATGCGAAATCATTTTTGGTACAAAATATATTTACAAAGTATATTTTCTATCTTCTCTGCGTTCTAAACGACTGAGCTCCTTTTGAACGCCGGCGGCGATTAAGAGTAAATCTTGTGTGTATATTCAGGTTACGGTATTAAACTAGGATAGATGCCTTCAAAAATATAAAAAGTGAAAAAAAATTATAGGATTAAGTAGGATGAAACCCATTAGAAAAGAAGGAGAATATTACAAAAATGAAAGAAAATATAATGTACGGGCTGAGTTCGGAAAAGGGATGGGGGTGAGTTTTTAAGGATAAAAAGCGGTTTTCCCGATTTCCGGCAAAACTAAAAATCCTATGGAAAAAAATTAAATAGCAAAGTTGTAGGCAATTAAAAGATCTAAAACTTTTGTATTTACACTTTTTTCATATAACCTCAAAAATTATGTGAAAAATTCCAAAAACCAAGTTTTTGGTTTTTTATTTTTATCTTTGACATAATTTTTTTTTCACGAAATTTTGTGAAAAGTCACCTTTTTATGTTCCAAATACGCTGTTATTTATTACATTAATAATTTGAAATTTTATAATTAAATAATTTGATATTTAATTTTTCGCCATAATTTAAATTAATATCGAAAAAGCACAATAATTTTCAATCGAAAATTCACACGTCGAAATATCAGTTTTTTTCAAAAAGTTGGTATGTTTTTTGTTTAAATTTGTTGTTTAATTTATTTCCTGTGTAAATATTATATTTCTCTATTTCTAAATCAATTTCTAACCTATTTTATTTTCTATTTCACAGTACGAAGTTAGGCTGTTTCCGCGCGGAGGGACTCCACGCACGTTTTTTTTTTATCAATGTAACATGTAATCTTACGATTTTTGAGTAATTAAAGTGTAAATTTTAATAAACAGCAAAAAATTCGGATTCGAGTTTTTTTCGATTTTGACATTTATTTTTCGCCATCGGAAAGTAGAGATTTCAACGAACAGAAAACATACCAACTTTTTTGAAGAAAGCTGATATTTTAACGTGTGAATTTTCGATTGAAAATTTGGGTGCTTTTTCGATATTAATTCAAAATAAGGCGAAAAAATAAATATTTTCAAACAAATAAAGTACAGCGTTTTTGAGACATAAAAAGGTAACTTTACACAAAATTTCGTGACTAAAAATTATTTTTTGTAAAAGATAAAAATAAAAACCAAAAACAAATAAATTTGGTTTTGTGAATTTTTCACATAAATTTTGAGGTTATGTGAAAAAAGTGTAAATACAAAAGTTTTAGATCTTTTTATTGCCTACAACTTTGCTAATGGGTTTCATCCTACTATTTTTTTTTTGTTTTAAAATCCCATGTCCCAAATTACTTATCATATTGTCATCAGTTCCAATTTAAACCAAACTAGTCCTGAAACGATAAGTAAACAATTCAATATCGTAATAAAATACTAGTCGTACTTTTTACAAAATTATACACACAGTACCTATTGCCCGCGACTTTGTCTGCGTGGACGCCATAATACAGCAAAAATACTATGCCTGGGTTCATTGCTCACACCAAATAAAGATAGCGTCATAATATTTAGCCTATGTGTTGACCCGACCTCCTGACTATATTTATGAAAAAAATGACATGAAAGCTGTTTTTCTGTTTCTCCGTGTGTTTCATACACAGACAAACAGAAAAACAGACAAAAGTTCTAAAACACATATTTTTAGGTTCAGTATCGATTGAAGATCATGACGCAAGTATTTAAAAAAATAACAACTTTCTTACGATCATATTATATTTAAAGATAACACCACAACGATACCACAACTTCATCTAAGGACTCTTGCAAGATAGACAGAGAGATCAGAGCGCCATAAGGCACGTTTCTTACATGCCTCACTCGCTTCTTTGATTTGACTGAATTCTTTTGGCTTGTGCTATTACCATCCTCAAGGAGTATATCTGGTCATGGAAAGTGAATCCTGGCCTTCTATATGCATCCGCTTTTATATTGTATCTGCTTAGTCAATTTTACATCATTGATGTCTATATGTCCGAAAAATTGGAGCATGCCCTTTCTTACTTTCACTCCGACACCCTCTTTCAATGCCAGTTCCTTGCTTACAACCTTATTTTCGACTCGGTCAGTGAGAGTCAGTTATCCTATTTTCATGCTCACTATGTAATAACCAAATCTCGCTTCCATAAGTTGACGTTGGATTCAGTTCCGCATTTTGAACAGCAACCTTGGCTTTGCTGCTAACATTCTTTGCGCCCAGGAAAACGCCCAACGCTCCATTTACAGTGTTTACAAGCGCCACCTTTCTGTCAACATCTGCGATATAACTACCGTTCCTGATAAAAGCGTTTACAAGATAAACGATTTCATCCACTTACTCTAGCACCACATCATCAATCATTATCCTTGCATTCGTTCTGGTTTCTTCCTTTGAAAATAATATAACTTTCGTTTTCATCTCATTCTACGTTATGTCGTTTTTCAAACAATATTCTTTTATAATAGTGACTAGTGTTAGCAGGTCAGATGGTGATTCGGGATAAAGCACGGCGCCGTCTGCGTACAGTGATCCATTAGCATAACTAAATGCGAAAGTTTTCTTCCTGCTAGCATAAGCATAAGCTGCAGGAACACTCGTATATCCCCACAGGCATGGCGGATATAAATGACGTCTTACTTCCAAAGTGAGTTACTATGGATTGCTCCAGACCTGTCTGGGTTTGTTGCACACCGGACCATAGGGCTACCATGCCACCAAGGAGGTTAATGGCGTTACTCGACCTTCGCTTCGTCTCCGTCAAGCATAAAGCGTGCGGGCATCTCTCAATGATTACTATCTCAATTGATCGTAAGTTAGAGTAATTAGGTGCTTTTTGGAAACAAATATTTTGAGTCAGCAAACCGGAAGGCATCAATTTGCTCTAAATATCTCAACCTAAAACTCCAAGAGGGTCATAATATTATGTGATTAGGGTCACATCCTGTTTTGGGAAACAGGATGCGACCCTAATCAATGCCGTAATTTGTTACGGCTCCTTTATCGCCACCCTAGAACAGTAAACTGTCAACGTTTCCAAGATGCTTTTAATATTATGAAATCATGTATGATATGTAAAGTTTTGTTAGCTCAGTGGTCTGGAAGTCAAGCACTCTGCCGTTGGATCGTGAAGTCGTGGTATCGAATCCATGGAAGTTACGTGAGATAAATGTCGATGACTGACAACATTGTGCCTGATGCATGGCAATAGATACCGTTTGGTATGTTAAAATTCGGCAACTTATAACCTGCTATTATTATTTGCGCAGTGTAAATAAATTTCCACACGGAACAATAAAATAATATATCGTTTTCAAGGATATGAACAAATCTAGCCAGTATAGATCTAAATATCGGTTGAGCTGCAAGTGTTTGAGCTAGTAAAAAGCGGTAGAGCCACACAATGTGATGCATGAATGGGCCGGCTCGAACGGTGAAATATCATGACTTTTTAAAAATCATCGGAAAGTGACTCAGTTCGAACAGTGAGTGAGGACTATCCTCTTTTAACATTCTACTTCCTTAAAGACTGGCAACGCATTTGTTTTTGTTGCTGGCGCTACTCACTTATCAGCTCGTTGATTTCGATGTCGCAAAGAAATGACTTCTATTCTTATCTGTTATAATTTAAAGTATCTTAGATATTTTACTTTACAAAATTAATTTGAATCGCTATAAACTATAATTATGTAATAATTGTGTTAACGACGGATGAAATATTTGATCCCATGGAACGAGCGGCGTGTCTACATAATTTAATTTTAAACTGAACATAAACACAAAAGTAAATGTCGAACTCAATGGGAAAATTAGAATCCTAGTAAAATAAATTCCTTTGAAGAATTATTAACCGAAGATTACCCTTCGCTCTCTTCCTACAGTACCTATTATCATTGTAACTATAACAGTTTAAACAGATTATTATAACATTGTCGTCCACAGATCAAAATCATAGAAAATTAGTGTTTGGTATACGACTCTCAGCAAGGTTTTTTTCATGATAATCTCTACTCTCATAATTGTCGGCTTGGCTACCTAGTATTTATTGGTTCCATAATATATAACATAACTTCACGCCTTTTGTTACCCGAAGGTGTAGGCAGCGGCTGTTAAGCCTCGTCTCGCCGTTATATATACGTCCCAAATGGAATAGGTGGCGAACCTATTGCCATATCGGGCACAAAGTTTGTCAGTCATCGATATTTATCACATTAACTTCCGAAAACAATTTCGAAAAGTCAGTGGTGTGAGCCAGTGTCTGGAATCGAACCCGGACCTCTGGATCAGAAGCCGTGTGCTCGACCACTGCGCCACCGAGACTGTATAATATATATTTTTAATTATTTCTTTTTTTATGAAAAAAAAAACATCATTTACTATTAGATATATCTCTTGAATCGTGGATTTATATCATATATACCTATCTATCTATACCTATCTACACCTATCTATACTCCTTTAACAAATACATAACATAACATAACATAACATAACTTCACGCCTTTTGTTACCCGAAGGTGTAGGCAGCGGCTGTTAAGCCTCGTCTCGCCGTTATGTTTACGTCCCAAAATGGAAAGGTGGCGAACCTATTGCCATATCGGGCACAAAGTTTGTCAGTCATCGATATTTATCACATTAACTTCCGAAAACAATTTCGAAAAGTCAGTGGTGTGAGCCAGTGTCTGGAATCGAACCGGACCTCTGGATCAGAAGCCGTGTGCTCGACCACTGCGCCAATATATTACATACTACCGGCAAAACAAGTTTTTGTGGCGAGCAGGCAACAATTTCAATTACTTGTGCAGGCTTCATGATTTCGATTTATTTTGCACTAGTGAGGCGACAATGAGGCGGCAATCGAGTGCTGAATTTTTCGAATCTTTGCAACTTTTCTCTTTCCACACTTTGATCGTCTCTGTATTTAATCTAATCTTTTGAATTTGTTTTACTTTATTGTCACTTGTGTTACTACTATTCTTAAGCTCACATTTCTTATTTTTTACTTTGTTTTTATTCATGTGAACCTTTAATTGGCTCTGTGTAGCATAATTTGTGAACTATTTTATCTTAAGCTGTTGGTTCACCAGAAATAAATAAATAATAAATTTGATTTATTACTAAAACGTAGTTGGTATTAGGAAACGATCAAAAGCACAATGGGGGTCACACGTGTACTTAAGCCTTAAGACGAGAGGTATTCACAGCGAGACCCATGTCAGCCTACATCAGCAATATTAAAGAAAACGAACCGGTCAAGAGCATATTGAACTACAATCAGTATAAGGTTTTGTAGGTAAGCTTACTGGTAAACTCTCCAATTGAGGAACATATCGTCATGCCAGTTGCGTCGTCTTCAAATGCAGTTACGAAAAAATGGATCAAAAACATACCTATTTTTTCAAAATGTATTAGGAATTTTTATTTCTTAGATTTTCACGAATCACATTCATAACATTAAAACAACTTTTCAGGATTATATCGCGTTTATTTAGAACGTATTTTTATTTTCTCCCGACGTTTCGAACCCTGTACGAACGACTACCATCTTTTTGTTCATCACTCGTGAAAATGATCTCTGTAAAGAGTTCGAAACGTCGGGAAATAAATAAAAATAAGTTCTAAATAAACGCGATATAATCCTGAAAAGTTGTTTTAATGTTATGTATTAGGAAAATAATTTTCAAGAAATTTATTTTACTAGCTGAAGGAAGGGTAATGTGATTTTCCTCCTGATGTTCCAAACGCGGCATGAGTTATTTTAATTCGATATTCTTAGAAGTCGTAGTATTTCGTCAAACAAACTGCTAAGCTGTTTGTTTTAAAATGGAATTATTTTAGCGCGAGATTTAGGGATTATTTTAGTAGTTGAATGATAGTGATAATTAACATCCTGAATTATATTCTTATCGAAAACATACTGCATATATAAAGTTCTGAGCATATTTTTAGTGATAATCCTGTTTCCACGACTAATTAATTCTTTGAATATTCAAATTTAACGGACTTTAAACATCATTTTGTAGACATTGACAAAGGCTTTATAAAAAGTGGACAGCTCAACTAAACGACTTTGTTCTGATTCCTGTCATCGCTGTTCTGTATACCTCACAAAAATTATTAAACCCTAAATAATTCCTACTGAACCAGAAGAGCAATTTCTTTTAAAACGCATTATATGGTAAACAATAAGATCTTTTAATTAAAAGCTTGGATGAAGTTTGAATTTATAGTACCTACTCGACGCAGACCAAGAATAGTGATGACAAATATTTAGAAAAACGTTGCTTTTTTGAATTTTTTTCAAGCCAAGATTTACGCGAATTATAATCCTAATAATTAAAATCCTTAGCTAAGTCTAAAATCTGATTTTGTATTAATGATTTTTTTCTTTGAAACAAAAAACAACGATAGCTAACCGTCCATCATGCACAGTCAGGTAATAAAGTATGAATGGTACATTGTTCGCGGTGAAAACAAAGTGATTGATTACCAAAGAGAACACATGTCTAGACCACAGACAATTAGTCAAAGGATCAAGCGTGAACATTTATGAATCACAGTCCTACCATAACCCATAAATAACATTACATAGCATTGAAACAACTTTTTATGGATTATATCGCGTTTATTTAGAACTTATTTTCTATTTATTTCCCGACGTTTCGAACTCTTTACAGAGATCATTTTCACGAGTAATGAACAAAAAGATGGTAGTCGTTCGGGAAACGAAACGTCGGGAAATAAATATAAATAAGTGCTGTGTGGCGCCGGCTTAGAATACCGCCACCCCATCTCTTCCCGTGGGTGTCGTAAAAGGCGACTAAGGGAAAAGCTAGAAGAATGGGCAGCAGCATTCTCTCTCAAGACAATACAACCTACTGCGATCGTCAACCCGCCTGCCAAGCGTGGCGATTACCAAAACTCCCCATGATTGAGCGGACCGGCAGTTGTGGCGCTCTATGGGGGAGGCCTATGTCCAGCAGTGGACCTAAAAAGGGCTAATAATGATGAATCCATAAAAAGTTGTTTCAATGTTATGAATGTGTTATTATTATTATTATTATTACTTTATTGCACACAAAAAGAACAACATTACAGAAATATACAAATATATAATAAATTTATGTACAAAGGCGAGCTTAACTCACTATTGAGTTTTCCACCAGCAAACCCTTTGAGCGAGAGGAATATTTGAGTTTGCAGGGTAATAGAACGTGTACAACAAACACAATAAAATAAATGGTTAAATACACACATAATTCGAATATATATATATATATATATATATATATATATATATATACATACAATATAAATACATACACTATACTCATACATACATACATACAATTCGATATATATACGTAGACATATATATTAATAATTAGTCTTTAGAAAGGAGATATTCCTTTGTTCTCTTTTTAAAAATGTCCAGAGAAGAGGCATCTCTGACGGAGTGAGGCAGAGAATTCCATAAGCGAACTGCGCGAGAAGTGAAGGAGGAATCATAACAGCTGGAGGTGTGAGCAGGTGCACGAAGAAGGAGAGAAGATGTAGTGCGACAGGGCTTGTTTCTAGGGACAAGATATTCAAAGCGCTCACGTAGGTAAGAAGGAGAGTTTGGGTTATGAAGGATAGAAAACAGAAGGTTAAGAATATGAGTTTCACGACGTTGTCGAATTGGTAACCACTTAAGTTGTAAGCGTTGCTCGGATACATGGTCGTATTTCCGAAGACCAAAGATAAATCGGATACCTAAATTCTGAAGGCGTTCGAGCTTATTTAGATGTTCGTCCTTAGCATCAAGAAATGCGACATCTGCATAGTCTAGGATAGGGAGTAGAAGGGACTGGGCAAGAGTAACTTTAGTCGGAAACGGTAAGAATTTTTGAAGACGTTTGAGAGACTGAAAGGCGCCGAACATCTTCCTGCTTACCTCTGCAATGTGAACATCCCATGAGAGATGGACTGTAGTCCATATGAATGCCAAGGTTCTTTGCACTTTTGGATAGAGCAATAGGCACATCGTCGTATAGAATAGGAGGAAGAGAATTGATGTCCAGCCTATCAAGCATGTGTCTTCCGCCGATAATGAGTGCCTGTGACTTGGTTGGGTTAACAAGTAATCCGTAAGATTTGGCCCACCTACTGATGCTGCTGAGATCGTCATTGATGGCATTGACAGCCGGCACGGCATTCTCCACCTTAAATTGACGGTATATCTGCAGGTCGTCGGCATAGAGATGAAAACGGGAATTAATTATCTTCGTGATAGCGTTTATGAAAACGGAGAAGAGAAGCGGAGATAGTACGCCACCCTGGGGTACACCCGCAATCAGATCACACCAATCTGAGGTGGACTCATCAAGGCAGACCGACTGCGAACGACCCTGAAGATATGACTTGAACCAACTGATGGCAGCAGGAGAGACATTAAGAGAGGACAGAGTGCCTAGCAAGATGTCAAAATCAACTGAATTGAAAGCACTGCTAAAGTCAAGTAATACGAGAACACTCAGTGACTTATTCTCTATGGCCAGTCTCATGTCGTCAGTTATTTTTACAAGGGCAGTTACAGTGCTATGGCCAGAGCGAAAACCGGATTGAAATGGACTTAGCAGGTTATTAGAGGATAGATATTTTGTCAGTTGATTTTGAACACCGCTTTCAAAGACTTTGGATAGGATAGGAAGTATTGAGATAGGACGGAATTGAGAAAACTGGGATGGATTCGGCACTTTAGGTAGGGGTATGACATAGGCTTTCTTCCAAGAGGAGGGAAAGGTGCCAATGTGTAGGGAATAATTTATTATATGGGTAATGATGGGAACTAGGTGATTTAGGATAGGTAAAATCATTTGAAGGTGAAGGCCGTCCCAGCCTACAGCTTTGGTAGTTATGGAAAGGATAAATTTCTTAATGTCCGCTTCATCAATTGGTTGAAAGGAAAAAGAGGTATTTATAGGCAGTGGAAGAGTAGAGAGATAATCAAGTGTAGAAGATTTTACTGAATGAGACAAGGACACTGGAGTATTAGCAAAGTGAGCATTTAGAGCATTTAAATATGATTCGCGAAATTCTAAGAAATAAATATGTAAAACATTACATACACTAGATATATGAAGTAGAGGTCGGTAGGTTTGATCGGATGGTGTTATCTAGTTTCTATAACACAACCATTGTTACATTAACATTATTACAGCTGATTTTAATTGCAAACTATAAATAGGTTGTGATAAAGTTTTTGCTTCGAGGACGACGTTTAATAGGGTAGTATGAAACTCTGCTGAACTACTGCTGAGCTAAACCCAAGGCATAATGATTTAAAAGAGATGATTTGAATCTCAAATTTCTATCATGATTTACTACTTATGCTGCTTGAGTTTAGTTTATGTTTAATAGTATAGAAAAATAGTTTCCGTTGTCCAGTGGTCGCGCACACGGCTTCTGAATCCAGAGGTCCCTCTTTCGAATCCTGGCGCACACCAATGACTTTTCGAAATTCATTTCGAAAGTTGTGTGTGATAAATATCTATGACTAAAAACTTTGTGTCCAGTATGGCAAAAGGTTCGCCTATTTACCTATTTCATTACTATTTCAAACATAACGGCGAGTCGAAGCTTAACAGCCACTGCCTACACCTTGGGGTAGAAAAAGGCGTGAAGTTATGTTATGTTATTTATTTTGGTCAGATACCAGAAATTAAGTTCCCACGGCAAAATTAAAAAAAATACATTTTGCACGCATTATTAATTAATTAATCTAATCCTTAAATTAGATTTGTTTAATGCACCAAAGGACTGATCCATCTCTGGTATTTTAAAATTAATGACCACAGAGATAGATGATCTGCTGGCTAGTGACAGACTCTGATAGATGACGGACATATTTCACGATCAGAGGTAATTTTTATTCAAGATTTCCTTGCAGACAGGAATACTTTTAAATCGCTAGTTGAATCGTTTCAATTCCTTCATTAGTACAATATCTTCTGCGTATATGTTAAATTTGGTAAATTGTAGCTAGTTTATTAATATTCAAATATATATGAAAATTTTATGTACAATATTTAAGTCATTTGGTAGAATTAGTCACCTGATACACCATTGAGTGAAAATATTGAGAAGACAAAATCTTGAGGAAGATATTTGGTTACATATGTTGTTAGTATACAGAAGTATTGTAGACATTGATTTTATTAAAATTTGATGACATTTTGACAGTGGTAGTAAACACCTATTTCCCTGCATGAGGCTTACAATGGACCAGCGCGACCGGTAAAATACCATAAATTATCAGACAATTGATATAAAGTGGCTGAAGTTGCATTTTCTTTAGTGCGAGACCCATCTGGAGGCTCATTTTGTCGCCTACGCTGTTACTTCTCTCCATTCCATCCATTCCCCTAGCTATCCCATCTTAAAGTTAAGCAACGCAGCTCAGACCCTCTAGATGTTGTAGACGTCAATTATTGTTATAGATTCTCTCATAAGAAAGTCATATTACAATTTGCAGAAGTTACAAAGCTAAACATGAAATAAAAGTCATTTCACTACCAACCATACATGTCAATAGTCCTAGAAAGTCTATGAACGAATGAATCGATCAAGTGGAAAAGGGTCGTGTAAATCCATCAACCGGCAAAAATATAAAGAACTCAACAACTCTTTACCACCTCCATAATATCAAGTCGGTCTTATTAATGTTGAATGTGCGTTACATTTAATAAATAACTAAAATAAAATGTTCACTTCTTGTATACATAATAGCAATCTGATGGAGAATCAATTTCATTGAGACTGATTAAGTTTTGACCAAATTTTCTGCAATGACATAATATAACTTCACGCTTTTTTTTCTACCCGAAGATGTAGCTGGTAAGGCTGTTAAGCCTCGTCTCGCCGTTATGTTTGCGTCCCAAATAGAATAGGTGGCGAACCTATTACCATACCGGGTACCAAGTTTTTAGTCATCGATATTTCCAAAAGTAATTGGTGTGCCAGGATTCGAACCCGCTACCTCTGGATTCAGAAGCCGTCTGCTCCGCCATTGGACCACCGAGAGCTTTACCTATTTCTGTAAAAATTTAAGATAATTATGTAAAGAGTAACGAAAATGGATAATATACAGAATAAGTTTGTATCAGGAAGTTGAATTTTGCACCAATACCAATAATAGGTTAATAGGAAATCATCTTGCATGATATTGGCATGTAATGACGAGGGATGATACATAAGTCTCGAAAAATGACAAATGTGTTTGTGGACGTCAACATGAGAATAGGAAGACCCAAAAAACATGTTGCGCCCGAAATATATAACATAAAATGAGGTAGGTAAGTTAACATAACATAACTTCACACCGTTTTCTAAGGTGGAGGCAGCGGTTGTTAAGCCTCGTCTCGCCGTTATGTTTACGTCCCAAATAGAATTGGTGGCATCGATATTTTTCACACATAACCTCCGGCAAGAACTTCAAAATGATATTGGTGTGAGCCAGTGTAAGGATTCGAACCCGCGAAATCTAGATTCAGAAGAGGGATGCGCGACCACTGGACCACCGAGACCAAGGTAGGAAGTTCATCCATATTTCTATAAAATGGTCTCTTTTCATATTAATCACCAAGCTTATGTTCTTTATTCAAAAGCAAACTACGATATTATTTTTAATGTCAAGTAAAGCAAATTATACTACGCTATCAACTAGTATCAAACTGGTCTATATTTCAGTATATTAAAAAGCTTCTGTTGTCATCCCAACTAAAATTAGAACAGGCTTCCTAAAACCGTGTTTTGTCGCATGTTTTAATTAACGCTAGATCTAATAAAGATGTATAGTCGGAGTAAGTATATATAAACACAACACAGATAAATGAATAGGCGAATGTTTAACAATAATTAATTTTGTGAACACGTTGTTTGCGGGTTACAAATGTAAATGCGTTGTCATGTCTTCATTTGTTTATTTTTTTTCTTTTGTAATGTGTGTTATACTGAGTTATACATAGCTTGCCCATACGTGTATCCTAATTCAGAATACAAAAAAACAAAAAACAATGAATAAATTCTAACAATCATTACTATCACTATCATTCTTTTTTGTATCATAATTTTATTTTTTCTTAAACGGTATGTTTTCTCTTTTAAATTAATTATTAAAAATATTAGTTTTAATAAATATACACTCTACAATAAAAGTAATAACTAACAGTGGTAGAGCCAAGCAGTATACCGCATAAATGGGCCGGCTCGACCGGTGAAATACCACGACCTCTCAGAAGGCTGACGTAAAGTGGCTCATGCCGCGTTTCGTTCGGTGAGAGAGGTACCCGGAGGCCCACCCCCTTCCCTGTCCTTTCCTATCCCCTTCCCTTAAAGGTCGGCAACGCAACAGTAACACTATAGTTGCTGCTGGTGTCCATGGGCGGCGTTAGTTGCTTACCATCAGGTGACACGCCTGCTCGTTTGCCCTCCTATCCCGTAAAAACAAAAAAAGAAAGTAATATATCTTTATTTTATACATGTACTTTTACAGAATATGGGATAATATTGTTATAAACTCTATCAAAGAGTATAAGATAAAATATGTATTTGTTTTGTGTATAACGGATGAGCCTGTTAAGAGCCTGTTTAGAATTATTTTATCGCTTTAGCCATTTATTTTAAAATAATTACGGCTTTTGGTTAAAAAAATAAAATCGCTGAAATCATGCTTAACTCGACGAGCTTATTAAATTTCTATATCCAATGGTTTTTGTTTTTCTTATAGATACATGAATGCAGAAGCTAGTGGAAAATGTAATATAAAATTAGGAACTGTCCCCATTATATTCTAAGAACATTTTCCCTTAATTAAGTAAATAAAATTACAAAACTGATTATGCGATAGTTTCGTTATCTTTTTTAAATATTATATTTGCAGACATAAATGATTAAATTCCATTAAGAAGGAACATTAAGAATGGTAAGAGGCTTTCAGTTAATAAGGTTTCCGATGAGGCATGTTTTCATTGTGCTCAGAAATCTCGTCTTAATTTAGCAGAAATTGCAGTTAATTACTTTGATGTGACTTTTTATTTTATTATTTTATTATTCAGGATGTTAAGGTGATAATTACATTATTGGAAATATGAGGAAACTTGATATTCAATTTTGTTTTTATTGATTAGATGTTTAGTTGTGATTTTGTTTGGTTTTGCTGTAAGATTACTGTGTGTGAATTGTTTATTATCAAATAATTTGAGTAGTCAGAATAGCTGAGCAAAATCATCTTTATAAATCAGCACACGAGGACTGAGGATGAAAGGTAGTTATAATAATAATAATAAAGCCTTTATTTCCGAAAAAGAAAGACACATTAGTTACAAAGTTTTCACACTAGATATTATTAATCAGAGAATATCTCTTATTTCGGTGTGCCTTGCGGCAAAGGCCTCCTCCAACTCTCTCCACTGTACTCTGTCTGCTGGAACTCTCATCCAGAGCGGTCCTAGAGTTAAATTGACGTCATCCTGCCATCTTATAGCTTTCTGACCTCGGCTTCTCTTGCCATGTCGCGGGTACCATGTTGTCACCAGTTTACTCCTCTTTTCCTTTTTGCAGCGAAGCCATGACCCGTCCACCGCCATTTGAGTTGGTCGATGTGTGACAAAATGTCTGTGAGTTTTGTCTTACTTCTGATATCTTTGCACGAAACTCTGTCCAACAACTTTAAAAGGTAGTTAACATTTCATAAATTTATGACATTTTCCAAACTGATGTTAAGTAACATAATATAAGTATATTTTCAATTAAAAAGATTTGAAATCCATGCTACTAACTCCTAAAAATAGTTGTTCTATTTGTCTCACTATGTTAACTACCTGGACCTGGTCGACACTTCTTACTGGCGTCATGTTTGGGCTCATTAAGGTCGTAAAGGAAGATAATTTCCTGTTTCTTTTCTTGTGTTTCCTTTGTAAATAAAATTCTCCTTCACCCAGAATTTCTGCACCGATTTCCTCGTCCCAGAGAACAACATATTCTTTGGCACAAAACGGATGGTGTGCCCATTCCCATAAATTGGGCGTAGGTAATTTAAACTATGTAAAGTTTCAAAAAATCCACATCGTACTCTTCTCTTGCCTGTAAAAACATATTCTTTTAGTAAAGTGAAGTCTGTATTTTGAATAAGAGCTGTATAATTAATAAAACCTGTATTAAATTTCATTCTGATATTTTTGCAAGATGTACGACTCCACAAAATATACCTACACATCTTATCACAACCATCAACTTATAATTAGTCAGTCACTCTACACTAAGTTACAAAAGGGCAGAATGACAGAAGCCCTTTGCCTTTTTGTAAAACTAATAACAAAAAAGAGAATGTTTGTCATTTTTTGTCATATATAAAATGTCTCACATTATATGGTCGATTGGTAAATTAATTAATGACCCTACAACTGTATTGATAGGGGATATCCGGAATAAAGTTCTTGGAAGACGTTGCGATACAATTCTAGTTAGAGAAAAAGAAATCATTATTACCACAAGAGACGTTGAATGTCAATGCAACATTTTAGAACTTTCGGAGCCAGCTACAAATGAGAATACTTCTAAAATAACTCCAGAAATGCGTTCAACGTTAGTACAAGTATATAACGAAGTTCCAAGATCATGTCACGTATCGATCCAGTGCATACTGTCAAACCATAAAACCTCCTATATTTCTACAGCCACAGGGAAAAACATACAATTCATTGATCGTAGTGTTGGTGTATCTGATGTTGTAATCAAAACTGATGCAGAGTCTGCTCCTAGAAAATCAAAGCTTTGTAAAGAACATCGCCAAGTGCTATCAACCTTGCACGATTATGTATCAACAAAATACGATGAAAGGAGTTGGTTCAAATCGTTTATTAACGGTTTATCTGAGTCTTTAAAGTTGGATAAAATACAATGTGTACCGCCATATCATCCTCCTGAAAAACAATTTATGAAACTGTATAAGTGTGAAAGTTTGGATCCTATTAACTAAATAATTAAGATCGCCCAACGTATTGACGAAGAGAGAAAGCCGACCCAAGTGGGAGTAGTCAGTTAAGCTAGCTCCACAAGAGTGCGTAACTATGCCAAACTCTTAAAAAACATATCTAATATATAAAATTCTCGTGTCACGGGGTTCGAACTTGAACTCCTCCGAAACGGCTCGACCGATTCTCATGAAATTTTGTATGCATATCGGGTAAGTCTGAGAATAGGACAACATCTATTTTTCATCCCCCTAAATAACAATTTTTTTTTTTATTTTTCGATATATTGCTGTTTCGTATTTTTTTTTATAAAACGAGATACAAAAATACATACAATCCTAAATTTTCAACCCCCTACGATCAACCCCTATTTTTTTAATTTTATTTTTCGGCAAGACAACGCTTGCCGGATCAGCTAGTATACTATATACATGTAGACACATATAGACTATTATTATTGCATGTCCTAAACCTTATGTGTTGCTGTATTGTATTATATTCGGTGATATTTGGTGGCATATTTAATTTCGTGAAAATAATATTAATTGTGGTTATTTATTTATTTATATACACTTTATTGCACACAAAAGACAATAGATACATGGTAAAACTTTATAACAATAGTAGATAGTACAAGGGGCGGCCTTATTGCTGTAAGCAATTTCTACCAGGCAACCTTGGGATGGAAAAAGTAGAAAATAGATTGAGCGGTTAATGTTGCGTACAATTTAAATTAATTTTACTATACTAATAGTAGTTATATGTATATATACATACAAATACCTACATATACTTACATACATTATTTCAAGATACACACATTTACTTACACGTACACATATATAAACACATACATACACATACATAAAAATACATACATGGAATATGAATGACTAATAAGTTGACGTAAGTGTAGTAGCAGTTGACTTATACTTACTGCGATGATTCCAGGTAGTGTTCATGCACCAACTTCTTAAATGCTCTTAGAGTTTTAGCGCCTCGAATTTCCACCGGTAGATCATTCCACAAGCTTACAGCCTTAACGGTAAAGGATTTAGCGTAGAAACTAGTGGAATGTTGTGGAATTTTAAGTCTAAAATTGTGCGATGACCTCAAATTCTGGCAATGAGTGTCATGCAAGTACTGAAAGCGTACTTTGAGATAGGAAGGTGTTAAAGGGTCGAACAGTATTTTGTACAAAACTGAAAGGATACGAGCATTCCGGCGTAATCTTATGGGTAACCACTTGAGTTGTTTTCGGAATTCTGAAACATGATCATATTTGCGCAAGCCAAATATAAATCTTATGCAAAAGTTTTGGAGACGCTCAAGTTTATCTAGTTGGTATTCGGCGAGATCAGGATAGCTGACATCTGCATAATCAAGGGCGGGCAGAAGAACAGAATTTGCAAGCGCAACTTTGGTGGCTATGGGTAGGAAATTCCGAAGTCTCTTAAGAGACCCTCCGGAAGCAAAGAGTTTTCGGCTCACTTCTTGTAGCTGCGGACCCCAAGTTAGATCAGAGTCAATCGTTAGGCCAAGGTTCTTTACCTTGTCAGTTAGAGGAATAACAGTGCCCTGAAAAACTATATCAGGCAATTGTGATTTATTAATTTTTGAAGTGAGCCGACTACTACCTACCATGATTATTTGTGTCTTGGATGGGTTAACCGTCAGTCCGTGTGATGAGCTCCATACACCTATCCGAGCCAAATCCTCATTAAGGATACCGAAAGTATTTGATATCTGGGCTGGTTCAGTCTGTAGATAAATTTGGAGATCATCTGCATATAGGTGGTAGGAAGAAACAAGTTTATTAGAGATGGAATTTATAAAAATTGCGAAGAGTAAAGGAGATAGCACGCCACCTTGAGGAACACCGACGTTGGTACTACACCAGGAGGAGCAAATATTTTTAAGGTTAATACGCTGTCGGCGTCCATACAAGTAACTGTGAAACCAATCTATCACTGTTGGAGATATGTTAAGAGAGCGAAGGAGGCTTAAAAGAACATCAAAATCCACAGTGTTGAAGGCGTTACTGAAATCCAGTAGGGCCAGCACTGTGAGCTTTCCAACGTCCATCCCAGACCTGATGTCATCCGTAACATTGAGAAGGGCAGTAGTGGTACTATGACCAGCCCGGAATCCGGATTGTAGGGGATTTAGGAGTTTGTTTTTACCAAGGAATGTACTTAATTGGATGTGGGCGAGACGTTCTAGGACTTTGGAAAGGAAAGGTAATATAGATATGGGTCGAAAGTCTGAAAAGGATATAGGTTTACATTTTTTGGGCAATGGGATAATTTGGGCCTCTTTCCACGCTGCGGGAAAGACACCTTTGGACAAGGAATAGTTGAGGATATAACAAATGGTGGGGAGAAGCTCATCTAGGATAGGTAGGATCATATTACGGCTGACACAGTCACAACCTATTGCATTGGACGTAATCGACAGTATGCTTTTCTTAACATCACAAGCAGTGACGAGATTAAAAAGAAATGGGGCATAATCTGGGGTAGGAAGAGATGAAAGATTCTGTAGTGTTTGAGCCTTTAGTGTACCATCAAACTTGGACACGGCCGAGAAATGTTGATTAAGTAAATCAATGTTGATGTCTTTTGGATTTATGCCTTGTTGACATTTTCCAACCCCCAGAGATCTAAGGAACTTCCAGACTTTAGCTGAGTCTCCATTTTGAACTGACTTGTGGATATGTTGGCGTTGTGCGTCCCTACACACCTTATTGCAGTGATTTCTAATGGCTACATATCTTTTGTTATTTGATTCGTTTGGTTTAATTTTGTAACGATATTTCGCGGCGGCCTTTTGAGTGATAAGGAGTTTAATATCATCGGTCAACCATGGTGCAGGAGGATGTTTAATTTTGACAGCTCGGACAGGTGCATGTTTATCATACAACTGGATGAGGTTCGAGGTAAATATGTCCACCTGCTCATCAATTGACTCAGAAGTGAAAAGCAAGCTCCAATCAATAGCCTTAGCGTCCTCCTTCAAAATTGCAATATTCATGTCACCAAAGTTACGCTGCATAAGGACTTTACGTTGTGCCCTAGGTGGGCGGAGCTTGTAAGAAAGAAATATTAGATCATGATAGGAGAACGCGTCTGCGGAGCATTGGCCATGCTTAGCGACGCGCTCTATGGAAGAGACAAGGATAAGGTCAAGAAGTGAAGGAGTACAGTTGGGAAAACGATGAGTGGCATTGAGAGGTAACAGAGAAAGATTACAAGATTGCACAGTTGAAGACAGAAGTTTAGAACGGAAATCATCTTTGAGTATACAAGTATTGAAGTCGCCCATGATTATCGTATGACTGTAATTGGGAGTAAGATTTACTAGTAGAGTTTCGAAGGAGGAAAAGAAGTTAACGCGTAGTGAGGGACAGTAGTAAACGCCGAGGAGAATTTTAGTATGTTTGAGCTCAACCTCAATAAAAAGATATTCACCGGAGTTTGAAAGCGGTGGTTGAGGGGACACATCAATAACTTTATAAGAAATGTCGGAACGTAGATATATAGCGACCCCTCCACCGTTACTATTTGCACGATCATTTCTAATGAGGATGAACCCAGGAAGGGAGTACAACGTAGTAGGAAGACAGGGTTTTAACCATGTCTCAGAAACAAGAAGTGCGTGGATATTTTTACAGTCAAAAGAAGCCAGCATATCAGTAAAGTGAGCCGGAATGCTTTGGGCATTGATATGACAAACATTGAAGTTTCCAGGTACATCGCTGAAATGTGCGTCGAGACTATCAGGCAAGTTAGTTATACTACCAAAACTAGAGTCAGCTTCCAGGCTAGTTGCGGAATAAAAACTGTCATCATCACTATAATTATCAATATTAATCATATAAAAAATAAATAAATATATATATATATGTAAACAGACAAATATTATACAATTATAAATAAATATATGCAAATATTCCTAGAATAATAAACAACAAGCTATGTGTTTGTGTTTTGTTAATTTCATCTGCCAGTTGCTGACATAACAAAATACGACGTAACTATTAAAATACAAAAGAATACAAAAAAAAAAAAAAACAGTATCCAAAGTAAAAATAGAAATCAACCATACGAGCCAAAAGATTGTAATGCTAAGCTACAAGAAATAAATACTGTTGGCTTACTCTGTCTTACGAAGTAACTGCTTTATTAGTCTGTGACGCCGTGTCATGTGCATCAATGAGCATGTCAAAGTAAGAACGACAAACAGAAATGCAATTGCAAATAGAAATAAAAAGTTAATTATGATAAAATAAGCATGTGAAATTAAGGTAAATATAAAGTACATCCATAAATAACAGTAACTAGAGTAAGTAATTACAGATAGTAGTGTGCATATAATAAACAACATTTAATACAGCTGTGAAAAAAAAAAAAAAAAATAAATAGAGTACATTAAAGTGAAATTAAGGTAAATATAAAGTACATGCATAAATAACAGTAACTAGAGTAGGTAATTACAAATAGTAGTCTGCAGATATTAAAATACATTTAATACAGCTGTGAAAAATATATTAAAGAGACTAATAGAGTAGAACAGTATATATATAAAGAGGGAAATTATGTTTTATAGTTATAATCAGACCAGTTGTTCAGGAATAATAAAACAAACAAATTAGAATGTACTGGTCACTATTTTGTGCAGATTAGCCAACCTTACAATCAGAAATATATTCATGTTTGCAAGTACAACCTCAAACTCAGCAACAACATAAAACTGAAGTTATTTCTTGTTGTGAGTAACAGCTCTCTTCGATTTTGATATCACTCTAGCGGTGCCAGCAGGCTTCCCTTTAGCTACCACACCCTGGAGCTCGGTGAGCTTGGTTACTCGATGCCGTGCACCATCTGGAGTAACTATGTGTACAACCCCTTCCTTTGTCCAACATTGAGAAATACCAAACCTTTGGCGGGCTGCCATAAAGGTTTCATGACGCTGCTTAGTAAGGAATTCTGACACTGTGATGCCAGAGCCCTTAAACTTGGTTTTAGAAAACCATACAGAGTCACGTATAGAAGTGGTCATGAATTTTACGATAATGGGCCTTGGACTATGATCTGATGTGGGGCGCCCCATTCTATGGCAGCGTTTGACTTCAGTATTGTTAAAATTTTGAAGCTGGATAAACTTCTGCACACTGCTGACCAGAGTTTCGGATGTGTTTTCCTTAGCATACTCTGGAATGCCATGGAATAACAGCATCTTTCTCCGTCCTCTCATCTCCAGATTGTCAACGGAGTGTGCGAGAAGTTGTATTTGTTGCTGAAGGCCACTCACTGTTTCCATGATAAATTTTTTAAATGTGGAATACTCATCTGCCAATCCAGCTACAGTAGGTACTCCCTGCATCTTTGTAAGTTCCGATTCAAAGCAGGCCATTCGTTTTTGGAACATTTCACTAAGGGAACTTAAGGAGTTCTGCGCTGAGTCCATGATGATGAATTATTGTTGAAATTAGTTACTTTTAACAGGAGTTGAAAAAAGACTGGCAGGTATTAAATAGTTAGTTGCTTAAATATAGCATAAAAAGTCTAAAATAAATAGATTTAAATATAAAATTCGATAAAAATGTGCAAGAGTAAAAATTTTTAGTACTTGTTGTCACAACTACCCGCAATCAAAAAAAATGGTTAGTAATGTGGCAGTTCCAATTTCGTCCAAATTACCATATATAAATTAAAGCCACTAGATATCGCAGAAGCACTATACTAATTTGGTTATAACTGTTATAACGGTTATAACTGTGTGATCATCGATCTGAAAATAAACATAAATGACGTCGATAATAATATTTAAGTTCAGTAACTAGGAATTATCCTAATATACAAAATTCCCAGTTCACTGTATTTTTTGCCAAATTCATCGAAAATGGCTTGGCCGGTAGGTCTGAGAATCAGCTGTAATCTAAAAATTAATATGTGTAGCGAAATCTTTGGATTCCTTTCTTTGAAAACTGGGCAGACGGAGAAAAATGAAATTTCGACTTATAGTTTACACAGAGAAGTGATGAATGATAATTTTATTGAGCGCCAAAATTCATTATTTTCAAAAAACAAGTAACTACACATGTTACACACACTAGCACCATTCATCGTGTATGACACATATACACTTAAACATATACATATAATAGATATTCTTTTGTTTCCTTGGTATTCTTAGTCCGGGAGATATGGAAAATTCGCAAATGGAAAATTCTTAATACCTATATAGGCTGATATTGCCACCAGTTGCTGATCTTATGTTACTGGCTTCAAACACTATTAATATCTCAGTTTATATTACTAATCTAAATAAAATTAATGTATTAATTTATTTTAATCATTATCTTATATAGTAATCTATCGAAATCTTTTAACTGCTGAAACCTCATTCATGTATCATTTTTCAACATAACAACCTTTATTTATACCCTTGTATTCCCGTAACAAAGCAAGTAATTAAAAATAAGTGTATCTACATAAAAAGCTATCAATTTCAGTGATAATAATAAATCATTCGACCAAGCGTACAATATAATTTGGTTATGCTTAACAATTTAAATACGTGATTACAAATAATTTATTAAAAGGTTTATTATAACAATGTCAAATATGACAGACAGCCTTTCGTTTTATAACAAACTTTTGAATACAAAATTTTAATTAATCACAAATTATGTTATGTTAATATTTAAATTATTTTAAAATGTGTTCAATCATAGCTGTCTTGGAACCTTTTCTCCACATTGTACTAGAACTCATAGGTGCCTAACGGGAATAAAAATCATCATTTCAAAACCATCATCAGCCCAGATTTGTCCACTAATGAAAGTAGCCCCCCCCTAGCACGCCATAACACCCGGTCCTGTGCCAGCTACATCCAATGACTGCCAGGTGTTTTTATTAGGTCGTCTGTCCATCGAGGGGGGGCTACGTTACGCAGACAGATCCGTAGTCGCCACTTAAGAATATTTTTTCCCCACCGCTCGTCTTGGACTTGGACTCAAACTAACATGGTAGCGTTTCTATAAAACAATTTAGTACTTCGATGTATCGATAGTCACCGATTGGCACCGCTGAAGGACAGCACTTCCGACGGATACGATGGCCACAAACAGCATAGAGGTAGATTATATTCCTCGGTCTTCCCTATAATCGGGTGTAGAGTTTTGATGTGGTCTATGATACTAAAACCTCTTCGGGAACCGGCTTGTTCCGGAGGCTAGAAATCGTCGTGTTTGCGGGAGAGGCGATTTGTAATGACTCTGGACAATAGTTTGTAACCATAGCTCAGGAGCCAGATTGAATATAGTTCTTTAAGTGCCGTAACCGCCACGCTTGTCAGGCGGGCTGGCGAACACAGTGGGCCGAGCTGCCCATTTCCCTTTCTTTTCTCTCAGTCGTCTTTTACGACACCCACGATAAAAGATGGGGTGGCGGTATTCTTTTTCGCTACCACATGACAAAAGTGCATGTGTATCATTATCATTACATCGTATAAATTAAAGTTGGTTTCCGTTGTCTGTCGTCTGTCGTATATCTTTTAAACTACGCAACGGATTTTGAGGCGGTTTTTTTTAATAGATAGATATGTTTAAAAGAAAATATGTTGCCTTAAAATACACTTGTTACGTAATTTAGAAACAGATATATATGTACTTCGAGATATTCTGAAAAAAAAAACACGGTTACTTCTGCATTACACGAAACACAAAGAATATTTACAGGGGTAACTAACTATAATTATTGCTTTTTAATATGTATCAAAGCATTATTTTTTGTCATATGAATCGTTTATTCAAAATTATGTACATGTGAAATGTTTTGTGTAATAAAGAAGTGACTACAAGTACATTTTACCCATTATGAAGTCTTGCTGGGTGGAAAGTATGTAAATAGTCCTAGAATATCCTAGATTGTTTTGATTTTGGTTTCACATTTTCTTGTAAATCTATTTTTATGATTTACGATAACGCTAATAATTAAAACTTTGACACATGTTTTGACGCATGTTTTCTAAATACGGTTTTTATACAGGGATATTGCTATATATCTTATGAGCTGTATTTATTATCTGAACTATATAATATGTGAAACAAATGTTATATATCCTCATATATTTTCAAGATCTCGCCTTAAAATCTATACATACATACATAACACATACATAACTTCACGCCAACTCCCTTGCGGGGTAGGCAGAGAGAAAGGAGCGCCATAAGGCACGATTCTTACACACCTCACTCGCTTATTGACTTTCATAACTCTTTTCATGCACGCGCGTCGATTTTTGAGGCTCCTAACATCACCTTCTTCCAGAACACGTTCTATTTGTATTTTACACGAACACTTCCTTAAAATATATAAGATACATCAAGCATGAAAACACCCATATAAAATATGATGTTTGTTACAAAAATACTTTTACCATCAAGTACTGTTAGTGTAAAGTTAAATAATATTTAATTGGTTTTTTGATAACTTCTTTTAATTTCAGTAATTACAGGAAAACGTAGAAATGAGTTACAGGAACAATGTCTTTATTTGCACCGTAGCCGCGTAATTCGTTAGAAACCATTAAGCTAATGGGTTCATTCCATTATACAACATTAATTTCCCTTTTTGTCCGTTTCGGAATTCTACAAAAAAAACATGTCATGTGACCTGCTACCTGCTATCTGAAGAAAACTAATTTGACTGAGTGCTATGGTGATGTTAGACCAATGTAGTTAAAAGGTGGAACTGATATTGAATATTTTTTGCTTATTACTACCCCACCACTAATTTCCTAATATACCTTGAGGAATCTATAGAAATAATAAGCTAAAACTCTTTTTAAATGGTAAATGAGGACATGAAAGACTCGTGCTCGTAAGCGACTAGTGGCGCTCATCGACATATGCAACCCCAAAGGGTTCACAGCTGCGTTTACAGGAGATAGGTCTATATTTTTTTATCAGTCTAAGCAGCCTATGCATGCAGCGAACTACGTGGCTCTACCATCTGAAAAACTTCAGGCAAAGTACTGTAGAATGTCTATAACAGACCAGCTGCGTAGTGGATAAATGCTTATCTAAATGAGCTGTAACTTAATACTACCACGTGGACAATAACTAATCAAACATAACATATAAAATACATAACGAATCATACACATCTTTGTTTATTATTTTGTTACTTAATATGACGGGCCTCGTGGCGCATTGGTAAAACTACCGGCTGCAGCACTGAGGTCGGGGGTTCGATTCCCACCCGAGCACAAATATTTGTGACAAACATGAATATTTGTGCGGCGTCTGGGTGTTTTTCTATGGATTATAAGTATGTATTTACAAAAAAAAAAAGTATATATGTATTCGTATCCGTTATCTAGTATCCATAGCACAAGCATTTAGTTGCTTAGTTTGGAACTGGAGGGCGCTGTGTGATTTGTGTCCAAGATATTATTATTATTAAACAAAGTCACTTCAGTCCTTATATGCTTAGATCTTTGAAACTACGCAACGGATTTTAACGTAATTTTTTTAAGAAATAAAGGGTAGTTGGTGTGTAATTCATTCATCAATAATTTTCATAATTTAGCACTTTAATTTTATTGCAAACGCTGGCTGAAACCTAAGTGATATATCAAAACAATATACAACATTATTATACATCTTCAGAAGGTGTATCTTTTGGAAATAATCCAGAATGACCATTTTTATTTCTTTACTTTTTTATGAGAATAATGGGTTATTCACGATGCTATTTAAAACATTGCAGCAGGCGTGTCATCTGATGGTGAATGACCAGCACCGCCCATGGACACCTTCAAAATTTATAGTGTTACCGTTGTGTTGCCGACTAAATAACTATTAAATAACGAGTAGGATAGGAAATGATGGGGAAGGAGCTTGGGTCTACGGTTAACTCTCTCACCAAACGAAACGCGGCATGAGCCACTTTACGTCGATCTTCTGAGAGGTTTTGGTATTTCTCCGGCCCATTCATGCAGAGAAAGGCTTGTTGAACCACTGTTAAAAAACTATTTAAAAAGCGTAGTAATACACGCTGTCTGCTGAAACAATCAAACACGGTGGAACCTGTGTCCGGGATTCTTTCCTGACTTTGAGCAATCTATGCTGGAGGTCGGGTAAGGTTTCCCTGGACTGGAGGCGTACTGTCATCGTGCCCTTGTTTATAGGTAAGGGATCACGTATGCAGTGCGTCAGTTACAGAGCCATCAGTTTGATCAACTTAGCAGCGAAAGTGTATGGGAAGATTATTGAAAGGAGAATGAGGGTGATATCTGACGGAGTGTTGTGGGAGGCTCAGGGTGGTTTCAGAAGCGGAAGAGGGTACATGGATCAGATTTTTCCTCTAGCAACATCGTGAAGAAACAACTGGCTATTAGCCGGAAGGTCTTTTGCGGTTTTGTAGATCTGGAAAAAGCGTTTGACAGGGTGTTACGGAAGGATACATACTCCTGGGCTACGGGGTGAGCGGCGCACTGCTGCGCGCCGTGCAGTCAGTGGACTGTGCACGCTGTGCAGGCCTCATAAGTGTAAGAGCCCTGCACAGCGTGTATGCGTGTTGACGGCGGCTTGGCTTGTCGCCATGCTTGGACGTTAATATCGGCGACAGACAGGGCTACGTACTGTCCACTTGGCTATTCATCCAGTACCTGGACAGTTGTATCCAGAGAGTGAGATCGACGAATGTAGAGTTGCGAATGGGTGAGCTAGTTGTGAGCTGCCTGCTTTACGCAGATTTCGCCGTGCTCTTAGCCCAATCACCGTCAGATCTGCAAACACACTTTATTATTAGACACTATTATGAAAGATGATTGTTTGATGAAAGGCTTACAATTGAATGTGATGAAAACGAAAGTTATGGTGTTTGAAAGGGAGGAATCCAGAACGGATGCAAGGATAATGGTTGACGATGTAGTGCTGGAACAGGTGAATGAAATTGTATATCTTGGATGCGCTTTTAGCAGTGATGAAAGGTACACCGCTGATCTAGAAAGAAGAGTAGCGTTAGGAAATAAAGTAAATGGGGCGTTGGGCAGATTCCTGGGCGCAAAAGATATTAGTAGAAAAGCCCAGCTAGAGATTCACAATGCAATACTGATCCCAACACTAACTTATGCAAACAAGAGCTGGGTATGGCAGAGCGTGCATGAAAGTAGGATAAACGCGGTCGAAATGAGGGCATTGCGCAAAATCTGCGGAGTGACCCTCGCTGACCGCGTGTAAAACAGGGTAATAAGGAAGAATTGAAAGAGAGTGTCGGTGTAAAAGTAAGAAAGAGCATGCTCCGATGGTTCGGATATGTAGAAGGGATGGATGATGCAAGATTGACTAAGGAGATATACAATGCAAAAGCGGATGGATGTAGGACTCGAGGACGGCCTAGACATACATTCCATGACCAAATAGAAGGTGTGGAGGGAGGTGATGTTAGGAGCCTCAAAAATCGACGCGCGTGCATCAAAAAAGTTATGAAAGTCAACGAAGCGAGTGAGGTGTGTAAGAATCGTGCCCTATGGCGCTCCGTTCTCTCAGCCTAACCCGCGAGGGATTTGGCGTTAAGTTATGTGTTATGTGTATGTGTGTGTGTGTGTGTACTACGCTGGTCTCAGAAATTCTATAAAACAGGATCGGTCAGGCGTCAGCTGTTCAGTACCCCGCAGATGACCGAGGCCTTCCCGTAAATTGTAAGTCCGTAATGTATTTAGTTTAGGCGCTGTTAAATGGAGTTTAGGGCGATTGATAATTGCTTGAAGCAAAACATTGAAACCACATTTATACAAATTTCTGAAGATTAATAAATTATTATACTAACATTAATATAAATCCAAAATTTACAAATGTTATTACTTTGATACGGAAAAAGTTCGCCGTGTCAGCTAGTATATTAAAATCAACGAATCAAGATTTCAATATCCTAGCAGAAAAATAAAATTTGTAAACTTGGGATTTATCAATTTTTCTTGTTGAAACCCTCTATATAGTAAAAAAACTAATGAAAACCCCTAGTACCCCGAGTAGCTTCATAGCTATAAGCATATAAGGGGACAGACAGCAGAAAGTGACTATAATCTATGCTATTTATATTTCTTCTTTTTTCTTCTTTCTTTCTTCTCTTATTATATTCTTTAGGGTCTGAGTATGCACATCACATCATCATGGGCGATTTCAATACTGACCTAGCTCATCCATCCTCTCGTTCCCTCAAACTCCTGCACATCACTGAATCAGCTAGTCTCCACGTTTTGCCTCTTCTACCTACTCACCACAACCTAAATGGGGAAGACACCTGGCTAGATTTAATTCTCACCTCTGCTCCTTCTCTTGTATCCTTCCATGGTCAATATCCTGCTCCATGTTTCTCACTCCATGACCTCATCCTCGTCTCCTATATCCTGAAGCCCCCTAAAGATAAACCAATTGTTTTGCCTTTGCGTTCCTTCAAAAACATTAACGTTGACGCACTGCGGACAGATGCGTTAATTATCGACTGGGAACCTTTGACCACTACAACCAATATTGATGAAATGGTGAACATTTTTAATGAAGCAGTCATCAGACTGTACGATGCTCATGCTCCAATCCGACAAGTCAGGTTGAAACATTTACCGGCACCTTGGTTGACAAACGAAATTCGAGCTATGATGAATCGTAGGGACCGTGCTTTCCTTAAATTTAAGAAAAACCGCTGTGACACTCATTGGACCAAATATAAAAAAATCCGGAACCGCGTTAACCAGATGATACGCAATGCTAAACGCCGACATATTCATGATACTATTAATTTATCTACGTCCTCCGCTGGTATTTGGAAATTCCTTGGCTCTGTTGGCATTGGAAAAACAAAGTCGTCAGAAGTACCAAATTCAATTAACTTGGATGATATTAATGACCATTTTTCCAAAGTAGTTCCACTGGATCCAAATATAAAGCGTCAAACAATTGACCATCTTTCTTCTCTACCCTGTCCCACGTATCAATCTTTTCATTTCTCTCTAGTTGCTCCGAGCGAAATCAAAAAAATTATTCTATCTATTAAGTCCGATGCTATGGGTTATGATTACGTTAGTCGTCGCATGATAACCACCGCTCTGGATGAGCTCATGACTCCCATAACTCATATAATTAACTTCTCTCTATCTTCTGCCAAATTCCCTTCGCTGTGGGGTAAAGCTTTAGTTCGGCCTCTCCCTAAAACTTCCAACCCTACTCTTCCTATCCACTTCAGACCTATATCTATACTTCCTTTCCTATCAAAAGTTCTGGAGAAGTGTGTCTATAAGCAAGTGTCTGCTTTTGTGTATGATAACAACATCTTATGTCCTTTGCAATCAGGATTTAGACCCGGACACAGTACTGTGTCGGCTTTGCTCAAAGTGACGAAAGATATTAGGGCGGGCATGGAGAACACCAAGGTCACATTGCTGGTTCTGGTGGACTTCTCGAATGCTTTTAACACTGTCAGTCACGACATTCTTCTTGCCATACTCTCTTCTCTATCGATCTCACACGAAGCACTCGAATGGTTCTCTTCCTATCTTCGGGGTCGTCAGCAGTCGGTTCGTAGCGGTGGATCCTCATCCAATTGGCGCGTTCTCGGCTCTGGTGTACCTCAAGGCGGGATACTCTCACCTCTTCTGTTCTCTCTCTTTATAAATCTTATCACGCAAACCCTTCAGTGTTCGTATCATCTTTACGCGGATGACCTTCAACTATACAAACAAGCTGGAATACATGATCTCCCTGCTGCATTTGATGCCATAAACCGCGATCTGGCATTATTGAAACAGTGGTCTGATCAGTTTGGCTTAGTTGTTAACCCAGACAAATGTCAGGCTATTTTAATAGGCAATCCTCGCTTATTAGGCAAGGTGAATCAAAAATCTTTACCATCTGTTGTCTATAATGGGAAAAGTATTCCGTTAAGTCCATCAGTTAAAGATCTTGGCCTCCACATCGACACCGCATTAGATTGGCGTACACAAGTGGTACAACTTAGTAAAAAGGTGACAGGTATACTTCGTTACCTTTACAGATTGAGAAATTTCTTGCCAATTTCTACAAAAATAATGTTGATGAAAACTTTGGTCTTTCCAGTTATTGATTATGGTGATGTGTGCTATCTCGACCTGAATGCAGATCTCCTCAACAAACTTGACCGTCTTCTTAATAATTGCATTCGATTCGTTCACAACCTTCGTAAATACGATCATGTTTCTTCATTCCGCCGACAATTAAAATGGTTACCTATTCGTCAGCGCCGTAACCTACATACACTGTCAATGGTCTTCGCGCTACTCAACTCCTCTAGTGCCCCCACCTACTTATCCTCTGATTTCAAATATGTCTACTCCAATCAGAATCGGAAACCTCGCTCGTCTAACAATCTCCTCCTTACATGCCCTCAGCACACCTCTAGCCTTGTACATTCTTCTTTCTACATACAATCCATTCTTCTCTGGAATTCCCTCCCTCCCGAAATTAGGAAGTCAAAAAGCCGAAAAAGTTTTAAGTCTTGTGTTTATGAACTATATATGAAGCAAATTCTGGAAACCGGCTAATTAACCCTCTTCAAACTAAACCATGATGCCATTTTATTTTTTTTCTCTTTGTGTTGTATATATGTACATTTATTTGTTTATATACTGTATATGTATATATATATATATATATATATATATATATAATGTATGTGTGTAAATGTATTGATATATGTGTTTATATATGTATGTGTATTTTATATATGTTTATATGTGTGGATATGTATGTATACTCCTGTATATGTATGTTATGTATGTATAAGTATGTTTAGATCTATAGGTATTTATGTGTATTTATATCTATTTATCTCAATCGATTAAATAGACTTTTTTTTGTATAAAATAATTAGTGTTATTAGCTCATAATAAGAGAACCTACCTATCACTCTTTTCTGCACCACCCAAAGGTTGGCTGGCAGAGAATGCCTTAGGCATTAAGTCCGCCTTTGTACAATGTACATAAAGTTTTAAATAAATAAATAAATAAATATTTAATGATGATAGGAATACACCGACCGAACAATCATACTATTGCTATATATGCTTTTACAAAACTTACATAATTCAAATAAATGTTGACTTTTCTTTTAAAGACACTATACCATATTATTTTGTTTTCCTTAAGAGGACTTTTAAAAACTAACTTTTAAAAATGATGACTAATAATAATTGTTCCGTTAGCATTCATCATATCTGCCTAGTGCTAATAAAATTTCATTTAAATATTTGAATGAAACTTTTCCCTAACATTTTATTTAAATAAATGTGTCTGAAATGTTGACTATAGAGAACGTAATTAAACGTCAAGATTTTTTAAGAAATATAAAGAAATTCATAGAATATTTAACCAAATTAATTAAGAATGTTTGGATAAAACGAACTTTCACTGAGTCTGGCACCTCTATTGATGGGCACTGTAAATAATGAAGCGGGTTTGGACTTTGAATCTATCATAGGTCAAAAAAATGTAAAAACGAATGGCGAGAGGTTTGTCAGCGGACTTACCATTAGTTTTTTTTATGTGATAGAAGGGCAAACGAGCAAGTGGGTCAAGCCAACCTGGCCATGCAGCGAACTGCAACTCTGGATGAGTTAAAAGTAAAGTAAGTCTAATTTTGTTAGTGTGGAGGTGTTGATACTAAGTGCCGATACAGAATAAGTCATTTCCTCTCGGGGCGAACGTCCATTTGTGGCAGATCTCTAGATGATAGAAGAGTATAGTGATTAAACGGGGTATAGTGATTAAAATGATTAAACGGGGTATCATTTGATACCCAAGATCCATAACGTTATACCGAACTATAGAACAATTTATCACTATATACTACCTATTTTCCTAAATTAACAAAAAATGTCGGAGAAAGTATAGAGCAATTTAGGCACTTAGTATGGAATATTTGCCTAAAATTAAGAATGTTGAATCAGCTATTTACATTTAAAAAATTAAATTTTGGTATTTGTACCGTATATATATATATATATATTTAAATAAATTCATAATAATATGAATGTAGTAGAAAGCAGTTATTTCAATATTACAAACAGACACTTTAGTTTTATTTATATGCATAGATTAACGCTTAGACTTTTTAACTATTCATGGCATTTTGACGCAGTTTGCAACACTAAATTCAACATGATCAAAGAGGAAGTTTTGCATGTACATATTAAAGTACAGCAAGGATCAAAACTTCTAACATTTGATTAATTTTAAAGTTAATATGGCGGCACAAAGTTCAACGGGTCGCGTGGTTGGATATATTATTAATATCTCTGACCTGAAACCGGTGAACTTCATATTGCTTTTGAATCAATAAGTTTTGGCCCACTTGCCGACATATATGATTAATGCTCCCTTCTATTGGATACTTACATAATCTTTATCCTTACCCAATAAAACGGTTACATGACGCTTGTAATTCAGAAGTCGTTTTTTTTTAAATGGCCGTATGTAGTAGAATATTAATATAGTTTTTCATTTTCATAATATATTTGGCAAGATCACATATAGTAGTCGACATAGTGTTCATAACTTTACGCCAACCTTGCGTAATAGACAGATAGAAGATAGAACGCCAGAACAGAACCCAAGGATTATTACATACCTCATTTGCTTCTTCGACTGTCGTAACTGTTGACCTTCCGCAAGGAGAAATTCAATTAGGACGTGGAAAATATATCGTGAGTATCCTTGAATCTCAAAGAATCCCACTTTTGGACTGTATATCTGATTGACCAACCTTTCAACATTTTCGAACCTTTCTACATGTAGCATCGGATCAAGCCCTTGTTTACTTCAAGACTAAGATGTGCGCCGTTGCCAAAACTATATTAAGTAACAGTATTATTTTGATATTTTTTAATGGGATCGGAGGTCAAACGAGCATACGTGTCTCCTAATGGTAAGTGACCAGTGCCGCCCATAGACACCTGCAACACATATAGTGTTACAGTTGCGTTGCCGACCTTTAAAGGAGTAGGATGGCAGAGGATGGAAAAGGGAGGTGAGCCACCGGTTAGAAACGCCGCATGGCATCTTCTGAGAGGTCGTGGTAATTCACCAGTCGAGCCGGCCCTTTCATGCAGCGAACTGCTCGGCTCTCCCACTGTTGAGAAAATGATGAAAATGATACAAGTAAATATGTCGCAATTGGCTCTATACTGAAACCTAAAATCTTGTAACTTTGTGTAATTAATCTTAGTATTAACCCAGGAATGCCCGAATTATTTATTTCTTGTTTTTCTTTAGTTTGGACTCGGAATATTGTTCAATTAAGGGTTCTTAATGAGATAGTTTTAGTCATTTATTTTTAAATAAATGGGAAGTTAGAAAAAAACCATGTGTCCAAATGGACACGCTAAGCTTTGACAGTAGCTAAAAAGTTGAGAGGATATTATTTATCTTGTTGGAGTTATTAGATAAAAAAAACACGATTTACCCAATGAAAACATTTATTATTTTTTATGATAGCTAGCAAAACATGGTACGCAATGGCCGACGTCACACTTCATGTATTCAGTTTGAACTGACAAACTTTTAAAATTACAGTATGGACCGACATATCGTCTCTTTTTCATACATTTTTTACATGGTGTTTTACACCATTGAATCGCCCAGCAGTTAGAGAGTCTTCCTCCGCCTTTGGCTGCTATTCCATAGCATTTGAGATAAGTTAGCATGATTTACCTCCGGAACTGTTGTGGGATTTTATCATTTTTCCTATGTAGTTGCAAGAATAGTGTACATATGTATTTGCATCCAAGTAATAAGGGACTAATACATTTCTTTCCTCTAATATATATTCTGTACATAATTACATTTTCGTCCATCCTGTCAACACCCCCCTTATATTTATTGTATTCACCCAAAATAAACGGTCGTGACACTTGAGTAGGTCTTTATCTTTTTGGGAGTAACGTTTCACCATTGATAATAAGCTTGGTATGACTCAGGGACTTTCGTTACCTCAGCCTGAGCTGTCAACTGATATCATACAAATTTTCGATTCTTCCACCACTGTATTCGTCACCTGAATCTTTGATTGTCAAAAAAACAGCGGCATTAGGAGGGGCAACGTAAATTGACTCTGGTGTCGGCAGCTTCTTCCTCATCCTCAAATAAAATGTCTAAGATTTCGTTTAGGGTCCCAGTTCCCCAGTACTGGTCTAAATCGAAGAATCTAACAACAAACAAAATCTTATATAAAGACATGCCAAGTGCTTAGCGTGTCCATATGGACACAGCAACATTAGGCATATAAATATAGTGCTAAAATAAAACTAAACTATCGTTGACCTATTTCAACATATAAATACATTATTTTAGAATAATATTACACCTTAATAACATAAATAAATAAAATAATTTAAAAATTATGTTACTTACTCTCGTGTCGGGTCCATTTTTTCCGCCGTTTTTGACTTTGGTGAGAATTAAATGGATCTACCCGCGAATTTATATTTTTAAATGACATATCAATGACATGTAAAAAATCTTTGTTATTTGATAGCACAGAATGACCAGTTATATATTTCTAAACCAACAATGGTTTGCCACAAAAAAAATATTAGCAGACCCATATTTTTGTGTCCACATGGACACGCTAGGCATTACTGGGTTAAACTATACTTGGCTTAACTTCAAATCAAGAGTCTATTCAACCAGTTTTAATTAAAGTGCTTGTAGAACGCGTTTTGACCGCATCTTGTAAATGAGACAAAGTCATTTAGTTCAGTCAAAGTAATTTGCCATAAGTCTAAATAAGTTTACTAAAGATTTTACGTGAATGTATAAATCTGCTACTGACTTGAGAATTGTACAATAGTGTCACTAACAAAGAACGAAATTTAATACAATATTATGTTTTTTATGTCAAAGTGTTATGAAATCCAGTCGATTAAATGTGTGGATTCACTTTACAGACTAAAAATACGAAAAGTTTTGCTTAGAGTTATTTCTTGATTCACTTTCCAGAAAAATGACATAATTTAGAATCCCTAAATATAGATACAGAAGCACTATAGATTTTATTTACTGTTTTTTAATTTATGTAACCATTGACACGGCTGATTTTAGCCGTAAATAACCATAGTCGGATTTGTATAGGAATGTTTTTTTATCTAAAAGTTGACAAATTAGCAAGCCGACCTGACCAATCTGGCCAATACCGAGAGAACCACAACTGCGTTGCCTGCTTTTTAGAGAGGGGAAAGGGAGGTATGGAGGAGGTCTCTTTCACCGGCTAAAATAGCCCATTCATCGTACATGAATTTAAACGAAAAAATAACCACTCCATTGATTAATTAATTAATCTTAGGGACTGTATTTTCCAACCAACAGGTTTCTCCTAAGAGGCTACAGGTGATTGACGGATTCGTGTCAAACTGTAAGATTCTTTTATTTTCTACGAACTCAAAGTTGAATACATGGAGGATAAACTAATGGCTGTTTTATGTAGTTTTAATCCCAGAGCTGTAACTAAAAAGAAATGTGATCGTTAATCAGAAACGGGACAAAATAAATTGGGTATATAAATAATGGTAGTTTGAAACAATAAATGAATTTGCAAACATTTCAGTTATGTTTTTGCATATATTTTTATAGCATATACTAGGCCCAGTATTTCAGAACGCCGCTTTCAAGGTTTCAAGTTCGATTCCACACACGTTCCATTCACATCAATGACTTCATGGGAATATTTTACTTATTTTTTTAAATCTTTTACCCATTCAAATGGTAATTACCATTTCGTTTCGAAACATTCACAATTACATTTCTCTTTTATGACGAATAAGAAGCATGATTAAACGATTGACGGGCCTCGTGGCGCATTGGTAAAACTACCGGCTGCAGCACTGAGGTCGGGGGTTCGATTCCCACCCGAGCACAAATATTTGTGACAAACATGAATATTTATGTGGTGTCTGGGTGTTTTTCTATGTATTATAAGTATGTATTTACAAAAGAAAAGTATATGTGTTATCTAGTATCCATAACACAAGCATTTAGTTGCTTAGCTTGGAACTAGAGGGCGCTGTGTGTATTGTGTCCAAGATATTATTATTATTATAAACATGAAATGTTCAAAAAAGCTTGTCGGTGAAAGGGAAAACATGAAGACAAAACAATTTCATTTTGTGAATACAAATATTTAATTATCAACGACTTGACGGCAATATTATTATTTAAATAGATAATATTATTTCCATTAAATGTAAAATGAAATATATTAAAAGTCTAAAAATAAACTTTCTGAAAGCACCAAAAGATAGGTTATTCTTTTCTAATGTTTCATCATAACCGTCACACAGCAAGCAGCTATTTAAATTTTAGATTCTAGCCACAATTTATATCACGAGACCATTATTATATACATACATTCCGTTGAGAGACATTGCTTAAATTGTTTGTAAAGGCATTAGACTATAAGTAACTTAGCATAAGTAACGTAATATATACATATATATATAATTATAAACACAAAGGTTTTGCTTTTATACAATAAAATCAGTATATTATCCCTGTTATTAATCTGCATCACAAAAAAAATATCGAAGAAATAAATATATTTGTTGGAACGAAGTTCCTTATCGCGCGTTGTGAAAGGGGACTAGGCGGAAAAAATTGTCACGATACTTTTTCCATGCTAAACTAGGGCACTTTCAAGTATCGGCTTATTTAGAAAATGTATAACTACCCAAATGGTCTAGTGGCTGGGATACCTTGCTATCATACAGGGCGCTCGGGTTAGAATCCCGGTATCGGAACTCTTTTTGAAGTTTTATTTTCTATGATTTTATATATGTTTAGGGCACTTTCAAGTATCGGCTTCAGTGCTGCCAACTCTACCAACTTTTCGGTAGATCTACCAACTTTTAGTGTCGTAGTCAAACCTACCACCTTGTACCAAAAATCTACCAACTTTTAAAGTTTTCAAAAATCCCAAATCAAACCTCCATGAAAATAATATTGAAACTATAATTTTTTTTTCATTTTTCGTAATCTTTCTCTTGCTTTTTTACCCTTTGATGGATCCATCGAATTTACTCGAAAATAGAGGGCGTTACAGGTTGATGTACAGGTCATATCATGGCGGCTTAATAAAAAAAAAAAACAAAACAAACATCATGGCGGCGTTAGATACTTAGATCTTAAAACTCTTTCTACGTATCTGTGCTTACACTCTATATCTAACGCGATTCAATCAATAAATAACTGATTGTAATTTTTGAAACGTTTCAATTGAACACTATCAAAATGAGTGACAGTGAAAGTGAAAACGAAGAAAATTCTCCTCCTCGAAAATTAAATTATTTTGAATATTAGCGGTCTGTAATTCTGTTTTATCATTAGATTTCTAATAAAAATAGTTCAAATATGTCTCATCCAATCGAAAAGTAAATTAAGGATGCCAGATTCTTATTGGAGGGTCTCTAAAAGACTTGAAAAGTATGGGTGGTAGATCTACCAACTTTTCATAGTAGGGTTTGTTGGAAACTACCAACTTGTAGAACCCTATCTCCCACCTTGACGAATTTCGAGTTGGTAACGCTGATCGGCTTATTTATAAAAATGTATAACTACCCAAATGGTCTAGTGGCTGCGATACCTTGCTCTCATACAGGGCGCTCGGGTTAGAATCCCGGTATCGGAACTCTTTTTGAAGTTTTATTTTCTATGTTTTCATATTTTATATATGTTTTTTTAGTTCTAAAATGTTATTACAATTCCTTCACTAATTAATCGAAAGGAACTTCGTTCCATCCGGGTGTCCCTTGACACATCTCAAGTTTTTTTTATTAAAATTCATTAATATCAAATAAATGAATCTTAATCAATATAATATAAATATCGATTTCATTAGATAATGTATAACTATTTCTGAAGAGATTTAGGTATATATAAATGTATCTAATAATTAATTCTTTTACAAAATGATATCGAAATGTCAAGTATATGTACTGTATATTAGGCATATTTTATTATAATAACAATATTTTTTGGATAAAATACACACAGCGACCTCTAGTTGCAAGTTAAGGAATTGAATGGTTGTATTATGGATTCTAGGTGACGTATATTAATATGTATTTAAACTTATAATATGTATATACTTTTTTGTATGTGTAACAAGTCTCGGTGGCGCAGTGGTCGAGCACACGGCTTCTGATCCAGAGGTCCGAGTTCGAATCCTGACACTGGCTCACACCAATGACATTTCGAAATTGTTTTCGAAAGTTATGTGATAAATATTGATGACTGGAAAACTTTGTGCCCGGTATGGCAATAGGTTCGCCACCTATTCCATTTGGGACGTAAACATAACGGCGAGACGAGGCTTAACAGCCGCTGCCTACACCTTCGGATAACAAAGGCGTGAAGTTATGTTATGTTACGTTATGTTTTACTTTTATACATAACAGACATACATAACTTATTGCCTTTTCTGTACCCAAAGGTGAAGACATCAGCTGTTATGCCTCGAGTCGCCGAATCGTAACATGTGTCACCCCAAATGGAATAATTAGGTGGTGAACCTATTGCCATACACCAGGCACAAAGTTAATAGTTATAGATTACATGCAGCTTCGGAAACGAATTAAGAGAAGTCATTGGTGAGCGCCCGCAATCAATCCCCTGACTTGTGAATCAGAAGCGGGGTCTCTACCACTGGGCAATCAAGATATTTTTTTTGGAAATTCATACTTTTAATAGAAAAACATCCAGATATTATATAGACAGCAACAGAACAAGAAAAGTTCTAAATAATTATAACAAATATACTGATTATACTAATTGAAATACAGTACCTACCTAATTATTTTTGAACATTAATTAAATCCACGCTAACTAGATAAAATTAATTATTAAACCGAATGTTATAATAATATACAAAATAATACAGAGGTGAGATTAGTTTTGGTAGTTTGTTTTTTTAATTAAATACCATTATTTTTCAGTCTCGGTGCTCAGTGATCGAGCACACGGTTTCTGAGTCCAGAGGTCGCAGGTTCGTATTCTGGCACACACCAATGACTTTTCGAAATTCTTTTCGAAAGTTATGTGTGATAAATATCGATGACTAAAAACTTTGGGCCCGGTATGGCAATAGGTTCGTCATCTATTCCATTTGGGACATAAACATAACGGCGAGTCGAGGCTTAACAGCTACTACCTACACCTTCGGGTAGAAAAAGTCGTGAAGTTAAGTTAAAAAATAAATTGGTGTTGTTTTACGCAGAACATTTCCGGGGGGACGGGCCGAGATTAAATTACAACAATAGCATTTAAAAGGTTTAAAGAGAAATTTTAGTTATTTTTATAGAGGGAAGGTATTTTTTATTGGGCGAATGTTATTTGGTCAATTTAGTTACCAGCTGAATCTCTATATATAACATATTTTTATAAAGGTGCTTATTCTTTGTGAGGTAGGCAGAGATAGTAAAGCATATCGTGAAGCATATTTTGATATTGGAAAAATAAGAGGAACAATAAAACTATTTTAGAACTTCAATCCAATTCATTTATTTAGAGTACTGATCATTTGAAACGAGCAGGCGTGTCACCTGATGGTAAGTGATCAGCGCCGCCAATAGACACCTGCAACACATATAGTGTTACAGTTACGTTGCCGACCTTAAGGGAGTAGGATGGAGGAAGGGATGGGGAAGCGGGGGTGGGCCTTCGGGCACCTCTCTCACCGAATGAAACGCGGCATGTGCCACTTTACGTCGATCTTCTGGGAGGTCGTGGTATTTCACGGGTCGAGCCGTCCATTTATGCGGCGAACTGCTTGGCTCTACCACTGTAATATCTAAATATACGTATTAATTAATTAAATAGCTATTATTAATTTCCTACTAAAGCTAGGTATATATTCATCTAAACTAATAATCACAATGTTATGACTAACTCAATATAGAAATGTCGAGACATTATTACTACTGCCCACCACTTCATTCTATCTTCCATAAATCCAATTCAGTACACACTGAAGAACGTATTAATCATATTAACGCATTAGAACTAATACCGGGAGCTAATTCCCTTTAATAGGTTTCAGGGTAGGTTCAACAAACAGCCAACTCGATTAGCTTATTGCAAATAGATAGACTGCCAACTAGAGATTGCACTCCGCGTATTGAATGAACATGATACGCTACAGAGACTGTATACAAACTTTGGTATGTTTTAACGAATAATGCTGTATCTATATTCATTCAGTTCCAGTTCTTCAGAATACACAGTCCTACGCCTGAATAAATGACCAATCTATAGATATCTATTTTACACCTGATACAATTTTCGCATGGCATTGCAAATACGAGGAAAACTAAATACAACCCAATATTGGTTTTTCAAATGTCTATATGTGAATGAATGTGTTTATTTATCCAACTGGTAAATGGAGATGTTAATTTCGTTAATTTTCGCAATAAATTAATTAATTTCTGGTAAGTAAATCCGGAGACTCAACCCACTCGTCTCCATACTACTTCAGATCCCTTCCCTATCCCATATTAAAGGCCGGCAGTGCCAATCAACGACATTGTCGGTGAGTGGTCGAGAATACCGCTTCTGAATCAAGAAGACGTGGGTCTGATCTGAGCTCATACCAGTGACTTTTCGAAATTGTTTTCGGAAGTTATGTGCGATAAATATCGATAACCGGAAACATTGTGCCCGGTGTATGGCAATAGGTTCGCCACCTATTTCATCTGGGACGTAAATATAACGGCGAGTTGAGGCTTAACGGCCGCTGCCTACACCTTCCAGTAAAAAATGCGTGAAGTTATGTTATGTTCATTTAATTAACTTTAAGATTATCCGAAATTTCCTTGAACGCTATTAATTATAGTCAGAAATTCAAGTGAGTTTACGACAATAATTCTGGGCACATTTATAAAATATTTTTTAAACGCAGACGAGCAAGTGATTAGTGGCAAATATTACATATAAGTGACAATGCCCAGTTTAGCGTAGCATTTTAGAGTAGATAGAGATGTTGATAACGAGAGAAGGGGAAACGGAACAAATGTGGCATGAGCCACTCTACGATGATTTTCTGAGATGTTGTTGTATTTCTCGGATCCAGCAGGTACACAGTAGCGTGGTACAGTGAAACTAATGCAATACTTTTCGTTAGTGCTCGATATTGATTTGCTGCTGATTTTATTCATTTTGAACGTATTATTATTTTATATTATTACTAAGTAAAATGTTTAATTTCCGCATCGTTCAGATTAAAATGTAGACCCACTTGACTCAACTGAACTCTTGTTTCGTACATTTTGTTGGTACTAAAATTAAATTTCGTGTTGCTATATTTACCATTACTTTTAATGGACTTGACAAACCCCATCCTCCATTTTTAATTGAGGGTTGAACGGAACGAAAAAAGGTTTGTTTCAATATTTACTTTGTGAAGTGCGTTTTTTTTTCTCCTTTTATTTCCATTTTTATATAGAATATTAATAATGTTGTCATTCAAATAAATATTAGAAATATTTAACTAAATATTGTGAGAGTTGTTGATTTTCTTTTGGGAAAGTGGGAGGTGATTGAGGCGTTTCTTCGATTTCTGTGAAGTATTTATAAATAAAGTTAACCTACGTTATTTTGCTGGAACGAAAATATTCAGAACATTTTACATAGGAAATTTGCCTGATTTCTTACGAACATATTTATTATGAAACCACATACTTCTCAAAATATATACAGAAAGTTCGTCTCGGTTATGCCAGTTAATAAAATATGCACATCGTAGTAATTTAACCTAAGTTTTTCAATGTTTGACAGAAGTGATTCACTTCATACTTCCTAACTAACTTAACTACCTAATACCTATATTTCAATTAATAACTTTCTTTGTGTCGTTCTTGCAATGTATGTACGCCTATAAATTCAGAACGGCTGGACCGATTTAGCTGATTCTTACAACATTTTTTGAAGTACGAGTACGGTTCTTATTGACAGAACAACTTAAAAAAAAACCTGAAAATTCTAAAAGCAACACTTCACTATACTTGTATACAAAACATTCATGATTTATTACGAATTATTAATTATTAACTGAAAAGTCGATGTGAACTCTATTCTCGTACCACAACGAGATAGTTTAGAGGTTCCTGAAAGGTAAAACAATTCAGTGACATTATAATCGTATTAAAATTGTCATTTATTAGTTTAAATTTATAAACAAATTGTAAAAACAAAATAATGGTATTCTCAATAAAAACAAGTAAATCCACAAATATTACAAGGCGCCATGAAGCACAGTAAGGGACTACGATGCACATCAGTACATTATAACCAAAACCAAATTAGTACGATTTTTCTTATACATGTCTTATATTCAAACTTTCCTCTTGAAATCAATTGAATCAGTCTATATATTAAAAAATACACACAAAAACCCATTGTGTAGTTTTCTTAATATCTAAGCATATACAAGGACGGATAGTGGAAAGCGACTCTATTTTAAACTAAGTACTAAAATTTCAGTCATTTGTTTCTCGCTTTCTTTCATTTCGTTGTTAAATAGTTGTCTCTTAATATCTTACTTAATATCTGGCAATACTTGTAGTCGAAGTAAAAAATAAAAAGCTAGATGAAATAATACTCTTAATATTTATTACTAAGCAAGTTTTATGAGAAAATTCGCAAAAACACGATAATAACAAGGAGATAATCTAATTTTGTTTCTTGATTCCTTCCAAAATGATCGAAACTGACGCGCTGTGACATTCAGAATTTGATCGACATAAATAAAACAGAAATGATGAAGAAATTATTGGACATATTTTTAACGATGAGATCGTTCAAACGTAATTTGCAATATAATATGTTTCAAATAATTATCCACTAAATACCATCTATAGTGATGTTCCAGGTTCCAGGTTCCTGGGCGCAAAAAAATGTTAGCAGAATGCCCAGATGGCTATTCACAATGTTGTACTATTTCCAACGCTAACTTATGGAAGCAAGAGTTGGTTATGATAGAGTGTACAATGACATGAAAGCTGACCGTGTCGAAAACAAGAAAGAAAGAAACAAAGCTGGATTTAAAAAAGTTTCTGTGCAGAAAATGTATTTTCTTACTTTTACATCGACACTTTCCTTCAATCCAGCTTTATTCCTTATAATCTAGTTTTCAGCTCCTCTGACTTGGACATACCAGGACCCTGAAAAATCGACGATCAATTCTGACCAGAGATAATGACAGTCAAAGAAGCGAGGCACGATTCTTACACGCTTCGTAAGAATCGTGCCTTATGGTGCTCTGTTCCCTCTGCATACTCTGGAAGGGTTCAGGCATGAAGCTATGTGGGAATGTATTATTACTAACTTATATTTACTTATAATAATAAAAAAAAGAATCACATAAAATTGATAACATTTTCTAATATAAAATATTTAGCGATAATTTGTATAACAAAGAAAATTTGCAAAACATTTTGTAATTGGCTTAGCACTTTTTTTTAATAATTATGGCTTTGTAATCCAAAATATTACCCGATTACTGATAACAACAAGTACGAACGACGCCCATAAAAATGTCATAGACGGAGTAATTTTACACACGATAACAACCGACGCGCGAATTATATTCACATTCGAAACTAGCGTCGAACTAGTTCAAGCGTCGAGAGACAGCTCGGACACACTAATTACGGATCAACAACAACAACGCCATCTAGTGGCACAGTCCATAATATTTATACACATACATACATAACTTCACGCCAAATCCCTCGCGGAGTAGGCAGAGAGAACAGAGCGCCATAGGGCACGATTCTTACACGCCTCACTCGCTTCGTTGACTTTTATAACTCGTTTCATGCACGCGCGTCGGTTTTTGAATGTGTGTCTTGACCGTCCTAGACTCCTACATCCATCCGCTTTTGCATTGTATATTGGTTATCCAAAATATTTATAATATTTTAAAAAATAATATTTTTTTGGACTGGACCACCTAGATGGAATAAAATACACTAGTGATGTAACGAATATTCGCATTCGCATTCGCATACGCGAATATTTGCATTTTTTTGGACATTCGCATTCGCATTCGCGAATGTTTGGGGAAACAACGAGATAAATAAATAGCAACATTAAGAAAAAAACACGTTTTTTTTAAGTATGAAACTTTGTCAAACATTTTTTCTTGGCATTAATTTTAATCCCAAAAAAAACGCAACCAATTGGCTTGACCGATTTTGATGAAATTTTGTGTACAATGTAGGTTGGAGAATCGTTTGAATGCGTTTGCCAAGGCTTAAAAGAACTATTCGAAAACCTAATATTCGTAACATCACTAATAAACACCATAAATCTATAGAAAATCAAGTGTTTGAATCTCAAACAAAATCAATATCTTTAACTGAATCTCAGCTATATCTCACAAATTCTAATAAATAACGCATTTTAATTAAATATATAAATATAATACATTATTATACGGTAAAATATTACTTAGATTCAAGTTTAATGAATAAATTCGATACTAATGACTCAAGGAAAGATAAACTCAGTTACCAACATCCCGCGAGAACTTTGTCTTTCAGTAGATTTAAATAAAGGAAAGTCTCGGTAAGAAAGTTGGAGAACAGAACTTAGGCAATATCCCCCCCACCCCTCCCCTTCCTGTAAAATAAACGGATCAGTTTCCTATAACAGTCTGTGAGGTAATTAAATGTAACTTCATTATCTTTTTGTTCTTCAATATAATGTTCAAATACTTTATTTATATATTTTTATAATGCTTTGTTCTTTTAAACTGACTAGCATGATCTACGCGAATAACAGTGGTAGAGCCAAGCAGTTCGCTGCATGAATGGGTCGGCTCGACCGGTGAGATACCACGGCCTCTCAGAAGATCGACGTAAAGTGGCTCATGCCGCGTTTCATTCGGAGGGAGAGGTACCCGGAGGCCCACCCCCTTTCCCCATCCTTTCCTTTCCCCTATCCCCTAAAGGTCGGCAACGCAACAGTAACACTATATGTGTTGCTGGTGTCCATGGGCGGCGTTGGTTGCTTACCGTTGGGTGACGCGCCTGCTCGGTTGCCCTCCTATCCCATAAAAAAAAAATACTAGAACTGCTGACTGTAGAGACCAGAAACTTGGTCAGTGCGTCCTTTGTATAGTTTGCATTAGATAGTTTTTGATTTTGATCTAACAAAAACTTATTTGCCACATGAATAAATAAGTGGAAACATCTATACACATATGTCATCACGCCAATTCCCTTGCGGGTTAGGCAGAGAGAAAAGAACGCTACTAAGCACGATTCTTACACATCTCACTCGTTCTATCGACTTTCATAACTCCTGATATCTTTTCAGTTCTTTTTCTTCTTACCATCTTAAATTTAGCCGTGGATAATGTGTCGAGGCCGACGTCGAGTCCTACATTCTTCCACATTTGCACGGTCTATTATTATCTGCTTAGTCAGTGGTTTGGACATAATAGATAATGTAGAATCCATTATTTCTACATATTCAAATTATACTCCTTACTTTAACACTGACACTCAGTTTAAATACGACTTTTCCTGCCTTACAACCCTATTTTTGGTCGGCGTTCGTCCTCGTTTTATTCACTTTACCATATTCTCTGCCATACCGCTTCTATAAATTAATTACGTTTTCCATAAGTTAGCGTTAATTCATTATTTATGTACTAAACTCATGTTTAAATAATTGCCAAGAGAACTGATTGTACAACATTATCAAAATATAAAGAGTTTTCGCCGATTATGTATTGATTTAACAAAATAATAAACAATCTATTTCAATTTGCTGAAAGGTCCAAATTAAACAAACAAATATTTATATGTAATAGTAAAACATCCGCTTAGCTAAATAAAATCTGGACAGTATTTATTCCCCGGGGCAGATAAATTCATGTTATTTCTATGTGATACACAATATTATTTCATTTACGATGAAATAAGTTTTTATGGAAACCATAAACAGTGGTTTACGGCTTAAGATGTGACCAAAAGCGATGATAGTACCTATTTGATTTTCATTTAAAAGGAAAATAAAAAATATATTACAAATGGAATATGATTATCATCAATTTTTATTGAGCCGTTTACTTTTCGCACTTAGTTCAGGTCGCAAATATTCGAAAGTGTAGACAGCAGCAGTTATGTCTCAATACTTTATTAACGGCATATAACTTATCTATAACTGATTTCTGTTAAATTACTTACCGCGATTTTAGCAAGAATGGAAGGTACACCACGGATGTAGAAACAAGAGTGGCTTTAGGAAACATCATGCATGTTGTGCATATTCCTGGGTGCAAAGAACTTTAGAGAAAAGCCCAGCCAGCAATCCACGCTAAGTTATGGAAGCGAGAGTTGGGTATGGCAGAATGTGCACGAAAGTAGGATAAGCGCGGTCGAATGACCGCTGCAAAAAATCGTCGGTGTAAAAATAGCAAAGGGCATGCTCCGATGGTTCGTACCTGTAGAAAGAATGGACGATGCAAGATTGACTAAGAAGATATGCAATGTAAATGCGAATGGATGTAGGAGTCGAGGACGGCCAAGACATTCCATAACCAAACAACGTGTTTTAAAGGAAAGTTAGGAGCCTCAAAAATCGACGCGCGATCATGAATAAAGTGATGAAAGTCAACGAAGCGAGTGAGGCATGTAAGAATCATGCCTTATGACGCTCTGTTCTCTCTATCTATTTCGCAAGGGATTTGGCGTGAAGTTATGTATGTATGTATTACTTCTAAAGGTGATTATTGCTATACATTAGGATGGAAGACGAACGGCAAAAAATACTCGTATTGAGTTTTGTCCTAATAAGACTCTTGTTAGAACAATATGTACTCACTACGAGTTTAAGTTTTTCTTCGATATCTCATTTGAATATATCCCGAAACAAGACACTATTATTTTTTTACGTAAGTATACAAAAGGATTACAAATTTATTAAATACTAGCTGACCCGGCGAACTTTGTTCCGCATCAAAAGTAATAAATGAGTAAAATTTGGATAATAAAAAGTTCAATTTGTGCTATTTATCGGCACGCGTTTTGGCGCGTAATGCAACTAGTATGTCCCGCTATGTTAATACTGTAATATCTTCGTAAATATTCGTTTAAATTACATGCTGTAAAGGGCCATATTGATCTATATTAAAAGCAAAATCTATAGAAGACACTTAATTGCACGAAAATCAATGCTGTTGTGTTTAAAATCGCTTCGTAAATAAGCCATTATTTTACGTAAAATGGTAAGAAATAAAAATGATCATTGTGGTTTATCCGAGATGCCATCGCGGACTTTTTTGTAGATCTTTTGAAGATGTATAACAATGTAGTACATTGTTTTGATTTATCACTTGGGGTTCAAGCAGCGTTTGCGGTTAAAGTTCTAAATCTTGAAAATTAATAGAATTTTTACTACACTATACATGAATTATGGATCAAAACCACCCCGTTGACATCCTCTAACTAATAAAAAAACCGCATCAAAATCCGTTGCGTAGTTTTAAAGATATACGCATATAAGGGGACAGACCGCGGAAAGTCACTTTGTTTTATACTATGTAATGATATAGGTTTGCAAATTTTTACTTTACTCACCAGTTTACTATATCTTCAATCAAGCTAGTTTAATTTGACTATAGCTCTGTTTCAGATACTTAAGTATTAATAAGTAATATCGATATGAATTATTTTATGAACTGTGGGTACAAAAAGACCAACCTATTGATGACTTGTCGTTTTAAGGTTTGGATTGGTTCTCTGTCAAATAATTCAATTTCTTTTTTTTAAATAACTTATGTATTTTTACCCTACTGCTTTAGGAGCAAAGTTACAGTTTTCAAATGCATATTAATGAAATGAATTTTATAAATTTAAAAAAATAAATTGAACAAACGAATTAAGTTGCCAGCAACGGCAAGTGTATTTATAAAAATATGCACTGAATCAAATTTATAAGACAACTGAGCTGGCTTTTTATTAAACAGCTTGATTAGAAACATTAATTATTTATCAAATTATTATATTACGTTATGATCTTAATAAAGTAATATAATTGGAATTTATGTTTATAATTAAAGCTATTGGCTTTAATCATAAACATAAATTCTAATTATGTTCCAAAATACTTGGTTAATGTTTTTTTTTTATAAAATTAAGTCGGTGCCTACTGAGTTTGATTTTGGAAACCATAGAGGGCACGGTGGTAATTCAGCCCCACTCGAGCCCGTTTTGACAGAGTCTCAAGCTCATACCCCGCTGATGATACTCATAAAAGGTTTCCACTAGGTTAAAAAATATAATGAACTGTGTGAGAGTAATACTAACAAATTTGAAATAAAGATAAAACTATTTCTAAATCATGCTCTAATTGTTCTTATCTGTAGAAAGAATGGATACTACAAGATGACTAAGCAGATATAAGAGCAAATTCTGTGACCAAATTGGACGAATCCTTGCGAAAGGTGATGTTAGCAACCTTTAAAACCGACGAACGTATATGTTAAGAGTTATGAAAGAGAAAGAAGTGAGTGATGTGTAGAAGAATCGTGTCTAATGGCGCTCTATTCTCTCTACGCCGCAAGGGACTTGGCGTGAAGTTACGTAAGTACTATTTCTAAAGATTAAAGTCGCTACAGTAAATAATTCAGTGCTCGCTTACAATTAACCCGAATATAAATTACCTCGCAGAAAATATGCTCGCAATCTATCCGAGTCACTTCACCAACTAATGAATCAAATAGCTTATTGTCCTCAAATAACGTCGACACAACTTGAAAGACTATTTTAAATATTTATCTTCCTGAATATATATTTCTTCTTTTTTTTAAGGAAAAATAGCGTCGTAGTATTACTAAATTATCGTGTAAAATGATAAATTTATTGAATGTAATTATAATCGTCTGACTAGAGGACCTAGGTTCGACTAGGATATGTGGATTTCACCGCCTAGCATCGGGAGCATCGGGACGACCTAGTGGCTGTGATAGGCGGGGCCCTGTCACTGCCAGCAGTGATCAGTGCCATGATCAGCGGCGACCGGTACTGGCAAGCAGGAGCCGACTTCACTGAGGCTGTTTTCGCTAAAGGAAACCGCGCAACGGGAGCGTGAATACGCTGCCGATGCGGACCCGCTTCGCCGAGCAAGGCCAGGGAGGAGACAACGCGAATATCTCCACTGCCTCCTCGCCCCGCCTTAACATCCGGAACACTGCGCTCTGCGGCGAGCCGGATCCGAATAGGAGTCGACTTTAGGGTCGCAGCCCGACTTGCTGGCTTAGTGCCTTACGCTGCGCGGTGACTCCGGCCCAGGTCGTCGCCTGACTGGCCTCCCGCGCGGTGTGAGGCTGGTCGGGCAACCATCGCGGCGTCAGGTGTAGAATACTAACCGCGAATACCTGATACCCTAGTTAAAACAGAGAAGTGCGATATTTGTGAAGAAAAATCCATTTTTCTTTAAATAAATTGTGTAGCGTAGGTCAACGTAATCGTCAAGATAACGATTGACTGTGCATTGTACCGTCCACAACTGCGTTAAAAAGTGTTTTCTGCATGGCACCGATCATTTACAACAAAATACCTAGACATATAAAGGAATTAAACATGGCACTTTTTAAACATTATTTAAAAACATATTTACAAGAGAAATATTACTATACCATTAATGAATTTTTGATAGATAAACAGAAGTTGAATGGCACTTAAAAATTATAACTATTTATTTAAACATCAAAAGAATGCTAATATCCTGTCGGTGCATTTATACTTGTGAGTGTCTGAACTCACACGATGCTGTTGCCTATGTCAATTAATAGGTTTAAATTGTTTCCTGACATGTTATGAAATATGAATAACTGTACATGATTAGACTAATCTTATTTATTTTTTACTCTTTGGCATCAACTAACATGAGTTTCTTGCCCGATTCTTCTCATGATAGCCCCACTCGGAATCGGGCCGCTCGTGGCGATTGCGTCCGTGTCTTTTTCTTTGTTCCACGGAGGTACTTTCCACGCGCTCGTGTTTGTATTTAATTTTAAATAATATGTTATCTGTACTTGTTGACTATTTTTAAGTGTCTGTGAAGACCTATAAAAATGAAGTTATTTTGACTTTGACTTTGAAACTCGCTATGTAAAATAAGCAACAACCCACCTCTATTTGATTCGTTAATTTGTGATTACTAACAATCATATCATATTGTTTTCAGTGCACTGACTTTTTCTAATTGTTTTTTTGCTGATTTGTCTATTAATAATTTAGATTGTACATAGATTTATTCATATATATAGTTTTTTTAGTATTTGATATCATTAAATAATGTAAAAATATTCATATGCCATTACTGGCAGATTTTGGCGAAACAAGATGTAAATTGTGATCTTATATTGATAACCCAAAATGTAATGAATAAATAAATTATTAATTGATTGCGTCGCAGAGGTTTAGTGGGTATTCCTATGGTTTGCGTAAAGGCATTCATCTGCGAAAAAAAAGTTTATTAAGATTTAGATTAATGAAATCTTTAAAATTTTATCTTCTTTGGAACACACATTTCTTATTGACCTATCTAGAGTTCGTTTCTCATAAAAATTGATACTATTGAACAATCTAGAGTTCGTTCCTCTTATAAACTGATAGTATAAAATTTAATTTCCATTGTGCCGCTATTTACGCCTGGGGTTATAAATAAAGTAAAAGCATTGTTACAGCTTGCTTGTTCAAAATACGTGTTAATTTTCCGAAATTATTGCCGGTAATAAAATTACATTTGTGAATATTTTGAGCTTTGCCAGAATAAAGTGAATGTTCCTCGAATTAATTTGTCGCTCATAAAACCTGAAAACACAGTAACTGTTGTTAACACAAAGATTTTATAGGGGCCGCACCTGTGTAATACTATAATAATTTTAATAAGGAGTTTATTTAATTACAGGTTTTTTATTTCGTTGATTGATTCAATTAAATTTAGAGTTCCTAATTTAATATTCACGATTTGTCTTCAGATTCAGATTCCAATTAAGCTAACATGTGATTTAAATTTAATAACAACTTGGCGATCACCGAGCTCGCCGCCGCCGCCGCCTTCGGCGACCAACGCGGGCGAAACTTCGCCCGATCCCGATCCTCGGCACTCGGCCGCCCAGACCGGGCAGACCTCTAGCGTGTGCTGGGCCGAGTCCAGGTCGGATGCGCAATGGTGTCATCTCGCCGTCTCTTCACGTTTTATTCGACTTAGATACTCACCGAAGCACCCGTGCCCGGTGATCAGATTTAGTATGTCACAAGCCAAAAGTTCCCGCAAACTTACATTTAATTCATAATGGAACATTTCAGAGTGTATCAAATGCTTTAAAATATTTTGTGAATTTTCGAACGCTATCCAGGCTATTGCTATCCGGATTACAAACTCTTCATATATAAGGGTTTCTCGCGTTACTCCGGATATATGCACATGTCGTTCACAAGTAACGTATTTATCGTTTTACAATATTATTTCAAAGATTAACCAGTCGACCAGCTGTACCTGTTCTCATACTACTGATATTTGAAACAACGCTTACAACTTATCCGGTGGATTATGAAGCTTATAATTCGTGAAGGGTAAATTACTCGTGTGGCATTTACTAAGTTTACCAACCGCTAAACTTTGGGATTAAACTTATTGATATTCAAAATGTCTCTCGTCTTTAGTATCTAGTAACATAACGTAACTTCACGCCTTTTTCTACCCGAAGGTTTAGGCAGTGGCTGTAAAGCCTCGACTCGCCGTTATGTTCACGTCCCAAATGGAATAGGTGGCAAACCTATTGCCATACCGGGCACAAAGTTTTTAGCTATCGATATTTAATAAATCTATCGTAGTTAATTTCGTAAAGTCATTGGTGTGAGCCAGGATTCGAAACCGGGATGTGTTAGACCACTGGAATACTGAGACTTCTAGTGTGTCATAATAATAATTATAAATGCAATTTAATTTTCCAGATTTTCAAGTGATGATTAGGTGTGAATATATTTATTGTCAGACAATCATACTATAATGAAGTCGTTATTGATTACCCGGTGGTAAGTGTTTTGTTCTATATTTGTTGGTACATACTTAAATAAAACTTATTTTATGTAACTAAAGGTTTCGTTAGAGGAAACGGGGAAACGCTCCGCCTTACTGATTATGATTATATTTCGACATAATTATTATCACAAAGAATAAGAAACTAATTTACTGAAATATGTTAATTACAGTTGCTTAAACGACTAGTTATTTATTAAAGTTATTTTTACTCAAATAATAAGAATCTTTTAAATAATATTTGTATTCTTTATCAAACTTTAATTAGTGACTAACTAATCTTTAAGAAGCACAGCTGTTTTCAAATTTAGCTTTCTATTCAATTTAAAATCATCTGATGTTGTTACGCTTTTAAATATATTTAACAAACTTTAATATGGAAAAATGTCTCGGTGGTCCAGTGGTCGAGCACCCCGCTACTGAAAAAACAAAGTTTGGGTTGGAATTCAGGCTAACACCAATGACAGTTTGTAATTATTTTCGGAAGTTATTTTAAGTAAAGTATAAGTTATTTTCGGAAGTATCTGTAGCTTGTGTGATAAATATCGATGACGGACAACTTTGTGCCCAATGTATGGTAATAGGTGCGTAAGCATGGCGGCGAGTCGGGGCTTAACAGCCGCTGCCTACACTTTCGGGTAGAGAAAGGGGTGAAATTATGTTATGTTATGGCAAAATAAAATTATTAACGGTATTAAAAAAGAGATGAAAAATTCAATGTTGATAATGGCAGGTACGATGTATTTCTGTAACAATGTGTATCAACATCATTGTTTAAAATAAACACGAAGCCGTAATTGAATAATTATACGAGACCTTTTATACTCATTATAATAACCTCTGGTGGATATACCTGTAAAGGTTTTGAAGGAAACACTCTTTTGTTTCAATATACAGACAGGGTATGTAGCCGTTGATTTACGATTTTTTTATTTTTTGTGTTGTATTTTTTTTTAAATAACAAGTTGTATGGGGTAGTGATGATATGATTGATAATATTTTGACCATTATAGGGCAATAAACTCTGTGTTCTATGGCACCAGCATATCAATCAAGACATAATTGTCGTTGTCGTCGTAGTCAGATCATCACGACTACTTATATCTTTTTATTGACTTTCTCGTATTAAATGGGTAAAGGTACAAATTAGGTAGTTTAAAAGATTATGCTTCTTGATACCTTCTTATTATAATTTCATTTTCAATTTCATATTATTTTGGTCCAAATAATTTGCACTCACTCCATAGGTCCAGAGGTCGCGGGCTCAAATCCTGGTGCTCACCAATGACTTTTCAAAATTAATTTATTTCGAAAGTTATTTGTGATAAATATCGATGACTAAAAAGCCTTAACTTTGTGCCCGGTTTATTGCAATAGATTCGTTCGTAGATTTATCAATGTAAAAATTTTGCTAGTCGAAGCTTAATGGCATCCGTGTAGCTGAAGGCGTAAAGTTATAAAAATATATTTTTTTGATTTATTTAACGTTTAATATGCCTGCGCACTTTTAGACATCGATCTGTCGTCAGCAGTTGACACGGTAATGATAAATAATGCGCTATTAATGAGGTGTAACTACAAATGTGATAATATCTTGTACAACCTTCTCGTTTATCACTTTTTATTTTGGGTCAATGAGGCCAAAAAAAAAATCACGTACGTCAAGTCCTATTCAAGGTAGGCAGCGAGAATAGAGCGCCATGAGGCACGATTCTTTGTTTTTCATAACTTTTTTCATACACACGCCTCGGAAATCTATACCATCATATTTACGTGAACGGTCACCTGTGGCTTTTATATAGGCCTTTACACAAATTCTTTATTTATTCTTCCGACGAGCAACGAAGTTCGCCGGGTAAGCTATATTCTAGCTAACCCGGCGAACTTTGAACATTACGTGTCAAATCTAGCGTTTCTAATCTCAGTAGATGTATGGCGGAATCTTATAACTCAGGTGTTGTTTCCGGCAAAATCTGCGGATAGTCGTATATAAAGACATGATAAGTTACGTAGCGCAGTGCATTAGAGTATTATCTCCTTATTATCTAACTTAAATATTAGTAGTACTATCTATGTCTATAAATAACTATCAACTATAAAGCTATCCTAACGAAAGGACATGACAACTTTCACAATAGTTTTTTGACAAGTTTTGGAACAACCTATCTTCATATCATAAATACTAGATTGGTTGACCGAAAGAACTACAGAACATAAATTTTTGCGAAACATACGGTAGCTGTTTGAAAAGCTAAGGATTCTATGAATATTTAAATTATACGAAATCGAAAACATTGGTTTGGTGACGCTGACGAGGACTGACAAAGAACGTGACTTGACTAAGACACTTGCTATTAGATTTTGATTTGTGCGAATCAAGCTGTTTAATTTCCTATACAAAAAAAGCGCATTTACTTAATGGCACTTGTATTGCTTTCTAATGTTTCAATGGTTAGCCGGTAAGCTTTATACCGCCATTTTAGCTTATTAGCTTTTTATATATCAGCTTATCTCTATTAAAATATGCATAAAAAGCCATACTTTGGAATTATTCTAGATGTTTCTGAAAACTGCATTAAATTATAAGAGAGTGTCAATGCAAAAATAAGGAAAGACATGTTCCAGTGATTGACTAAACAGATATACAATGCAAAAGCAAAAGGATGTGGACGACACACTTTTCATGGCCAAATTAAACGAGGAAGGCGATGTCAAGTGCTTTAAAACCGACGAGTGAAAAGAAAGTCGTTCGAAAACTTTCTTTTATTACTGTTATTTTTTTAATTAGAATAAAAAAGTTAAAGGATAAATAATAGCAAAATGGTCGTCAGTCAGTTACATGTCAAAAATAAACCGGTTCAGGTAATAATTGGCCAAGTATGCCCTTTAAAATAATAACATGAAAGAAAAGGGAAGCTTAATGAGAAATAAATATTAAAAGATGAACTTTTTCTTATTACATTGTATTATGTTGAAACACCATTGTCAATATGTCCCGCCGTCTCACTATAGCGTCATAAAAAAATTATTACGCCAATTTGTGACAATAGCGGGTAAGTTATTGTCATTAAGATTTATATAGAGCGATCCATTTGAGGCATGCAATACTTTTTTTCTCGTAGCAGTACTAAACTTAATTCAACTAAACGCAGCAATAACATACACGACCGTGAATGTCTCAACATTTCGTGTTGTACTTTCAGTACGTTCAGTGTGCTCTATATAAATTTTATTACCTAATAAATAAACTAACAGTTGCTCTTACAAGTACACAATCTAAAAAACATCGTCAGTTTTATTGTATTTTTCCACCTGTTTTTATTCCCGAATTTCTTTTACTAATTAACGGGACCGTTACTTAAAAATCTTACCGATATCATGAATTTAAGCAAATAGAGCAAAACTAATTGTTTCTGAATTGTAGTTTGTGTAAATAACTTTCCAGATGAGCTGGTATAATAAATTTCTTAGCTTATCTACTGTTTAATTCAAACAACTTTAGTAAATTCGTCGGTAACTTGAAAACTAATCATCAATCATTGATATACATAGTTCGAGAACATGGAAAATATACCTACTCAAGAAATCTAAAAGTTCTGACAAAATACAAGAATCTATAAAAAAATGCCAATGTCTCGGTGGCGCAGTGGTCGAGCACACGGCTTCTGATCCAGAGGTCCGGGTTCGATTCCAGACACTGGCTCACACCAATGACTTTTAGAAATTGTTTTCGGAAGTTATGTGTGATAAATATCGATGACTGAAAAACTTTGTGCCGGTATGGCAATAGGTTCGCCACCTATTCCATTTGGGACCTAAACATAACGGTGAGACGAGGCCACTACCTACACCTTCGGGTAACAAAAGGCGTGAAGTTATGTTATGTTTATGTATGTGTAAAAAAATGCGATATTTCAGATTACGTGTTTGTGTCTGTGTCATGAATCTAATGACAGTAATCGCTTAGTTATTAAATCTATATTCAGCTTACAAAATTAATATCTATCAACCTATTTAGAAATCATCAGTACACATAGAAGAGATATAAATACTTAAATGGAAAAAATATGCAACATAAAACTTACTAAAATATGCCACTAAAAATTATATTGTAAGAAATAAATAAATAAAATTATTTACCATATATACAATGAAAAGACTGGCTGAATTGAAATTTCTCCGCTTCATATTCTACTGGAAGCTTGCCCAGAAGTCTTGCTGCATTGCCACGCTGAATGTCAATGCAAAGAAAAAACCAAGCCCTCTGATCGCAAGAGGCGATCAGTCAAATATATAATTTAAATTCAAATACATAAAATAGTTTCTATATCCACGTGTAAGATGGCACTGCGAAGTAGGAATCACTATATGCCCAATTTCTTAAGATATAGACAGGATTTATCCGGATATTTATAAGGGTCGGGTAAGTGACAGAATGATAGCTTGAATTGGTCCACAGAAACAATTACTCTCAGATATTGCTACCGAGAATAAAGAAGCAAAAATGTATAAAAAACAAGAATATATATAAAATATCAAAAGGTAATATATACATATACAGTATAACATTGACCTGTAAGTAAAATATTGATTTATTTACTTAATATAACATAAAAAAACATCACATAATTTCACTTATTACGTACGCGGAGTCCAAGAGTCTCGCCGTTACGTTTACGTCCCAAATGGAATAGGTGGCGAACCCATTGCCATACCGGGCACGAAGTTTTCAGTCATTGATATTCATCACACATAACTTCTGAAAATAATTTTAAAAATTCCTTGGTGTTAGTCAGAATACGAACCCGCGACATCTTGATTCAGGAGCGGGGTGCTCGACCACTGGACCACCGAGCATTGTTAAATATACTTTGTGCAAAATTGGTAAAGCTTATAGTGAACTGTTAGGAAAATTGTATTGCTATACATATACACATAATTTACTGGAATAAATAATAATACTCCTTTTATAGTTCTAAATTGACACATCAACTTATTAAAGTAATTGAATGGCTTATTAGTAACGTCTGTATAAGTTCTGTATGATATTTTAATACACTTTCATTATTATCAGCTATGAATTGCTTCACCGTAAATAATAATTACGCATAAGCAATTCACTGCTGATTCATACCATATATTATTATCTGGTATGAAACAGATAAAGTCAAAGTCAAAGTGGTTTTATTTTCATAGGTCACACTTAAAAATAGTCAATGTACAAAAATATTTATATGGTCATGTTCAATTTCAATGAACATGTCGTGCCCGGACCGATAAATGTCGATGGGTCAATTCTCGAAGTCGTAAACAAATACGTCTACCTAGGCCAAACTATCCAGTTAAGTCCTACAAGTAATATCATTCTATATAATTGTGCACAATAATATAGAATGGACGTGGAGAGATGTTTAAACGTCAATGCTTAAGCTGAAAACCTCATCAAAAATCTTTGCATGTCAGCATTGCACCCGGGCCTGACTGCATAACTAATGAAATTATCAGATATAGCAAAGTAACCATGATACCGGTCCTTACAGATATGTTCAATGACATCATGAATACTGAAACCATCCCACACCAATGGACCGAGTCTAACATCATCTTATGGTTTAAGAAAAGAGATAAATACGACATCGTAAATTATCGCCCTGTTAGCCAATATATATAAGATTTTTGCTAAGATCATCTTAAAACGAGTCGAAAGAACTCTAGACGAACACCAACCTATAGAGCAAGTAGGATTCCGAAAAGACTACTCAGTGATCGATCACATTCACGTAGTGCGTCAAATCTTGGAGAAATACAACGAATACCAACTAACATACTACATTGCATTTATAGACTATCGCAAAGCATTCGATTCTCTACAACATGATAAAATATGGGCGGCATTACTAGAACAAGGAATTGAGCACAAGTACATTCGATTAATAAGAAAGTATAATAGCAGCAGAGCAAGAATTCAATTAGAAATGAAAAGTGCTTTTTTCAGAGTAGAAAAGGGCGTCAGGCAGGGAGACCCTCTATCTCCGAAATTATTCTCCGCAGTTCTAGAATCAATCTTCCGGAGGCTTAATTGGGAACATCTTGGAATTAACATAGACGGTGTACTGCTGTCACATTTAAGATTTGCCGATGATATAGTGTTACTGGCAAATACAGCAGAAGACCTAACCAGAATGATAAAAGAACTTGCAAAAGAAAGCGAGAGAGTAGGGTTGGTAATGAATCCGGAGAAAACTAGAGCGATGACAAATGGTTGCAAACATACTATATGTCTAGGAGACACCGAAGTCAACTACACGGACGAGTACATACACCTAGATCAGTTCATAACTCAAAAAGATCAGATGCAGAAAGAAGTGAACGGACGAATTACAAATGGCTGGAAGAGATACTGGAGTTTAAGAGAGGCTATGAAAGAAAAAGAGCTCCATATAAACCTAAAAAGCAAACTGTTTAACACCTGCATACTACCTGTTCTTACGTATGGGTGTCAATCATGGTCCATACATCAGGAGAACTCAAACAGACTAGCAAATTGCCAGTATGCCATGGAACGGAGCATGTTAAATATTAAAAAGTCTGACAGAGTAAAAAAGTTATCATTAGAAACAAAACAAAAACTACCGATGTAATTGTGCACAATAATATAGAATGGACGTGGAGAGATCTTTAAACGTCAATGTTTAAGCTGAAAACCTCATCAAAAATCTTTGCATGTCAGCATATTATCGTCAGGTTATGAAAAATAAGATGAAATGTATTTCAAATCCAATCCATATCGATATTAAAGATCTACAGACAGAATTACAGACTCGTAAAATATTATATGCAATCAAATAACGTTTCCATATAAGAATCATTTATCTAACATTCAGATTTATCAGAATCTCCGATTACAATTTCTTTGAAATAAATAAAATCTTTTTAGATTACATTTTCTATTACATTAAATATATTTATATATATATATATTCTGATATATTGGTGGGTGGCGCCGGCTTAGAATACCGCCACCCAATCTCTTCCCGTGGGTAACGTAAAAGGCGACTAAGGTAAAAGCTAAAAGAATGGGCAGCAGCATTCTCTCTCAAGAAAATACAGCCTACTGCGATCGCCAACCCGCCTGCCAAGCGTGGCGATTATGGCAAAAACCTCCCATGATTGAGCAGACCGGCAGTTGTGGCGCTCTATGGGGGAGGCCTATGTCCAGCAGTGGACCTCAAAAGGCTAATGATAATATTGGTGTATAACGAAAATTTCTATAAGTACAGTACGTAGTCATTGTTTTTCTAATTATTTTTATTTATGAGCTTTTTTATCGTTGTTATGTTAATTGTCTTTATATACCTACGTTTCACTGAGAATTAAGACATTTGTTGTGTCACTAAGGCCCGTAAGATCAATCATAGTTAAAACTGTCGATTTTCTAAACTATAGTCAATTTTAATCTAGAGTTTAAACCTGCCTCGTAAGATCAACAGCGAAATGGACATAGATTACGTAAACTTAGTTTAGTTTTCGACAGATGGCAACATTTGGTTATTTAATCACCATATTTCGCTCATCATTCACTCTTTTGTACATTGTCTGTGGCATATTTCGTGAAAAAAACTCTTTTTCTCTTTCTTTTATGAAGTTTTATAGTGTGACAATAGATTTAAGAAAAATAGATCGGCAATAGTCACCCAAACAACGTGACCAAAAATGGGTTGTTAATGTGTGAGTGACTTACGGGGCTCGTGGCGCATTGGTAAAACAACCGGCTGCAGCACTGAGGTCGGGGGTTCGATTTTCACCCGAGCACAAATATTTATGACAAACATTAATATTTGTGCAGCGTCTGGGTGTTTTTCTGTGTATTATAAGTACATACTTATAATACACAGAAAAACACCCAGACACTTTTCTTTTGTAAATACATATGTATTTACAAAAGAAAAGTATATATATATATATATATATATATAGATATATAAGTATATATATATGTATTAGTATCCGTTATCTAGTATCCATAGAACAAGCATTTAGTTGCTTAGTTTGGAACTGGAGGGCCCTGTGTGATTTGTGTCCAAGATATTATTATTATTATCAATGTGTTCGTAAAAAGCGCTTCAAAACGTTAACTTTTACAAAGTTAATGTTCATGTGTGGAAATGTAAATAAAATATACGCGGTTCCCAAAATCTAATATAAGCGGTTGCGCTGTCAGTGATTCGATGCTATTAGTAATTTTTTCCTGACATGTGCCATCTATTGCAGTCTATGCTAAATCTATGTATGAACCCACAATCGTTGTGTCAGATGTCAGCTGATAAACGACCGCCATTTTTAAACTAGGCAGGACCACGGTTTAAACGGCAAAATCTCCTGGTATACGCTAAACTATAGTTTAAACTGTTATTGGAAGTTTATCTAGCATTGATCTTACCAAATAAACGACAGATGAGGTTTAAACTAGATAAAATAGTTTAAACTGTGATTGATCTTACGGGCCTAAATCAGTCTGACAAATCTAAATCTAAATCAATTGACAATGTTAATTTAGCTATGGAATTTTGGTTACTATTATAAAACACCGTTTTGGGTAAATTGTATATTTGTATTTTTTGTTTTAGTTATGCTTATTCTCAACGTCAGCTTCAAATCTGGTTGTGCTTTTTAATAAGTGTTTAAATGTAGGTGTATTTCCTAATTTAATAAAACAAAGCAAATTGATACCATTATTTAAAAATAGATGTAAGAATGATCCAACCAATTATCGTCCTATTTCCATTTCACCTGCATGAGTGCAAAATGTTTGAAAAAAATATTTGATACAAGTACTAAACCATTTAAATTTAAATAATCTTTTTCACAAAGAGCAGTACGGTTTTACAAAACGTTTTATGTGATAAGAGGACAAATGAGCAATGTCACCTGATGGTAAGCAACATGCGCCGCCCATAGACACCAGCAACACTTAAAGTGTTACCGTTGCGTTCCCGATCTTTAAGGGAGTAGGATAGGAAACGATGGGGAAGGGGGGTGGGCTTCCGGGTACCTCTCTCACCGAAGGAAACGCGGCATGAGCCACTTTACGTCGATCTTATGAGAGGTCGTGGTATTTCTCCGGTCAAGCCGGCCCATTCATGCAGCGAACTGCTTGGCTCTACCACTGTAAAAACTGACGACTCTACTACCGATGCTGGCGCTGCTCTTATAAAACATATTTTGGTTGATTGGGCGAACTCGCGGAATGCAATTGGCGTATTCTGTGATCTCTCTAAAGCACAACACACATAAGTAAGCGGAGTCATTACGGTATTAGTTTTACTTTTAAATAATACCTTAAATTTTTGTACATTTACTACTTTTAAGTGTCTGTGAAGACCTACGAAGATAAAGCTTTTTTTTCTTCAATATGATAATTCTGAAGAATTTGTTAGGTAGAACATATTAACAACTTATTAAATTGAAAAACGATTTAGTATTAGATAGCCTGTTTATAGCTCCAGGCTATACAATATGGCGATATAAAATTTGCGAGGTCAGCCAGGTCACAATAGAAGAGGAATTCAATTAACCGATATTAAAAAACAACGGATGTCTGCAAAGTCGATGTACTAGCGATAGTTGAACGTGACAACGTCATACGAAAATACTGATGGAATTATCTGATGATGAATGATAATGATTTTTCAATAGAAAAATCACCTCAGAGCGAGGTAACACCACATCGAGGTAACGTGAGTCATGTTTCCGTGCATGCAGACGGCTCCATCGTATTATAAGACGTTGTCACGTCAAAAAATCGAATATCATATTTTTGTTGTTAGCCTCAATACTAATTAGGTATGTTTGATTTTAAATTTGATTGATTGATTGTGTCCGAGATATTATTATAATTGAATCATTTTAGACAACGTATTGACAGAAAAAATGTAATCCTTTTTAAATATACTACGCACAGAGAAAAGTGGTACAGCTTATGAGAAGAACTGCTTAAAGTCAATAGATACTAAAAACGAAGTCAAATTTCGTCCGGGGACACTAGTTAGTAGGAATTCTAGTTATATTACGTGAGCTGTCCTCTAGATAAAACCAATATACATGTGAACGTGACCTGGAAGACACGTGACCTTGTTAAAAACTGACACCTGGACCCTTAAACAAAATGCAAACGCTTCATATTGATTCCTTCTTCTTCCATCGTTTCTCGGTAGTTAAATAAATAGTCGTCTAGTCTCGGTGGTCCAGTAATCGAGCTCCCCGTTTTTGATTTAGAAATCGTATGATTGATTCCAGGTTCACACCAATGATTTCTCGATATTCTTTTCGGAAGTTATGTGTTATAAATATAGACTGACAGCTATGTGGCCGGTGTATGGTAAGAGGTTCGCCACTTATTCCATTACGTGTAATATTCCGCTGCCTACACCATCGGATGGAAAAGGGCGAGAAATAATATTTGTGCTATGCTGCAGAGGCGTATTTGGCTGCCATTTTGCAAAATTTCATTTCTATTCGTTAATATTTCATGTCAATCAAGACATAACAAAAGTTTTATTTAAGACTTACCTTTTATAAAAAGAAATGGCAACTTCTATCAAGTCGTGGTTTCGAATCCTGGCTCTCTCTCATTCGGAAGTTATACGTGTTAAATAACGGCGACTGAAATATTTGTGCCTGGTGTTTGGCAATAGGTTCCCCACCTATTCCATCTGGGACGTCAACATAAGGGCATTAAATTACACGCTCTAAAGGGCCAGGATCATCTATATTACATACACAATCTATTTATGAAACTTAATTGGATGAAAATTTATGCTGTAATGTTTAAAATCGCTTCGTAAATAAGCCATTATTTCTCGTAAAAAGTAATAAAATAAAAATGGTCAGTGTGGGTTATCCCTAAGACATAGACATATGCCTTCGCGGACTTTTTTGTAGACCTTCTGAAGGTGTTTAATAATGTAGAACATTGTTTTGTTCAATTATAGTACTAAATCTCCAACTATTAAAAGAAACCGCATCAAAATCCGTTGCGTAGTTTTAAAGATATAAGCATATAAGGGGACAGACAGCGGAAAGTGACTTTGTTTTATAAAGTGATGATTAAGAGTACATTTTTCCTTACGGCCTAAGTCTAGTTATAGATTGGAGTTATATAGTTAGGACTTATAGTTGAATAAATTTCTTTAGCTTGAAATACATATTTAACCATTGATAATTATAATTATCCTTTTTTATGGGTTAGGGAGGGAAACGAGCAGGCATATCACCCATTGGCAAGCAACAAATACCGCCCATGGACATCTGATCACAGACAGAAGGTTTCGAAACTGTGTTACGCGGTCGGGGGTTCATAAAATGATTCGCTCGACAATTAATTATTAATTTTATTTATTTTAATATCGAGTTGCTCCTCAATTTGTGGCTACCAAATCTTAAGAGGGGAGCAGGTACGACCTGATGCCGAGTGACCCGCGAAGGCTCACTGCAGGGGTGTCCCGGTGCTCCTCCGAAGTCTCCTCCCAGATGTTGGCAGGCTGCCTTTACACTGTCAGTTGGTCGACAGGAAAAGTTGAGATGAAAGTAGAGATGAAGTTGAGATGATAGTAGAGGTGAAAGTAGAGATGAAGTCGAGGTGAAGTTGAGGTGAAGTTGAGGTGAGTTGAGGTGAAGTTGAGGGCAGCCAATCAATAAAATCAAAAGTTTAGTTGAAGGTTTAGGTTATTCTGACTCCTTTCTTGGTAATAGTCTCAAATGAAATGGCCGAATATCCTTTCTAATTTTAAAATGTCTGGTCAGTCTGTCATATCAAATAATTACCTACCTACTTTATAGAATATGTTTTATTTATTAATTTTCGTATACTACCTTCAGTTGTATTTTTATTTATGACCCGGAAACCGTGTCTTTGAAGCCTAAATTTATTATGATGAAAATTGACATTGTCACTCAACGTGACAACTGGGATTGGAAGGGGAGCCGTAAAGTTATCCGGATACCTCTCTCACCGAGCGAAACGACATTCCCATTACAATAATGTAGCGAACTGCGTGACTGTAGCACTGTTCAAAATCTGGAATTATTATTATCGTTGTCGAAGAATTGCAATCACTAAATATAATTCATGATATTAATCCTCGTAGATCCATCTATTAGTCTGAAATCGGTCTGATAATTACTGGCATTGTGACACAAAGGAAAAGTAATTATAGAACTTAAACGTAAAGTATGCGCACCCACTTACAACTTTGAACACTTGCTTACAAACTTTTACTGAGATGAGTTCCATGACCATAGTTTGGTCATTAATGAGTATGAACCATAGAGAAACTATTTATAATTTATTTACTAATAGTTGACTCGGCGTACTTTGTTCCGTTATAAAAGTAATACTTGAATAAGTAAATTTTGGATTTATCGCTTTTTGATTACTACATCATACATGAATTATAGACACAAACCACCCCGTTGACACCCTCTATGTATTAAAAAACCCGCCTAAAAATCCGTTGCGTAGCTTTAAAGATATAAGCATAGGTACAGATAGCGGAAAGTGACTTTATTTTAAACTATGTAATGATGATTGAGTAATTCAGTTTTTTTTCTTTTAAACATAACTTCACGCCTTTGTTACCCGAAGGTTTAGGCAGTGGCTGTTAAGCCTCGTCTCGCCGTTATGTTTACGTCCCAAATGAAATAGGTGGTGAACCCATCGCCATACCGGGCACAAAAGTTTTTCAGTCATCGATATTTTTCACACATAACTCCGAAAACAATTTCGAAATGTCATTGGTGTGAGCCAGTGTCAGGATTCGAACCTGGACCTTTGGATCAGAAGCCGTGTGCTCGACCACTGGACCACCGAGCACTGGGCCACTTTTTTCTTTTACACTCAAAATATTCTACGGTAACATTATTGTTACCCTCACCCTAGTAAGACATTACTGTCTCACTCGAGTGAGGGTTAAATACTCTGTTTTTGAATGAAAATTCCCAGATTCGAGGCTCACATCAATTACTTTTCCAGTATGCTGAAACACTGGTCACCAAGTTAAAGAGAAGTTACTAGATAATTTAAAATGACATTGTGAATGATTTACTTCTCTCAGAATATGTTAAGAAATGTGCCAGCTGAACATATTTTAGATAAAGGTCTTGTTGTATGTTGTATTTCTTTGTCAATTTCTATTACTATTTAGAAGTGTTACAGATAAAATAAGAAAAAAAAAACGCTTTTACTGAAATATTTTTATTTATTTCCAGGAAAATTGGCAATCGGATAGAATCGGACTCTCTTGCCATTGGCCCGTTTACCAATTTTTTTTATGGGATAGGAGGGCAAACGAGCAAGCGTGTCACCTGACGGTTAGCAACTGCGCATGGACACTGGCAACACATATAGTGTTGCCGTTGCGTTGCCAACCTGTAAGGGAGTAGGATACTCCTCTCTCACCGAACGAAACGCGGCATGAGCCACTTTACGTCAATCTTCTGAGAGGTCGTGGTATTTCACCGGTTGAGCCGGACTATTCATGCAGCGAACTGCTTGGCTCTACCACTGTGACCAATTATTAAACTAAGTTATTTTAACAGATAACCTTGAATTACTTCTACAATCAATCTGAAAACAAACAAAGTAGTACCTAGTATGTAGTTATCATTCCTTGTATCGTGAAGAAATATTACTAGTGTGAGTGTTCCCAATGGAAGACACTGTGTATATTATTAAATTTAATTCCTTATTAAATAACTTCCATATTAGTCGTCGTATTACACCAATTTAAAATGTGACTTATCTATATGCTTCATGATTCGTCTTGTACCAGAATTATATAAAATGTGAGCATCAGAATTACCCTGCTTCTAGCAGAATCACCATGAGCAACTAGATAGAGCAATTACAGATGATTTCTAGAAGAAATATCGATATCTAGAAGATTAATATGATAAGATAAGATAAATTATGGTACATATAGCAAAATAATAAATATCTTTTACAATTTTCTTGTCTCACTGTCTGTCTGTTTGTTCCGGCTAATCTCAGAAATGGCTGGACAGATTTTTATTGGTGGTAAGCTGATGTAATAAGGAGTCATTTAGGCTGCTTTTATTTCCTCATTTACTGCTTCTGAGGCGAAACAAGATTCGCCGGGTCAGCTGGTGTTATATAAATAAATGTATGTATAATTGCAAGAGTCAGTATTATGTTCGTGTCCTTGCAAGAGTCAGTACGCTGTAATGAGTTCAGGATATTGAGCTGGCAATAAAAGTGAACCCCCATTGGACCCCTACAGTTTTATTTTTATCACAATTTTAGAAATATAGGATAAATTGTATTAAACTATTGAAGTTTATTTTAATAATAGTTTCAAATATTACGAATAATTCCAATTGTTGCTAGTAAATAAGCAAGTAAGCTGATCGCTTATATCTCAAGAATTCTGTGTTTTGGACGTGACTAGAATATCATCTTAATACATACTTAAAAACCTAATATTATTTAAAATCTCGGCAAATGGTCTAGAAGAAAATGGCTGTTTTTTGTCGATATCGTTATAATCCTTTATTAAAATAATTCAGTGATTAATTTTGAGTTAAGACATTTGATTAATGAAAGGGTCTACTAATTTTCTTACCTTATTCTTTTTTCTTACCTTTTTGTGCAAATTACTTGAATAACAAATAAATAAGAAATTAATTAACTTGAAAATCAAAGGATACTTAAATATTGTTTCAAAGAACGCGGATAATTAGGAAAGAAGAACAAATAATGGATCCATATACGAAGAAGGGATCCTTTTATCTCAAATTAATTAAAATAAAAGGCTTTAACGTATTTCGATTTCAGTCTTAACTAAGTTTTTAAATTTAAGGAACTTAAATGCAATCCAACCTACCTATTGTTAGGACCATCGATTGGCTTCAATTAAAACGTAACATCACGGCTTTTGTAGGTTGCTTGTGTAGGCAGCGGCTTTTAAGGACTCGACTCGCCGTTAAATTACGTCCTAAACAAAATAGATGTCGATCCTATTGCCGTACACCGTGCACAAATCCGAAAAGCAATCTGAGTAATCATTTGTGTGAGCCCGGAATCGAACCGACGACTTCTGAATCAGAAGCCCGACCACTGGACCACCTGTCATAAAACTCATTCAAATAGTAAAAATTTCTTGCAATTGCCCTTTTAGAAATAAATATAACCTTGGAACCCAAATAAATACTGTTATGAGCTTCTGGCTGTTAATATTGACTTTTTGCTGTCAACAAAGGTTGTTTTCAAATAGCCAATTGTTTATTACCATCATTCATCATATCAAAGAGAATAAGTCTCGTTAAATTGTAAATTGCGTGACCTTAGGGTAGGTACAAATAACCTTCAGGTGGGTTTTAAACTAACACTCATATACTCAGTAGGATAAGAGCTACTACTAAACTGGTGCCAACAATTAACTAAAGAAAAGTTTGAAAATATTTAAGGTCTCGGCGGTCCAGTCGCTGGTTCGAATCCTGGCTCACACTAATGAGTTTTCGTAATTAATTTCGAAAGTTATGTGTGATACATATCGATGACTGAAAGTTTTGTGCTCGGTATGGCAATAGGGTCGCCACCTGTTCCATTTGGGACGTAAACATAACGACGAGTCGAGGCTTAACGGCAACTGCCTTCGGGTAAGCAGGCGGGTAGAAGGGCTCTACCCTTCTACCCGCTCTACTTCAAAAAGGCGTAAAGTTATGTGATTTTAAAATATTTCAAACACATGTAACTGGTTAGTTATTACACTTATAAAATAGACTCTTTGATGTTATAAAGAGGACTAAGAACAATTAAATATGAAATCTTTTCTGGGTATTATTTGAATGCATATTATGTCGATATAAAAAACAAATATCTAAAAAGTAAGGCTAACACCAATGATTTATAAATTCTTTTCTTTTCAAAAGTAACATTTTATAAATATCGAGGGACTCACAAAATCCTCAATTTATTGGCTTGATTTTTAGACATGTCGTGTAATAATTTATTTTGCTATGATTCTCGTTTATTCAAAGACATCTGATAAAACATGAGGCATCAGTCCTAAAAGACAAATTAACTTAACAACTACTACCAAATGAGTCGTAACCTATTTGTACAAATATTCAATATAATCTTGAATATAATATAACCTCTACTTATTTCACAATTATATGTACTCTATTAGTGGTCAACTTTTTCTCTTATATAATGCTCCGATGGTTCCGACATGTAGATAGAATGGATGATGCAATATTGACTAAGCAGATATACAATGCAAAAGCGGATGGATGTAGGATTCGAGGATGGCCAAGACACACATTCCATGACCAAAAAGAACGTGTTCTAGAAGAAGGTGATGTTAGGAGCCTTAAAAATAGACGCGCGTGCATGAAAAGAGTTATGAAAGTCAACGAAGCAAGTGCGGAGTGTAAGAATCGTGCTTAATGTCGCTCAGTTCTCTCTTACTACCCCGTAACGTGAAGGTGAAGTTATGTTTATGTATGTTTGTATTAATAACTAGTGTTTCGTTATTTCCTATTAATAATTAGCAAAACCCAATACTTTTACACAAAAAGTTTTCTTCATGTCTTTCGATAGCACTTATTTTACTGTCACGGCCTCCTTAACCTATTTGAATAAAGTATGCCTCAGCAAATCCTCATTTTTATAAATGGTTTAAAAAAAGTACACTTGTAATAATCGGCTATTTATTTCACTATTTCAAAACAAAACATGAGTTTTTCAACAAAATTAAAGCATACAAAAATTATGAACTGGCATGGTGTGCAATTTTATTACACAAATGGGCACAAAGTACAACTAAACTTATTTAAGACACGACTAACCTTATAATTTATCACACCAAATAAATAATATTAACTATTCACGCTTATAGATTATATATAATGATTTATATATTCTTATAATTAATACTTAATAACTAACTAACTAGTTAATAACTAGATTTTAAGCACCTTTTGGAACTTCTTCTTATGAATTGAAAAAAAAACAAAAACACAAGTTCACTTTAGTCACTTAAAATTTTATGTTCTATTATCAAAACGTCTTACAATATTAACTGCATTTGTAGCAATTCCTATTTAACTTTTATCATTTCCGATTGAGGATTACGAACACTAAAGCAGATGCCCTGTGTATAGTTCAAAGATAGGCGACCGTCGTGATGGTCGCGCTTCGGGACCGCTACGTCTTTTGTGATGAGCTCAGATCGCCCTGAACATCACCGAGTGGAAGCACTTTGCGTGCCAATCTCGTGAAGGTGGACCGAAACTGGCGGCTCATGCTGCAGTAAAGTACGAAATTCACCGCTGATCCCACGAGTGCCATTAGATCCATCACCTCGCCTGTGAAGCGAAAAAAAATCCATTATTAATTTTGAATTATTACAATATTTAAAACCCACTTATCGCTAAAATTTACTCTATTTATTATGTGCGAATAAAAACCTATGCATATAAATAAAACTGGAGACACTCCAATTTTCTAATCATTGATTGTAATATAGAAATATTTTCCCTTTTACATAAACGAAAAATTGTCTTTTAAGGTTCGGTACTGTCTATTGACTAAATTTCTTTTTTTATTAGTATTTGTATAAACAAGCAAAACCTGGTGAAAAACCACTAACTCCGCACAAAGACATCTGCAACACTGAGAGGGTAACAATTGAGCTATTTTTAATATGGGACATGGGACATGAGGGGAGGAAGCGGAAGGTGATAGATAGCATTCTCGTCTAATAAAACGCAGCATAAGCCAATACGTCGATTTTCTGAGAAATCCTGTTGCCCATTAATGCAGCGAATTGCTAGGCAGTACCACGGCAATTCTAGATTGTTGGGGTTAACAGAAACCTGTATTAAGTATAGAGAAATAGACATACTTTATAAATTTATAATATTATTTATTCTTATTCAATTGCCATTTGTATCTTGTTGTATATCATTGCGTGTTAAAAATGGCGTATTTTAACATAATTATACTGCTTACCATCTTTCGGTAACGCAAAACTAATAATATAATGTTATAACCAGTCTATAATACTAACCTGTCTGATAATATCAAAATACCTTACAGTAAATATTAAAGACGTGATAGAATTTAAATAAAAGTAAGAAACGGGGATCCCGTTGTCAATTGTAACTGTTTGAATTTATTTATTCAAATTTTGTAGTGTTTCCAATTAATACAAGAACTCTTGTAATTTATTAAACTTGACATCAATACCTTATCGTCACTCCCTCGACCCTTACAATCCAATCCAGACAAAATAGCCAAGAGTCTTATAACAATAGCAGACTGTGTTATACAAGGGAACGGAAAATTAATTATCAAGCTATCCCGGTAATTTACAGAAAAACCTGCGATTTTCCGCGACGCCAGATGGGAACTAAGTTTGTTATTGTATGTATGAATTGAATCTAAATAAAATAAGAATATAATAATATATTTTTAATCACCAATTTACTAACAATCAAAATTAAAAACTACTTTACAATACACACAAGCTTTCATTTTATTAAGAACGAATTCTTTCCATAAAACTGCTAACTTGCCTAATTTAAAATTTGTATTTCAAGAGTGCGCAAATTTGTTCTAACAATAAGTTTTGGAGTAATTAATAAGATGATGCGTAGTCAGGCTGTGTCTGAAAAGGCACGCTTGACGATTCACAATGGTGTGTTGGTACCAACTCTGACATACGGGAGTGAGTGTTGGGTGTGGCAGACGAAGCATGAAAGTAAGGTGAATGCAGTGGAAATGCGTTCTCTGAGAAGTATGTGTGGAGTCACCATTGCGGATCGAATAAAAAATAGCGTGATAAGGGAGAAATGCAAGTTGAAGGATGATGTGGTGACCAAAGTGGAGAGAAGTATGTTAAGATGGTTTGGTCATATTGCAAGAATGGATGAAAGCCGAATGACTAAAAGAGTATACGAAGCGAATGTGAGTGGCAGGGTCGGGATCGGGAGACCAAGACGGAGCTACCACGACCAAATAAGTGGTCTGTTTAAAAAAGGCAAGATGCGTAGCACCCGAAACCGACGTAAATGCATGACGAGATGTATGACTGTGGATGAGGCGAAAGATGTGTGTCAGGATCGTAGCTTGTGGAAAGCCAAAGTCTCTGCCTACCCCCATGGGATACAGGCGTGAGCTTATGTATGTATGTAATAAGTATACTCGAATTATTAAGAATTAGAGTATACTGACGTCAGACTAACTTTCTTGAATTTCCCAGCGTGTATAGAATATTAACTCCAGCTAACGGTTCAAAATAATATCTGATATAATAATATTTAATAGTAGTTAGAGATCACAAGTTCGAATCCAAGTACCTACTAACAAATATCCTCTCCGAATATTTTCAGAAGTTATATTCTGATAAACATCTTTAACTGACATAACTGTGCCAATGTACAAGAATAGACTCCACATGGTACTTAATAATTCTAACTATATATGGAGACATTGATAATACCAACTGCCTACAATTTCGGGTAAATTGGGTCTGAATTATATCTAATAATACATTTTATCTTGTTGGTAACAAAATCTTTTAAAAGATTCAATGGTGAAACATTATTTACAATATTTTTGATCAATAAATGTCTATCAATATAAGTATATCTCCTTTCAACGTACTCTTTTAAATGCGTCATGCCTACATCATATATAAAAAGATTGATGATCAAACTGACTGTAGCTATAGTTTATTAAAATTAAATAGTTTTACACAAAAAGCTATGAACTAATGAGCATAATACATACAATAACTGTAATAATTAAACTTGATCAGTTATTACAATCGAAGAAATACATTGCAAAAGAAAAATTAAAAAATAATAGCCACATTTTAATTGGATCTTTGTTTATTTTCCATCATAATATAAACTTCAATAACTTTCTGGTATATTTCAAAAACTTTTGAAAGAACATTCGTATATACTATTCTTTTTAATATCAATTAAAATAATGTGAGATTAACGCCCGAATACTGAACCGCCACTCAAATTTGACAATCAATAAAGTGCTACTTACTGCTCAAATTTCACGTATTCTGTCTAATGTGACAGCTACTTAAACGCTTAAGTAGCGCTTATATATTTGAGTGGCGGTTCAGTATTCGGGCTTAAGACATATATATAATAATCTTGTTGACAAGAAAACAAATGAAATACTGATTAATACATACATACATAACTTCAAGCCAAATCCCTTGCAGGGTAGGCTGAGAAAACGGAGCGCCATAAGGCACGATTCTTACACACCTCGCTCGCTTCGTTGACTTTCATAACTCTTTTCATGCACGCGCGTCGTTTTTTGAGGCTCCTAACATCACCTTCCTCTAGAACACGTTCTATTTGGTCACAGAATGTGTGTCTTGGCCGTACTCGACTCCTACATCCATCCGCTTTTGCTTTTTATATCCCCTTAGTCAATCTTGCATCATTCATCCTTTCTACACGTCCAAACCATCGGAGCATGCCCTTTCTTATTTTTTTACACTGAAAACTGATTATACTCTGTCCACGATAAGTATGGTTTTTTGACAGCTCATGCCCACGAAGTACCGTATTGTGTCAAATTACATATCATAAAAAATAATATTAAAAAAAAATTATGTACTTCATGGACAGTCACCGCCCACTTAGTGACGTGCCAAAAATTACCATTTCTTAAATTGTGCCTCTGAAATAGATAATTGGTATATAATTGATAGAAATAAATGTTAGTATGTAAATAGTATGTAATCAATACATATTAAGTTTTCCATTGTACATTTTCAAAATTAAAACGCGTCGTTGAGTTTGTTGATTATCCTTGAATCAAAGACGTCATGCATGAACAACAGGAAAAAAATGCGTAATCGATTATGATTTTATAAAATCGAGGATTTTTTAATATCGATAGAATATACAATCAATCTTACTTTCGGACATCACCAACTATGTCAGTTGGCGACCTGTCAAAAAACCATTCTCATCGTGGACAGAGTATAATATGATTGAATAAAGAATAAATAACGTAGATTTTAATTATTTGTACTTCGTCAAGTGACACAAAAAAAAAATGACACTTTGAAAAGGGAATGCGCTAATGGATTGTATCACATTTCACAATAGCTGTTGCACGCACTCCCGCCGCAATTCTAATGATGCTCACTTTTTACATTGTCATCAGATTTCAATGAAACAATGCCAAGTCATGCTCCAAGTTATGGCCGAACAATATCTTAAAGATTTTTAACGAGGCTATAAATTTCAGAAATTTATTTACGTTAGATAAGTATTGGTATTGATTACTAACAAAATTCTGACATATAATATGAAAATCGCTCTTGTGAATCTCACATGGTATTATATAATGTTAGTTTTTTTATGGTATAGGAGGGAAAACGAGCAAGCGTGTCACCTGATGGTAAGCAACCTGCGCTCCGCCCATGGAAACCAGCAACACATATAGTGTTACCGTTCCGTTAACGACCTTTAATGGTGTAGAATAGGAAAGGGTGGTGAAGAGGTGTGGGCCTCTGGGTACCACTCTCACCTTTATGGTCGGCTTTATTAAATAACGAAGGTCTGGCGGTCGCTGGCTCTTACTCTATAACACTGTTAGTGTTCTTATCTTCTCTCTATAGTGTTTTTATCTTCTGCTATCCAAAAGTGTAGGCAGCGCCTTGATGCCTCGACTCGCCAAATTTTCATGTCCCAAATGGGAAAATATAACATATTGCACAATTTGCCAGTCATCGACATTTATCACAGTTATTGGCAGTCAGGAATCAATACGACGACTCACGACACCTAGTTTTAGAAACGTGAATTTACAGTTACTTTAACAAGTATAGTTAAATACATTATATTAATTAATAACTAAACTATTCCATTCCAACAACAAACTATTGTGTAAGTGTGAATTATGTACGATGTATTCAGGACACTAAAGGCCCATTTAGACGGAGACAATTTCTCGTACGTTTCGGTACGAGAAACCATACGCTACTATCACAAGCAATAATCGCCATAACACAATCGTATCAGAATGTTTACATACTGGCAAGAAATAAAATCTCGCCTATGATTATGTCATACGAGATTCACATATGACTTATCGCCAGGCGATAATTGCCTATGTTTGTTTACACGACGAAAATATTGTAAACAGATTCTTGCTTACGAGAATCTCAACTAGTATAAACACGATCTCGTCTGACATATTTTCAAGTTCATACGAGTATCGTACAAATCGGTTTGTATTGTTTTTAGCGCGAGATTCGAGTTTAGTGATTATATGACACAAAAATCTTATAAATTCGGAACTGCCGACAATATCAAGTTTATTGAACTGTATAGAAGTTGGTCCAATTTCTTGAAGTAAATATAAAAATTGAGTTTTTGTGACCCGAAACATATTTTTGAAAGTCTCTTCATCTTCCAATTGTAATTCAAGGCCCAACATGTTAGGTGCCCCCAAATCATTTCTCCTCGCTATCCATTTTTTAACCCAACACCTTTTCTTCTGTTTCCGTTTAACTAATTCCTGCCTTAGAAGAGCAGATATAATTAAAACACCCTCGCGCTCTGCATTCATGGTAGCAACTGGCATAAAATCTCGAAATACGATTACTGGTTTAAAATTCTGTTTACACGGACACAATAATATTCCGTTGCGAGGCAATTGTCGCCCAAGGTAACGAGCGAGAAGAGTGAATGTTTAGACGAAAAAAATGTTTTATATTCTTTCGATAATCGTATCTTCGAGACGAAAAACTCTCTCCGTCTAAATGGGCCTTAATATGATATTTGATACTTATATCTAACTAGCTGACCCGGCAAACGTTGTCTTGCCAAAAAATAAAATTTTAAAAATTGGGGTTGATCGTAGGGGGTTGAAAATTTAGGGTTGTATATATTTTTAAAACGGAAATATATCGAAAAATAACAAAAAAAAAATTGAGGGGTGCACCCTTGTGATTTAGGGGGATGAAAAATAGATTTTGTCCTATTCTCAGACTTACCCGATATGCATACAAAATTTCATGAGAATCGGTCAAGCCGTTTCGTAGGAGTATGGGAACGAAAATTGTGACACGAGAATTTTATATATTATTAGATTAAGTAATTTGTAGTTAGTATTTACTAATGTATGCTTAAAGTTCATAGACCTAATTAAATTTGATAACGAGGCCATGTCTGTGAAAATTCTCTATTTAAATATAAGATATATTTCACAGAGTAATTTTTATATATGATATTGCAAATGATTGGTATTAATTTCCAGCAAATGAGTGTCATGGCATTTCGAGGAAGTTAGAATGTATATATACGGTCTTGCTAGCGTCTTTAGTCCTTACGTATATGTATGGTATGACACCGAATGAATGACTTTTCCGCAATTGTTATTAAAAGTAAGCGTTTGAACTTCTATCCTTTCTATTCCGTAATAGTTGTTCCGGGGACTGAATAGGTTTAAATAAATACGGACCTCAGGGGAACAAATAGCACAACACGCGTACGACATCAGATCGACTTTCTTGATTGCTTATAAATTACTATCAATACCATTGTCATTAAAATTCAGACCTCATCTGAGTCCAACGATTGCGAAAAAAACCTTTAGTGAAAGTAATCGAGTTGCGGGAATCGTACGTATTAATGTCATCAAAGCTCGTATAATAAAATCGATAACTGTAGTTGAAAGCTTTGAACATGCCTTATACAGTTCAGTAAAGTGGAAAATTACGGGTACATCGGTTGATGTTTGCGAGATCTTTATAAGCGAAAATAGCTTTGATAACGCATTCAATAATAATTACCAAGTACTATAGATAATAAAACAAAATGTTTTGATAAATATATATATTTTTTATAGACTTATACACGATTATTAATACGAAGAGGTATGAGTTGGTCAAGACTCGTCGACTAAAATAACTGTCCCTAAGAAATGCGAGGAGCATTTCTTAGACACTGGACCACCGAGACTTTCGTTATATGTTTTATTAAAAATTAATTTTTTTGTTCTTGATCACCAAGCAAAATAGAGAGAGAGTTAAAAGAGATATAATATTTTAATCTTGATTATATAGTAAGAATCAATACATATTTTCTTAATCCTTGAGTTTATTTCTAAGGATAGCGTGGTGGCATGAGGATATTTTTTTCTTAAGTTTTCTTTTCTTATAATAAAAGTACATTTTAACCTTGCAGCATATTTGATCCATGTACTATTTAGATATTTTTATAAAAAATCTTATAGAACGACAAGTAAAACCAAAGTCCTTCTAAATTGCCTTTTACAATCGAAAATCGTGCACTCGAATAGATAATCCAAAGTCGATAGCAGACAGACGGATAGTACAATTCCGAAATAGATTTCGGCTCCTAATTGGCATGATTCACTAACCTAAGCGCTGCCATTTCTTTTGTATAATGATACACATCAATTTGTGGTGGACATTTTCTTAATCTCTTCATGTTTTCTTATCTGGATATTTATTTTTTTCTTGTATCTAGAGATATAACAGGGGAAATGATTGGAAGGTAATATCTGGTGCCTTAAACCGACGAACGTGTATGACATGACTTATCAAAGTCAATGACCATTTTTATTTTTTTACTTTTTACGAGAAATAATGGCTTATTTACGAAGCGATTTTAAACATTACAGCATTAATTTTCATCCAATTAAGTGTCTTAAATAGATTGTGCATGTAATATAGATGATTAAACGAATATTTTCGAAGATAATGCAATATTAACATTGCGGGACAACAGTTAAAGCCAATAAATAGCACAATTTTAACCTCATGATATCCAAAACTTATTCATTTATTACTTTTGATGCGGAACAAAGTTCGCCGGGTCAGCTAGTATATATATATTATATAACACTGACACTACCGGACACACCCAATTCTATTGTGTATTAAGGGCGTGGAAGCATGAAAAACAATTAATTAATTATGATTAAAAAACTAAAACTCATATCTATATATAACTTATGAAATCCTTTCGTATTTTCTGTTTTAACTATCTTTCTGATATTTCGCTTTTCTTGATAATATTAGTTGAGTTATTTTATGGGAAAGAAGGGCAAATCAGTGGGTCACCTGATGGTAAGCAACTACTCACTGCACATGAACACCGTAGTGCGTTGCCGCCCTTTAAGAGAGTAGGAGGAAGAGGAAAGGGGATCGCGCCTTAGGATGCCTTTCTCACCGAAGGAAACGCGGCACGAGCCACTTCAAGGTGATATTCCAAGAGGTTGTGGTATTTCACCGGTTGAGCCGGCCCATTCATGCAGTGACTGCAAGACTCTACCACTGTTTGAAAGGTTTTTGTTTTTTTTTTATTCACAACGTGGAACAGTCCACACAGTGTGGTTGCAAAGTATACAATAATTCAAACGTACGGTAGTACTTTTTAGGTTGGGCTAAAAATATTAGAATTTTATGAAAACAGACTTAACAGATAAATAACTTAATAATAAGAACAAGTCCAATTATACAGCTATTGCCAAGCATTGCTTGTATATTAATAGTGCAGATTATTGTATGGAAATACGCATTATTGTAGATTGTAGTATATCGAAATGTGGAACTGTAGACTAAACAACACTAGTCTATTAAAATCCTACCATAAACATTGCAAAAAGCTTAGATATTGATGTTTCAAAATGTTATTATTGTTATAATGTTATTATTCCCAAACTGTGTTGCCATCAATAAATTGTAAATTAACCAGTTTAGTGTGATTCAGAATACATACAATTTACTTACGCCCGAATACTGAACCGCCACTCAAATCTAACAATCAATAAAGTGCTACTTACTGGCTCAAATTTCATGCATTCTGTCTAATGTGACAGCTACTTAGACGCTTTAGGAGCGCTTATATGTTTGAGTGGCGGTTCAGTATTCGGCCTTTACAGAGCTATTTGCTAAGTACTGATCAAATATCATTGTTAAATAGATTAAAGGGTACCAAATACCTTTAGACATCTTAGAGATATCTGATGATTGGAACCTGAGATGACATTCATGTGGAATTATTTTGTCATTAAATTTAAATTATTAAGCCTATTTATTTGCTAATTATTGTAACTCCGCGTCTTTTAAATATAAACCTGTAGGCAGCGCCAATTACTCCTCGACTCGCCGACCTTTATTAGTACAAAATTTTGATGTGGAACATCAATGGGCGATGGTCAACCTGATTGTTGGCGTGGCGATACAGGCCGTGGTGGTACATCGCCACGATATCCCTACTATTATAATATGATGAAATACTCTACTCAGTCTACAGTTAACATTTTTTTTAATTGAAAATAAATTTATTTAAAATAAAGTGTCATCATTGACAAAAAACTTAATAAAAATAAAATTTTATGTTATGACATATTTAGTTCCTGTCTTAATGTGTACTTTTGTGCCTATTATTATTATATTATGTCTACTTATTGATGATCACAGCATTAAAAAATCAAGTTAATCTTTTAAATATAAAAAAAACAGTCATTCAACTTACCAAAAGCATAATAGCATATTTGAAATAGGTGAGGAGCTATCGCAGTGAGTAGCCCAAACAGTGCTTGCGGTAGTTCAGTGGCAAGAAACAAGCCAAGGAGTGCCACCAACATCCTCGTGGTGCGATCAGTCCGTCCGCCACCTCCGCCTCGCTTCCCGCCATCATCATTGAGTCGGGCTTTCTCAGCCTAAACATTTTAATAGAATAATGAAAATTATAGAGATATTTTTTATACATTTTATAGGGCAATCGAGCAACTTGGTGATAAGTGACTAGCGCCGCAAGTGTAAATTTGTAACACTAAAAGGGTAACAAGTTCGTGGTCAGTTATTATGATTTGGTAGTGAAGAATAGAGCAAGGGGGTGGGACTTCCCAACATCTCACTCACCGAACAAAACCTGGTTAGGTCTAGCCGACGCACTCGATATGTATGCTCTTTTCATTTCAGTAGTTCATTCCGTAATTTTGCGATGATACATCAATCAATCAATGAATCATCAATTTAATATCGATTTCTAGTAAGCTAGTCTCATGTGAACTCTTATTAGGAGTCATAATTTACCGTATTTTATTTGTATTCGGTATTGTTGGTATTTCTTCCCTAAAAAACCGGATGCAATTGTGCAAATATTCAAATACTTAAATTTTTTATACATAACATAAGTTTACGCCTTTTTCTACCCGAAGGTGTAGGCAGTGACTGTTAAGCCTCGACTCGCTGTTATGTTTACGTCCCAAATAGAATAGGTGGGGAACCTATTGCCTTACCGGGCACAAAGTTTTTATAGTCATCGATATCCCACATAACTTTCTAAATTAATTTCCAAAAGTCATTAGTGTGTGCCAGGATTCGAACCCGCCAAATTTTTATACATGAAATAGAAAAACGCTATAAAATGAGTACCTACCATCATTAATTATAACATCAAATTTGAACTCACCTCGTTGGTTATGATTGCTGACTTTTTCAATAATTTCTGTCTTCTCCTATCGCTTGATTTCATTTTTAATATAAGCAATACACTTAATATAGATAACACTATACACGGTATTAGTTTTATAAATACACTATATATCCAGAAAATAGCCGTCAGCAGGTCATTATTATGTGTCATAGTTATAGCATACTGGGGTTCTGTAATAATAGTTTCATTGACACCATCGGTATCATTAAATGTATTATTATTGTTCATGAATGTATTTTTCGATTTCGTTTTGATTTCTTCTATATTCATTGCGAAATATATTGGTAGACATAATATTGGGCATACAACATATGCCATAGCGATAGCAATATTAGTGTTCTTCTTGTTACATAACGTTCTATTCTTCTGTGGAAATTTTATCGCTATATATCTCCACACTGCTAGTGTTATCGTCAGCCATATGGAGATTGTATGAAAAGTTTGGCTGAATATTGAATGGAAATAGACAAATACCGCCCACACGTAAGAGTTACGATTGAGTTCCGAACTGATATTCGTGTAAATGTGTAAAGCAAGAGGTATGTAATCAATCATTACTAGTAGATCGGCAACTGCCAGTCCAGTAAGAATAGAATTTGTAGAAGAAGCCATCTCTTTGCGGCTGAGTACGGCTATATTGACAGAATTTGCAGCACAGCCCAGCAGACAAATAACCAAGGCAATATAGCCGTGGATCTGTACGTAAACTCCTTGAAACGCCTTCCCTTCTGTTACACAGTAACCGACAGCATCGTTCATATTAGTTGTCATTTTTAGACTTTTCTTTTTAAGTCTTCAAAAGATGTTAATGTCTCTGCGAACTCAGCATTCATTGTCTGGAAAGAAAGAAAAAACTGGTTATTAAACATTATATGGTGCATTTTTAATTGGTCCTACAGAATAGGTGACGACATCTATATATTATTGATTACATTTAAAACGATGAAGATTATACGTATACACATTTTTCGATTTCGTTCTATTTGGAGAACCTCAGCTCAGACCACATTCCATAGATACTCAGGCATAGTTCTATTACTATTTTACTCAAAGTATAAATCACACAATATTAAATTTAGTAAACGATTAAAATATGTAAATTACTTATTAAACTCTTCTCGTTAAAACAACTTTATTGCATACGAGTACTAGCAGACCGCGCGAACTTCGTACCGCTATATTGTATGTAGCTTCCCGCCTCACGGTGTTACTCGCGTACAAACAAAATGTCGATGTCGACGATGATTACACATATCCTATGTTACTCAGTGATAATGTAGCTTTCTAAAGAAAAAAGAATTATTAAAATCGGTCCAGTAATTTTTGAGTTTTTTTTTTATGAGATAGGAGGGCAAACGAGCAGGCGTGTCATCTGATGGTAAGCAACCAACGCCGCCCATGGACACCAGCAACACATATAGTGTTACTGATGCGTTGCCGACCTTTATGGGATAGGGGATAGGAAAGGACAGGGGAAGGGGGGTGGGCCTCCGGGTACCTTTCTCACCGAACAAAACGCGGCATGAGCCACTTTACGTCGGTCTTCTGAGAGGTCGTGGTATTTCACCGGTCGAGCCGGCCCATTCATGCAGCGAACTGCTTGGCTCTACCACTTATTTTGGCTCTTTATTCGTTACATACAAAAATACAAATCTTTCCTCTTTATAATATTATTATTAGTGTAGATTAGTATGCTAAATTAAACGAGTAAACTAATAAATAAATTAGCTAACTAACACGCAACCGACTTCATAAGTATTCATCGCAGCAACAAGTAATTAGCCGGATGTACCCATATATATGTGCAAATTGCTGAATTCATTTGAATTCAGCAATTTGTATAAAGTTTCATTATGAATTCATTTGAATTCAGCAATTTGTATAAAGTTTCATTAGATTGTAAGCGTTCTACAATTTTGTACATATATATAATATAATATATCAAAATACTTGTCCATTTCTTAAAATAATTAAATTAATGTTATGATTTCGTTTGTCTGTAATATAAACTTTGCATTGTTGTCGCTTTGTTATATTTTGTTTTATTTCTATTTATTATAACTTCACACCTTTATACCTGAAGGTGTCGACAGCGGCTGTTGAACTTTGATTCGCCGAATTTTGGCATCCCAAATGGTATAGGCGGCATAACCTATTGCCATACATAGATGACTTTGTCAGTCATCAATATTTATCACGCATTACTTCAGAAAAGAATTCGAGAAATTATTAGTTTGAGTCCGGATACGATCCCACGAGTTTTAATGCAGAAGCTGAGACGATTTTTTAAAAAATCATTTATTTACTTCCATGTACAAAATATAAAAACCTACTGCAAGGCACAGTCGTAATGTTTAAGCTTTCAGTTTTATTGTCAATCATTTAAAGCTCCATATAACTTCGAATTTTATGACCAAGGTCTTTTAAACCAATGACTTGACTTTGCTAGGTTCTCATTGTTAACTAAACAATTATTTTCTTCTTTCTATTTAATGACCGTGCTGTGTGGCGCCGGCTTAGGATACCACCCCGGGACCAAGGGAAAAGCTAGAAGAATGGGCAGCAGCATTCTCTCTCAAGGAAATACAGCCTACTGCGATCGCCAACCCGCCTGCCAAGCGTGGCGATTATGGCAAAAACCCCTTATGATTGAGCGGACCGGCAGTTGTGGCGCTCTATGGGGGAGGCCTATGTCCGGCAGTGGACCTCAAAAGGCTAATGATGATGATGATTTAATGACCACTAAATAACGCTAAAAAATGTACATTAAGTTATAATTATTTTATTACATGATTTTAACAGCCTTGTATCAGGTTTCTGTAGCTCAATTTCAGTATTTACAAATTCGAGTATGAAAGTATTAAATCAAATAATTCAGAACAAAAGTATATTAAGTTGACAAGCTGACCCCGGCAAACTTTATTTCGTCATATTATATAACTTAAGCACTAAAAGCCCACTGCTCCGCTATTGGTTTTGGCATAATCATATCTAATATATAAAATTCTCGTGTCGCGGTGTTTGTTGTTAAACTCCTCCGAAACGGCTTGACCGATTCTAATGAAATTTTGTATACATATCGGGTAGGTCTGAGAATCGGACAACATCTATTTTATCTACCTATCCCCCTAAATGTTAAGGGTAGCCCTCCCCTATTTTTTTTTTAATTTTTCGATATATTTCTGTTTTTTATTTTTTTATAAAACGAGATACAAAAATACATACAACCCTAAATTTTCAACCCCTTACGATCAACCCCTATTTTTTTAAATTTTATTTTTTGGCGTTATCGTTTGGCGGGTCAACTAGTATATCATGAAATTTTCGTCATTTAATCATTACATAGTATAAAATAAAGTCACTTTCCGCTGTCTATCCCCTTATATGCTTAGATGTATGAAACTCAACGGATTTTGATGCGGATTTTTTCTTAATAGATAGGAGGTGTCAACGTCGCCGGGTCAGCTAGTTGCCCATACAATTCCTGAGATTAGCACGTACCTACAACCAAACAAATAAACTGTCACGATAATCCAGCTAACGCTCTAAAATACTGCATTGGAGTGACATCTGTCGATATAATAGGGTACTGCGACAGAATTATCAATGGAAGAAACCTAGTAGAAATCTGTGGATTTTATTTGTAACGACGGTGAACCCGTAAGTACGTCTTCGTCAACGAATAAAAATCAAATTAGAACTAATTAAATTCACTAATAGAATAAAACATATATTAAACCGATAAATAATATATAAACTATTAAATTAAGAATCTTAAGAAGTCTATGACTTACTCCCACTCCGGAATCCGAATGACATATCATATCGTTAGATTTCGAAAATATACAATGACCTCTTTCTCTTTGACGCCGTCGCCTTGCTAACATCTCACAAGCACGCTATCGACGGCATAGAAAATTCTAAACTGGATAGCCTGATCTCCGACATCAAGCTACTATTTTAACCCTTAAGGGTGAGTTTATTTATTTATTTATACTTTATTGTACACAAGAGATAATGTATACACAGAAAAAACCTTATAATTATGATAGCACAATGGGCGGATGTATTGCTGTAAGCAATTTCTGCCAGGCAACCTTAGGATGGACATGATAAATTTAGAGTGGGCAGTAACTGTTGCGTATAATTTAAATAATGATTATATAAAAATTCTTATAGGTAATATAATTTATTAAAATAAAAAAACAAAAATCTATAATTATATTTATGTATATATACATACATACACCTACATATACTTACATAGATTAAAATAATATTTACAGATTTACATACACGTACATTGTTGCGCTAATGGGTCGTGGCGAGGCACCGGGCTCCCACATACTGGCTCACCCAGCTCCTCACAGGTCACGGCTGTTTCGGCAAGTACCTGTGGGAGCTGGTGGGGGTCCTCTCGGAGCCCGTGTGCCACCACTGCGCGTCCGGCGCCGTGGACACGGCCGAACACACCTTGGCCGTGTGCACGGGCTGGGACGCCCAACGCGCCGAACTCGTTGGCGCGATCGGGGGAGACTTGTCGCTGCCGGCCGTCGTCGCGGCCATGGCCGGCAGCGACCAGTGTTGGGCCGCCGTCGCCTCGTACGCTAGCGAGGTGATGGCGGCCAAAAGAGAAGCCCTGCGGGAGCGCGAGCGTGCCGGCGGCACGCTCCCACCCCGCCGGGCCCCGGCCAGGGGCCGCCGTCGAATCTGATGGCGGCTCTGGCCGGGACACAACTCCACGCGCGGCGCGTCGGAGGGCGCGCCGCGCCCTGGAAAATGGCGGACGACCCCTCCCCAGTCCTGGGAGTGGGTCGTACCACGTCGGGCCCCGAGAAAAAGGGGCCCCCCTCTTGCCGGGCCGCGGATGAATACTGACGTAGTTCCCGCGGTCCGGTAGGGTTTGAGGTGGACTTTAAAAAAAAAAAAAAAAAACATACTCGTACATACTTAAACAAATACATATACATACATAAAAATACATACATATAATAAGAATGACTAATAACTGAATGACTAATTATTGTGATAGAAAAATAGAAGTGTGACTGTTCTTGGTTCCGAGCGTGCGATGAAACCGTAGGACCAAAGTTCGCCAACGGATCGAGGGAACAGAATGTAATTTTGGTGCCTTTTGAGATTCCAGGTTCTACTGCAGGGTCTACCCTGACGTCTACACATATTCCGTCCAGGATCTACCCCAGGTGACGAAAGTATTCTGATCAGCGCTCGCTTTCTACATCGGCCAGCCACCTCAACGCAGATGGACCGTACCGGAGCTGATCAGACTCCACCCACTTGCGGAGATACGCCCCGTCTCGCCACTGCTAGCTCTAAGGCCAGTGATTCTTGCCAGTACCCGACTTAGTGGGAGGAAGCAGACTGGCCCTTTGTTTTAAATACGACCTACTACTCCCTGAGACTACTTAAACTATATTTCGCCGGCCCTCCATTTTTGTTGTATCTTTCCTTCTTTTAGCCTACCTTCTAACCACCCCTTCATCTTGCATTTATACTTCTTATCTATGTTACCGAATACTATTATATAATATACTATCTGTAACTGAAGGACCAGAATTTCTTTATTTATTACTCCTACTTCCCCAGTAACAAAACAGACTTCAGGCATTACAATTAAATACTGGTGTAGGTATTTTATTGAAAATGCTGAAGACCTTTTGATGTGTTATCATATTGAATTTGATCCTGAATTCCAAAATTATCAAGAAAATTAGTATCTTAGATGTTATCACAAAGAGCCGACAACATGTTAGGAGTTTGTACACGTGTTTCTAAATTGATCTACTTTAATTGGTACATACGTAGAGTATTATATAGACTCCTAATTAGTAATAGTACATTTCACTCAATACAAGGCAAGGGCGGGTCGTAAACTCGCAATTACACACGAAGCCATTACACTCACTATTTGCAATGTAATAAATTTGCTTTTGTTAGTCAGAACCCCACTACAAAGCTTCTTAATCTGTTAAATCTAATATATTAATAATTAATTTTGGGATTATGGTCCAGTGGTCGAGCACACGGCCTCTGATCCAGAGGTCCGGATTCGATTCTTGACACTGGCTTACACCAATGACTTTTCGAAATTGTTTTCGCACAAGTCAAGTGTGATAAATATCGATGACTGAAAACTTTGTGCCCGGTATGGCAATAGGTTCGCCAACTATTCAATTTGGGACGTAAACATAACGGCGAGACGAGGCTTAACAGCCGCCGAGTACACCTTCGGGTAACAAAAGGCGTGAAGGTATACAAACGAAAATAAAAATTATTAGCAATAAAAATTTATATTGATTAATTACCTTTAAGGCAAAATTTATCATTCTTGCCTATAGGTTCACTAATAGGTTTCATGCTTTCGTGAAATTAATCAAATATGGCACGATTATTGGTATTCTAATTTAAAGATCAGACAGTTACCGTATAAGGCCGCTTTTTTATGGAATAGCAGGCAAACAGGCGGGTCACCTAATGTTAAGCAATTACCGCCGTCCATGGACACCAGTATCAAAAATAGTGTTACACTTGCCTTACCGGCCTCTAATAGAGAGTAGGATGGGAAAGGGAGGAGAAGTGCGGTGGGCCGCCGGAAACCTCTCTCACCGAACGAAACGCGGCATGAGCCACTCTGCGTTGATATTTTGAGAGGCCGTGGTGTTCCACCGGTCAAGCCAGCCCATTTATGTAGTGAACTGCTTAGCTGTTACGCTATATTATAAAAAAAAATCAGCTAAAAGTTAGCAGGCAGTTTTATTTATACCCAAGATAAACCAAAAACCTATTTATTTTTAACCCCCCAAAAATACATAGTAACTCTCTTTTCCTGTGTTTATTTATTTTTCATATATTGATTTAGATTGTCTGTCTATATATGTAACATTTTATTATTTGTTAAATAAGGTTTTCCATTACATAACTTGTTACCATAGACCATAACCGTCATTTAGTCAATTACACGTTCCAAGAGACGTCGTTAAATATGACCCCATTCTTAAATTATTGCGCCAGTAGCAAGCGTTAGTAAGTTATCTATAACACTTTATTACAGGACACATTATACGACTTTATAATCATCTCTGATTAGAAAACAAGCATAAATAATAGACGGGAACTTCAGTATAATAATATAATTTTAGTAAATTTACTAAATAATAATATGTACCCCTGAGACACCCTTCATAACAAACAATCAAATATCTAATTCAAATACCAATCAAATTGTTGTTAACGTGCAATGCGTTTTTCCAAAAATACATAGGAAAGAAAAAAATAGATTTTTTTATATTCATCATCATTTTTCTGCCCTTATCCCCCTAAGTGGAATCGGTGCAACACTACATATTTTTGAACTATCCATGTTGTCAAAAGATTAGGCTGTGTTGTTTTATGACCGGCCGCCTACCTGACGTCAACTCTCCTTAGGAAAGTTGACGTTGATGGTTTGGCCTCCATCAGGTGTAAATTCACTTAGCTTCCTTCTCTTTAATTGTCTTAATTTGTTCTAATATTGAGTTGTCTTTGCGTGCTCTTCCTGTATCCTGTCGATCCTGATCACCCGGTTATATATTGTTCATTTAAATCTTTTGATAGATATTAGTACTGTTTAATCAGTTGAATCACTGATTATTGATCTTATTGATTGCCTTTTGCCTGTATACACTACCAAATCATCACGATCTTATAAAACCTCTTCAGAAGTCTTAAATTAAATTTGCTTACTCAACTATTAATAACTTTTGTGTTCAACATCAAACGGTCGGTCGCTTTGATAGCTCTCTAAATAAATTACACAACAAACGCTACATAGAATATATAAGCTTATATTAACAAACCCGAAATCCCTACAGGGCAATTATCAAACTTGTGATACAACTTTGGAGTGGTGTACAACCGCCCTGTATTATGTGTACGTGTTAACAAGCATACCACTTCCCTGAATTATATAGTTTCAATGATTTGCATTACAATTATCAATCTATAAAGTTTACGCTTTCATGTTCATAGTAAGTTATATATTTGTATGAAACCATATTTCTGCTAATGGTGTATTGTAATAAGTAACATTAAAAAAACAGTGAGTATCTCTTATTTTTTCTATGTTTATTTATAAATATCACTAACGGAAGAGCCATTAATAATGATAAAATAGATTACATCCATTTTTGTATCCTCCTTTTTTTTCATCCCATATCAATTTCCTCAATCTCCTCTTCCGATGCCCGGTATGGATATAGCATGACAGAACAACAGAAAGTACAATAAATAACATTTTAGGTATATGCATAAAATATTAGGAAACATTACATAACTTCACGCCTTTTGTTACCCGAAGGCGTAGGCAGCGGCTGTTAAGACACACATACAACTTCAACACATAACTTCCGAAAACCATTTCGAAAGTCATTGGTGTGAGCCAGTCTCGATGGCCCAGTGGTCGAGCACACGGCTTCTGATCCACAGGTCCGGGTTCGATTCGTGACACTGGCTCACGCCAATATTAGGAAAAATAATATGATAACAAAAAAAATGCGCAAATTGGGAAAGGCCTATGTCCAGCAGTGGACTGCAATAGGCTAATGATGAATGATGATGATGAACAAAAAAAGAAAAGATACTATATTGTTTCAGATACTTTTACTACTTTAATTAATTTATGTAATAAATATATTATATTCGTATGAGTAACTATATTCACTGCGCCTTATTCAATCAGGACATATCTTAGAATACATTTATATAAAAGGAATAAAGGGAACCCAATTAGTAGTGATATCAAAGCTTTGTAGTTATCAATAACTAGGTCAGCTCACTCTCACGAATAGTATATAGAAACGCCCGTAGCGTAATGTAACCTAATAGACATCAAAGTTACTTTTAGAGTGGGTGGCAAAAGGACTAAATAAATCTTAATATATAACAATGATAAAATAATATTATGAGACTACACCCCACTTAATTCTTTCCGTCCGAATTTAATCCTAATGCATACATACATAACTTCACCCCAAATCCCCTGCGGGGTAAGCAGAGAGAATGAAGCGTCATAATTCACGATTCTTACACACCTCACTCTTATCATGCACGCGCATCGATTTTGAGGCTCCTAACATCACCTTCGTCCAGAACACGTTCTATTTGGTCGTGGAATGTACATCTACATCCATCTGCTTTTGCATTATATATCTGCTTAGTCAATCTTGCATCATCCATTCTTTCTATATGTCCGAACGATCGCAGCCCTTTCTAACTTTTACACCGACACTCTCCTTCAATCCTCCTTACAGCATCCTCATACATTGCTAATAGGGGATTTACAACATAAACCCCTTATTAGCAATGTATGAGGATGCAAGGATAATGGTTGACGATGGTTGGTTATAGTGCTAGAACAGATGAATGAAATTGGATGCGCTTTTAGCAGGGATAGAAGGTAAACCGCGGATGTAGCAGGAAGAGTGGAGTTAGGAAGTAGCGTAAATGGAGCGTTGGGCAGATTTCTGGGATTTCTTTGTCTAGAACAAAGAAATCCCAGAAATCTGCCCAAGAGTCTCTTAGTTTCTTAGTTTCAAGACTTTTCAAGACTAGTTTTAAGACTTTTTTCAAATATGAAACGCGCTGAAACAAAACACATGTACAAAGAGATTCAAACGGGACAAATGTTCGCATGTACATTATTACACGCTTGCGCACACTTAACCCAAACCATAGAAATGCTATAAATTGCATGAATATAGTTGATTATTGCGTTATCATAACAACTTAAATAGTGACTAATAACATTTTTACTTTAATAGATATTAGGAGCCTTTTTTAGCTTGCACTGTATGTAACAGTGCTCCAGTGTAACAGTGCTCAAAAAAAGGGTCCTGACTCCTACATCCATCCGCTTTTGTATTTAATACAACGTATTAAGTCGATACTATTAGATACTAGAAGTACCTAGTTAGTGTTTTTTTTTTTTTTTTTTTATGGATTAGGAGGGCAAACGAGCAGGCGTGTCACCTGATGGTAAGCAACCAACGCCGCCCATAGACACCAGCAACACATATAGTGTTACTGTTGCGTTGCCGACCTTTAAGGGATAGGGGATAGGAAAGGATGGGGTAGGGGGGTGGGCCTCCGGGTACCTCTCTCACCGAACGAAACGCGGCATGAGCCACTTTACGTCGGTCTTCTGAGAGGTCGTGGTATTTCACCGGTCGAGCCGACCCATTCATACAGCGAACTGCTTGGCTCTACCACTGTCAGACAGTTTTGTCTGACAGATGTTAAGGGCTGCAAAAAGGGCACCTGTCGATCGCGGGGCTTTGATACACGAGCCTGAGTGCTAAATCTTGCTACGTGCCTTGAGTTTTAAATGCATGTAATTAGACACACTGTTTACAATGTCCCAGGTTCAAATTTTGAAGCACCGGTAACTTTTTGTAGGCGTTTACGGAAATAAAATATATGATCATTAAATAAAATGAGAATGAACATCGATACCAATAAATTAGATCAAATATTTTATTCGTTGACACGAAGTATCGCTGACGGTATACTGTAATATCTTGTAATAAATTAGGTACCTATTTCTTTCAATACATAAATTCGTAATCTTTATATTTCTGGTCGATCTCTTGAGGATATAAAAAAAAGCTTTTTCTTGTGGGCTAAATGTTAAACGAGCTAGCAGGATACCTGGTGGTAAAGCTCCAAATATCTCTACCACCGAACAAAAAGTGGCATGAGCTACATAACATCAATATTCCGAGAGGTTGTGTCTTTTGACCAGTTGAGCCGGCTCATTCATATTACCATGATTAAATATAAAAAGCTATATCATAAAACTATTATCATATTATTTTCCTAACAATATCCTTTACAAAATGGTACACATAAATGACGAATAGATAGTTTTTTTAGGTCCCGGTATTCCCCCACTTCTGAATCAAGAAGTCGCGGGTCCGAATCCAGGCTCAAACCAATGACTTTTCGAATTTTTTTTCGGAAGTTGTGTTATAAGTATGGATAACTGAAAAATGTGTGCCCGGTACGGCAATAGGTTCGCCACCATTTGGGACGTAAACATAACGGCGAGACGAAGCTTAACAGCCGCTGCCTACACCTTCGGATAGAAAAGGCGTGAAGTTATGTTATGTTAGATAGATTTTTTTATATAAACGGTAAATTACAGTGTAGATAACATATAATCTATTCAGGAATGACAACATCGTCCCACATATTACAAAATCAAGGTCCCACTAACAGTTTCAATCGATCGAGCGCAAACATTACTCGTTTGAAAACCACCAATCAACTAACTATATATAACTAAGTATTTATAAATGTAAAGTATTTTATTTCTGATACATTAAATACTTTGGTGTGATTGCGTACTTACTCTAACAAAACTTTCGATAAAGTCTTGGAACTATTAAATATTTTAACATTTCGTGACGTTGGTCTGGAGACTGGTGTCTGAATCTGAATTGTTAGTGAAATTACGTTAAAAGACTGTGTCTTTTTTATCAGGTCTTACAATTCTATGGAAATGTATCTTAAATTCTGTTAAGATATCATCTTTTCATAGAATATTCTACACGTTGTTTTACAGCTTTGTCAAATCCATAATGTTCTTTTTTTTGTGACTTCCCGGCTGTTTCTAACCGACAAAGTTATAGTTACAGTTAAAGTTTTAGGAATGTCGGAAATAGATGGTGTAACCTATTGCCAAAAATGAGGCATAATTTTGCCAGTCATTGATATCTATATATATAAAAGAAAGTTGTGTTAGTTACACCACTTATAACTAAAGAACGGCTGTGCAGATTTGGCTGAAAATTGGTAGGGAAGTAGCTTAGAGCCAGGAATTGGACATAAGATAGGTAAATATGGATAAATTGCGAGTGAAATACTAAAAAAGATAATTTAATTTTCCCATACAAACGATTCGTTTATACTTTGACACTAAGGCAATTTGACCTTTAAAACCATAACATAAAGTTTATTGTTAGTAGAAAAGTCCATCGTTCGTCAGTATCATATGAATATTGACATTTAAACTTTCAATCAAATGTCAAAATTTGTTGTGTCATGTCACATGTCACATGTGAAGTATTGCAATTTATAAATATTAAAAATAAGTATATATTTGGATAAGTTATTTTTAAACTAAAATCTGTGTTGAAATTTAAATAATCAAGCATTAGTTTGGAGAAGGCATCACAGAGGCGGTAACAAAAACCAGCAACGGGATGCCATTTTTGTCAAAGTTGTTCAAGCTTACTACGAAGAACATGACAATGATTTATAAGTTCAGATTGCATCTAATATAGATGAAAAAGATATGGTGAGTCCAACTTCCTCATAGTGAAATTCAAGAATGGATCAATAAATTACGAGCACACATTTCGCACAAATTTATCAATTTGTAACGATACCGTCTCTATTCTTCAATAGAAGGAACGGTTTTGAACCTAACACCCTACTATTAGGACCACTACTATTAGCACAAATCAAGACAATTATAAGGAACCAAAACTTTAGCCAATATGGATAGTTTGGATAAGATGACTGATGATGATAAGGGCAGGAGAATAATGGTGACAGGAACATAAAAGTTATGAATGTTGACATTAGTCAAATAACTACCATTAGGTCTCGGTGATCCAGTTGTCGAGCACCTCGCTTTTGAATCAAGAAGTCATGGGTTCGAACCCATTAGTGTGAGCCACGATTCAAACCCGATTGTGTGATAAATTTTGATGGCGAGGCTTAACAGCCTACACCTTCGGGTACAAAAAGGCGTGAAGTTATGTATGTTAAGTATGTATGTATGTGACTACAATTATAAATTGTAATAATATTCATCATGTGATTTATATCTGTTGATTGTTTTTTTTATGGGATAGGAGGGCAAACGAACAGGAGTGTCACCTGTTGGTAAGCAACCAACGCCGCCCATGGACACCAACAACACTTATAGTGTTACTGTTGCGTTGCCGACCTTTAAGGGATAGGGGATAGGGAAGGATGGGGACAGGAGGTGTGCTTCCGGGTGCCTCTCTCACCGAACGCAACGCGGCATGAACCACTTCACGTCAATCTTTTAGGAGGTCATGGTTTTTCACCGGTCGAGCCGGCCCATTCATGCAGCGAACTGCTTGGCTCTACCACTGTTATTGATTTTGGGATAGTTTGGCACTTCACTGCTAAGTGCGCGAGAACCTTTCTTACTTTAATTAATTAGATATTATGATGCTGAGGAGAAGACGATGGTAGTCGCAACCACAAAATCTTTAAGTATATGAAAACAGTACTTCTATAACTAAAAAGCGAGAAATAACGTAATTTACTAATTTCTATACTTAATGCAATATACAAAACGTAATACTTTAATAAAGTCATCTATAACTGTTAAAATATATACAATTGTCACTCATTATTGAAGTCGGTGCAATACAATAGAGTACTTTACCTAGGCTTGCACCGACTCCAAAAATAAATGATATTTGTGGATATTATAATAGTACTAGCTGACCCAGCAAACGTTGTCTTGCCAAAAAATAAAATTTAAAAAATAGGGGTTGATCGTAGGGGGTTGAAAATTTAGGGTTGCATGTATTTTTGTATCCCGTTTTATAAAAAAAATAAGAAACAGAAATATGTCGAAAAGATAAAAAAAAAAATTTAGGGGTGGGCTACCCTTGTGATTTAGGGGGATGAAAAATAGATGTTGTCCTATTCTCAGACCTACCCGACACGCACATTAAATTTCATGAGAATCGGTCAAGCCGTTTCGGAGGAGTTCAATTACGCACATCTAGACTCGAGAATTTTATACATTAGATATTAAATTAAATTAGTAAATTACGTTATCTATCGCTATTTAGTTATAAAGGTACTGTTTTTAAATACGTAAAGATTTTGTGGTATACGTTTCTAGAAGTCGGTTTAACTTTTTTTTAAAGTATTTTTTTTCACGAGTATTGGTGATATTAATGAGTTGTGAACTTCGATAGAAGTTACTTCATGTACATGGCTTTCAGTTTATTATATATATTATCAATAATTACAAGTCCGTTTGTTAAATGGTTAATATTTTTAGGGAGCTATAATTGCCATTTATAGGTACTTAGATAAAAGAGTATATTAATACTTGCTAAGTATTTATATTTTTGTAATTATCATGGGTAGATCCAATAACACTGCAGCGCGAATGAAGGCCAATCGTAGCCTGGAAACTATTCCAAAAAAAAAAACATTTTTACAGAATTGTGTCCTAACTCCTAATCGTTTAAGAGTTCTGTAGCTTCATCATCAGTACAAAAGTATCAGAAGTTGATTCAAGCATACCTCCCAAGCAACAGGTTATTCCTATATACTACTAAACAGTTTCCATCGACTAACTGCAGTACTGTCTCCCAGCTCCTAACCGTTACGGAGTTCTGTGACTTCTTCATCAGCATAGCAGCATCAGATGTATATTCAAGCATACTTCACAAGCAACACGCTAGCCCTACATAGTACCAAGTAGTTTCAGTCGATCAATTGCAGTGCTGTCTTCAAACTCCTAACCGTTGAGGAGTTTTCTTCATCAGCACAACAGCATCAAATGTTGACACCATAAAGAATATCCCTAAGATATCACTATTACGTAACAAAAACACAATACTTACATACAACTTTTGGTGGATGCCTTCGATTTCTCTTGGTTCCCATCATCAGATCCTGACTTGGTGAAAATGGGACCATCTCGAAGGTAAACACTATATACAAAGAAAAAAAAAGTTTTTGGAATTCGTCCATAATTGACGAAAATATCGGTGAACATACATAAAAAAAATATTATACATACAGACGAATTCAGAACCTCCTCCTTTTTTCGAAGTCGGTTAATAACAGCCTCACGACATAATAAAAAATTAAGCGATTTTGGAACGAGTGGCATTTCACTATGAATCGATTATTATGCCGACAGCTTGGTGAAAATTGGAGATATGATAATAATTTGTAAATATTGTTTGACGTTGAAATACCATGATCTATGTACTGTTATATGTTGTGCCGGAGGCAAAGTCAAATTATCTCCGTTGGAGCCACCAGCAGTTCCTTTAAGTTCTTTTGTTTCTGGGATTGGAAATAATTCTAAGTATTTCTTGGCCAATCAAATCTTTTTACGCTTTTTACGAAATGCATGTTTGTATATTCATTTATTATACATATATACGGTATTTACACCAAAATAACATTTTTTTTGAATTTATGCCGGTCTGTTTGTTCAGGCTAATCTTTGTAGTGGCTTGACTGATTTTGATGGGACTTTTTTGTAGGTAGCTGATGTAACAAGAACTAACATAGGCTTCTTTTATTTTAGAAAAAATATTTTATTACCTCATATAATGCTTTTGAGGCGAAACAAAGTTCGCCGGGTCCGCTAGTTTTTTATAAATAACATTAGCAAGAATTTATAAAAGTCACGGTGGTCTGGTGGGAGATCACAAGGCTTCTGATCCAGAAGTCCGGGTTCAAATCATCATCTGTTTCGCACCAATGACTTTTCGAAATTGTTTTCGGAAGTTAAGGCTGATAAACATCAATGACCGGAAACTTTGTGCCCGGTATGGTAATAGGTTCGCCACCTATTCCATTTGGGACGTAAACATAACGGCGAGACGAGGCTTAACAGCCGTAAAAAAGGCATGAAGTTATGTTTATGTTTATAAAAGTTCAATGTGTTAGCTGGATTCAAAAACATCACTTGTTGATTCAGAAGCGGGGTGCTCCACCTTCAGACCTTCAGTAAACTATATGCTGAAAAGCTAATAATTATTTTTTCCCAATTTTTTTTTTCTTGGCGCATTGGTAAAACTACCGGCTGCAGCAATGAGGTCGGGGGTTCGATTCCCAACCTAGTACAAATATTGGTGACAAACATGAATGATTGTGTGGCGTCTGGGTGTTTTTCTATGTATTTACAAAAGAAAAGTATATGTGTATTAATATCCGTTATCTAGTATCCATAACACAAGCATTTAGTTGCTTAGCTTGGAACTAGAGGGCGCTGTGTGTATTGTGTCCAAGATATTATTATTATTATTTATGAATGTTTGTTTGGCGTCTGACGTTTGGCATATTTTAAGTATGTATTTACAATAAAAAATGTATTAACATCCTAACTCTGAGAAAAGCGGATCACCAACGCATTAATGCGTTCGAAATGTGGTTCTGGAGGAAGATGATCAGAATCCAGTGCGCTGAACAACGCACCAATGAATCAATCCGGAGTGAGCTTATGACACCAACGAGACTCAACACCACATGCCCGCAGACGAGCTTCGAGTTCACAAGAAGAGGAGTGACAACCTAGAAAAGCTACTCCTGACTCCAAGTGCCCCAGATCAAATCCGTACTGCATTGAATATCTGAGTCTATGATGCCATAGACGCTGCGGAAGATAGGAAGAGGTGGCGGAAACTAGTTCCTGTCTAAAATCACCACGGAAGCCACGACCATCGGTCATTGAGGTCAGAGAATACTCCCACAAAAATCATTACATTATACAATTAACAGAAAAACACATGTTGTATTAAAAAAAAAAACAATTCATTTAGGTGCTTGGATAAATGTGACTAAGCTGAATGTAGAAGCCTAATATAATAATACGCAGCTATATATCAAGTGACCCTCGATTTCATAATAATATGTTACATTAGTCGTATTTTACAAATTCCTATGGGAAATTAGTATGAAATTCGGTCAATGTAGGAACCTAGTCAAAAATATATTAATATTATGGCTGGCCCGGCGTAATTCATGACGTACGATAATAAGATTTAATGATATAAGGGGTTACAATTTTAAATTTATGGGTTATACCTTTTTTCTTATGCCCAAATATTGCAAAAAAGAAATTATTTCTTCAATGTGGACAATCCTTATCATTTAGGTAAATGAAAAGCAATTTACTTTCATGAATATTGAATATACTCAAAAAAATTCGTAAGAGTCGGTCAAGCCTTTTTGCAAGACAATAAAGTCACACATAGAAGTAGGCTCTTAATATACTATATTGCTAATAGGTACTCTAGGCGGTGTGGTCGAGCACCCCTCTTCTGATTCAAGAAGTCACGGGTTCGAATCCTGGCTCACTCACACCAATGACTTTTCGAAATTCGTTTTCGGAAGTTATGAGCAATAAAAATCGATGACTGAAAACTGCCCGGTATGGCAATACATTCGCCACCTATTCCATATGGGACGTAAACTTATCAGCTAGTCGAGGCTTAACAGCCGCTGCCTCCACCTTCGTTAAGTACTCATTTTACGCACTAATATAAATTTTGACATCGTATAATCATAAAATAATGTGTGCTCTTATTTTTAATTTATATTGCATTTAATGCTATGTTGTGGCTTGTTATACTTTTATAATTACTTGCCTTATTTGTTCTCGGTTTTCTTTACCGCTAATGGTGGAGAAATAAACCCTAAGAACAACACATACAATAGACGTACATACATAAACTTTTGATCGAAACTATAACTCTATCATAAACACGGTTCAGTAAAAAGAAACTATTGATATAACTGCGATAATAATATAAAATGGGATTCCCTCACAAAAAAGGGACCGCTCATAGGACATCATATTTCAAATACATTCACCCAGAAAAAATAGAAATGCTGCGTGGAGTAATGAAATCGTAAAGAATCTTTTACGAGCTATAAATTTCTTTCGAATGTCAATGTATGCTTCGGAATATGTCAAGTAAGGAAAGAAGGACGGAACAGAATAAGAATCAAACATTTACTAACAGTTTCTTTTTATCCTCACACCCTTAGTTTTCTCACGTGTAGACAACATAAATATCGGCACAGCACTCAGTTCCAATTGCACAGTCCGTAAGGGGCAATTTCCTTAAATAATTGTTGATGTTTATCCGGATTAGAAATAGTTAATTGAATTTATCTTGATGATCTATTTGTATTTAAATTAAGGATTATTTCGTTTCGCTATTAGTGTGGGCAGAAGCCTAAATGAAGTCTAAATGTAGCTATCGCGTGCCTAAGAGTCAATGATGAGATTTAAGTGCCTCGAGATAGCTAGCTAGTGAGAGAAAAATGTTCGCTATAGTATTTTCTTAGAACAAAAAAGTGTCTGAGCCAAATTACGTTATTCTAATCGAGCCACTACTAACCTGTTTACTAAAATGTAGATATTACAAACTTCAAGGATGAACTCCAATATTTTAGAAGTAGTCGTGAACAGACGCGGGTAATTTTGAACCGTAAATAGTCTCCTATTTCGTAAAAAGGCTTCGATTTTGTATTTACATTTTCAATAAATTAATTCTTGAACGTATTTAGCCCCATTTTTTTTAACTTCAAAGTAATGAATTTGGAACATACGAGTCCAGACTTGGCTAGTAATAAAATATACAAACTAAAGAAATTGAATACAATGTCATCTATTAAAATAACCGCTTTTTACTACAGGAATATATATAGGGTACATACACCAAAATAAAATTTTGCTACATGCTAAGTTGCCAGCTAATCTCAGAAACGATTTTGAAGGGCCCTTTATTGGCACATAGCTGGTGTAATAAGGAGTAACTAAACTACTTTTTTTAGAAAAAATCTTTTATTTATTTATTTATTAATTCCGAGGCGAAACAATGTTCGCCGGGTGGCCTAGTTAATAATTAATATTGTGGAAAAAAATTCGTGCCTTTTTTCAATAAAAGACTAAAGTATTTTATTTTATTATTTTACGGATTTATTGCACATAAAAATCGAAAAAAAGTTTATAGCAACATTATGTTAGAATAACAGAAGCGTAGGTATCACTATATTTTATACTGACTTAGCGTCCTTCCAAGTAAATACGTGTCCGGATATGTCTTCGAGAACGCCCTTGGGTATTGAGATAAGGATCCTTTCATCAGAAACATGTTTAAATGTATTCCAATCACGTGTGCCCCTACATATATAAAAAACTCAGCTAGTAACTAAACGAACAACTAGATGGCATTGCAAACACTTGGGGCGTATTACGACCCAATATTACTTCACCAAGTCAATAACGAAAAACTTTATCCCGAAAACATAATATAGATATTATTATTACGAGCTGTGGCCGCGACTGCTGCAAATGTTAAAATGGTATTTTGGTGTATGTACCGTGTATTTTCCGAAAATAATTTCGAAAAGTCATTGGTGTGAGCCAGGATTTGAACCCGCGACTTCTCGATTAAGAAGCGGTGTGTTCGACCACTGGACCACCGACACCTGACAGCTACAAACATTTTTTTTTTAAATCTATTTGAAAACATATAGTTTCAATAACTCCTTTGAGATTCGTAGGATGAAAGTAAGTATGCGAAGGAAGAATCAACTCACATTTCCTGACAATGTATGGTTCCTGTGGGACGGATAGCACTTAAACAAAGTATCCAACAAACACTAGTTGCGTAAAAACTTGCGTATTTTATCATCCATGGCTATATTAAAATACTAGCTGTTGCCCACTACTTCGTCTGCGTGCAATGCCATAAAGCAGCAAAAATACTGTGCCCGTGCCATTCTCAGGTTTTATTGTTCATGTCTTGACCCGAACTCTTGGCTATATTTATTCAGAATTTGACGTAAAAGCATGCAGTACTTTTAGAGTTTATCCGTAACAAGCATACATACAAACAGACAAAAATTCGGTATCGATTGTAAATCATCTCCCAAGTATTCTAAAAAATATATATTTAATGTACAGTTTTAACTTTCCTACAATTTTATTATATGTTTAGATGACGATAGCTGGGACGGAGGGTAGTATAACTTCACTGATACGTTAACGGGCTTTTACGCACTTTTGATGGGGTTTGACGGGTAATTTCTGACTGCTATTTGCAATATTAGAATTTAACAATATTCGACAATGAGAATTTTGTGTAAACTCAAAATCTTAAAGTGAAACTTTTAATTCGTCTCGAACTTTTTCGACCATTTAACGCATGTCACATTGCGGCCGGCTGCATCGTAGAAAGAAACGAAGAGAGCTCGATTGCGCAGGTTATATGATTTCAAGTATATCGACGTACTACAATGCATAACATAACTTCAAGCTACCCGAAGGCGTAGGCAGTGGCTGTTAAGCCTGGACTCGCCATTATGTTTACGTCCCAAATAGAATAGGCGGCGAACATGTTGCCATACCGGGCACGAAGTTTTCAGTCATCGATATGTATCACACATTACTTTCGGCAATTTGGCGTTTAGTTTTTTATGTGTGAATGTATTTTAGTACACTTATAACGTTAACTTTTCTGTATTATACATGTCCAGTCGCCCACTTCAAATGAATAGGTTACCCGACCTTACTCATACGTCTAATACCATACTGTCACCCATATAAGTACAAAACCAGCTAAACGTGAAACTTGTTAACGACTAACAAGCTAGAACAAAGTTGGTTGAGTAATAAATTTAATTTAGATCATTACTAAGAATAAATTTAATATCACTAAAGTAGATACTATAAACGCAAAATCATCCAGCTTATATTTTTGTCTTGGGGATCTGGAATACCAGTATAACGCTTCGGAATCGCACCAATGGCTGTGGGGCACACAAATTTTAAGGAATAGGGGGGCAAACGAGCTGGCGTGTCACCTGATGATGAGCAACAAACGCAGCCCATGGACACCTGAACACAAATAGTGTTACAGTTGCGTTACCGTCATAATGGGATATGGAAGGGGTCGGAAGTGGGATGGGAAGGGGATGAGGAAAGGGGTTGGGCCTCCGGATACCTCTCTCACCGAGCGAAACGCGGCAAGAGCCACTTTACGTTGATATTCTGAGAAGTTGCGGTATTTCACCGGTCGAGCCGGCCCATTCATGCCGCGTACTGCGTGGCTGTACCACTTTTATATGTAGTACTTTTTTATCTAGTCTTTTTATCTAGTCTTTTTTATCAGTTAGGGTTCAACCAGCGTTTGCAAAGTGCAAGAACATAAAAACGACCCCGTTGACACCTTCTACCTATTAAAAAAACCACATCACAGTTTCAAAGATCTAAGCATATAAGGGGGCAGACAGCGGAAAGCTTTGTTTTGCACTATGTAATGATAATGATGACAATGATATAATTGATATGCACGTAGGTATTTTCGTAGATACTTTGATGACATGATTAAAACTTAAATGAACGTCGTAACCAAGTCGAAAGTTATGCTAATTGAAATCTCGATACTTACTAAGTTACTTACTCTTAGCTAGCTATATGGCTATTTTTTAAATTGGGGTGGATGTGATATTGCTAAAGAACCTAACTGTAACCCCCGATTGTATTAAAATTTATTTCTTTGAATGGCATCCATAAGCAAGCGATTTTAAAGACGTATTCGTGTCATGTCGCGTCATGTCATGTCATGTCTCGGTGGTTCACTGGTCGAGCACCCCGCTTCTGAATCATGAAGATGTAGGTTCGAATCCGTGCTTAAACCAATGACTTTTCGAAATTCTATTCGGAAGGTACGTGTGATAAATATCGCTGATTAAAAACTTTGTGCCTGGTGTATGGCAATAGGTTCGCCACCTATTTCATTTGGGAAGTAAACATAACGGCAAGTATAGGCTTAACAGCCGCTGCCTTCGGGTAGGAAGAAGCGTGAAGTTATGTTATGTTTTCGCGTCAAATATTTAATGAATACATTGTAGTTAATTTTGAAAAAAAAAATCACATTGTAAAAGTTGTTGATTAAAATAACTGCAAGTATTCAGTTTCAAAAAACAAAAAAAAAGCGTATCTTTTTAATATTAATATGTTTTTATCGTGAAATTAATATTTATTTTAAGCTATTACAAAATAATGTTCATACTCGTCAAACCTCCCTCGGGGGTTCGGTTCTTTTATTAATGTTGTATATTATGTCAACTCGATGTCCAATGACTCCTGACAAAACGTAATTTCACGCAACTCACATTTCACAACTTCCATTCAAGTAAACCTTGATGCTTGAACTTGAAAAGGAATTTATTTGCTTTGATCAAACGAAGGTTTGCAATCATAATGATGACCTGAACCTTTTACATGGCACCTCTCAGTCATGTTCGTCTTCAACCTGGACCTCTTTTGCCAAGTATCTTGTCTTGGATAATAAGCTGATTATATATGGATGCACGCATTATATGTCCAAGGTATTCCAACTTCCTTTTTTTAACTGTTTTGAGATGTAATCTAATTAAATTTTTATTTATTAAAAAAAAAAATAAGTATGTAACTGATTTTTAAAAATGTAACAGAGGCCATTGTTTCTCTACAAGTTGGGTTAATTTTGTACCCTCAAATTTTATAAACTACTAAACGTTATGTCATATATCGGGCGCAATTATACAAGTAATAGATATTTATAATACTCTCGGTGGGCCAGTGGTCGAGCACCCCGCTTCTGAATCAAGAAGTCGTGGGTGCGAATCTTGGCTCGCACCAATGACTTTTCAAAAATACCGGGCACAATGTTTATACAGGTAATAATAGGTTCGCTACTTATTCTTTTTGGGACGTAAAAATAACGGCGAGTTAAAGCTTAACAGCCAGGCGTAATAACACATAAGTCTGTAGGGAACGAACGAACTAAAAATCTGAATACTGTTTCACTGTGATCTGCTAGATGAAGATATAATATCCGCATCATTTAAAAGAAAATAACAATATCAAATCAAATGCCTTACGACATCGATGAATGGAAATGGGATGCACAATCCTCTTAAGTGGTGTCACCACATTTAAAAAACGTAAAATGTGCTATAGGTTCGCTATTCTCGATAAAATAAAATCCATTCGCTGTAAGCACCTGGACGGTTTAAGATCCAACGCACATTAGAAAACAAAAAAAAACAAAAACAGGCATATTCGAAGAAAGAATTTCTATTTAAACTGTTGTACTTGTTTTATATTTTCTCCAAAACGGCAAAAGGAAAATTTTTCTATTCTTTGTCACGGTCTCTGGTCATAGACTAAACTATTTTACTTTCTGTAACCTTTTTCTGTCAACTCACCGAAATTTACATCCCGGATGCAATAGGTGGCGGTACCTACACACATCGGGCTCAAATTTGTCAGTCATCGATATTTATCACGCATAGCTTTCGGAAAGTCATTGGTGTGAGGCTGGGTTCAAAGCTCGACCCCCACACCACGAGTCCTCTCTGGACTAAATTTGACTCATAAATACTATTTGTGTAATATAGGTTGTCAACATTTGTTACATTCCCAAGCACTGTAGCGAGATCAAAATGCTATATTTTACAAAACATTTAAAAAAATATTTAAATCATTTCGGTAAAAAGATTTGGAATTATAGAAAAAAAACCGCATTTTTTTAAAAACACTTTTAAGTCGAAATTGCATTACCTATGATTTACCATTATGAATCAGTCTGTATGGGAGGTAGGGGAGGGATGGGCAGTTGGGAGACATGGGCACCCCCCCTTTTATTCTGATCATAGATTTTATTTTTTTCTTGATTTGCTAGTTTTCTTTACTAACTGGAAACACTGTTTATCCATGCCCTATGGATAAACAGTGTTATGTATGTGTAAGTAATATGTAATTTCTGTAAGTCGTCAAACACAAACACGTTTAAAGATTTTGGGCTAGTAAAAGTAAATATTTAGTTGTGGTTTCGGATCGTAATAAAGATAAAACTAATAAAAGGTATGTGTATTTTTTATGATTTATCTATTGTATTTTTATTAATCTATATATTTAACTGAAATTCAAGCCTAAATACGAAGATTCAATAAAATACCGGTTACTTATGTCGAAAATGTATACAGAGGGAGCAATGGGTATTTGGATGATGGGGAGGGTTGGGCATGGCCAATGCTCCCTCTTACTACGTTCAGTATAGGAGGATTTTTAACTATTGAATCAGTGTGTATCCATAAATAATAATAATCCAGGTTTATTTTTAATTAACATAACATAACTTTATGCCAGTTTTACCCGAAGAAGTAGGCAGTGGCTGTTAAGCCTCGTCTCTCCGTTATTTTCACGTCCCAAATAGGTGGCGAACCTTTTGCCATACCGGGCACAAAGTTGTCAGTCATCGATATTTATCACACATAACGTCCGAAAAATCAGAGGCAAAGGAGGGCGGCCGCTGCTGAGCGCTCACAGGCGCCGCCGCCTACGCCTGCGCCTGCAGCAGGCGGCGAGACCTGGGCGACGGTGGTCGGCCGTAAAGCCGCCGCCGCCGCGAGGAAGGCTCGCGCCGCCGCCGCCGCTCCTGCTCCGGCGCAAAAAATGAAGGGGAAACCTGCGGGGTTCCCGAAGCCCCCCAGTACCACCGCAGTAGTGGTGACGATGCCTCCGGACGCCGGCACCACGCTCGCGGCGGTGGTGGAGGTTGCCAAGAGCCGCATAAAACTTGCGGATCTTGGTATCTCCGGGGGGATGAAGCCCCGCAGAACCATGACCGGGGCTCTGATGTTGGAGGTCCCCGGTCCGGAGAGCTCCCCCAAGGCCGATGCCTTGAATGCCTTCAATTTCTTGATGCCAAGAAAATGAGTGTGGCCGTCGCCAACACGGAAGCAATAATCTCGCGGCCGTGTAAAATGGGCGACTTGAGGGTGATGGACTTAGACGAGTCCATCACCCCCGCGACCGTCGCCACGGTGATCGCCGAGGTGGGCGGATGCGTCCCGACTGACGTAAAGGTCGGGGAGATCCGTTCCAGCCCGTCTCGGTGGGCTCAGCCTGGGTCCGGTGCCCGCTCGGGGTCGCCAGGAAACTGGCGGCTGAGCGGCGGGTGCTGATCGGGTGGACCTCGGCGCGCGTCGAGGCACTGGCGGCAAGGCCGCTGCAGTGCTTTCGGTGCCTCGAGAAGGGGCACGTCCGTGCAAAGTGCCCCTGCGCCGTGGACAGGAGCGGGCGGTGCTACCGATGTGGCGTAGAGGGCCACGTCGCTAGCGCTTGCACCGCGCCCGCTCCTCGCTGCCCGGTCTGCTCGGACCTGGGCTGCAGGGCGGATCACCGGATGGGGGGCAAAAAGTGCTCCCCTCCTAAAAGGAAGGCGGCGGCCACAAGGCCACCCTACCCTGTTAGGGGACAGGCGGGCGCAATGGAGGTCGAATAACCACGGACCTCCGCGCCCGCTTCCTCCAGGGCAAGACTTGCTTGCGCAGACGGTAATAGAGTGGTCGGTTGCCTGGCGGTAGTCGCCGAGCCCTACCGCGTCCCCGTCCACCCGCAATGGTTCGGGGATATCACGGGCTCGGTGGCAATCTATTGGGCAGAAGGAAGCTACTGCTCCCTCCTATGGAAAGGTCCACGCTACGTTGCCGTTGAGTGGGGATGCACGCTCGTAGTGGGTTGTTACATCTCCCCCAACTGCGGCCTCGATGTCTTCGAGGCATACCTGGGCGGGCTGTCGAGCCGAATTAGCGGTTACACGGCAGGGGGGAGACACTTCTGGAGTGGGCGGCAGGGCTCGACCTCCAGCTGCTCAACCGGGGGTCGGTCAGCACATGCGTGCGGTGGCAGGGGGAGTCGATCGTCAATCTATCGTGGGCGACTCCCTCGGCGGCCGCCGCAGTGACGGGATGGCGGGTGGCGGAGGAAGTGGTTAACTTGCCGGACCACCGACACATCCTTTTGGATGTGTCGCTCCGCCGCCCCAGCCGCCCGCGCCAGTCTAGCGGCCCTCCGCGGCGCTGGTCTCTCAAGCGGCTCGACCGAGACATGGTCGTGGCCGCTGCCAGCGTCGCGGACTAGACGGAGGGAGCAGAATCGCCCGCTCCCGAGGCGCAAGCGGCCTGGCTGCGTGACACGATGACGTCTATCTGCGACACGTCGATGCCGCGAGTCGGGCCGCCCCGGCGGGGCTCTGTGTACTGGTGGAGCAAGGAGATAGAGCGGCTTCGCAAGGCTGCTTTTGTCGCCTGCCGCCGGTACAAAAGAGCCCGCAGAAGAAGGCGAACCACGGTCGAGGAGGCTCTTAGAGCCAGACGGGAATACGGGGCCGCCGCGCACGCCGTATGCGTCGCCATCGCTGCAGCTCGCGAGCGGTCCTGGAACGAGCTCGTCAAGGGACTGAACAGGGACTCATGGGGACGCCCTTACAAAATGGTGCTGGGCAAGCTAACCCCTTGGGTCCCTCCGTTGACGGAATCCCTGGACCCGGAAGTCGTGGGTAGAGTGGTGGACACACTTTTCCCTAGGGTCGGAGGTGACGGAGGACGAGCTCGGGCGAGCCGTTGGGCGGCTCGCCTCCCGCAGCGCCGCTCCCGGCCCGGACGGAATTCCGAGCCGAGTCCCGAGTACCTCGTATACCTGCAGGAGAGACGGGTGGACTATGTCGACCGGCACGGGACGGAGCAGAGGAAGGAAGTGACGTGAGGGGTTCCGCAGGGGTCTGTGCTTGGGCCCCTGCTGTGGAGCCTCGCATACGATCCGGTCCTCCGCACTAGTCTGCCCCGTGCCGTGAGCGTCGTTTACGCAAATGACACTCTGGTGGTCGCCACGGAGCCCAACTTCGAGCGTACGCTCAGGTTCGCCGAGCTGGGGGTGGCAATCGTCGTCAGACGGATCCGCGGGCTGGGTCTGGAGGTGGCACCTCACAAAAGTGAGGCGCTGTGGTTCCACCGGCTCACTCGGGGCCGGGAACCACTGGCCTCGCGGATCCATGTGGGTGACACGGCTGTCCCGGTGGGGCGCTACATGAAGTACCTCGGCCTCACCCTGGACAGCCGCTGGAGCTTCGAGGAGCACTTCGTGAGGATGGTCCCCCGAGCGCGACGGGTGGCAGGCGCGTTGTACCGCCTGCTGCCCAACCTCGGGGGATCGGGAGAGGGAGTTCGCCGCCTCTACGGTGGCGTCGTGCGGTCCGTGGCCCTGTACGGGGCCCCCGTTTGGTCGCAAGACCTCGCGGGGGCCTCCCGCTCCAGAGCTCTGCTGAGGAGCCTGGAGCGGATCATGGCCATACGATCGACTCGACTCGACTCGAGTAATCATGGAATTTTCTAATATGTAAGAAATCAGGCGACTTTCCTACGTAAAATGTTCAGTGTTTCCGTTCAAGCAAAATAATACAAACAGCGTAATATAAAAACGTTATTTATAATACTGCTCCACACAAATCGAAGGACTCCTTCAATCGTATCCCACTTCCCCAAAAGAAAATCAACAACACCCACGAGTGCAATTAATATTTGACTAAATATTTCTAATATTTATTTCGTTGACAAAATTATTAATATTAGATTTAAACAAGAAAATAAAAGCAAATAAAAAGGCACTTTACAAAGTAAATATTGTATCAGACCTTTTTTTGTTCAATTTGACCCTCAATTCAAAATGGGGTGTGGATGTAAAGTCTTTTAAAAAGTAATGGTAAATATAGAGACAAGCTGTTTAAGACAATCTTTAATATAATTGTACCAAAAAATATACAAGAGGTCTGTTAGGTCAAGTGACACAAAGTCAAATTTTAATTTAATTACTCTTTACAAATTGATGGCGAAAAATGTTCCCAAATTTAAATATTTATAATTAAATAAATAATTAAGTCTTCATAGGTGGTAGACAGTGACAGTGGTATAGCAGTTCGCGGCATGAATGGGCCGGCTCGACCGGTGAAATACCACGGCTTCTCAGAAGATCGACGTAAAGTGGCTCATGCCACGTTTCGTTCGGTGACAGAGGTACCCGGAGGCCCCCCCTTCCCCATCCTTTCCTATCCTACTCCCTTAAAGGTCGGCAACGCAACTGTAACACTATCCATGGTATCCATGGCCGGCGGTAGTCGCTTACTTTCAAGAGACCAGCGTACTCACATGCCCCGCTTATCTCAAAAAAAATATTGTTGCCGTAAATATACTTGAATTTCTGAGGAACAAAATAATGAATAGCTAGCTCAAATAAATCTGAGATAATCTCAAGTTAGATAAATGAAGATATATCCTTGAGTACGTTCCCAAAACACATACCAGTTGGTATATCGTGGCTGACGTTAAATGATTGTCATTATAATCATCACTCTCTGTAACCTCAGGAGAAAAACACAACTGACTGTGTGCTTGACTACGGTTAATATACCCCATTAATAGTGATAAATCATTACATAGCATAAAACAAAGTCGCTTTCCGCTGTCTGTCCCCTTAAGTGATTAAATCTTTACATATCAAGGTGTAAGCAAGGTTTTTCGACGGAATGTATAATTATGCCAGATTTTAAATGAAAGTGGTGTTGACTGTGTGCTGATGATGATGAAATATAAGAAAATAATTACTCCATTGTTAGCGCCGTAAAAAAAACTATTTGAAACCTATCACTTCTTATTACATGAAGTATAACAAACATAAACATAACTTCACGCCTTTTTTACTAAAAGGTGTATGGCAGTGGCTGTAAAGTCTCGACTAGCCGTCGTTTACGTCCCAAACGGAATAGGTAGTTAATCTATTGGCATACCGGGCACAAAGTTTCCATTCATCGATATTTATCACGTTTAACTTTTGAAAATAATTTCGAAAAGTCATTGGTGGGTCATTGGAGCGGGCATTCGAACCTGCGCCTTCTTGATTCAGAATTGGGGATGCTCGACCACTAGACCATTGAGGCTATAAACTATATATGAAGTGGAAATATAAAAATATTTTCCCTATACTTTATATTCCAAAAATAATATTTTCGTCAACTTTTATATCAGTATATTTAAATTCGTATTTACAAAGTGAAATGACTTCATATTTTCCTCTTATTTTTTTCCCCACAAATTAAGATTACAGAAGACCCCTTAACCGACAGGCTTTTAGAACATTTAATATATAAACATGCTTCTAATATATATTTTGCATCAAAGAGAATTGTAATTTTGAAATATTTAAAAAGAAAATTGTGATTATCATAAAATTGGGGATAATATTTCCAAAATATCTCTAGAAATATAAAGTATAGAGATTTAAACTCCTAACCTTTTATTAGAAACGGCATTCTTAAACACTGGACCTAGTACGTATGTCCTATTAAATTTTATAAATGCATTTATTTTATTGTTTCAAACTACCATTGTTTTAATACCCAATTTATTTGGTCCTATTTGTGATTAAGGACAACATTTCTTTTTAGTTAGAGTTCTAGGATTAAAAGTACATAAAAGAGCCATTAGTTTATCACTCCAAGTATTCAAGTTTAAGTCCGTAGAAAATAAAAAAGCTTAAAGTTTGATATATCCCTCAATCACTTGTGGGCTCTTGGGAATAAAACTCTTGAACCCGTTCGTTGAAAAATATATATTTTTTTATGTGATAAGATGACAAACGAGCAGGCGTGTCACCTGATGGTAAGCAACCAACGCTGCCCAAGGACACCAGCAACACATATAGTGTTACTGTTGCGTTGCCGACCTTTAAGGGATAGGAAAGGATGGGGAAGGGGGGTGGGCCTCCGGATACCTCCGGGTACCACCGAACGAAACGTGGCATGAGCCACTTTATGTCGGTCTTCTGAGGGGTCGTGGTATTTCACCGGTCGAGCCGGCCAATGTTACAAAATTACATAAAATCAGATAATTATTTAATGGAGTGGTTATTTTTTACCCCTTCTTCCTACTTTCCCATCGCTTTCACTATACTGTCTTAAAGCCGGTAACGTAATTCTGAACAGTGATAGAGCCAAGCAGTTCGCTGCATAAATCGGTCGGCTCTACCGATGAAATACCACGACCTTTGAGAATATCAAATTGACAGAAACAGCATAATATGTAAATCATTTTCCACCAGATGGTTAGCTTACTAGTTTGCCGCCTTCTCAATAAAAAAATGAATAATTCGAATAAGGAAATTTTATTTATATTTAGTATATATCAATAAAATTTATAGTGACCCTGTAAAATATTAAAAGTTATAAATTGTCGTTTTTCATATACCTTTCGCTGAAAGTTGTATAAAGCAATTATTCTGAGCACATTTTTTCAAATGTGAAAAAGCAATTGAGATATGTAAGAATCATGCTTTATGGCGCTTTTTTTCTTTTTTTGCATATAATGCATAGGATTTTGCGTGAAATTATGTATTGTAGGAATATATGAGGGTAGTGGAAGGGGGAATTGTATATAAGCGGGTGTCAAGAGTGATCGGGTTCCTTTTGTGTTTTATTCGTCGGTGTAATAAGTTTGGTCGCATATTTTTAAAATTCAATTCGCGTTCGTTTTATTGTTAGAATCAGATTTTAAATTGATAAAGTGATTGTTTGTTACTGTAAGAAGAATTGTTAATTGGTTATTTTTGTGTAAAGTTATAAAAATTGATTGTTAAAAAGTGTAACTGTGTTAATTATTTTTAAAAAAAGTCCCTTCTGATCTGTTTTCCAAGATCAGTGGGATTCTTACTTTTTCGAGCCCTTATTAGCTTGGCCTATTCAGTTTCTTTTTTTTTTCTTTTTCTACCCACAATTTATTTTTATTTTTTTCAATCACTTTGTTACTTATTATCTGATTCTACGAGTTCTATTAACAACCGTGTAACGTTTTTATTTTAGTGTATTCGTTTTCGAGTGAGTTTGTGTAGGCGCGCTTATAGTTCCAAATTGCATTCTTGAGTTTATATATCAGTGACTTATTTTCCTTCGCTGCTAGAATGTCAGAACGTGAATGCAATCGTAGTGGACGCGACAGTAATTCCCGCCGTAACCGCCGTGATAGTCAGGGTAGTAGGTCCCGTGAGCAATCTCTTGACGATAATAACATGTTGAGACTTGAAATGAAGGCGATGTTGTCGCGACTTAAGGCGTTAGAGGAGAAAACGAGGGCTTCACCCCAGCCAGGTCCATCGTCCGGCTGTATGTCAGCACCATTGAACGATTGCGAAGATAAAACTTTAATCCACGGTAGAGAGGTATCACGACATTTGCGTACACCGTCACATGATCGTGATAGATCTCGTAGGTCCGATCATTATCCATCTCGTAGCGTGCGTCAATTACCGCCGATAGGACGACGTCCAGTTTCACTTTCGCCTATAACTCGACATGAAACAACTCGCGACCGTAATAACAGCTGTAGTCCGCGACCCCGTTCGATTTCGCCACCGACGCAGCCCACGGACCGTGTAGTAAGGGATGCGGGTTTACCATCTGTCTCGTCAGAGGTCGCTAACATTACCGATAGTATTGCGAATGCCATTCGTTCGATTAGTGCGGTAGGTACTTCGTCTCAACATTATTACATTTCTAACTTCAACCCAAATTTGACATAACCCATCGATGACATTTTAATTATGAGTAAAAATATTGATCAAGGTTTGATTTTACTTGATAGGGTACTGGAATCATTAACTGCGGCTGGTTTTTCTATCAATTTAAAGAAATGTTCGTTTTTAGCTACAAGTATAGAGTATTTGGGTCGTACAATTAGTAAGGGTCAGGTTAGGCCGAGTCATGAGAAAGTGCGGGCTTTGATTGACTCCCCTGAGCCTAAAAACGTCAGACAAGTAAGACAGTTTATGGGGTTAGCTAGTTATTTTGGAAGGTATATAGCTGGTTTTGCTCAAAAGTCTCCTTGTATCGCGGCACTTACCAAAAAGGGAGTTAATTTTCATTGGGGAACAGAACAACGTGCCGCTCGTCAATATTTCATAGATTGTCTTACAAATGAGCCAGTACTTGCCATATATGACCCTTCATTACCAATAGAGATGCATACAGATGCAAGCTCTATTGGGTACGGAGCCGTCTTAATGCAAGTACATGAGGAAAATCGCAAACGAGTGGTATTTTATTTTAGCAGGCTTACTCAGGGGGCTGAGAGTAGGTACCACTCGTACGAGCTAGAGACTCTGGCAGTGGTAAAAGCTCTTGAGCACTTCAGGCACTATCTTGTGGGTGTACACTTCACCGTGGTTACCGACTGTAATGCATTAAAGCTCACGCAGCGTAAGAAAGATCTTTTGCCTGGGGTGGCCCGGTGGTGGGTATACCTCCAAGATTTTGATTTTAGCCTGGAATACAGAAAGGGTGGCCTTCTTTCCCATGCGGATTACCTTAGCCGAAATCCGATTAACGTGTGTACTATTCAAAAGCCGTTAAACTGGGCACAAATTGCTCAGGCTGCGGATGAGGAGACGCAGTCTCTTAAGCAAAGACTAGCAGATGGGCAGTTAGATTCTAGCCGTTATATTGTTAAGAACGACACCCTTTATGTTAAAATCACACCTACTGGTGAAAATCCTAGATTTTCTCACTGTATAGTTTGCCTCTCTCATAAAAAGGTAGCTCGAGCGCATTTACAGCCCATTCACTCCTGGGAAAAACCAAATGTACCTTTCGAGACTGTTCATATTGATGCTCTAGGCCCTCTGCCAGAAACTGATGGTTATCGTCATGTACTTATTATAGTAGACGCGTTTTCAAAATTTTGTCTTTTGTATCCTATGTACCGACAAGACACTGACGAACTGAAACGGCACATTACGAACATGATATCTCTCTTCGGAACCCCAAAATTAATTGTCGCGGACAGAGGACGTATGTTCCAAAGTACCGATTTCCTTAATTGGGTTAGCAATTTGGGATGCGATACTCATTTTATAACACCCGAGATGCATCAGTCCAATGGGCAGGTTGAGCGCTACTGCCGCACCGTGCTCAACATGGTTCGTATCGAGTGCAACCATTGACAGCAACGGTGGCCAGCAGTTATGTGGAAGCTGCAGCTGACCTTGAACATAACAAAGCACAAGACGACGCAGTATTCTGCTTTGAACCTACTGATAGGTGTTGAAGCCGCTACTCCACTCATACGTAACCTAATACGAGACATAGCTGTTGAAGGCTCGAGTGGTAATCGGGAAGCCCTTCGTGAAATGAGCCGCCAGAGGGCATCTGAACACCTTCATGCTAATCAAGCTCGCCAAGATGACTATGTTAACCAGAGACGGAAGCCGGCTCACACCTTTGAACTACACTCTTTGGTCTTCGTGCGCAAACAGGCGCAGTCAACAGGGAAGCTAGACTCGTGTATGCGAGGTCCATACCGGGTGGTAAAGATACTCGCACACGGTCGATATGAGCTGCAGCTACTAGCTGGCTCATATGGCAAGTCGACCCAAGCGGCTGCGGAATATATGGTTCCGTGGCGGGGAGAATGGACTCCCGAGGTGTGTTCTGCTTTCTTTGACGGTAAGTTAGTAAAATCTGTACTTGATTATATGTTTTGAGAAATCGTATTAAGATTCTGAACCGATTTAATCTTACTTAAAGACCTAATATGTGGCTACTGTTCTGTTATCATAAGAATCCCTCATATGTTTGTATTACTGATTATATGAAGGGAAGTTGAGTTCCTCGGTATGAGACGAGGGTTTGTTTTTGTCCGATTTAGTCCCTTAGGACTGGGACAACTGTCTTGGAGTGCATCGGACAGGTTGTCCTAGTGCCTAGTACAGCTTTGTCTTGGAGTGCATCGGACGGGCTGTCCTAGGAGGGATTTTAAACCTGAGATAACAATCTTGGAGTGCATCGGATTGGTTATCTCGGGCGGGATACGTTTGACCTAGGGGGAATCGTGTCTTGGAGCGGTCTTGACTCGGACCGATTCTCCTAGGTGGACGCTGGATAAGTGTATCTTGGAGTGCATCGGATACCTTATCGTGGTCGTACGCTATTTATTGACAAAATTGTTTTTTTTCAGTAATATGATCATATGTCTATGTTGAATTACTATTTTGAGCAATTATTGTCACATATGCCATTGTTTTTGTTGAAGTTAAACCTTAAAGCACCTCAAGGTGATTTACAAGCAAAAGGAATTTCTGTGGTTGCATATCTTTGTTACAGATGAAGACAGAGAAAGAGAGGAGTTACCTCCTGGAGAAAATCCACTACCTGATGTCGAGCAGACTGTGGAGGACATAGAGCCACAACAGAGGGCTTCTGGGATACAGAGACACTCTGACTGCATCGCTTCCACCTCGAACAAGGGAAATTCCCTGCCAATTCTTGACACGGATCTTGAAAGTTAATAAAGGAGCCCGAGGACGGACTCCTGTCAGGAGAAGCCGTGTAGGAATATATGAGGGTAGTGGAAGGGGGAATTGTATATAAGCGGGTGTCAAGAGTGATCGGGTTCCTTTTGTGTTTTATTCGTCGGTGTAATAAGTTTGGTCGCATATTTTTAAAATTCAATTCGCGTTCGTTTTATTGTTAGAATCAGATTTTAAATTGATAAAGTGATTGTTTGTTACTGTAAGAAGAATTGTTAATTGGTTATTTTTGTGTAAAGTTATAAAAATTGATTGTTAAAAAGTGTAAAGTGTTAATTATTTTTAAAAAAAGTCCCTTCTGATCTGTTTTCCAAGAGTATACTATGTCTCCGCTCAAATAAATAAGTTCAAATAATAAAAAGTCTGGGAGTCCTGGGGAACAGGCGAGGCAGCTGTTCACCAGCTGCCTCCGCCGCGGGGTATTCCCGCTCGACTGGAAGTCGGCGAGGCTGGTGCTCATCAGAAAGCCAGGGAGGACCGGAGACGCTCCGTCGTCGTTCCGGCCGATATGCCTGCTGAACGAGGCGGAGAAGCTCTTTGAAAGGGTTATCTCCGCCCGTACGATATCGTACGAGGCGGCGACGGTCCTGGCGCGTCCCCCCCCCCTCCCTTCATCATCCTGGCCGAGATGTACACAGCCGCGTACGATCTCGGCCGGGGAGACGGGGGGGGGGCCCGGACGCGCGGGGTCACGAAGTGAGGAGGCGGGAGGCCTTCCGGCGGGTCCTGGGGGACTGGTGCGACACGCTGGTCCTTCAGGGCTGCGCGCGTCAGCGCGCCGTCGGGGCCGTCCTGCCCCACCTCGAGGCCTGGGTGCTCTGTAAATGGGGCACTGTCACCTACAGGTTGACTCAAATACTCACCGGGCACGGGTGCTTTGGTGAGTATCTGAGTCGAATAAAACGTGAAGAGACGGCGAGATGCCATCATTGCGCATCCAACCTGGACTCGGCCCAGTACACGCTGGAGGTCTGCCCGGCCTGGGCGGCCGAGCGCCGAGTCCTGGTCGACGGGATCGGGCGAAACTTGTCCCCGCCGGCGTTGGTCGCGGCAATGCTGGCGGGCGAGGAGGAGTGGAGGGCTGTGGTCTCCTTCTGCGAAGCTGTGATGCTCCAGAAGTAGGCCGCCGAGCGGGGTCGGGAGAGCGCCGATCCCGCTCGAAGGGCGACGAAGGCCGACGGGCCGCGAGGGCGCACACCCCGCGGGTGCGCCCGGGTTGCGGTCCGGGAAGGATGACCCCCCTGGTTCGGCCGGGGAGGGTCGTCCAGGGCGCCCCCGGCCGCGCGCCTCTTTACAGCGCGCGGTCGGAGCCGCCCCGCCCGGGGGAGCCTCGCCCCCCGAGGATGAGCACCCTCTCGTGACAGAGGGGGGCGACGGCGGGGTGGACCAGAGGGCTGACGCACTGTCCTGGGCCACCCCAACGCCGGAGGAAGGCCGCTGCGAGGTTTTAGTGGGGTAACCTTAAGATCGGATTGCAGTTCACACTGTTTTGGGAGTCCCACACTACCCCCTGCCGTTCCCAGGCGGGGGGTGTGCATAAAGCATTTCCTCGCGTAAAATAAAAACTAATACTGTGTATTAGAGTTATCTAACGCGGCATACTGAACGCTAATTATAACGCAAAAGTTTCATTAATTATTTGCGTCGACAAATACTTATTATTAATTTTGTAATTTTACCCTAACTAGTGGATAATGTGATAAAATAACAAATCTACAGTATATCTTTGAAACATAGAGTATATATCTATGAAATCATTTAAAGTTTAGTAAAAGTCGAACTGAACGACACTGATTATATTTATTTGATGTTACGTATTCACGTATCTTAGACTACTTATTAGTGATGTTACGAATGTTGGATTTTGGAGATGCGAATACGAATATTTCTTAAAAACATTCGCGAATGCGAATGCGAATATTTCTTTTAGGCCTTCGCAAACGCATTCGAATTATTCTCAGACCTAAAATGTACACAAAATTTCATCAAAATCGTTATTATATTGGTGCAGTTAATTATTAATATCACTCGTATAAGAATATTTTGAATAAGTTTCATACTTAATAACACGAGTCCTTTCCTGATGTAACGCTCTCGTGTTCAATCTTGCGGTTGGAGTTTTATAAAAAAAAATGAACTAGAACTTTTAAGTTGGATCAAACTGCATACGGTATGAAAATTTGATTAAAACCGATTTGAGTCGCAGTCGAAATGAGGGTACTGCGCAAAATCTGCGAAATGACTCTTGCTGACCGCGTCGAAAACAAGGTTGTGAGGAAGGAAGAAGTATTGAAAGAGAGAGGAAGTATTGTTAAAGTGGTAGAGCAAAGCAGTTCGCTGCATGAATGGGCCGGCTGGACCGGTGAAATACCACGACCTTTCAGAAGATCGACGTAAAGTGACTCATACCGCATTTCGTTCGGTGAGAGAGGTACCCGGAGGGCCATCCCCCTTACCCATCCTTTCCTATCCTACTCTCTTAAAGGTCGGCAATGCAAAGGTAACGCTATATGTATTGCTGTTGTCCATTGGCGGTGTAGCTTGCTTACCATCGGGTGAGACGCTTGCTCGTTTGCCCGCCTATCCCATAAAAAAAAGAAAGAAAGGGCATACTCCGATGATTCGGAATTATAGAACGAAAGGATGATGCCAGATTGACCCAGCAGATAATACAATGCAAAACCGGATGAATGTAGGATACGCAGACTGCCACGACATACAAATAGAACGAGTCCTGGATGAAGGTGATGTCAGGCGCCTTAAAAGTCGACAACCGTGTATGACAAGATTTATCAAACTCAAAGATACGTGTGACGTGTGTCGTCCCTTATGGCGCTCTGTTCTCTCTGCCTACCCCGCAAGGTACTTGACGTGCAATCATTACATAGTATAAAACAAAGTCACTTTCCGCTGTCTGTCCCCTTATATGCGTACATCTTTAAAACTACGCAACGGATTTTGATGCATTTTTTTTTAATAGTTAGAGGGTATCAACGGGGTGGTTTTGATCTATAATTCATGTATAGTGTAGTAAAAAAAGTGATAATTTTCAAGATTTAGATATTTAATTGCAAACGCTGCCTGAACCCTAAGTGATAAAACAAAATAATATACTACATTGTTATACACCTTCAAAATCCTCTTAGGGATAACCCACAATGACCCATTTTATTTTTTTACTTTTTATGAGAAATAATGGCTTATTTACGAAGCGCTTTTAAACATTACAGCATTAATTTTCATCCAGTCAAGTGTGTTAAATAGATTATGCATTTAATATAGATCAATATTGCCCTTTACAGCTTGTAATTAAAACGAATATTTACGAAGATATTACAGTATTAACATAGCGGGACATAGTATTGCGTTGCGCGCCAAAACGCGTGCCGAAGAATAGCACAAATTTTAATATCCAAATTTTACTCATTTATTACTTTTGATGCGGAGCAAAGTTCGCCGGGTCAGCTAGTTATTTATATAACTAATGGCTGATCCATAATATAATACTTTTTATACTAATCTAGGAGGGTAAAATATTGAACAAAATATAAAGCTCAGTTTTCGAATCATCGTGCCATAAATAATTTCTTTATTTTTTATTATTAAAAAGATTCGTCAAACATTCGCAATATTTCTTGCGAATGCGAATGCGAATACCCAAAAATATGCGAATATACGCGAATGCGAATGCGAATATTCGTTTCATCACTACTACTTATAAGTAGGTACACATACCTAGTATGTGGGTAGTATACATATCTAGTAAGGTCAAAGTATTGTGATCCTAAATAAGCATATCCTACTCAATTTGCTTTGTGACTCTTAAACCCGACCCTGCCAATACTTTACAATACACCTATTATGTAGATCTATTTACAAGCGGACCCGACGAACTTCCACTCGCCAAGGAATCAATAGACTGCCCAATTTGCTGACATGAAAATTTATGATTCCTGATCCACTCCTTCGCTTTTGTAACATAATGATATAAGCCGTTCTTAATAAAGTATATTAAATAGGAATAAAAACAAATCAAAACTTATTAGTTTACTTATTACTTTAGGGGTATTCTCCGATGGTTCGGACATGTAGAAAGGATAGATGATGCAAGATTGACTAAGCAGATATACAATACAAAAGCGGATGGATTTAGGAGTCGAGGACACACATTCCATGACCGAATAGAACGTGTTCTGGATCAAGGTGATGTTAAGAGCCTCAAAAATGTATTACTTTAGATTCCACATTAGCAAGAAATATAGGTACCTCCTCCATGTATCTATTCTACTTCTATTTATATTAAAAATATAAAAAGATGCTCAGGCTCAGTGCGAGAATTTCTTAACAATAATAAAGTACCAGTTTAACAGTGGTAGAGCCAAGCAGTTCGCTGCTTGAATGGGCCAGCTCGACCGGTGAAATACCACAACCGAATGTGGCTCATACCGTGTTTTGTTCGGTGAAAGAGGTGCCTGGAGGCCGACCCCCCTTTCCATTAGAGTCCATCCGATCGGCAACTTTAATGCCAGGGCTAATTGAGTAGAGATGAGTTTCATGATTGTTCGTAAATCCAATAATTACTAGTTGTAGAACTGTCCACTCTTCAAATATACATATCAAGATGAAAGGCTTTATTTTGATAATGTAATGGAGTGTTCAGGATAATTATGTTAGCTGTTAAGGGTATTATTAAATAACATAAGCATTCATAAACATAACTTCACGCCTTTTTCTATCCGCGGCTGTTAAGCCTCAACTCGCCGTTATGTTTACGTCCCAAATGGTGGCGAATCTATTGCCATACCGGGCACAAAGTTTTCAGTCATCGATATTTTTCACACATAACTTCCGAAAACAATTTCGACAAGTCATTGGTGTGAGACAGTGTGAGGATTCGAACCCGCGACCTCTCGATCAGAAGCCGTGTGCTCGACCACTGGACCACCGAGTCTTTCAGATTTTATTATTAAATAAATATTCATAATTACTTTCTCAAATGATTTCAAACAATCATAAACATAATTACATTTGTTTAAATATAGTATTAAAAATATATATAAAACAGACTAAAAACAGGAAAAGCCAATACAGTCTGTATTTCTGTAATAATAAATCTAAATTAATATTACAATACAATTTAATTATAATTACAACAAAGAAACAATTAAAATGATACTTACGCATTAATATTTTCCATTTCTTACATAATTCATCATCAGAATGCAGTGTATTATAATCACCATTCGTAAAAGATTGTTTGATGAACTAACAAAATTATGAAACGAATTTATTTTATTTTTCGATATTTACAAAACTATATACTTTTGAACATTATCATATACAATGCAATAGTAAAATCGATTCGCGAAATATACATCGTAACTTTTTACGGAACGTCAATATCGTATATTCCATCGACAAATGGGAAATGTCACGTGACGCGTGGTATTGGCGTGCCGGTCCCGCACTGACTGGCAGGGAACGTTGCTGGAGACACTGTTGAAAATGCTGAAAATTGTCGAACGACACGCGTCTCTCGGAGGGAAACGTGCCATATACAAATGCCCTGAAGACTTGTCCCCGATACTTGTATCGTTATAATGTTTCACACCAATGCAAAATCTAATAAATATCAACTGCTTTCATAAATATCTATTATTTGACATTTCATTTCAAATGCGATTTTCTCGCCCAACTTGCAATGGAGTCGTACGTAGTGAACGTATTTTACTCTTCTGGCAAATACGTGCGCTTGATGATACTTCAAGCACACTTTTTAATTTACCTTATTAATTTTAATATATATTTATTTATTACGTGACGGTTACCATTTTCTGCGAAGAGCTATGAAATAAAATTTATTTTTATTTCATTTCAAATAAAAAGTAACAAAAGCAAACAAAATAACTGGTGTCTAAACTGCAAATGATGCATAAAAGGGTGGAATCCAGAACGAATGTATGGATAATGGTTGATGATGTAGTGCTGGAGCAGGTGAATGAAATTGAATATCTTGGATGCGCTTTTAGCTGGAAAGGCAGATACACCGCGGATGTAGAAGAAAGAGTGGCGTTAGCAAACAAAATGGAGCGTTGGGCAGATTCCTGGGCGAAAGCCCAGCTAACAATCCACAATGCCTATTATGAGCCTTTATGAGCTCTTAATTCCAGCCAATTTGCTAGCTGCCTAGCGAATTCGTATTTCCAACGACTAATTTCAGTTAGTCTAGACTACTCATTACTGACAAAATGGAATTAGTCGTTGATAAATCGAATTTAGGGTGAATTTGACAGCGACTACTATCACCGACTAGCTGAAATTAGACGTTGAAAATACATAATTGCAAGGCAGCGCGTAAGCTGGCTGGAATTAAGAGTTCATAATACGCCAGCTAATCCCAACACTAACTTATGGAAGCGAGATATGGGTATGGCAGAGTGTGCATGAAATCGCATAAACGCAGTCGAAATGAGTGACTCTCGCTCGCTTCAACTTCTTAAAAAGTGTCCTTAAGTTCTATATAGAAACAGATTATAGATTAAACCACAAAATTAGCTAATGTTTATCTCTTTTAAAACAAGCTACAACAATTCACACATAAAATTATTATCTTAGACATAATACAAACAGCGCCCACAGTTTACAAGCGAAGTAACCAAATACCTGAGTTATGGAAACTAGATAACGGACATATTATTTACTTTTTGTGAATACATACTTATAGTACATAGAAAAATATCCAGACGCCGCACAAACTTTTCATGCTTATTATCAATATTTGTAGGTATTCAGGGTGGGGATCGAAACTGCCAACCTCTATTCCGTAATCGGTATTTTTTTTACCAATGCAACACGTTGCCCGTCGTAATTCTATAAGGACTAGAAAGATAAATGCTACCAGATAAAGAAACTTTACTTATATATCCATACGCCTAAAACTTAGATAGAGTTATTCATAAAAGTAATAAAAGTTGAACAATATCCAAACAGAAAAGCAACAAAGTTTGTTTAGTCCAATGTTAGAACAACATCGTTTGTGTTCAAAAGATATGGTTTAAGGCTCGAGGGTAACTCATCTATTCAAAACTTTAGTGTATTTAGTGTATTACCCTCGATTGTTAACTTTAGTGTATTACCCTCGATCGGTATACACATATTTTTTTCATACGCAACAGGCTACAGCGTAGAGACCACACTGCCTCAAATATATGTTTACAACTAAGGAACTTAGATTATTTAGCACAGGATTTTAGATTATTAATCCTGTGTATTAATTACGGATGGTGTGTGCATTATGGGTATTTTTTTTAGTTTTTGGTAGTCACATCATAATATATATTTTTTTAATTGACACTAAATCCAATTTGTTCCATTATTCACAATTCAACTACTTCATTATCCGTCAAATAATTACCTTATTTATATGCGAGTAACGTTTAATTTTACGCAGGTTTATTTTCAACACACGCATACCCATATGAAGCACGTTGTCCTGAACATAATTTTCTTTTTTCTGTGTAATATATAATATTTTCCAACAGAGGAAAAGGTACATATTTTTAACCTTTGTATATTTTCTTGATAATCTTTATTATAGATACACACCTGCAGAGAGACACCTGCTTGGAAAATATATCCTTTCTTAATTTTTTGAAAACAACCAAGAATATACAATGTGAATATTAACTTGCAAAATTTTTCAGAAGCAGAAAGTAAATATGTATAAAATTTCTAAAAAATGATTGTTTTGAATTGTACGTAATAATAACTCCCCATACAATCATTTATTACCAAAAAAAAAATATTAATATTAATACCTATTTCAATAAATGTAAATGGATAAAGGCAAACAAGATGGCGGAACAGATGAGTGCCATGTTCAGCAACTTCGGTTCAAAGTACTTGAATTCTCGATGACTCGGTGGTTAAAGCACTATACTTCTTGTAGAGATCTTGGTATTAATTAAACCTCTTTCAAATGTCATGTTTCTTTCTCATAAAAAATCTAAATAAAATCTATCGGTTTGGTTAATTGATTTTAAAAAAAGCATACGCTTCGTCCCGACACTTCATAAAATGTAGTCTTTTTGGATAGTTATTAATATAGAGACTGAAATGCAACAAATGTTGATAAAACGAATTTCTATTTTTTTTTTAATAGAAAGATCCGTAAACATTTATCTAATGCACGCCCACAGTAAATTGAGTTTACATTAACCAAGTCGGTAGATACGTCGAATGCAAAAGAAATTCCGATTACAAACTTTATATCTGTTTGATATCTCGTGGATTATAATTATGATCACATTTAAAAAAAAATCATTACTGAAAGCTCTATATTGTTAAATATATTACTATTTGTCCCAGTGAACTTTGTTTCGCCTCAGAAAAGAAATAAAAACTGACATTGCGAATGAAGCTTAAGACATAGACATAATATGCCATCGCAAACTTTTTTGTAGACCTTTTGAAGGTGTGTAATAATGTAGTACATTCTCTTCATCTATTACTTCATCATCATCATTAGCCTGTTGCAGTCCACTGCTGGACATAGGCCTCTCCCAATCTGCGACACAACATCCGAGTCTCTGCCTTCCGCATCCAGTCTTTTCCAGCAGCATTTCTGAGGTCGTCTGACCATCGGGCCGGTGGGCGTCCTACACTACGCTTACCAAGTCGCGGTCTCCACTTTATGACCTTCTTGCTCCATCTACCATCGGTCCTTCGACAGATGTGGCCAGCCCATTGCCACTTCACCGAGCTTATTCCACAAGCTATGTCGGTTACTCCGGTTCTCTGTCGTATATACTCATTCTTGAGTCTATCTTTCAGAGATACTCCGAGCATAGCTCGCTCCATGGCTCGCTGAGCGACTTTACATTTGTGGACTAGCCCCACCGTAAGTGTCCACGTTTCGGCCCTGTTTGGGTTCAGAAAATTATCACTTTTTATTTACTCCATTAAGCATAAACTATAAATCAAAACCATCCCGTTGACATCCTATATCTATTAAAAAACGCATCAAAATCTATTTCGTAGTTTCAAAGATCTAAGCAAATACGGGGATAGACAGCAAAAACCTACTTTGTTTTACACTATGTAATGATGATAATGACTAGCGGACCGTTGTCCGGCATGCTAAAGCAACCAATTGGGATACTAAATAAAGTTATAAAATAAACACAAATAAAATAACAATTTTTATTTTGAAATAACATTTTTTTTTGTTAACTGCTAACGCATTAGCTGGCTTAATCGATTTAGATAAAACTATTATTCGTAAATAGTGTTTCAGTGACAGATTTAAGTATAATTATAATATACAGGTATAATTATTCTAACACGGATTTCCTCCCTTAACGGTGTGAAAAGGTACACATAGAGATTAAAAGAAAATTATTTTTATTTTGTGTTATAAATTTTATATTAACAACAAATTTAACAAAGCTCGTCATAATACAGTTTCGCAAACATGAAGCTATGCATTGTGTGCCAACGTTCCAATCTTCAAGCGGGTGGAGTCTACTCGTATGGACTCCTGGGTCTGACCACTTTGGCTTTTGACACACTTTACCTCCTTAAATAATTATTACTTTGGTCTTATTGGCACGTCGCGTCGTTAACTTCTGAAATTAACGGACTGTGTCTGTGTCCCAAAATTAATGGACTTCAATTGACAGTTGATTCGTCCTGTCGTTTTACACTTAAAATCGTCATGTTAAATTTTAATTGAGAAACGATTGTTTTCAGTTTAATGACCTCTTAATATGTTAATTATTTCCGAGATGGCAATGAAAACGAAAATGCTAATATAAATTAATGTCTGGACTATTTTTTATCTCTGGAGTGAGATGTGTCGTGTTACTTATCCTAGATTGCTACTAAAAAAGGTGTAATAAGTCTATACTGTCATATCTTTTACTAGCTGACCCGGCGAACTCTGTTTCGCATCAAAAGTAATAACTGCTTCCCCGCTATGTTAATACTGCAATATCTTCGACAAATTTGAAGTCGATAGCAGCTATAGGTTAAAAATGGGAATTTTCCATTGTTAACACCCCCGCAACCCCCCTTGTGGGTGGAATTTCGTAAAATCCGTTCTTAGCTGACCTCTACTCGGCGAAAGGAATAATCCTACCAAATTTCAAGTCGCTACGCCTTATGGTTCCAGAGATATCGTGATATATATATATCGTTATTTGAGTCAATATATAGGTGGAAATCTCTTATATATATAAAGATGATGTCAACCTCCTTTAATACCCTGAGGTGTGGACTGCAGAAATTATACCGACATGTAATATTAAAACCGATTGTAACCGATTATATTTACCGATTATATTTGAACCGATGACATAAGTGATGGAGACTGTAATAGCCATACATACATCTGGCAAAATTGTGTCCTTTTGTCTGGCAAATTTGTCTCCAAAAGCTTCATTTTTCGATATTACCTTTAGAATATTAATAGAAATTACGTTATCCACTCCCAGACTTAGCATCGGGGCAAGCGCCAAGACACCCTTAAAGTTTTTATAAATTACTAGCAGACCGCGCGAACTTCGTACCGCCATATTTTATACATTTTTCATTAAAAAGATTATTGCCGTGATCATATTAATACCCCAAAGCTTTCCTCATAAATGGACTATCTAACACTTTTTTTTTCAATTCAAGTTCCTGATACATACATACATAACTTCACACCAGATCCCTTGCGGGGTAGGTAGAGAGTACAAAGCGCCATAAGGCACGATTATTACACACCTTACTTGCTTAGCTTAGCTAAAGTGGCTCATGACGCGTTTCGTTCGGTGAGAGAGGTACGGGGGTAAGGGAGGTCCACCTCCCTTTCCCATCCTTCTCCCTTAAAGTTCGGTAACGCAACGGTAATACTATAAATGTTGCCGGTGTCCATGGGCGGCGCAGGTTGCTTACCATCAGGTGACACGCTTGCTCCTTTGCCCTCCTATCCCATAAAAAAAAATATTATCAACTTCAATCAATAGCAATACCAGGAACTTTAGTTTTTTTTTAATACTACTTGAACCTTTTTTTTTTTACTTGGTCATTGTCGCCGAATTAAAAAACAACCTGGTCACCAGTTGGTCACATGTTCTTACCAGTATGGCTAACTCACAGTGAGTGTTTTTTTTTAATATTTTAAATGATTTCGATTTGGCACCTTGGTATTACTCTTATCAAAATAAATTCACTAAATTTTTAAAGAGATCACGATATTAAAAATGTAAATATAGATGGGCAACTCTATGTGGTATGCAGACGTGTAACAAACCCGCAAAGTCTTTATATAATATTTTAGCAAAAGACGCCAAGATCGAGCGTATCGAGGCGTATGCATATCTTGCGCTTTGTCCATTTATATGAAGTTGCAATATTGTAAAGAATTATAGATAATATTATAATATCTACGTGAAGAACTAACTGAAAACTAACTCTAGCTTTGACGCATGACTTTGGTTACTTAAGTATAAAAATATATTTAAATATTTTAATATTCGCGTTGCATATTACATAAATATAATGAACGGAAAATAACGCGACACATTTAGGCAAACAAATTAGTATGTCAAAATTACGTCTGCTTGTGACTACGGCCAGTGCAACCAGGCCGAAACGTCAAGCCAATAATAAAAGTAAGTATTTGTTTACCTACATGTGTCGTGTTATTTCCCATTTATTATACTCTTAAATAGATCAAATTCTAATCTAATGTGTCCTAAATAGACACGGGGTCACAGATGTTACAGGTTCACAACACCTATTAATTATTACAAAATAAATATACATATACCCCAAAAGACGATTTAATACTACAAATTCATTAGGACAAAAAGAAAAAAAAAGTCTAAGTAAATTAAAAAAAAATTACCTGCCAGCTATGAGCGGCGCTCATGACCGAGTCGGGCGGGACTCCCGATCATATATATGTGCGCGGAATATTTGCCTAAGAAACGAATACTTACATTTTGTATTTTGCGATATCTTTTGAATTAAATGTCCGAATTGAATCATTCAAAAAGTTCTAGAAAGGTATTGAATCTATCTTTATATTGAAGTAATTTATTTTGAGAAGAGTTAATACCAAGGTACAAAATAAAGAACTTTTAAAACGACCACATTATAATTATTTTTAAAAATTCATAAAACACTTATTGTGCGATAACTACAATAGTTAGACATATGGCGTCGCGGACTTTTCTGTCGACAATTATACAGGGTGCTTCACAGACCCTATTCTAACCACTTATATCTAGAATCTAGACACGCTTTGAAATCTAGATATCCTATAGAAAGTAAAAAAAGGCAAAAAATTTTTTTTTTTACTTTTTTTACAAAAATTATCCCGCAGAAATATGAACCATGATCACCCTACTTATGACCTACGACAACTGAGTTCATTGTGACTACTCGCCTAAAGTATTTCATTCATTTTTCCATTTCGATCATCAATAGGGTTGTCATCTCTAATTTTTAATAATTATGTGAAGTTACAAAAAAAATTTAAGCTGACTACATTCTGATCTTCTTTCTAATCATTCTTTAAGAAACCACATGGAATTACCATGAAACATACAACCACAGTAAATAGTTTTCCCTGTCTACACTCTCATGTATTTGAGGCGTGAAGTTACACAAAAAAAGCTATCTGTATTCGGTTCGCATTAAGAAATCTTATAAAATTACTATGAAACATAATCAATAAGTAATTTTCGCTGCCTACACCCGCATGTATTTGGGGCGTGAAGTTACAAAAAAATTTAAGCTGACTACATTCTGATCTGTTTAAGAAATCATATGGAATTACCATGAAACATAATCAGTAAATAGTTTTCCCTGCCTACACTCTCATGTATTTGAGGCGTGAAGTTACACAAAAAAAGGCTATCTGTATTCGGTTCGCAATAAGAAATCATATAAAATTACCATGAAACATAATCAATAAGTAATTTTCGCTGCCTACACCCGCATGTATTTGGGGCGTGAAGTTACAAAAAAATATTAAGCTGACTACATTCTGATCTGTTTAAGAAACCACATGGAATTACCATGAAACATAATCAGTAAATAGTTTTCACCGCTTACACTCTCATGTATTTGAGGCGTGAAGTTACACAAAAAAAGCTATCTGTATTCGGTTCGCAATAAGAAATCATATAAAATTACCATGAAACATAATCAATAAGTAATTTTCGCTGCCTACACCCGCATGTATTTGGGGCGTGAAGTTACAAAAAAATATTAAGCTGACTACATTCTGATCTGTTTAAGAAACCACATGGAATTACCATGAAACATAATCAGTAAATAGTTTTCACTGCTTACACTCTCATGTATTTGAGGTGTGAAGTTACACAAAAAAGCTATCTGTATTCGGTTCGCAATAAGAAATCATATAAAATTACCATGAAACATAATCAATAAGTAATTTTCGCTGCCTACACCCGCATGTATTTGGGGCGTGAAGTTACAAAAAAATATTAAGCTGACTACATTCTGATCTGTTTAAGAAACCACATGGAATTACCATGAAACATAATCAGTAAATAGTATTCACTGCTTACACTCTCATGTATTTGAGGCGTGAAGTTACACAAAAAAAGCTATCTGTATTCGGTTCGCAATAAGAAATCATATAAAATTACCATGAAACATAATCAATAAGTAATTTTCGCTGCCTACACCCGCATGTATTTGGGGCGTGAAGTTACAAAAAAATATTAAGCTGACTACATTCTGATCTGTTTAAGAAACCACATGGAATTACCATGAAACATAGTCAGTAAATAGTTTTCACTGCTTACACTCTCATGTATTTGAGGCGTGAAGTTACACAAAAAAAGCTATCTGTATTCGGTTCGCAATAAGAAATCATATAAAATTACCATGAAACATAATCAGTAAATAGTATTCGCTGCCTACACTCTCATGTATTTGAGGCGTGAAGTTACACAAAAAACTGTGAACCCTACTTAATGATTCATTTGTAGGTCATGTGTATATGTGCTGTGTATATGTGTGCACCTCTTACACGTGCTGTGACCTGTTACACGCGCCCGAAACTTCCTTTGAGAATTGCCGCCTGCCTTTCGGCTCGCACAAGGTAACCTTGAACTCATCAGGCGGCATTTATAAAAAGAATTTGTCGGCATTTCTAAATTTACAGTGAAATATTTTGAAATATTAATATTATTTATTATGGGTCCGTATAATTTTAATGTACCAACGCAAATTAATAAAGTATATTATTATTATCATTATGTTGCATAACACGTGAAAGCTTAAAAAGTATTACGTAGGTAAATCCTAGGAGTCTCGGTGGTCCAATAGGAGAGCACAAGGCTTCTGATCCAGAGGTCCGGGTTCGAATCCTGACACTGGCTCACACCAATGACTTTTCAAAATCGTTTGCGGAAGTTAAGTGTGATAAATATCGATGTCTGAAAACTTTGTGCCCGGTATGGCAATAGGTTCGCCACCTATTCCATTTGGGACGTAAACATAAGGGCGAGACAGGGCTTAACGGCCGCTGCCTACACCTTCGGGTAAGGCGTGAAGTTATGTTATGTTAAATCCGGTATTCGGTATTGTGCGTATTATTACTTAAAATTTAGAGATTTTCTAAAATACTATTCCAATTTGCTTTGGATGAGATTTGAGTGAAATTAAAATATCTAGTAGACTCTGTAGTACAGAAGTGAAAGTGTAGTAAATTGTTTTGTTCTATATTCAATAGTTTTCGCAGCGTTCGCGATGTAAGAATTTTTTTCGGGTCTTTTTCTTACACCTTGGGTTACATTATTGAATTTATAGTGAGGATCCCTAATTTATTTGAAAATATAATATAGCCTAAAGCCTAAACAAACAAACAAACAAACAAACAAACTCTTCCGCTTTATAATATTATAAATTAATAAATTATATGTGATTTTACTTACCAATATAATCTCGTCACGTCGATTGAAAACTGTGCCCGGTAGGGCAATAGTTTCGCCACCATTCCATTTGAGACCGAAACATAACGGCGACACGAGGCCTAACAGCCGCTGCCTACACCTTCGGGTCGGAAAAGGTGTGAAGTATATAATGTACTTACACTTTGACAAAAGAAGAATTATCTATAATTTTATGAACATACGAGGTGTCTGGCAAGGGCTTGCTACGACGCTTAGTGTCTGACAATGAATAACGTGATTTGTAATAATATTCTGAAGGTAATATCAAAAGCTGAACCTTTATAAAATGACTATATAGATTTTTTGTCCACCTTTCGTACCCAGTACCTTCCAAAGTAAGCAGGACCCAAACCTCTTAATTGACTATCGTTCTTACCTGTGTTGTGACTACGAGCTAACAAACTTTCAGCCTTTATAAAATGACGAATGTCTGGCGGTCACGGGCTCTTGGGCCATAAAATGTAAACCACTTCTTATGATTTTTTTAAACCGATTACTACCGCTGATGTGCTTTATCTATCATGAGTGTTGTTTTTTCAGGACCAATGACAATTGAAAACGTTTGGTGTGGGCGTGGACTTATTGAATGCCTTTAGCCTTCAAATTTGATTATTTTAATAAATAATTTACTTAGAATCATATACACGGTGTTTTTCTATGTATTATAAGTATGTATTTACAAAAGAAAAGTATATATGTATTAATATACGTTATCTATTATCCATAACACGAACAATTCGTTGCTTAGCTTGGAACTGGCGGGCGCTGAGTGTATTGCGTCCAAGATATTATTATTATTTCTTAATATTATTATATTAAAAATAGTCCAATAAATTTATAATTTGTCAAATGTAGGCAACACAATAACCGTCATTGAAAATTTATAAAGGCTATATCTCGCTTTTGTTTTATATCACTGATCTTGTTTGCTAAAGGTTATCTCGCAAATTCGATCAATATCTACCAATCCTCATTAGTGTCTCTTCTCGGATGAAAACAATGCTGTGCTAACCCCTATAAATAAATGAGGATAGTCTGATAACCCTATAAGTGCCAATATATAAGTAACACTTTTCAGAGTATAATGAAAAAGAAAGACAAAGGAACGTGAGATTTGCCCTAATTAAGAGGATTAAAGAAAGCCACATCTCAATGTCAGGTGTCCGCAGTTATAATATAGGTACCTGCCTACCTATATGAATAAATATTAATATAGAATGATCTGACAAGTATTTGGGAATGGAGATTTGGAATAGGAATAATGGGATGGGGAAATGGAATAGGGAGAAAAGAAGCAAGCGGGTCATCTGATGGTAAACAACCAACGCCACAGAGAGTATTATAGTTGCGTTGCTAGTGTTAAGGGAGTGGGATCGGATGACAGGAGGAAGGAGTTTTGCCCTGCGCATATCTGTCCTACTGATTAGAATAATCTAAAAATTACTTTAAAAAAAAAGTTAAACCGACTTCTAGAAACGTAAACCACAAAATCTTTAAGTAAATGAAAACAGTACCTTCATAACTAAAAGGCGATAAATAACGAAACTTACTAATTTGTATTCTTAATACAATATACAAAACGTAATACTTTTATAAAGTAATCTTTAACTGTTATAATATTTACTACTAGCTGACCCGGCGAACTCTGTTTCGCATCAAAAGTAATAACTGCTGCCCCGCTATGTTAATACTGCAATATCTTCGACAAATTTGAAGTCGATAGCAGCTATAGGTTTAAAATGGGAATTTTCCATTGTTAACACCCCCGCAACCCCCCTTGTGGGTGGAATTTCGTAAAATCCGTTCTTAGCTGACCTCTACTCGGCGAAAGGAATAATCCTACCAAATTTCAAGTCGCTACGCCTTATGGTTCCAGAGATATCGTGATGAGTCAATATATAGGTGGAAATCTCTTATATTTAGATAGATTGCCACTCATTATTGAAGTCGGTGTAACACAATAGAGTACGTTACCTGGGCTTGCACCGACTCCAAAAATAAGTGACATTTGTGTAAAAGTATTACGTTTTGTATATTGTATTAAGAATATGAGAATATGAATGGTGTACTTATAATAAAATGGAACTCAATGTTAAAAAATGTGCACATGTTAAATTTTCACGGAAACACCTAAATATATGCTCACAGTGTTATATTAAACACAAACTAATTCAAGAGCAAGAAACTATTCGCGATTTAGGAATACTCTTCGATAGCAAGCTAACATTCATTCCCCATATCGATAACATTATTACGAGAGCATCAAGAATGTTGTATAATACGTAATACTTTGTAATACGTAATACCAAAGAATTCCAGAACAGTTGCACTAAAATTTTATTGTATAACAGCCTTGTTAGGAGCATCTTAGAATATTGCAGTGTTGTATGGAGGCCCCATTACGCCATACACAGTTTACGCTTAGAAAGAGTCCAAAAACGTATTCTTTGGCACCTTGCTTTTGCACAAAATAAAACAAAAATGCTAATTTCCTATGACTAGCGACTGCAGTATTTCGGGGTACACGAATTGTCGCTAAGGAGAAACATAGCAGAGGGTATATTTCCCCATAAACTATTTCAGAATAAAATTGACTGTCCAGAGTTGCTAGGTATCTTTAGATTTCGAGTCCCCATCAGATACCCTCGACGTCGTATAACACCACTGTGCCCGCCACTGAGAAGGACTGTACTAGGAGCAAATTCACCCATACTTAGGATGAGCAAAATTATAAATGAATGTAGTGACTTAGTAGATATTAACTTTGACAGTAGAGGTAGAATTGTAACAGGCATCATACAACATTATAAAGGTTTAGGTCGACATTAAGTAGTAATTTAATTATTTCCAATTGGTTCCTATTTTTTTTTCTTCAATCAAATCAATTATATGATCCCATACGATGTTATGACATGAAATTATCAAAGCATATTTATTTCGAGCATTCTCAACAGATTTATGTGATTGTTTTATTTTTAATTTTGTTTCGATCTTGGTCTTTTTTTTTTAATTTAACTCAATTTTGTTTCGGATCAATTTTAACTTGACTTGATTTGATTTGATTTGATTTGAATTTGAATTTTATTTTACTATGACATTAATTTTAATCTATTTGAATTTGAATTGATTTCCGTTTGATTTGATTTAATTTGATTTTAATAATTGTAATCTTATTTTTATTTCCTAATTTATGCTTTATTTGTGATACTTTCTAAATGTCACTTTTGTTGTCCATACTATACATGCGGTGTTAACCTGTAATTAATTGTTATACCTGTGAAATCATTTTGTGCGTATAAATTTTAAATGTATTAGTTAACCTAAAAAAAAAACAAAATAAAAACAAATTAGTAAGTTTCGTTATTTATCGCTTTTTAGTTATGAAGGTACTGTTTTCATTTACTTAAAGAATTTGTGGTTTACGTTTCTAGAAGTCGGTTTGACTTTTTTTTTTAAGTAATTTTTTTCACGAGTTTTAGTGATATTAATGAGTTGTGAACTTCAACAGAAGTTAGTTCATTTACATGGCTTGCAGTTTATTAAATATATTATCACTTGTTACAAGTCCGTTTGTTAAATGGTTGATATTTTTAGGGAGCTATAATTGTTTTTATTAAGTACTTAGCTAAAAGAGTTTGAAAATACATACTTGATAAGTATTTGTATTTTTGTTATTAACATGGGTAGACAATAACACTGCAGCCCGAATGAAGACCAATCATAGTCTTGAAAGTATTGCAGAAAAAAAAACATTTTTACAGTATTGTGTCGTAACTCTTAACCGTTTAAGAGTTCCGCAGCTTCATCATCAGCACAGCAGTATCAGATATGCATTTATGCTTATCTCCCAAGCAACACGTTAGTCCTATACACCACTAAACAGTTTCCATCGACTAACTGCGGTACTGTCTCCAAACTCCTAACCATTAAGGAGTTCTGTGGCTTCTTCATCAGCACAGCAGCATCAGACGTATATTCAAGTATACTTAACAAGCAACACGTTAGCCCTATATACTACCAAGTAGTTGCTATCGAAAAATTGCAGTGCTGTCTTCAAACTCCTAACCGTTGAGGAGTTCGGTGGCGTCGGTTGATTTTGATTTGATTTTAATTTCAGATCCTGACCTTGTGAAAATGGGACCATTTTGAAAGTAAACACTATCGATCAAAAAAAATATTTGAAATCGGTCCACAATTGACGAAAATATCGGTGAACAAAACTATAAAAAAAATTATACATACAGACGAATTGAGAACCTCCTCCTTTTTTCGAAGTCAGTTAAAAATACGTCTAAAAGCATATACCTTTTAGTAGACGTATTTTATATACATATTATCATTACATAGTATAAAACAAATTCACTTTCCGCTGTCTGTCCCCTTATATGCTTATATCTTTAAAACTACGCAACGGATTTTGATGCGGTTTTTTTTAATGGTTAGAGAATGTCATTAATAATTATATGAATTATAGATCAAAACCACCCCGGTTTTGATCTATAATTCATATAATTATGATGTTCTAAAGAAAAAATGATAATTTTCGAGATTTAGCACTTTAATTGCAAACGCTGGCTGAACCCTAAGTGATAGATCAAAACAATGTTCTACATTATTAAGCACCTTTAGAAGATCTATAAAAAAGTCCGCGAGGGTATATGTCTATGTCTTAATGATAACCCAAAATGACCATTTATATTATTTTACTTTTTATGAGAAATAATGGCTTATTAACGAAGCGATTTTAAACATTACAGCATTAACTTTCATCCAATTAGGTGTCTTAAATAGATTGTGCATGTAATATAAATGATCCTGGCCACTAACAGCATCCAATTTAAACGAATATTTAAGCTTAGTATAAAACTGTCGAATGCTGTCCTTACTAACATTTCGTAACTTATGTTCGTACTTAATTCTTAATCGGTAATATTTTTCTATAATCAATATTGATTAATAGATATTTATGATTATTTATTGGATCTTGATCGTACATGTGATCATTTAGAGATGGAAAACAATGTGAATTTAAAATAGAAAACTTATGAATAACAATATAAATGGTTCTAGCAACAATTAATACAATACAAATTCTAAATATTTTCTCACAAAAATAACAAAATTCAATTACATCTTTCAACGGACTTAGTTGAATTTTAAAGACGAATTTATGCTCAAAGATAAACTATTAAAGGAATTAAAGTTTGGAGGCCGATTATGAAGATTACACGGACTGTTTCTCGATATAAACTTATTCGAGTAGGCACATCCCTAAGGAGAAGAGTAGAAGACGTCTGTCATGTCTGACTGTCTGACAAATCATAGAGAATAGACTGCTAGCAGTGCTAGCTAGCTTGCTTCAAACTTCAAATTCATTGTCGATGTAAGTACTGCAGGTACTTACACTCTCGATCGACAATTTCTCCTACAGATAACTTGCCGGTTGTCGGCGAATGTTTGGTAATTTGACTAAAAAATTGTTTATTACCCAAGTTTAAACAAGTGTCTAACATAAATGTATGTTTGTCTTTACGCAAGTGTTTCTTTGCCTTATCTAGCTGTAAGAATTACGGCAGTCACCGAAAGATGTGTCAGTTAATAATATTACACACCGCTATTACTCTATTTTGTCTAATAAAAACCGCTACTGGTTTGGGAGAAATAATATACTCCATAAATGCTGGTGGCCCTGCACATACTGATATCTATGGAATCCACTATGACAAGGACCCATTACAAGGAAGAATCGGCACCGCATCCGACTATGGAAAACAGCTGGTAATGATTGGCAGAGTGAATCCTAAAGATGAAATACTATACCAGACTGAAAGATATCATCACAGTACCTTCGGCTACGACATTCCGGCCAGCTCTGATGGGGACTATGTATTAGTTTTGAAGTTTAGTGAGGTGTATTTTAATGCACCAAACATGAAAGTGTTCGACGTGGTACTAAATGGTGATCACACTATCGTTGCTGACTTGGACATTTTCGATAAAGTAGGTAGAGGTGTGGCTCATGATGAATATGTACCATATTCAATCAAGAATGGTAAACTGTATTATAATGAAGAAGAGTCTGACATAAGAGGTGGAAAAATTAAAGTGGAATTTATAAAAGGTTACAGAGATAACCCTAAAATAAATGCATTATATGTTATGAGGGGTACTATTGATGAAGTACCTAAACTCCCTCCTCTAGTTTGGCCTGAGAATGAGACCGAAGAACCACGAGAAGAAATTGAAGAAAAAAATTCAAAGTCTCGTCGAGCAAGTGGTCCTAAACAGCCGGACCCATATTCCATGGACGAGAGCTCTGTGCTAATACCAGTATTTATTACAATAGGCGCTTTCATTCCTTTGTTGTTTTGCCTGTGCAAACTATAATTTTTTTATACACAAAATTAATGATAAACTTGTTATGTATAATTTTTGTGTGATTGTACGCTGTCTTAGAGTATTTCTATTTATTGTGAATTAAAATATGTTGAAAATAATCATAATGACAATGATATCTCGTAGCACATGATTTCCTAGCTCAATGGTGAAAGTACAAAATGTAAATTAAGGATTACCCGTCCCATGTTGAATTAAATAAAGTCTACTACATTATGTGCACACATTGTGCTCCTCAGATGCACTTATGTTAATATATAACTTGAGTTTATGTCAAATTGACTTTTTTTCAGTACCCAGTTATGTGATTGAATTTAAGCAATTAAGAATAATACAAAAGTAAATACATGCTTACCTATGAAGTAAAAGTTTTGGATAAATATATATACATTTAGCTGTATATATTCTAGCTAGCTAGTCCATGGTATCTTGCTAAACAAAGAGTTGTCAAGTTTCCATAAAATGTATGGATGTAAGTTTGGATTATCTGTTCATAAATCAGTATTATCCATCTTGTCTTTACTAACTTATACAGTTCCCAGTAATAATTTTGGATTGGATTTTACTTTCATAGATAATTTATAGTTACAACAAATTAAATAATATTTGTGCGAATGCTGCTGTTTCTTATTGAGGGATAGGAGCATGCCAAAGGAGGGTAATGAAATACTTTGAGATTTAAACATTGTCCTTTATTTCCAGATCATTCTCCTCTTTTGCCACTCATGTTTTTATCAAAGATTATGTTCCTTTCAACCCTCTACTGATCTTGATCTTCTGGGCAAGTTTCACTATTCTGCGAAGTCTGAAATGAACAAAATGTGAATATGATTAATAAGTTTATCTATAAAAGTACCATTTCATTTTATAGCTTCAACTAGGTGATCCAGCAAATGTTGGCTTGCCATAAATAAAATGTTTAAAAAGTAGGGTTGATTGTATGCAGTTTTATAAAAAAAATTGGGGTGTACTACTGTTAACATATAGGGGGATTAAAAATATATGCTGACCTATTCTCAGACCTATCCAATGTGCACACAAAATTTAATGAGAATCGGTCAAGCTGGTTCGGAGGAGTATGGTAACTAACACTGTGACAGAACTTTTTAACTTTATATATTACATTTTAAATGTTATTATACACTACTACTGTCAATGTGGCAGAACAGCATTACTATAAAATAAACTGTTACATTCACAATAAATGCTTATAATGAATTCATATTACAAATTCAATTTAAGTATTAACTAAACGAAACATGATATGCTGTGGAAACATGCTAGCTGTAATTTGAATAATGGCAAATATAAGAATTGCATTTTTTTAATAAAATACTGCTGTAGGTAATTGGTATTTTATGTTTGCACAGCAGTGATGAATAATGTACCTTGACATGTAATTGTTACAATAAAAACACAAGATACTTTGTAAAACATTTAAAACTGACTGCCATGAAAATGTAGACGATACAGGAAATGGTGTAAAGATATCATAGTAGAGCCACGCAGTTCGCTACATGAATGGGCCGGTTCGACCGGTGAAATACCACGACCTCTCAGAAGATCGACGTCAAGTGGCTCATGCCGCCTTTCGTTCGGTGAGAGAGGGACCCGGATGCCCACCCCTTTTCCCCAGCCTTTAAAAGTCGACAACGCAACTGTAACACTACATGTGTTGCAGGTGTCTATGGGAGGCGCTGGTCACTTACCATCAGGTGATACACATGCTCGATTGCACTCCCATCGCATAAATAAAATAGTAAAAACGTTTTTTCGCAATACTATATAGTATCAGTGGTCCAGCGGTCGAGCGCCCCGCTTCTGATTCAGAAGTCGTTATTAATCTCATATTTTCCTGAACGTCCGTTTCCCGACAACATTTTTCCTGATGCTTATCCTTTCGCTATAATTAATTGACTAACTACAAATTCATATGTTACAACTTTTTTAAGTTTTGTACACTATTGATTAGTTTCGATATTGTTTAATTGAATCATAATACAACATGAGTAAATACAATAGGGTTATCGATTTCCAAAGTTATGTGTGATAATTGGATGTTGCAACTCTTTAAACTCACGTCAAGGTTTATTCACATCATTAGATTTTAATTGATTCTATTATTTTTCTACTACATATGATTTTCTTTAGCCAGTTGCTTCACCCTTCAATAGTTACTTTTGTATTAATGTTGATAATGATCGTTCATATAGACTTTGTTTGAAAAGAGTACTTGGCACATGAGTTTCTTGCCCGATTCTTCTCATGACAGCCCCTACTCGGAATCGGGCCGCTCGTGGCGATTGCGTCCGTGTGATTTTATTTCACGGAGACACTTTCCTTAAGCGCTCGTGTTTTTTATTATTTTTACTGTAATTTTACTAATATCTGTATTATTTGACTAGTTTTAAATGTCTGTAAAGACCTGTGAAAATAAAATTATTTTTGATTTGATTTGATGGGTTTATAGGTAATTGTTTAACAAATTGAGCCCAAAACCGCAATGCAATACTTACGCGTTGGAAGTCCCTTGTATTTTGTATACACATAATCCTTGATTATTCTCAACAAACCCTCTTCTACATTTATTTGCTGCTAAAGTAGTACTTTTTTCTTTTGCTAAAGATACTTTGGTTGATGTTTCCAATACAATTTTTGTCTGCCTCGTGTCATTATTTTCGGTGACTTTGTCCACATTAACAGTTTGATTAGAGACTACTGTAGGAATAGGCGTACCTGCATCCTCTTTCGTAACATTATTACTTATGTCTAAATTATTTATGGTGGGTTCTGTTATATTAGCAGTGGGTTCTGCTGTATACACAGTGGGTTCTGTCGTATTAACTGTAGTTTCTGTGATATTAACACCATCATGAATGCTCGATGCGGTAGTATTTATTTGTAAATCACTCGTTTCTGTAGCATTACCGGTCAAAGCTATCGATGAAGAATTCGCTACACCACTTTGCGTGTTAGTTACATTTAACGGTTTCGCCGTTGTACCGTATTGCGGTTTTATAGTCATTTCCGAATAATCGTAGGCGTAGTCGTAATCCTGTAATTAAAAAAATGATTACTTTTGCCGTTATTTCGTATCAAATGCAAAAACTTCGAATATCATAGTAATATTTGGTGTATAAATACTCTAAAACCTAAAATAATAAACAATAATTATAAAATAATAGACCACTAGGTGACGAGCCTATTACCCCCATTACAAGTGCGAATCATAAGTTATAAATAACTTTCCGATGGTACGAACGGATTTTAACAAAGGATCTCTTAATCGGCTTCTGATCCAGAGGTCCGGGTTCGATTTCTGACACTGGCTCACACCAATGACTATTCGAAATTTTTTTTGGAAGTTATGTGTGATATATATCAATGACTGAAAACTTTGTGCCCGGTATGGCAATAGGTTCCCCACCTATTCCATTTGGGACATAAACATAAAACTGCCTACATCTTCGGGTAACAAAAGGCGTGAAGTTATGTTATGTTTTGGTCTCTTAAACATTTGTCTAAAATCTAAATTACCAAAATATCTTGATAACAAACTGAGCGAATTGTACATATTGAATAGTTTAAGAAAGGAATTATTTATGGAAAAGAGGTACATACTAAAAATTTAAAACATATAAATATATTTGCAAAGTTTTTCCTTGATGGTATCAGCACGCTTCGTATTCGAAATAACTTATACCTAGACAAGCAATCGCCGCCTACACCGTCGGATTTTATGGCCGTGAAGGTCAGTATGGACAAGGGATATTTATGTGTTTTTATTTCTGAGCGTGGCTTAGCGATAGCTCTACATGTGTCCATGAAAAGTGGTTCTCAATTAGGTACGTAATCTGTCGCGAAAACGATATTATATACCAACATTCTACACTGTTATTACACAAAACATATGTTTTTTTTAAAGTCCGGGTTTTGATCTGAATTTCCTAAATGCATTTAAATTATTGGTACATCAGTCACTCTCCGATTTAATCTATAGATACATAAAATTGAGGTGTATGTTTGTAATATGGAATTAACTGCTTACTATATTGGTGCGATACAGACACCAAAATAATATTTTTTACAATTTTCGTCTGTCTGTCTGTTTGTTCCGGGTAATCTCTGAGATGGTTGGACCAATTTTGACTGTCCTTTATTAGCTGGTATAATAAGGAGTAACTATTTATTTACTAAATTATTTATTACTTCCGAGGCGAAACAAATTTCGCCGGGTCATCTAGTAGAAAATAAGTATTGAAATTAAAACTTTAACTATTGCACGGAATATTTATGATTAATATTTATATTAATATTTATAATCACCTGCAGACATTTAATAAGAAGAAAGTTTATACATGAAAAGGATGTAACAAATTTTTGATGGTCAGTCAGTCATTTTTTATTTTTAAAACGCTTACCACATAATCCTCTTTGGCACTATTTAGCAAAGCAATCAATTGTATATTCTTCAATCCAATTTGTAAATTAAAATCCCCAGTTTGTCTCTGATCGAAGCTTGTGGTGCAGTCTGTATGTTTATATAGAATTGAACACAAAATTATAAGAATAGCTACGGATTTACACATTTTTGATGTTGTTAGTTATTGAGTGATAGACAGGGATTGCGATCAGGTCCCGTGGACATGCACGACTGGTCGCCCTGTGAGATGCTTCACAGGTTATTTCCAACAACTTAAAACAGTTATTTCAAGTAACTGTGGGAAGGTCGATAGCCTCGTCTCTGCACTCTGCGGCTACCTATATGTTGCGTAAGGACGGCAAATATTCCTTTTTTTTTCTCTCTCTCTCTTTTTGTCTTTGTAAAATTTATAAATATAAACATTTTTTAATTACCTGAGAACTCGATTTTTTAAAAAACAGTCTTCTGTTATTTAATTTATTTTTTATATCAGATTAACTGCAATAAATTTGCTGAATGGTTTGCTACCTACCTTCTAAGGCAAGAATTGAGATTCTACAATCCGTCAGTCAAAAAAACTTCTAACATTCTGACACTAACCATAACTAGACGTAAAAAGCGACCTCTTGATTCAGAAGCGGGGTGGTCGACAACTGGACCACCGAGTCCTGAAGCTTTGTATTATTTATTCATTTTATCTTTACTATTATTATTTTTATATGTACATAAAGGACCTATTGCAGTAAGAATGAAATTCATTTGATATTCATACAAAAATCATTCAATTTATAAATTAGTTTTAACGTAATATATTTATATTATACAGAACTTACAAATTTTCACGCCTAAAATATTTTACCTATAGAGGAATAGATAAAGAATTGTCACCGATAACTACTGCATTATCATAATTTGATATCGATAAGAATCTTTTTATTAATTACGTAATTCTTTATCGGTAATTGCTAGAGAGCACTAGATATTATAACTTCACGCCTTTTCTACCCGAATGAGTAGGCGGTGCCTGTTTAGCCCCGACTCGCCGAATATTTACGTTCTTGGAATAGGACCCGTTAAGGTCATATTGTCATATAAATTTTATTCAGTGGTAGAGTCATGCAGCTCGCTGCATGAATGGGCCGGCTTGACCGGTGAAATACCACGACCTCTCAGAAGATCGACGTAAAGTGGCTCATGCCGCATTTCGTTCGGTGAGCGAGGTACCCGGAGACCCACCCCCCTTCTCCATCCTTTCCTATCCTGCTCCCTCAAAGGTCGGCAACGCAACGGTAACACTATATGTGTTGCTAGTGTGCATGGGCGACGCTGGTTGCTTACCATCAGGTGACACGCTTGCTCGTTTGCCCTCCTATCCCATAAAAAAAATTCATGACCTCCGCTGCATGTCCAGCTCGACCGGTGAAATATCACGACCTTTCGGAGTATGGAGATGAAATGGCTCGTGTCGCGTTTCGTTCGGTGAGAGAGGTATCAGGAGGCCCGACTCCCTTTCCTCTCCTACTCCCTTTAATGCTGGCAATGCACCACGATGTTCTTGGGCGGTGAGAAGTTACTTACCATCAGGTGACCTACTTTAGACAATTAATAGATATACTTTGCACCTACAAATATTTTGTTCACATCATATCTGCCTGCCCAACGCATTTACACTACTCATTCTGAGGCGCTATTAAAAATAGCAAACATACTTACGTAGGTAGGTAATAATCACCAATTCGGGTTATTCAAATTCGACTATATAACTTTTAATCCGAGTAAAGTACTTATATAAGTACGTTTTATTCTCGCCCAATTTAATTCACTAACCTTGGCTATAACATTAAACATAATTTTCTGTAAAAAAGTCTTGTCGTTTTCGCACGCTATTCCAGAGAAAATCTTAATTTTTCTAAGGCCACAAAAAAAACGAAAGGGTTTGAAGACATAAAAAGAAAGGTTTGGACTAAAATAGTGCTGGTGTTAAAAGAAAAAAACGATGAAATAACGACTAAACAAGATAAGAAAGGTTAGGTAGGGAATTGGAAACCTACCAGCTTAGGACAAAAGATTTCGAAAGTTAGACGAGCTAAGTACCTACTAAAGATTGAAACCCGGTATTGGTCTTAACTACTCTCAAAATAACACTTATTAATCGTACAGAAGATATTAATTTCACTTATGCACGGATAAGTAACATTGGTTAACATTATTTGAAAACTAATAACCCAGCAAAGCATTGATATCAATATCAGTCGCAGAAAATCGCAAAACTATTAATAAGTTGACAAAAATCTTGCATGGAACCATTGGAACTAGACTCTTCAACAGTGAGCAGCACCATTTAGATTATATTCCAATAAACAACTTTAATTATTTTACCAAAAATATGTGCCGTAACTCCGAAAAATGTCGTGACTGCATGCCATACTATGGGATTATGGGCCATATAGACGTTTTGGTGGAAAAAAAAACGTTAGGAGAAATTAGAGGCAGGTATTCACATTGTTTTGACAGTTGAAAATTCGTTATAAAGATGTTGTTAAAAAAAATCGCAATGTAAAAGTATTATTTACACTGACTTTTATGGACAAATCAAGAGTATTAGGTACGAAAAAAAAAATTAAAATTGTTAAATTAAGGTTCTACTGAGTTGTTTTTCGTAAACTTTACTTATTAAGACTAGGCGATATACCATTACTGAGCAAATATGAAAATCTTAAAGGTGAGGCTCTACTATAACTATAAACAATTACACTGATACAGTGTTAACTAACATAATTTAACTTAAAATTGTTTATGTTGTGTAATTTGGATTTGCAAGAATAATATAGCAGTGGTTCCGGTGACCGGGCCCGGTCGGTGTGTAAAAGGGCACCGGGCCCGGTTTGCAATCTCTATTAACTGGTATAATGTTACATATATGGCTTTTCAGTACTTTCTGCCTACCCCACAAGAGACTTGGCGTGGAGTTGTGTTATTATGACACAAAAAGTTGATTAATAAAAATAACTAGCTTATGTAGGTACACCTCATAAAAATTCGACAAGATTAGGATTACAAATCACCCAAATTATCCACTACAAGACTTTACGACATTGAATTATCTAGGTAAATAACGTAGCTATAAAGCGTACTCAATTTTAATATGTATAAGTAAGGCAAAAGGAAAGTCACGCGAAGTTAATGTAACACTAGCTGTTGTCTGCGACTTCAGTGAAATAATATTATTATTTTAGGTACACATTAAGAATCTTAATAATTATTTATCTATAACTATTATTTTAATTACAGTAGCATATCAAAGATAACAAAAGTATGTGAAGCAGTCAATCAATTACAGGTTTTCAATAAAATTTTGAATTATACAACATTTACTCCATTCCAAAAGTCATAATATAACTTAAAAACAAAACCAAATACAGGTTAACATCATTACATAGTTTAAAACAAAGTCACTTTCCGCTCTCTGTCCCCATGCGCATATCTTTAAAACTACGCAACGGATTTTGATGCGTTTTTTTTAATAGTTAGAGGGTGTTAACGGGGTGGTTTTGATATATAATTCATGTATAGTGGAGTAAAAAAAAGAGTGATAATTTTCAAGATTTATAACTTTAATCGCAAACGCTGCCTTGAACCTTAAGTGATAAATCAAAACAACGTACTACATTATAAAACAAAGAAAGAAAGGTCTACAAAAAAGTCCGCCAGAGTGTATGTCTACCTCTTAGGGATAATCCGCAATGACCGTTTTTATTTTTTTACTTTTTACGAGAAATAATGGCCTATTTACGAAGCAATTTTAAACATTACAGCATTAATTTTCATCCAATTAAGTGTCTTAAATAGATTGTGCATGTAATATGGATGATCTTGGCTCTTTACAGCATGCAATTTAAACAAAGATTTTCGAAGATATTGCAGTATTAACATAGCGGGACAGCAGTTATTACTTTTGATGCGGAACATGAATTATTGATGAATTATAAAATGAACTGTATAGCCTACTGCGTAGGTACTTCTGCGCATTTAGTCGATAATAAAAGGATCAAATGATTAATCTTTACAAAGTCTATTAAAATCTCGACTTGATCGCACAATGAAAGTAATTTGTCTGTACCTAGTGTACACACAAATTGTTTGTCTGAGTGTGTTTGAGTTAAGAAAGCATAAGGTAATATAATTCACATAGATATTACCTAAACAGCAACGAACCCAACCTTGAGGAACACCACTAGGCATAGAAACCCAGCTAGATTTATAATTATTAATCACAACTGCTTCAGGCCTACCTTCAGTTCAGTTCTTTCGTTAATGCCGAACCTATCTTCTAAGTAACTTCATTCACTTCAGGATATTACAATCTATTCGGTGAAAAGCCTTACTATAAAAATCTGTGTCATCATTCATCATTTGCCTTTTGAGGTCCACTGCTGGACAGGTCTCCCCCATAGAGCGCCACAAATGCTGGTCCGTTCATTCATGGGGGGTTTTTGCCATAATCGCCACGCTTGGCAGGCGGGTTGGCGATCGCAGTAGGCTGTATTTTGTTGAGAGAGAATGCTGCTGCCCATTCTTCCAGGCTTTTCCCTTAGTCGCCTTTTACGACACCCACGGGAAGAGATGGGGTGGCGGTATTCTAAGCCGGCGCCACACAGCATCAAAAATCTGTGTAAATGACGTCAATCTGCGTATTTCCTTAAGCTGCGATCACCTCACAAACTCGTTATATCATTTATGTAGTGTCGGACCGAAGCTTCGGCTACCTTCCGCCAAAAATAGACCTTCGGTCGGACACTACATTTACGTTGTCAATGTAAACTAACATGCTATAACAATCACACAATATGGGGGACTGTGCCATCCTAGATTGCCTAGATTGATTATATTTCAAACAAAAAACTATTTAACATCCTAATCCCAACATGGAGAACCCTCTCGATAGTTACAAGTAAAATAATATATGAATATATAAATGTCCGCTATGAACCGAGAGAATCCGAATGCCTCTGTATCAATCAATCAACATGCTTGAAACTGTAACAAGTTACAACTACTAGAAAAAGGTTAACCCTGAATAGTATCGAGTGATTAGGTCAATCACTCCGTACTATTCAGGTTAATCTTTTTCTCAGTTAATCGTTTTTCAAATTACAAAGGATCACCAATATGAATATATAATCAATCAAAAATAATTAAAATACAATTCGTCTTGATTAACTAATTAATCGATTACTCAAACTAAAAAAAAAAACTTAATAGTCCATGGTTCTTTCTAAGTTAGTTGTCAAATTTAGTATGACATCATTGACAGTCCTGATGTAAACGTATTCCTAAAATTTATAAACAAATTGTTTTCATTTTGTTATTATTGTTTACACCTATGGTGAATAAACGTACATATGAAGAGTTTACGTAAATTACTTCTGTGGATGTTCGTAGGTCTAATCGATACCTATAACGAAGCATTTAAACAAATATGATGAAGTTTTGGAAAAGCGCAGGTAAAGTATTTCTTGTCACGATTTTTTTTACATCCTTTTACGCCATAAATCCGTAATTGTGTTACTAAGCAAATGTACTCATATTAATTGCAGCGAAAGGTAAAAGTGGATGCCCTGTACGTCCACCAGAATTAAATACACCAAGACCTGATATTAATGAACTAATAAATACCCAAATACTAGCACTGGAAGATAATGAAGGTAAGATTAGATATATATTTTACTAGCTGACCCGGCGAACTCTGTTTCGCATCAAAAGTAATAACTGCTGCCCCGCTATGTTAATACTGCAATATCTTCGACAAATTTGAAGTCGATAGCAGCTATAGGTTAAAAATGGGAATTTTCCATTGTTAACACCCCCGCAACCCCCCTTGTGGGTGGAATTTCGTAAAATCCGTTCTTAGCTGACCTCTACTCGGCGAAAGGAATAATCCTACCAAATTTCAAGTCGCTACGCCTTATGGTTCCAGAGATATTGTGATGAGTCAATATATAGGTGGAAATCTCTTATATAGATATATAATACATATAGTATTTTTCTAAATAATTTCTTAAGAAAAATTGCTTATCTTGATTATTCCTTTACAGATAATAAACAAATGTTCGAAAAATCTTCTAAGTTATCATTATCATTGCACAATATTTTGAGCGACAAACAAGCTACAAAATATTTGATACAATTCATGGAAACAATAGGAAAGGACATACTCATAAAATGTTTGGTGGATATTGCAATTTTTAAACAATCACTATCGAAATCAAACAGTATGATTGCAAATACAAAATGCTCTAAAATGTGTAGAACACAAAGTTTGGATCTTCATTGTCAGTGTTTTTTGGAAACGGATAGTAGGGATAAGTCACAAAAGTTTAGTTGGAAGGATAATGGTGACCAATTATGTAGCGGTAGCAGGAGTTTAAATAAAATATATGAAGGACCTAGAGGTTCTTGTATAAACTTGACTGAACATAAAAGCTCTGCTGATCAAAGTATCCAGCCTAATACTGAGGAAGCCATAGAATTATTCAAAAAATATGTTGCTCTGGAAGCACCATGTCAATTAGACTTACCTGATAATTGTAGAAAATCTGTTATTACCAATATATGCCAGCCAGAAGGCCATATTACAGAAGATTGCTTTAAACCTATCGAAGATATATTATTTGATCAAATAGAAATTAATCACTTCAATGACTTCAGAAACAGTCCATTCTATATTAAAGCACAAATAGACATTTTGTCCAATGGTTCTCTTAATCTTAAGGACATTTTACACAACGAAACAATCCTCTTTTATTTCACCGAATTTTTAGAGCAAGAATCTTGCAGGGTATTATTGGAGCTTTTAATAGCAGTCATGCATTTCAGAGAGAATTTAATTAATGATAACTTGACAAGCCCAGAACAAGCTCAAGTTGATGCTGTTGTTATTTATGATAAATTTTTCTCACTACAAGCCACAACACCAGTTGGTTTTCCCACTGAGATAAGATTACAAATAGAGAGTGATATATGTAGAGAAGAAGGACCACTGCCAACATGTTTTGATTTACCTTATCAAGTTGTGTTCAAAACACTGACTCAGTATGTTAAAACATTTTTAGAATCTGAATTGTATTTTAAATATCTTTCAGAAATGATTCATTCCGTTGATAGCATGTGGTCTACCGGCCACAAAGCTCATTCCGACTGTAGTAGCGAATTTAGTATTAGCACTCAAAATACTCTCCTAGCCATGGGGGACCCTGTCTTCCGTAAGAAAAAACGCAATCTCTCTGTGCCTGACATGACAATAGACTCTAATCAGCTATATAATGCCGATGCTTTATGGCAAAGGGATAGACATGAAGGTTTGAGTCTTGGAAGAGTCAACAGTCTGGGTAGGTTTGAATCAAAATTTGAACCTGATCCAGATAAAAAAGATAAATCTGTCTTAAAGAAGATGGTAAGCCGATTTGTACCTTCAAACACGTCCAAGGTTGAAGAGGAAATGGCCTGGCAAATAGCCCACTTGATAGTAAAGGATGTAACAGATTTAACCATGGCCCCACCGGATAATAATGATATGTGATACCCATCAATAAATAAAATAATTATATATTTTGTAAATGAAATAATAATATATATGTGTCTTAATATATAAGTGGAATAAATTGTTGTATATTATATGTTTATGTAGTTGATCATTACACTTTAATAATATGCTTATATTAAAAAAAATACTTTTAAAAAAAAGTTAAACCGACTTCTAGAAACGTAAACCACACAATCTATAAGTATATATGAAAACAATATACATATAACTAAAAAGCGATAAATAACGTAATTTACTCATTTGTATACTTAATGCAATATACAAATCGTAATACTTTAATAAAGTCATCTTTAACTATTATAATATTTACAAATCTTACTCATTATTGAAGTCGGTGCAACACGATAGAGTACGTTACCTAGACTGGCACCTGAAAAATATTGAGGGGTGGGCTACCCTTGTGATTTAGGGGGATGAAAAATAGATGTTGTCCTATTCTCAGACTTACCCGATATGCATACAAAATTTCATGACAATCGGTCAAGCCGTTTCAGAAGAGTATGGGAACGAAAATTGTGACACGAGAATTTTATATATAACTAGCGGCAAACGTTGTCTTGCCGAAAAATAATATTTAAAAAATGGGGGTTGATCGTAGGGGGTTGAAAATTTAGGGTTGTATGTATTTTTGTATCCCGTTTTATAAAAAAAATAAGAAACAGAAATATGTCGAAAAATTAAAAAAAAATATTGAGGGGTGGGTTACCCTTGTGATTTAGGGGGATGAAAAATAGATGTTGTCCTATTCTCAGACCTACCCGACATGCACATAAAATTTCATGAGAATCGGTCAAGCCGTTTCGGAGGAGTTCAATAACGCACATCTAGACTCGAGAATTTTATATATTAGATTTTTTTATATAAAGAAAAATTTTGTTTGTAAAGATCCTTTGTTGTATGATTTAATAGGTAACAGTTGTTATTTTTAATTATCTATTCTAAATTGGTTGAAATGCAGGGAAGTGGGCAGGCGAGAGCGTAAACACGACACTGGGGCTGCCACTCGCGCTGCCCAGCGATCCCTCAATTGTCGGTTTTTCGTGCGGAAGTCAAAGTATTGCAGCGCGAGTGGCAGTGTGTGTTTACACTTAGCTCTCTCGCTCATTTGCCGCCCGGCGATCGAGTATGAAGAGGGATGTTTTGTAGGTATTTGTTTCGTCTAGTTTTATAAAATAAAATCAGAATGTCTACTGCGTCGCCTCCTGTAGAATAGAGTAATGAAAAAATAATTGATTTTTTAAAGATTTACGAAACGGAGCGCTTAATTTGGGATCCGATTGACAAAAATCATAAATTTAAACACAAAATGCATGATCCGTGGGATCGTATTAGTATTCTAATAAATAATACTCAAATAGAGGAGTTTAAATCTAAAAAGAAATCACTACTGGCAACATTAGTTGCCATTAAGTTGTATCAATTGTATTGAATGTATATTAAGCAATGCGATTTTCTTTTCAAAATTTTTCAGTAATTCATAACACTTAGTAAAAATACAGCTCGCATTTTGCTGCAAGTTGCTGTAAAGAGTACGAGGGCTGAGTGTAAACGCTCACTCGCGTCGACGCTGCCGCAGAAGAATTTAGGGCAATATTTCCGACAGCGCGAGTACCAGCGGCATGGGCTGAGTGTAAACCAGGTATAAGAAATAAATAGGTAGGTACCTACTTGTTACATCCTAACGTGGTTGATGCAAGATTGACTAATCAGATATTTAGTGCAAAAGCGGAAGCAAGCAAGTGTCAAGGACCTCCTATGACACATTGTTTGGTCATGGGACCAAAAAGAGGAGTCCTTGAGAAAGGTGATGTCAAGAACATTAAAAACCAACGTGTGTGTATGACAAGAGTTATGCAAGTCCACGAAGCCAGCGAGGTATGTAAGAAATGTGCTTTATCGCGCCTTGTACTCTTTGCCTAGTCCGTAAGAGACTGGAGATGGATATAATTAAACACACAGAATTAATATCTATTCCCTAACGCACCTGATCAAACAAAGCCTAAAAAACTGTTCCAACTGATTTTTAAGCCATCTCATACACTACAAGAATACATTTTAAAGTCTCAAACGACTTCAATCACATACCGTCAAATGGGGTGACTTGGTATGTAAGGGTGAATAGAGATGAAATTTTACCACCTCAAATGTATTTAAGTCTAAACTTAAATGCATAAGTTTTTTGTTTTATCTGCAAATAGGAGACCTATTTTATTATTATGCAAGAAAGTATTAGTTGTACTGTACTGATTACTAAGTAATTGAGGTGGAAAAATTCATTTCTATTTACCCTTAGATTCTAAGTCACCCCATTTGACGGTACATAAAGAAATTTTATATCATGTGACAACGAGTATAGAAACACAAGAACGGATCAGGTGCCTGCTGGCCTATGTTAAAGCAATTAAATATATGATGCTGCATCTTACCGGAAGGTTTTCTGCGGTTTTGTGGATTTGGAAAAAGCGTTTGACAAAGTGTTACGAAAGGATCTGTGGGGCATACTCCCGGGCTACGGGGTGAGCGGGTCACTGCTGCGCGCTGTGCAGACCACTTAAGAGGGCTGCACACAGCGTGTGTGCGTGTTGACGGCGGCTTTTCCCCCTGGTTTGATGTCAATATCGGCGTCAGACAGGGTTGCGTGCTTACCGCTCGACTGTTCATCCTGTACCTGGACAGTTGTCTCCAGAGAATGAGATCGATGGATGTAGGGATGCGAATGGGTGACCTAGTTGTGAGCTGCCTGCTTTACGCAGATGACGCCGTGCTTCTAGCCGAATCGCCGTCGGACCTGCAAACATTAGTCACTAATATGAAAGATGATTGCATGATTAAAGGCTTGCAATTGAATGCGACGAAAACAACAGTTATGGTGTTTGAAAGGGAGGAATCCAGAACAGATGCAAGGATAATGATTGATGATGTAGTGCTGGAACAGGTGAGTGAAATTGTATATCTTGGATGCGCTTTTAGCAGAGATGGAAGGTACACCGCGGATGTAGAAAGACGAGTGGCGCTAAACAGCAGCTACCCCGCAAGGGATTTGGCGTGAAGTTATATGTATGCCAGTATGCTGCATCTTAAGTTTTTATATATGTTTTTGCGGCATATAGAGCAAAAGAGCAATCCGGTCACCTAATGACAAGCCTAACACCTAAAGCCGCCCATGAACACCTGCAACTCACAAAGTTAAGTTGGGTTTAAAATAGGATAGGGAGGGAATCGGAAGTGGGTTGCTTGAAGGGGAAAATAGTTTGGGCATTCGGATAGCTCTCGCCTAACGAAACGTGTTATGAACTACTTCATACGTACATAACCTCACGCCAAATCCTTCGCGGGGTAAGCAGAGACAACAGAGCGCCATAAGGCACGATTCTTACACGCCTCACTCGCTTCATTGACTTTCATAATTCTGTTCATGCACGCGTGTGATGACATGATGATTCACTCTCATTCACTCCATTCTCCTCTTTTCATGATCTACTTCAATCTTTTGCGATGTGGTATTTCACTCCAGTGGCTCTATCATTGATAAAAATCAATCAAACTCAAATATGTTCACTTAAGCGGTACCAGTAAATAGTGATATAATATGAATGTAACGAATTAAATTTTATATTGTGTCTCAGTCGTCAGTCCAGTGGTTCGATTCCTGGCGTACACTTTTCGAAAGTTATGTGTGACAAATATGTAAACTTTGTGCCCGGTATGGCAATAGGTTCGCCGCCTATTCCATTTTGGACGTAAACATAACGGCGAAACGAGACTTAACAGCCACTGCCTACACCTCTCTAGCCACAACCAGTTTTTTTTTAAATTTCCTACCTTATCCTATATCCTTTCAAATCAAAACATTATTTGTATCAATAATAGTTAAAAGCTGCTCATAAATATGAATAAATATATGATAAAAGTAAAATTCTACCCTACATTATTTTGACATATCTCCAATCTATTGAATCTATAAATAGCCACTGCCTACATCTTCGGGTAGAAAAATGCATGAAGTTATTTTATGTTAATAATGTTCTAAACATGTCACCATCTCAGACATGAGAATTTGAAATCAAATGTGAAAAATCAGGTACAAAAACATTATATTCATATAAAATGCTTTAACACAGTCTAATATATACAATAGTTTCTTAAGACTATCACAATGTTGTATAATTGTTGATACTCGGTGGGATAGGAGACATCGGTAGTCTCGGGGGCTCAGAACCCAATAGGGGTGACTGTTCATCATAAAATTGGAATTCTTTCCTCAAGTCTTTACTAAACGATGGCACATTTCTCCATTTATTTGCATTCCATTTTCTGTATACCAGACAATTCAAAAGGGCTTGTAGCGGATTCGTAAATGCCTGTAAAATATAAATAAATTATTTTAAAAATATTTTTTACAGACTGGCGTTTTAAAAACACAGCACAAACTTAGTCATCGATATTTATCACACGTAACTTCCGAAAACAATTTGGAAAAGTCATTGGTGTGAGCCAGAGTCAGGATCCGTACCCGGACCTCTGGATCAGAAGCCACTTACAATTTCACCATATTTCTAGGTTTTTCTTATTACAGATTACGCAGAAAAATAATCTTCATTCCTATGGTAATTTCGTCGTAAAAGTTTTGAAATGAAAATCGAATGAACGTGACAGTGAAAAAATATAAGTACTTTTGTCGTAGATTTATTACGTATAGCCTATAAGACTTCGTCGATTAATGGACTATCTAATACTAAAAGAGTTCTTGAGATTAACGCGTTTAAACAAACAAAATCTTAAGCTTTATTATGATAAGTAGATACCGATGTAAATTACGCTTTTAGTTTTATTTTAAACGAGATTGGAGGGCAATCGAGCAGACGTGACACCTCATGGTAAGTGACCAGCGCCGCTCATAGACACCTGCAAGTCCTGCAACACGTATAGTGTTATAGTTGCGTTACGAACTTTTAAGGGAGTAGGATGGGGAAGGGAGGTGAGCCTCCGGGTACCTCTTTCACCGAACGAAACTCGGCATAAGCCATTTTACGTCGATCTTCTGAGAGGTCGTGGCATTTCACCGGTCGAGCCGGCCCATACTTGCAGCGAACTGCTTCGCTCTACGCTCTCTTCATCATTAGCCTGTTGCAGTCCAATGCTGGACATAGGCCTCTCCCAATGTGCGCCACAACATCCGATTCTCTGCCTTCCGCATCCAGTCTTTTCCAGCAGCCCTTCTGAGGTCGTCTGACCATCGGGCTGGTGGGCGTCCTACACTACGCTTACCAAGTCGCGGTCTCCACTCAATGACCTTCTTGCTCCATCTACCATCGGTCCTTCGACAGATGTGACCAGCCCATTGCCACTTCAGTGAACTTATTCTACGAGCTATGTCGATTACTCCGGTTCTCTGTCGGATATACTCATTCCTGAGTCTATCTTTCAGAGATACTCCGAGCATAGCTCGCTTCATAGCTCGCTGAGCGACTTTAAATTTGTGGACTAGACCCACCGTAAGTGTCCACGTTTCGGCACCGTAGGTCATTACTGGTAGGACGCACTGGTCAAAGACTTTGGTCTTCAGGCATTGCGGTATAGGCGAGCCGAAAACTCTACGCTCTCTTGCTTACTATTAATTAAATAATTATACTATATTTATTGTTATAATGGACTTAATACATACCATGATATACCATGTAGTAATAATAACTCTAAGAGGAATATTAAACCACAGGATCCAAATAAGGAATCCGTTCACTAGGTTTGGCAACCAACACAGATAAAATACCAAATTGATAAAGAAAAACTTCAGTCTTAATGTTTTCACCACTCTTCTCTCCTTGCTCGTAAACTGAAATAGACAATGAATACAATTGATTAATTTCTGATTATACAAAAGACATATATTCAATAACATAAATTCACGGCATTTACTACCCGAGGGTGTATGAAGTGGTATTTCAAGCCAGTTTTAACAGGCTAGTGGTAGTCTATGGCTATTTTATTTAGTTATCTTTTAGAAATCTTAAAAACCATTAAGCACTGCAAACGGCCGACATTTAAACATTCTCAGCATAAATTATTAGATGAGATACGTAATATATAAGAGTTATCTTTAAGAATCAGATACAGCAACCAGTCTGTTGATGTTATCTCGATAGGTTTATCTGTTTTACATTATTTTTTAAAAATATTATTATTAAATTATTATTTATTTGACAAAGTTTTTTATCTTCACAATCATTGATAACACCAAAAATGTCACCTCTGTATACCGAGGCTCGGCCAGTTAATCACATTTTATTTTTACTAAATTCGTTCTTTAAAACTTACTCCGTCTTAAAATAAAAGCACCCACATCGCCGCATTGTGGCCTCGCCAATACGTTCGTTAAAATATGACAAACATGGAGGTAAAATCTAAAGTTAACACATTTTCCGTCTGTGCGTGCAGGAGAGTTAAGTTTTTCACATAAAAAAATCCCTATTATTTTGATCAGCGAGCGTATAACTTAACCGACTATATTAACAAGTATTTTTAACATTGGCAAATCGAATCGATTGTTCAATTCACTATTAAAAGGTAATATTTTCTGCCAGTAACAAAGACAAAACGTCCCGGTGGTTCAGTGGTCGAACTCCCCATTTCCAATTCAGAAGTCGTGGGATCTATTCCGCAGTCACACAAATGATTTCTCGTAATTCTTTTCAGTTGTTATGCATGATAAATATCGATGACTGACAAATTTGTGCCCGGTGTATGGTAATAGGGTCTGCCACCTATTGCATTCGGGACGTAACAGCGAGGAGCGACTTAACAGCTGCTGCCTACACCTTCGGGTAGAAAAAAAGGCGTGAGGTTATTTTAACAAATTAATAGTTATTAATGAAATCTGTACCTGGGCAAGAGGAACAGCCACCGCCATTTCCACATCCTTGCTCGACATTATATACATTATTGGATTCACGATCATGACCATGGCAATTGGTATGTATGTAGCACAATAATTGGGCAATATTTTATACAAAGCACTTGATACATTGGGCAGATCGTGACATCTGAAATTGGTGAATTTTCAATCAAGACTCGTACAAAAACTACAATATTTTAATTAATCAGCCCAGTGGCGTCCACTGCTGGGCATTGCTCTATGCTAATCAGTTATAAAATTAATGAACACAACATTCAATTAATTTTATACCTGATACTATGTGTGACAAATATCGATGAATGATAAAATTGTTTACAGAGAGACATAGAAAAACGCGGGAAGTTATAAAACAAAATTATAATGAACTAGCTAACCCGGCCAATCTGCGAAACCTTTACTTTTTCGGAAAATAAAAATTTATCGAAGTGAAACGTGAACACGGTTACAATAATCGCAATTTGTATGTAACCAATGAATTAGGCGTTAATCAGGTGTTTATTTTTTCCTAATGTTCCTTATGATGTTAAAACTTTAAGTATCTAAATCGCTTCCTACACGAGTCACTCGCTTCATTGACTTTCATAACTCTTTTCATACACGCGCGTCGATTTTTAAGGCTCCTAATCTAAGCTTCCATCACATTAGAATAATAGACATGGTTTGTTTAAATACAAATAATAATAGCCTCGGTGATCCAGTGGTCGTGCACCCCGCTTCCGAATTAAAAAGTCACACAAACTACTTCTTGAAATTCTTTTCGGAAGTTATTTGTGATGAATATCGATGACTGACAACATTGTGCCCGTTGTATGGCAATAGGTCCCGCCACTTATTCCATTTCGGGTAGAAAACGGCGAGAATTTATAAACAAAACACTTACGTAGCATTTGGAATGTACAGGATAGATAAACCTACACCAGTGGTAGCAACAGGCAGACCCCATGCAATGGAATGATACAGTTGTGAATGGGAATCTCTACCCTTTATAGCAAGCCATGTGTCGATGGCATAAAACAATGTCCAGAACCAGGTTACTGTATAAAAGTATTGGGTCCACGCCTGAAAATAAATAAAAAGAGTAATTTACATAAATACGACTGATATTTGAAGTTTTCTAACTAAAATACGAATGTCTTCTTGAGATTATAAATGTCAAGATATTTGGATATTTCTTACGCACTACCTACTCAAAGTTATGAATGTCAACGAAGCTAGTGAGGTGTGTAAGAATCGTGCCTTATGGCGCTTCGTTCTCTCTGCCTACCCCGCAAGGTATATGGCGTGAAGTTACGTATGCATGTATGTACTACCTACTCAAAAACGCTTCAACTTTTGAACAGAATGAATGAAAATTGGCTTATAGATAGATTATCTCCCGGATTAAATTATAGGCTAAGTAGGTACTTCTAATCTCATTAATGTGTTCCCTTGGGATAGTATTTCATTTCTGTTTTTTTTTAACAAAACTTTAGTCGGAAGTATCTATACCAATAAAACGTCCATATTTTTATTTATATTACTTAACTACATATACTTTTATGGGGATTACGGGTCATAGATAATTCATCCTTCTGGGGATAGTTCCACTTCTGTATTATTGGATTGATTTTCATCAGTACTAATATACTGATTGGTTTTTGCATTCCAATATGGAGTAAGAGCCGTGTTTGGGTTTCAGAGGTTCTTACTGTCTCAACGTTCAGAGGTTAAGTAATAAATACACGTGCAAATAAACGTTGAAAACAGTCTTTTATTGGAATACTTTCATTTTAAAAGAAAGTAACCCACAATCATTACATTACGGCCCTCGTGGCGCATTGGTAAAACTACCGGCTGCAGCAATGAGGTCGGGGGTTCAATTCCCACCCAAGCACAAATATTTGTGACAAACATGAATATTTGTGTGGCGTCTGGGTGTTTTTCTATGTATTATAAGTATGTATTTACAAAAGAAAAGTATATATGTATTAATATCCGTTATCAAGTATCCATAACACAAGCATTTAATTGCTTAGCTTGGAACTAGAGGGCGCTGTGTGTATTGTGTCCAAGATATTATTATTATTTACTCATAAATAGCTGAGCAAGTTATCGTATTTACTTATGGAACGGAAAAGGTGATAGTGTGGGGCCGGGTTTACACGTGAGCACCTATCTACTTGGTGCCGACTACTTCAATATTATTACTTAAATAAGAACCTAACTATTATTATATAGATATCGAATACGCATATTATGTAAATAATCGTTAATGAATGTTTATCTATTTTTTCAAAAGATAGTTGATATAGGCACGTTGACCGTAATAATTTAGATACTAGCTGTTGCCCGCTACTTCGTCTGCGCGGACGCCATAAAGCAGCAAAAATAATACTGTGCCTGTGTTATTTTATGGGTTCATTGCTCACCCCCAAATAGCGTGATAGCGTGATAATATTTAGCCTATGTGTTGATCCGACCTCTTGGCTATATTTATGCAAAATTAAACTTAAAAGCATGCAGTACTTAAGAGTTTATCCGTAACAAACAAACAGAAAATTTGGGTTCGCTATCGATTGTAGATCATGTCCTAAGCACTCTCAAAAAAAAACTCAATGTACAGATGCAAATTTCCTACAATTTTAAGTATAGATATCTTGTTATGTTAATCATACTAGTTTGGATTTTTTGCTAATGGCCATAAAAACATATGACGCTAAAATTACTCGGAATATCAGTGTGGGCACAAATTATTAGGCTTCTGCCTTTTTGCCACAAGCAATATAGAAAAAGAACAATTTAAGCTAATGAGAAATTTGATGGCATCAGTTTATTTAATTTATGAACTGTCCGGACATATTTCGTTTTGTAGTGTTAATTAATAAAATATACACACGTAACATTTAAACTCTCTCCTATCTTTTAAGTTAGAAAAAAAATGCAGTTTTAATTTTAGTTTAACAGTGGTAGAGCCAAGCAGTTCGCTGCATGAATGGGCCGGCTCGACCTGTGAAATACCACGACCTCTCAGAAGACCGACGTAAAGTGGCTCATGCCGCGTTTCGTTCGGTGAGAGAGGTACCCGGAGGCCCACCCCCCTTCCCCGTCCTTTCCTATCCCCTATCCCTTAAAGGTCGGCAACGCTACAGTAACACTATATGTGTTGCTGGTGTCCATGGGCGGCGTTGATTGCTCACCATCAGGTGACACGCCTGCTCGTTTGCCCTTCTATCCCATAAAAAAAAAAAAATAATAAAAAATCCTTACTGAAGTTATACTGCAGAACAATACACTAACATCATCATCAGGCAAAGGCATAATATTTTTAAATTTTAGCCATAGCGAAGATCTTACAAGAACGCCTGAAAAAGAAAATTTCATCATTTAAAATGTAACCAAAGGCCATATACCCTTGCTAATGAGATAACATAGAATTATAAAATAGTGATAAAATTTAAAAAAATAGATTTAGTTACCAAATGAAGCCATTAAGTCTGCAACAGCTAGCCAGATAATAATTCGTCGTCCACGTGTAGAATCAGCCCCTTTCTGAATTCTGTTCATTAAATCTGGATATATCTGAAAAATGCAATCACTGCCTAGTATAAATATACATATGCTTAGATCTTTGAAACAACCTAACGGATTTTGATGTGGGTTTTTAATAGATACAGGGTTTCAACGGCTTAGTTTGTATATATACTCCACTTTATTCATAATATTGTCTACGAACATATAACATGCATAACATACCTTCACGCCTTTGTTACCCGAAGGTATAGGCAGCGGCGAACCTATTGCCATACCGGGCACAAAGTTTTCAGTCATCGATATTCATAACTTCCGAAAACATTTTCGAAATGCCATTGGCGTGAGCCAGTGTCAGGATTCGAACTCGCGACTTCCGGATTCAGAAGGCGTGCTCGACCACTGGACCACCGAGACATCGTCTAAAATTTCTAGAGAACAACCGTTTCTAGAGAAACAGTGATGATTTTAGAGATTTGGCGCTTTAATTGCAAACGCTGGCAGAAACTTAGGTATGTCATAAATCAAAATAATATACCTACTTAGAACATTATTAATTTAATATACCTTTAGATGGTCTAAAAAAAGCCCGCAATGGAGGGATAAGCCCCAATCACCATTTTTATAAACACACACTTCTTCTAATAGCCAATACATTTCTTAAGTTGTAACGAAAAAAATATTGGCTTATTTACGAAGCAAGTTTAAAAATTATAGCATTAATCCCTATCCAATGGGACATACATTATGCATTTAATATAGATCAATTGCCTCGCAGTAGTCGCATTTCGATGCATGTATGGACCGGCTCGTCCGGTGAAATACTATGACCACTCAGAATATCGCCGTAAAGGGGCTTTCGCTCAGTAAGAGAGAGGTATTCGGTGGCATAACCTCTCCCCTTCCCTTCCCATCCCACTTTCATCCGCTTCACTACCACTTAGAAAGGCCGGTATTTCAACTGTAACACTATCTTTGTTGCAAGTGTCCATGGGCGGCGTTAGTTGCTAGCCATCCCACTTCCATGCAGTTCACTGTCAAATAGAAAGACCGGTATTTCAACTGTAACTCTATCTTCGTTACAAGTGTCCATGGGCGGCGTTAGTTGCTAGCCATCAGACTAACAAGGACTAACAATAATAATGCTATCAACATCTTTTCGGAAAAGACAGGCAAAGGCTACATTAGTATTTATACCGCATTAGTACCGAATAAAAAAAAATAAAGCCCGTTTGATCCAGAAAATTTATAATCTGTTAATTTTTTATACTTTTGGCACTAAGAAAACGGCGCGTAAGTTGTTCTGATATGAAAAATAATGTAGTTTCAATTTGATACTATAAGTTTTGTCGCGGTATCAACAATCATTTCAAATATTTTAATAGCCAGTTGACCTGAACTCTGAGACTGTAGTGTGATCTGATAAGAAGTAAAATTTAAAATCATAATGACAACAAAATTATATTAATTATGATTTACTAGTTCTTGCCCTTTACTTCTTTTTATATCTGCTCTTACAATAGAACTAAGGAACTATTTGTTCCTTTACATTTTCATCACTTTGAACTAGTTGATCAGTGCTGTGTAGCGCCGGCTTAGAATACCGCCACCAGAGATAGCTCTTCCCGTGGGTGTCGTAAAAGACAACTAAGGGAAAAGCTAGAAGAATGGGGAGCAGCGTTCTCTCTCAAGAAAATACAGCCTACTGCGATCGCCAACCTGCCTGCGAAGTGTGGCGATTATGGCAGAAACCCCCCATGATTGAGCAGACCGGCAGTTGTGGTGCTCTATGGGGGAGGCCTATGTCCAGCAGTGGACCTCAAAAAGGCTAATGATGATGATGAACTAGTTGATCAAGTAAAAGAGTATACTAGGTCGGTTAGGACCGTGTGAACTGTGTGATCTCAGTCACGAATTACTGTTTTGTTCTGTTGCTGTACAGACAGCCTTGATTTTTATATATTACAGTTTCTGTTAACTAGTTCTGACAAATAAATAATGTTGTTTGAGAATGATTTGACTGAATTGTGGACATTATCCATTCAGATTTTGTTCACACACTCAAATTGAGAATGTCACCACACACATCTCTAATGATATTTTCTAAAAAAAAATTTCAACCATCACACCTGGAAAAACCAGTGAGCTATATTTGTCCTCCAAGGTTTACATAACTATAAAGATTGTAAATCAGGCATGTTGGTTTGAAGAGGACCCCAGCCTTTATGACCATCCAATCATGATAAAACCTTTTATGGTCTTCATCTTCCACATGAATCTATGCCATCTCTCTTTATCTACACTTCTGCAAGATATTTACTTTCCAACTGTCTATTCTCATTGATCACTTCTGTTTATTTTTAAAATTGTCTTATTAGGTCTAGTGTTATAAATAGAAAATTCATTTGACAAATAACCATGTTAGTTGTAATGTATTAGCAAAATTTATGTGGAATTTATTTGGTAGCTACCTGTATATTTTCTAATATGATACAGAAATACAGCTTTAAAGAACTAAATATGTATTTAGTTTTGTATTTAGGAGCATTTTTAAAATATTTTAATTAGAACCTTAATAAATTCTACACATACATACATAACTTCACACCAAATCCCTTGCGGGGTAGGCAGAAATAAATAATAATAATAAATAAATTCTATGATGATAATGATATATAGATATTACTGAGTTTCTAGAATGATTTCATATTACTTTTATGCATATTATACAGTATAACAGGGAATCCTTTAAGAGAATCAGAAACCACATAAAAAAATGGATGTGCCTGAAACTGTCTATTTTGCCATTCGGAACTTGACAAGGTCATATTAAAGGCAGATTACTATAATATAGATATGGAAGACAATATAAAAAGAGTAATAGTTAATTGGAAAGCTCTAAAATATGAAATTTATATTATTAATTTATATATATTAAATATTTAATTTTATCGATCATATAATACTTGGACAATTAATTATTTAAAACATATCAAAATTATAGAACTTAAACTCTGTATTTCATATTCATTTAGATGGCTTCTTGACATATAAGTTGGCAGGTTACACAGTAGGCATATGGGATATTTGATAAATGCACTTCAAGTCCAGCTATTTTCTTTTCAGACTTATTTTCAGGATTTTTTATTTAATAGATCGCATTTTAAGGCAAAACTAACCCAATAAAAAATACATGCTATATTCACCTGGTACAAAGCTCCCAATATTCCCAATGTAGATGAGACCAAACAAACAATATTATATGAGTCGGTGCTAAATTCATCCATGATTCTTACAGCAAAATCTTCTTTTTTACCAGTATGATGACAACAAAACGTTTGAATAGTAGGATCCGACATATTTAGGCGGTGTATTAATCTATTATAGTAAATAAGACAAGTGATCCAGATCAAATAATTTTAACTATAAATTCTAGGTACATATTATTATCATGATAAATTTTAATTTAATTTAAACACAAGTCGAGGAACCAACAAGCCCAAACAGCTGGTTAAAAGATAAACAAACAAATGTAGGCACAGACACTAATTGACACTAGACAATACTAGAGATGATCGATGCGAGTAAATACAAAATACAAGTACATACCCACATACTCGATAGATACATAAAATACTTCGATAACAAATACTTTTGGGATCGATACTTTTAAAATTAGTACCGAATAGGTGTCGGCCAAAACCATGGATTTAAATAAATCCTGTAGATGGCACATGACAACAAATTGTTCTACATAATCATCACTGACAGCGCGTCCAAGAGTTAGCGATTCTCAGCATGTTATTTGTAATTCTGTTAAGTAACCAAATTGTACATTTAGAAGCTTGAAATTATATATGTATTAGATACGGTGGATAAGTGCAGTACGAGGATTTGACACGTGAAATGAACATATTCTCCAATATTCGTTTTACAAATTTCAAAGTTTACAAAGCTATTGCTATCTATAGTAATAAATAAACAAGTTATTTATAGGAATAAATTTATAGAAATTTACAATTAAATACACAATGAAAGCTACCGACGTATTTTTATAGTGATGCTTTGCGGTTTGGTAGAACCGTAGTTAGTGATGGCCAACTCGAGTTAACGCGAGTTGGGCTTGACTCGAGTCAACTCGAGTTGAACACCTCCAACTCGTATTCAAACACTTGATCAAATCGACATGGATTGAAGTGAGATGAAAGGAAGATGAGTCGTGTTGACTACATTCGTACAATGAAACTATCAAAGTGTCACATTTGTGTTGTAAATTATAAATAAACGTATTTTTATCCTGTTTCTGTCAAATACCTTTCACCTTTTATATTTTCTAACAAAATAAAACTGTAAATTGTAGTTCCTCATAAATAGGTATATTGAGATAATATAATTAATATTTTATTTATTTTGCTGTTTTTAGCTATAAACATTTACTAACGTGTCTTGTTTTAAATACCTATGTTGTAGAGAAATTAAGTTAGTTTTATTAGTTACTATTATTATATTTTAAATAAGTAATTTTAATGTTGGGTTTAACTTCTAAAATTTTTTAGTTTGGTTATAGTCGCCAGTAGCGAAAAACTGATTTGAATGGAAATTAACTCTATAGAACTCTCTGGGCCAAGTAGTCGTAATCTCCTCATAATACTAGCCTCGGTGGTTTTCACTGGTTGAGCTAGCCCCTTGATGCAGCGAACTGCGTGGCTATACCACTGTTATCATAAAGGTTATCATACTAGCTGACATTTCTTTATTAGTTTTATTTTGTGATTGACTTTGCTTTTATAGGTATTACCATAATATGCTGGTGATTTACAATTGACCATAACATAACTTCACGCCTTTGTTACACGAAGGTGTAGGCAGCGGCTGTTAAGCCTCTTCTCGCCGTTATGTTTACGTCCCAAATGGAATAGGTGGCGAATCTATTGTTTTCAGTCATCGACTCTAGATTAGAAGCCGTATGCTCGACCACTGGACCAATGAGACTGATACAATTTACCATAACTGTACTAAAATATTGTATTATATAGTAAAATAACCATGTCACTATTGATGAAATGTGCAGCAGTTAAACAATGGTTTATATTTAATACCTATATGTAATTCTTCACCATAAGTTATGATCAATATTCTGTTACTACAGTTATGCTTACAACGTGATCTTGTCCTTTTCTCTTACATTAAATACTAACTTATTGAATTGCAGATTTTATACCATAACGCAAATCAAGTCATCAGTACGGAGATATTGAAGCTGTACCAAGCAGTAGTAGTGCCACGTCTATCTGGGACTATCAAATGTTATCAAGATATGAAAATGAGTAATACGAATATATTTTCCTCAAGCGCATGCAATAACATTTAATTTGACGCGGTTGAATTATCCATGGGTGAATTAAAGAATTATATTATAAGTAGATTATATCAAAGGGCTTACTATTGTATCGCTGATTATATAAACGATAAAAAAGTTTGGAATTGAACTGCTCATTTTGTGTTGTGTTGATTGTAATTATTGTAATTTGTTAAACTGGAAATTGAATAGAGTCGGCCTTGAGTTTCTTGCCAGTTCTTCTCAAGAAGCCTTGACGCCGGAACTGGCACTTAGATTCGCTTTCACATTCAAGATAGTGTGATGAAAGGGAATCTAAGCTCCGCGTATTTTAGCTTGTAGTTTTGTATGACGATTCTAAGCACTTTGTAAAGTCTAAGAAATAAAGATGTTTTGAATTTTGAATTTTTTGAATTTTGAAAATTAGTAATCCTCTGTTTTTGTTCCTCTTGTTTCTTTATATATAAACGTTTTATTCAATAAAAAATGTTTTCTCTATCTCGCCTTACCAAAACGAATCTTAAACTAACAGTGGTAGAGCAAAGCAGTTCGCTGCATGAATGGGCCGGCTCGACCGGTGAAATACCACGACCTCTCAGAAGATCGACGTAAAGTGGCTCACTACGCGTTCCGTTCGGTGAGAGGGCTACCCGGAGGCCCATCCCCCTTCCCCATCGTTTCCAATCCTACTCCCTTAAAGGTCGGCAACGCAACTGTAACACAAAATGTGTTGCAGGTGTCTATGGCCGGCGCTGGTCACTTAGTATCAGGCGACACGCCTGCTCCTTTGCCCTCCTATTCCGTAAAAAAAATAGTCCGATTTCCTAATAAAACAACATACATTATTATAATAAATATTTTATGGTTAGGCCATGGCCTAACCAACCTGGGTTTGTTGTTGTTACATGTATTATAACCATGGTTTCAAATTCTACTTTCGGAAACAAAGTATCCGAAAGTAGAATTTGAAACCTCTCTAGTAGAAGTTTAATGTGAGTGAATGTGAAGTGCGACATATATATAAATTATTTTTCTACTTTCATTTAGAAGCCCATTCCAGATTCCCAATGTCTTAATGTAAATGTAATGTCTAAAATCATAGCCATGATTATTTGTCTCACTCGATAGCTGTTTATCGAAATTTGTAGCATCAATTATTGAGTTGCAAATAAAACTTCTGACTGAATGTAAACCAAGATTTGGTCTCATTGCATTTATTAAACTGAGATCTTGGTTAAAAATTACAGTTAGTATTTTTTTTACTTTTTTTCTATAGGCAATCTTTTAGTAGCATCTTTCAAAAAATTGTATCGAGATTCATTGACAGGCATTCCGAGGTAAAAATCTAACGCCTAACAGGTTTCGCGCAAATCAAATCAAAATATCTTTATCTATTGGACTTCACAAGGCACTTATAATCATCTTAAATTCGCCGTAGCGCTTATTTAGATTACAAATAGAGTGTGGCATGTGTGACGCTGCCTACACCTTCGACAGAGAATGGGCAAAACATTATATACCTGGTTGTAGATCATAATAGTCACAAAAACCAAAAGAAGTCTAAGAATGTTTTTTCTAATACGTAGAAACATTGTTAGATAAATTTCTCAGATAAATTTTATCCGTCCGTCTAAATTAGATTAGATTAATAGATTTTGTTGAAACAAAACGACGAAACTTTCATATACATATGCAAACTCATAGGTACTTCAGCATAAATTTTTAAAATAAACAGATTTTTTAAATTAAATACATCTCTGTGATAATTTCATTAACTTATGTTTATTAATCAAACCATTGCCAAGCAAACAACATTTATGTAATTAGAAAACACTTTAAAACACCAAAAGACTATATTGCGTATACTATCTTACCTGCTTTACAATCTCCGTGTCTACTGGCAAAAAAGTCCAGATATATGCTATAAAGTGGCCTCAAATTTAACATCCATTAATATGACTCACATAAATTTTAACCTTGCTAGAATATTTCAACAGAATATTCTAGGGCAGTCGGTAAAAGATTAATCCCACATATGTACCGTTTTTATTCTGATTAACAATGTAAATTGAAGTAGGCGTCATTAAATTTTATAAATATTTTAACTTACTAAGATTAGTACTTAAATATGATTTACAGATTCGGAATAATTCTATACCCTTAGCTTACCCGGTATAATGAAGGTGTTTACAGTTTAATACTTACATTCAAATACTGATAGACATTTGTGTAATTCTCTTAATTCAATAAAACCTTATCAGTCAAACAACAATAAAAATATTAAACGATCGGTGCAATAGTAGTTGACAATGGAATTACAGTTAAATTATGGTTTACAGAGTAACAAGGGTTTATGGGGTCTCTCACTTCCCCGGGATCGGGTGTACAATTTAAATTTTGAAAATTATTTACATCTGTCAACTTCAGTGCTGATGGGTCATTTTGCGTTGCGTTATTTATTCCACTTTCTTCTAAATGGTCAGTTCCACTTGTAATGTTACTGTTATCATTTTGTTGATCATTTTCAATAATTGGAGGTTCTGTTACGTTATTTTCTGCTGCTGTGCTCAAGAGAATTGCGCATGGAATGGTAGTCATAAACTCTTTACCAGCTTTTGTAAGAACAGTAACCGTACATTTGGTGTTGTCTTTGGGATCATCTTCAATACCTGAATTTTTCACATCAGCCTCAGGTGTAAAGGATGTTGCAATTGCACAGGGAATAGCAACTATGTCAGTTTTATTCTCATTGCTAATAGTTAAACTGCAATTAACTAAATCAGCTAAAATCGAATCAGCGGCAGTGGTGGTGTCATTAGCAGGTGCGACGGCGACAGGCTGACCCCTGTTATCATAAATGACTGTATGATGTTTGTGACCGGTAGATCGGGCTAAATTCCAAAGAGCTAAGCCAGTTAAAACTGTTCCTATTCCAACTCCTGCGATCCCCACACCCTTAAGTGCACTTCCTGTTCGACTGACTCCTCCATAACTTTTTCCGTAACTTCCAAAGTACCCAGGCATTTGAGATCCATATCCAGGATTATAAGAACCGTGACCATATCCGCCATAGTTAGAGCCAACATTAGTATACGGAGGTGGAGGGCCCTGAGGGTGATAAGCATTGCTACCGTAGTTATTTTGTCCATTATATGGCCGATTATAATCTCCCGGCCGGTTTCCAGAATAAGGTGGTGGAGCTTGAGGATAGCTGTTTGAATAATCACTTGCTGGCTGACCAGGTCCATGTTGAGTATTAATGTTTCCTGATTGACTATTTCCTCCCAATCCTGGCGACTGTTGTTGCGGGTAACTATGTCCCGGTTGCCCGCTTCCAGATAATCCAGATCCGGGTGATTGAGGATATCCAGATTGACTACCGCCCCCGCTTCCAGAAAGACCAGTCTGTTGCTGGGGATATTTATTTGCTGATTGTTGAGCCGGGTATCCATTTCCAGGGCTGCCTGATAAACCGGTTGAAGAAGGATATGAATGACCCGCTTGATTATTTGTATGTCCATTTTGACTAGCATAATTATTAGGGGCACTATTTCTCTGTATACTATCTTGGTTAGTAGAGGATTGTTTAGGTTTACTACCTGATAAACCTGTTCCACTAGAAGGATAAGAATGGCTCTGGCTGTTACTAGATGGTACATTTTTCTGAGCGGGTCGTTCTTGCCAACCATTAAATGAAGGTTTTGGTGCGGCAGCCTGTGGATAGCTTAATGACGTCGGTGCAGGCTGTGGATTGTAATTAGTTTTCTTGCTTGAACCACGACCAGATCCAGAACTACGACTTCTACCCGTTTTCTTTCCTTCGGCGCTTAAAATCAATAATATTGCAAAGGCGACGAAAATAAATTTTAGAGTCATTTTTGTAATATTCTCACTATAGTTTCACTTAATCCACAAGGTAACTTTGTACCTAAAAATCACTCTCGTCAGTATGCTTCCAGAACGTCCATTAAATGTATGTAGGAGAGAGAGAACTAACGCTTGTAAACGGCGTCCAACCTACACCGCCCCACTCACGTTATTACGGAGTTCAGCAGGGAACTATCAACTTGATTGTTTGTGACCCGTCAAGGTAAAAGCTGTAGTTAGTTTTTATTGACTCACTTGACCAGCGCGGTCTCTTTCGTAGAATCAATAATTTTACATGGAAACTCAAACAATTAGGTTACCTACTTACAACAAACAAACACATTAGGTAGATGCTAAGTTTGTATACATCTTGTTGTTATGACATTAAAATCGATATATTTTACGTATTGAGATTTGTATGTGTTCTTTTTGAATTATGAGGCAGAGTTATGTATGCCGTAAATTCAGGTAACTTAAAAGTTGTTTTCGAAACAGATGTTTATACTTACTTAATACAGATCTCCCTGATTGACTATTTATATGATAGAAGATCATTGTCGAGAAACGCTATTTACCTAACATCAACATTACTCTATCTCCAATAAAAACGGAGTACCTATGAACGAAACATTTTTCCAAAATTGGGAAATTTATTTTTAAGTTAGATATCTATTTATAAAATTTTTGTGAAACTGTTTTGTAAAGGGCGTAACTGATTCTTATGTTTTATGCATTTATGCATGCAGGAAACAGCATGATTTAAATAAAACAACATTGCCATTGTAGTAAATTCTTTATCGTCTTATCTATGTGAATTTGATCATCTATCTATGTGTATTTCAAGGTTTTTCCGCGAGTATTCTTAGAACTTAAGTTTCTAGATACAAAGGAAAACAAAATATCTACCAACTCGACATGGACGACATTCAACGGTTATAGACGTAATTGGCGGAAATGGCACATCATGTCAGACCTCAGGGAACCAAGTCCACGATGTTGATGTTGTAATAGCAATGGACGCTATTCGCAACACAGAGAGTATATTTTTCTTTGTTTCAATACACACAGTATAAATAAGCGTTTTATTTTTTTAAATTATCATCCAAGCATTATCGCTTTCAGACCAATCTTACAATATAGGCAGACAGAAACTTTTATTTGGTAAATTGGCACATCTAATTGGAATGTTGATATATTTTTATTTTTACTCCGCGACAATGAGCATCTACTAAAAAATAATTCATGGAAGAGTTATATACACATTTTTTTATGTCTGTTCACAGATATTTTACTCAATTATGGACGGATTCAAAAAGTTTTTTCCTTGCATAGAGTTCACCTCCGAGATGGCCCCATTTTCACCAGGCCGGGTTTGGTGATGAAAACCAAAATAAACCGAAAATTGTATGCTAGTATGGTGTTTTTGTTTACAACAGCCGGTAGAACAGGCGGGTTTTAGAAGAAACTATTCAACTATAGACCACATCCACTCTCTAGAACTAGTTATTGAGAAGTACAAAGAAATGAATCGCCCGCTCTATCTAGCGTTCATAGATTACGCCAAAGCTTTCGACTCTATCTCTCATGACAGTATATAGAGAGCTCTACAACAATGTGATGTACCATCAGAAACTATTGAACTCATACAAGATATATACAAGAAAAGTAAAAGCAGAGTAATATTAGACAAATCAGGATCCGAAATAGACATATGTAGAGGCGTCCGGCAAGGAGATCCTTTATCATCTAGAATTTTTATAAGCGTTCTCCAAAACATTATGAAGACTGTGAAATGGGAAAACAAAGGTATACACATAAATGACATATTTTTAAGTAATCTTAGATTTGCTGACGACATAGTATTGTTTGCTGAAAGTGCATTACAACTAGAAACTATGATAAAAGAAATACGTGCTGTCAGTTATAACATCGGTTTGCAATTGAACACAACGAAAACCAAAATTATGACAAACGATAAAATAGTCCCCCTATATGTTGACAACAATCCACTAGAATATGTGCAACAATATGTATATCTAGGCAAACAAATATCATTAAGAAAGTCTAGACATAGAGATGAACTAACTAGATGTGTAAACATAGCCTGGAACAAATTTTGGAGTTTTAAAGAACTTCTTAAGTCAAATATCCCAGTGAGACTGAAGGAAAAAATATTTGATTCGTGTATCTTGCCATCTCTTTCTTATGCATCCCAAACATGTATATTCAATAAATACACTAAAAATAAGATATTGACAACCCAAAGAGCCATGGAGCGCAGCACTCTAAAATTGAAATTGAAGCACAAAAAGAGAAATGCAGACATAAGAAGTACAACAAAAGTTATTGACGCTCTACAGCACTGCCAAAAACTTAAGTGGAAGTGGGCCGGCCATGTTGCCCGAATGGGCGATGAAAAATAGGCAAAAAAATAACCACTTGGACCGGACCATCAGGCAAGCGAAGTAGAGGTAGACCAATAGAGAGATGGCTCGACGAAATATCAAAGACAGCGGGAAGTGACTGGATTGAAAAGGCAACTAATAAGGAAATGTGGAGAAAAATGGAGGAGGCCTTTACTCTATAGAGAGGTCCTTAATAAGCAATCAATTTCTGCATGCTATAATAAATAATCTTTAATAAAAAGAAGAACTTTTTTGTAAAACATTAAAATTAACATCACTTGAATATAGTAGTATTGTATAATAGGTTGGGGAAAAAGTATTTTCGTATTTTTGTATGAAAAGTCAAGACATTTTTTTCAAAGTTTATTTACATTTATTTACAATATATATGTACCGTTTTGTTGAATAACTTTCTGCCATTTTGTGGGCAGAGACATTATCCCGTTACTGTAGAAACTTTGGGACTTCTGATAAAAAAAACGGGACAAATAGTTTTGGCAGTCCTCTCTTGAGGTCAACCTTACAGAACCTAAAGAATTCTGAAGAGACCGAAACAGGTGAAAATCTGAAGGCGCAAGGTCAGGGCTATATGGTGGATGCACTAGGACCTCCCAGTCGAACTCTCTTAATTTTTGCTGAGTGGCTAAAGATGTGTGTGGTCTAGCGTTATCGTGATGAAAGACCACACCCTTCCTGTTGATCAATTCCGGCCGTTTTCTCTCGACTGCTTCCTTTAATCTCATCAGTTGCTGGCAGTAAAGATCAGAATCGATGGTTTTGCCGGACGGTAAAAGCTCATAATGAACAATGCCCTTCCAATCCCACCATACACACAGCATCACCTTATTTCGTGTTAGGCCAGGTTTGGCCACAGTCTGTGAAGCCTGGCCAACTTTCGACCACGACCTTTTTCGCACGTTCTTGTCGTACGTGATCTACTTTTCATCGCCAGTTATCAATCTCTTCAAAAACGGCTCGGTTTCATTACGTCTCAATAATGAATCGCAAATGAGTACACGGTTCATTAAGTTTCTTTGAGTGAGCTCGTGTGGCACCCAAATATCGAGCTTTTTTGTATAACCAGCTTTCTTCAAATGGGTCAAAACTGTTTTGTGGTCAATTCCCAGTTCTTCAGCTACATCGTAACTACTAATATGCCGATCTTGCTCCACTCTTTCAAAAATGGCGTCCATTTTATTCGTAACAGGGCGACCAGAGCGAGGTGCATCTTTAACATCAAAATTTCCGGACTGAAAACGTTTGAACCAAATTTGTGCTACTCTTACTGACACTGCATCAGGTCCATAAACATCACAAATTTTTTTCACTGCTTGAGTTGCATTTTTGCCTTTTTTATAATAAAATTTTAAAATGTATCGAATTTCTTCATTAGATTCACTCATTTTTACGGAGAGAAAAACAAATGAAAAATAGCGGGAAACAACTTTTTTTTATTTTTTTCTTTTCTTTATAATGTAACCTTTTTAATGTTACCAAAACCAGCCAGACACAAATAGTACAGTCAAAGAAATTTTATAATAAGTTTATACCTACGTTATGCGAAAAGACTTTTTCCCCGACCTAATATATTATTTCAAACTTTGCTTGTAACATTATTAAGGAAATAAAAAGGCTTTATTATTATGGTGTTTTTGTTATGTAATAGTGATGTCATGATATGCTTTAGGGTGTCAGTATTTAGTAGTATAAAGGGCTAGCGTGTTGCTTGTGAGGTATGCATGAATCATCGTCTGGTGTTACTGTGTTGATGTAGAAGCCTCAGAACTCCTTAACGGTTAGGAGTTGGGAGACAGTAGGTACCTACTGCAATTAGTCGATAGAAACTACTTGGTAGAGCGTAGGACTAACGTTTGGCTTGAGAGGTACGCTTGAATCAACCTCTCATACTGATGTACTGATGATGAAACTACAAAACTTTTAAACGGTTAGGAATTAGGACACAATTCTGATTTTTATATTTTCTGAAATCCTTTCCAGGCTTGGCCTTCATTAGGGCTGAGGTGTTATTGAATCTACCCATGCCTAAAAATATAAATACATAACAAGTGTTATCAAACTCTTTTAGCTAACCACAATAACAATTATAGCTTCCTAAAAATATGAACAATTTGACAAACGGACTTGTAGTTAGTGGTTATAATATATTTAATAAACTGAAAGCCATGTGAATAAACCAATGGTTCCCAAACTTATTTTGTCTACTGCCCATTTTGAGAATAAATATTTTTTTAGCCCCCCAATTTTTTCACCTATTTAAAAACCACTATAACATCAAATTAAATTAATTAATTATTGTTACCTATATATGTATATTAACGGAGAATTCTAAACGAAACTTTTACTATAACCCGCACCTTGAAACCTGAGCGCAGTAGGTAGCATACAACGACGCTTAGGTCTCAAGTTAACTCTTACGGGCTCCAACTGCCAATAAGAATTATTATTGAAACGCAACTTTATAGTAATAAAACAGAGTATCTTTTATTAAAAATAAAACTAAAATAATCGATCCTTATATAAAAACTAATGTGAAGGATGAATCTGATGCTGTGTAATAAGTTTGTTGATATCAGGTTCCAATTTACTCAAGAACAGTAGCAGTTCGCCACGTTCGGTAAGAAGCAAACTATTTCTTTTTTAGTAAGCAGTGTTATCACAGCATTAAATCCACGTTCACACAAATATGACGATGGGAATGCTATCAAGAATCGTTGAACGATTGACCACTATCCAGGGTACAATTGCGGGATCGGTTTTTGTAGCCAAAATTCTTGGAAACCATTTTTGAACTTGATTTTTTTTTGACGACATATCTTTGATGACATATTGCAGTGATAGAAATAGTTTTTCACATATGTTTCTAGCATGTTGTCTATGAATAACGCAATGTACACTAAGGACATCTGGAATTATATTTTTTAAGTACGCTATGAAGCCTTTATGGTACCCTGTCATAGCCGGAGCGCCATCCGTAGCAACTGGAATAATATTTTTCAAAGGAATCTCTTTCTCATCGCAAAACTTTTCCAATGTGGTTTCGCCTTTTGTATCGGTCTCTAAATTTCTAGCACATAATAGTTCTTCACATATTTTCTCATCTTTGATAAACCTCACGTACGACAACAACAATGCTTCATTACTGGTCAAGTCGACTCATCGAGTTGAATTGAGGATTAACTTGTCCTCAAGTGATCGCACAATTATTCTTCAATGTTTTCAGCCATTTCATCAATTCGTCTTTGCACAGAATTATTACTCAAAAGAATTTTTCGGATAATATCTGCGGCCGGTTTATGAAGCACGGTAGTTATTACTTCATTTGTTACTGGCAATATTAACTCTTCTCCGATGTTATGTGGTTTGCCTTTTTGAGCAATTAACAAAGAGATATTGTACGAAGCTCGAAGTCCGTCGTCATCTTGCTTAACAGCCGCCGAAAATAGTTTTGCTACACTTGGCTGAGTATTATGTATCTTCTCTAGGTCTTGAAAATACTACATTCTTGTCTTTCTTATCTGGATGCATTTTATTCAAATGATCTTGCAGTCTTGAAGGCTTCATTGCTTCATTCGAAAATATTTTTAGACGTAGAAGACACAAAGGCGACGATGGGTTTGTGGGAATTTCAATGAATCCGAATTTAATATATTCCGCACAGTATTGCCGCCTCTTCTTTTTTACTTCCGACATTGTTTTGCTTTGAAAAATACGTTCAACTTCGCGAGTAGTGTAGAGGAGGCGTAAGTACTGCTCATCTTTTGCGCGCGAAACCACATTTGAAAATAAAATAAATATTACATGGTATAAATAGGAATGCTTAAGCAGAACGCACTGACAGGAATAAAACAAACATGCTGTTTTCCTCCTGACCCCCGACGTGATCTGAACACGCAACCTTCTGATGACGAACACCATCACCGAAGAACATCCGCCTCACGATGACATCAACCAGAAGAACAGTCATCAGTATCAACCTACCGTTACACTGGTGACCCCGACGAACACGCAATGAAGAAACCCCGACGTGTGAACCCCGACGTTTCAAGAAAATCCGACTGCCAAGAAATTGTTACACCGTGAGTGCACTATTTTTTTTGTAAAAAATTAATCCACAATCTCCATGCTCCAGCACAATGCCGTCGCCTACGCAAGGTCCATCGAAGAATGACTCGAAATCTGAAGCCTATAACGCGACAGCATTTCCTTCGATTCGCAAATTCCGACATTTTTGACGGACCAGCCTCGCGTATGGTTTACAAGGGCAGAAGAAGTAAGAGGAAGTCAAAAGTACTCACTCCACAAAAGCAGAGCACCGAGAGACCAAATTCCAAGAAAAAGAACCGCTACGATATGTTGTGTAACAAACGCTGAAGATGCGAGACGAGACGAGGAATCACAGAGGCGCCAAATACAGAAGAAATATTAAGGAAGCCGAGTTCCCGAACGAAGACACGGAACGAGCGCAACGCGGCCGGTCGCAACAGAAGGTTTGGCTACCGCCGCTCACGTTCCAACTCTCGCAGCCACACGCGTACACTTCAGAACTCCAAAAGCCAAGATTAGGTATGTCAGTATCACGTAAGCAACATGCTTATAGATATGTGCCACCCTTAGCCGGGAGAAGGCTGCAGGAAAACTAGGTGTGGCGGTATACATGTAGCAGAGGCGAATATCTCCGCGCACCAGACGTTTACCGCCCGATAAATTTATTTGTGTTTAAACAAAATTCGCTGCTATCCAGGAATTAGGGATACGTAGACCGTCAAGAAGTCTATGTTAGATAGATCTACACGTTGTACCTAAAAATTGGGAAATACGTCATTGTAGAGAGTATAGACAATTGAACGCGGCTACTATACCGGATATGCATAATTGTTAAAAACACGTACAGTCCCACCAACTTATCTGTGAAATGGAAAAAATAGGAACTACGGCCGCTATGTTGAAATGTCATTCGATTGTCAGTATCTACTACATTCGGGTACTCTGTGATTTCTGTTGCTAAATTGCTATATTTACAACGTTAATTATGCCGAAAGCGATTAAAAGTGATGCTCGAAGCATTATTCTAAAGGTTAAATCCTTTTTTGAAGAAGAAGCTCGGGCGGAGGCTCCGATTATACCATTTAATCAAATATACAAACGAATTTCGGCAGCTACAGGTTAGTGTTCCCACTTTCTTTTTGTAAATTTCCCAATATTTATGAATTTGTTGGATGTAAGAGTCAACTAACCCGCAACAAGAAATAGGTACATATCTACTGATATTTACTTTTGATATTGCCACTATTCATTCGTACTTACATATAGCAAACATTGTGTGTGTGACGTTAAGGGGTTGATGATGATAATGTGTTATTTATTTCAGGTGTGAGTCAAGGACTCATATCTAAAATAGTAAAAGAAGGGCATGTGGCAGAAGAGACTGGTACAAAAATTCGAACCCCAGGCAAGGAGAGGCAGCGTAAAACGGGATTTATACATGTTGATGATTTTGACATGGGAGTTATTCGAAGAAAAGTACATGAGTTTTATTCCATTAAAAAGGAGCTACCAACTATCAAGAAGCTACTAGAGGTCTTAAAGACAGAAATTAATTACACAGGACAACGAGAAAGTTTTCGAAAACTGCTTCACAAGATGGGTTTTCGTTTTAAAAAGACTCAGAGTAACCGTAAGGTACTAATGGAGCGTAATGAAGTATCAGCTTGGAGAGCAAAGTACTTGCATGCAGTAGAAAAAAATAAAATAAGTCCACAACCTCAGCCGCTAATTTATTTAGACGAGACATATATTCACTCATCGCATACATCAGGTAAATGTTGGCAAGGCGAGGGTGTAGACGGAGTATTAGAGCCTGTATCAAAAGGACAAAGGTATATTATTATACACGCAGGAGGGGACACTGGATTTGTTAATAATGCACTTCTCGTTTTCAAGTCTAATACTAAAAGTGGTGATTATCATGATGATATGAACAGTACTAACTTTAAAAAGTGGGTTATTGAAAAACTGGTGCCTAACTTACAGCAGCCATCAATAATTGTAATGGACAATGCTCCCTATCACCGTGTTTGCATAAATAAGGTTCCAAATACGAATTCTTTAAAAAGAGATATGCAACTATGGTTGACACAAAATAATGTTGACTTTGGAGAAGAGTTCACAAAACCTCAGCTGTTAGAACTATTATAAAGAAACAAGCCTGAACCTGAATTTTTTTTTTTTTTTTTTTTTTTTTATGGAACAGGAGGGCAAACGAGCTGGCGTGTCACCTGATGGTAAGCAACCAACGCCGCCCATGGACACCAGCAACACATTTGGTGTTACTGTTGCGTTGCCGACCTTTAAGGGATAGGGGATAGGAAAGGATGGGGAAGGGGGGTGGGCCTCCGGGTACCTCTCTCACCGAACGAAACGCGACATGAGCCACTTTACGTCGGTCTTCTGAGTGGTCGTGGTATTTCACCGGTCGAGCCGGCCCATTCATGCAGCGAACTGCTTGGCTCTACCACTGTTAATGGTATATGAAATTGATAAAATATTAGAACAAAATGGGCACAAATGCTTGTACTTACCTCCCTATCACTGTGATCTTAACCCCATTGAATTCATTTGGAGCACAATGAAAAGAAAAGTAGCTGAAGTAAATATTGACCATAAAAATGCTGAGATTCCCCGCCTGGTTCAAGAAGCCTTTGAAACCATTACGGTTAATGAGTGGGCACAGCATTGCAAACATGTTCACAAGTTAGAAGAAGAATATTTGAAACAAGATTCGTATTTGGATAAGCCTTTTATAATAGAAGTAAGAAGTGGCACAGAAACAGAAAGTGATAGTGATGATGATGATGGTTGCATGGAAATAGGAGGTATATTTCCTCACAGCCTGACTGAAGTTGGGCGTGCAGGTTGTTCCAAAGACCATAATTATTGTAAACCTGGTTTCAATAAATGAATTATTCTAAAACTCATCTTTTATTATATCCAATTGCTAGGTCAGCTCTTGTATCTATCCTGTAGATATGAAACTAGCCGACCGCCAGTGACCTAGTCTACTGACAACTCTGCCCTGTCCCGTCGCTCTTATTGGTCGCAGCGTGATGTTATATAGCCTATAACCTTACTCTAAAAAGGGACTGTCCAACAGCAGCTAACATGAATTTTAGGTTACAGTTACAGGTTATCTACCCCTAATCAATTCATCTTTGCCAAGGGTTTTCGAATATTTTTTACACACTTAATGAATGAATTAATGTATAGACATAAATAATATAATAAGTACTAATTATATAGATTACCTTAATAACGTATGTAATTTATTACTACGCTATGTACTAGGCAAACATGCCAAATTCTGGGAAATCTATAATAACTTGCAACACTATGTCGACGGTGTCGCCGCCACTCAGTTCACAGATAAGTTGGTCGAGCTGTAATTATAAGGTGAACACTGTAATGAATGTCATATTAACATTGACATTGCGACCTGGTTTCCGCATCACCGAGGTATGGACAAATATTTATTGTAAAATCACGTTTTTGCCAATTAAGCATTATATGTAATTATTGTATTAATCTTGTTTATTAACATGAACATGTAAACATATTATGTACTGTACTGTGTAAACTATAGGATTTATTATTTTTTTACTTTTGTGATCAATTTTAAGGATTTTTTTTTCAACTAAGGGGGGAATGGTGTAAGGGATACTACACCTCGTGGCACGTACATGTACGTGCCATCAATAGTATATAACCACTGTACGCACAGTATGCTGTAGAGGTCGGTGTGCAGCGACAGGCAGTTGTTGTTGACTCGAATAAATGACAAGATCGTAATTACGTCTTTCATTTACCGGCGGCTCAACCACCATCATGGAAGAAGTACCACCTCACGATATACCATCATCCATTGCGACAGTCACCTGTAACAAGCTACCGTTACACTCGTTTATCTCATTCGACGCTCAATCGTACTCAACAAGTCCAAACAAGTATTCAATGAAATAGCCGACTGATACAGGAATGCACAATTCGGGTTATTTAACAAAAACTTGTTAAAACATTAGAAATATAACTATTAAAATGCGAAAGTGTGTCTGTTGCCTTGTTTATTTGTTTGTTTCTGTCTACTTTCATTACGAAACGGAGCGACCGATTGAATCATTTTCATTTTTTCTATATTCAATAAAATAGGACAGATATATGAACTACGCGGAGAAAAATATAGAACCGAGTTTGAGCAATCTTTTACTTCATATTAGTTGATGTTCACAAGTTGTTGTTGAGAGTCGAGAGCTCATGCAGTCGTTGTCTAAGAGGCCTCCTAGCTAAATAAAATTAGAAATCACCCTCCAGGTCTCTACACAACGCCCCCATTTTCTTTCTGGGTCTCTTATCGCCCCCCTTGAGATCTGCAGCGCACACGAGGGGGCGTTATCACCCACCTTGGTAAAGACTGAATAAATTAACGTCTATTTAAGTTCACAAATCATTATCATCACTAAAAATAGAGAAATAAAAATACTTTAAAAAAATATACCGACTTCTTGAAACTTGAACCTGAAACGACAAAATCTTTAAATAGACGAAAACAGTTCCTCCAACTAAAAAGCGAGAAATAATGTAACTAACTGATTTGTATACTTAATACAATATACAAAACTTATTACTTTAATAAAGTCATCTTTAACCATTAAAATATATTTAGAATTGTCACTTATTATTGAAGTCGGTGTCCGCCTAGGTAACGTAACGTATTAAGTTGTATGACAGTACACGTGAAAGATAATTAATGAGAATTTTCAATAATAAAACAAATTATATCTCTGAAAATACAAACATGTTTTATTTCATATTTCTATTACAATTGTTATCATTTAAATACGCTAATTAGGCACTAATATTAGACAGGTAAGAAACTTGACAATCAAAAGAAACGACATTTAAAGTTCACTAATATCGTCTCCTCACTTATATTCTCTATAACATAACATAACTTTGCGCCTTTTGTTACCCGTACGGTACCCACCGTCATGCATTTAGATATTATAATATTTATATCTTTTAAATTATATGTAATTAGAGTATTTTTTCCTATTAATCAATCTTAATTAATCGATGCTGACATGTTAATAAGCGGGTATTATATGTTCACTGTTACAAGAATCACGGCGTTATCACGTGTTAACATTTAAATATGTTTATTAGTCACGTTTGTTATTTGTTATCAGTGTACCAAAATGTATAAGGATTGAAATCAACATCATCAGCCCACTGTCCACTTCTGGACAAAGGCCTCTCTCCCAATATGCACCACTGAGCCCAATCTTCAGCTCTTATTTTTCAGTCGCTGCCCACCGCTCTGCGTATGTCATCGCTCCACCTTGTCACTGGGCACCCTAGGATTGAAATATTGAAGGTAATTCTACATGCCTACTCATGGCTATTTTCTACCTCGATACATGTGTAGCACAGCTGGCACTGCAAACTTCGTACCACCTTATTTAAATGTCTTTAGCTCACGGCTTCTGATCCAGAGTTCCGGGTTCGATTCCAGACACTGGCTCACACTAATGACTTTTCGAAATTATTTTCGGAAGTTATGTGTGATAAATATCGATGACTGAAAACTTTGTGCCCGGTAGGGCAATAGGTTCGCCACCTATTCCATTTGGGACGTAAACATAACGGCGAGACGAGGCTTAACAGCCGCGTGTGCGTTTTTTTGTGAAAATAAAATATTAATTTTGATTAGATAAAAAAAAATATTCAAAATATTGTCTATCACTTTCTACACATTTTGTTCACCTTTTTGGTAATTTGTGGATACCATGCCAATAGAAATGTTCTTCTTTTGGAGCAAACCAATCAGACACCCAATTTTTCACTTCCGCGTAGGAATCGAACCGCTGCTCAGCTAATGGGTGTCCCATCGATGAAAATAAATGGTAGTTGGAAGGAGCCAAGTCTGGTGAATACGGCGTGTGGTAGCAACTCCCAGCCAAGTACTTTGATTGTATCCTCAACCGATTTTGCTTTGTGTGCAGGTGCATTGTCGTGTAACAAAATTACTTTGCCGTGTTTTCTGGCCCATTCTGGTCGTTTTTCGATCAATGCGATGTTCAAATCGATCATTTGTTGTTTGTAGCGACTAGTATTAACAGTTTCACCAGGTTTTAGGAGTTCATAATACACCACACCGTTCTGATTCCACCAAATACATTGCCTTCTTCCCGAAACTATCTGGTTTTGCAGCCGATGCTGATGGTTCTCCCGGATTAACCCATGATTTTCTCCGTTTAGGATTCTTAAAATATATCCACTTTTCATCGCCAGTGACAATTCGATGCAAAACTGATTTTCTTTCGTGTCTTTGAAGCAAAATTTCACAAGTATTTTTCCGGTTTTCCATTCGTCTTTCATTCAATTCATGTGGCACCCATTGAATTTCTTCTTTCGTTATTGGCGACTATGACCCTACTAGTCAGTTTTGGCCATTAATAATTGGTTAACTTCCCGATACTTTTCAAGAAAGTGTAATGTTTCCGAAAGTTTGTAAAGCATGTATAGCCAACTGTTAGGTTAATTGAATGTTTGACAGTTGTCATGGCAACCAAACAGAAAAAAAATTAAGGCTTATTCACAACAAATAGCCCCTACCAACACATTTGTATCTTAACGCTCATTTCATACCGGTACACCTGGTATGTACCCAAAGTACTATTACATTGTGTTACCATTTGTGTGTAAAAAGGAAATGCAATCAAATGGAACAATTATAAACGATCTCTCAGTCCGCCGGGAGCAAATGAAAAACTTAAGGTTGACAAGCTTACATAGAATAACACCGAAGAATGGCGGGATAACCATTCCGAAACAAGCTACACCATCGTGTACTTTTTTGTAGACCTTTAGAACGTGCATATTAATTTAGTAAATTGTTTTGATCTATCACTAAGGGTTCAGCCAGAATGCCCAGAATGAGCAATTCTAGTGCTATATCTCCAAAATTACCGGTTTCTATTTAATACATTATACATACAAACTAACCCATTGACACCCTTTACCTATCTACTAAAATCTGTCACCACATCAAAATCTGTTGCATAGTTTCAAAGATATAAGCATAAATATAAGGGGCTATAAGCAGACAGTAGAAAGCGACTTTGTTTTATACTATGTAATAATAATTAATGATTAAGATAGAATGGTAGATTTGGATGATATAAAAATCTAATTGTAGAAAATTGAAAACCTTCTCAAACATATTTCAATCAAGGAAGGGTCGAAATTAAATCAAAAATTTATTGTATTTAGGAGGAGGTTCGATTCCAGACACTGGCTCACACCAATGACTTTTCGAAGATGTTTTCGGAAGTTATGTGTGATAAATATCGATGACTGACAAACTTTGTGCCCGGTATGGCAATAGGTTCGCCACCTATTCCATTTGGGACGTAAACATAACGGCGAAACGAGGCTTAACAGCCGCTGCCTACACCTTCGGGTAACAAAAGGCGTGAAGTTATGTATGTTATTGTATTTATTATTAATTTATTTACCTTTATTGCATTCAACGGTTTATCTTTCATAGCAGTTTATCAATATAATAGCGATAACTAGTTAATCCCAAATTCCAAAAATTTACAAGTACTTACATTAGTTACGCACTTTGATCTCTTAAGAAGTTAATGCAAAATGATTATCAACCATCTATACCTAATCTATTCAATACAGTATTCGCATACCATAAACAACATTTGCAGTGTCCGTGTCATATCAGGAAATAATATTCTTCATCAGCATAACATTACATTGAATCTCATCTTACTGTTGAGAAATACAATCATGTTATTCGAACAAAAATCTCACGAAATAAGGTAGGTACCTGCGACTATAACGTGGTCGGGCAATGCTTCCATGACCTGGAGGCGTGCTTTCAACGTGTCAAGTGCGCCAGTTACAAGGCAGTCGTCAGTCAATCAATCAGTTTGATCAGCTTAGCAGCAAAAATGTATGAAAAAATAATTGGAAAGAAAATGATGGTGATATCTGACGGAGTGCTGTAGCATCCACAGCACTCAGTGTGCATTTAGAAGCGGAAGGATATGGATGGACCACATTTTCACCCCGCAACAACGTAGAAAAACAGCTGTTGACAAGGTGTTACACAACTACCCGTGGGACATACTCCCGGGCCCTAGAGTGAGCTCTGACGTCAGTATTGGTTTCAGACATGGTTGCGTGCTGTTCGCTCGGCTGTTCATTTAGTACCTAGGCAGTCGTTTTCAAGGAATACGATCGATAAATGTAGTGACAAGAATGGGTGATCTAGATGTTAGCTTCCTGCTGTACGCAGATGCGCTGTGCTGAGAGCCGAATTGCCGATCTTGCCAATACTATATACACAGTAATGATTGACGATTAAATCACGAGAGGCTTTTAATTGAACCTGATAAAAACTGTGTTTAAAAGACATGACACCAAAACAAATCCCAAATTTAGTATTCTAAATCACGTATTTTTTTGTGATTGCATTCCTTTTTGTAAATGTCTTTCGATCATCGTAAAGAGCAGCAAAGTGCGCTATAGCGCTACCAGAAACACCCTCTAGTCGCCCCATTTGTTAAGGGACCCTTACTTAGGTAATCTCAGCGGAGACTTCACTTGATCCCCTTTCGCTCGCCTATACCGTCACGACCAACTCTGGCGGGGACAGATCAAGCCCGAACCCAGTCAGTCCTTTGTCAGTTTGATTACGGAACCTTAACCACCTTCTTTTTACAGAGTATGTATATTCAATTTACTATTCTGTTGAAATACTCTCGAGAGCAATGAATCCGGGTCACTTAAAGAATGTTAAAAATCTCGGAAACTAAAAATGATAGGTTAATGCAATAAATTGTATTTAATAGACAATGTAATACTCCTTAAATGAAAGTAAAAAAAATATGAGTCACCATACATTTTATTAACACAAAATTACATAAAGAAAAAATCTGCTGATCTCTCCTTAAAACAAAAATAGGAAACATGAAATTTTTGAACTTTATTACGATTTTCTTGAATTTTAATACTTCGTATTGCCTCCTCGTGCTTCCATTACTGCGTTTACGCGGTTTGGCATGCTGTACACCAAGTTCCTTATACGATTTTGGGGAATATTCTCCCATTCCTCTGTGAGAGCAATTTTGAGCTCACGAAGCGTGATTGGGGGAGGGTTTCGTTGTTTTACGCATCTGCCTAGCTCGTCCCAAGCATGCTCGATCGGGTTGATATCCGGGCTGCGCGCTGGCCACTCCATACGAGTAATGTTCATCTCTTGAAGGTAGTCATTCACAATCCTACCTGTATGATGTCGGGCATTGTCATGCATAAATATAGCATCCTCACCTAAATTGACCATAAATGGACCAACGTGATCATTGAGGATTTCTTCCACATATCTTACGCTAGTTAAAGAGCCGTTTTCTATGATCACCAGCTCTGTGCGACTTTCAGAAGAAATTCCGGCCCACACAAGTACAGACCCACCACCGTAGGCTACTTTTTCCTCGATGCATGCTTGCTTGAATCTTTCCCCTGGTCTTCGATACACTCTGTGTCTTCCATCGTGCTTGTAGAGCATAAATTTTGATTCGTCGGAGAACATAACTTTTGACCAATCTTCAATACTCCAATTTACGTGGCTCTGGGCATATCTTAGTCTTGAAATACGATGCCCACGCTCCAGTTTAGGGCCGTTTGCAGGTCTAAGGGGTTTTAAGTTAGATTCAGCAAGCCGACGTCTTACTGTCCATGCACTTGGGTTACTTCCTCCGAGGCGTCGAAACTGATTGGTGAGTTCAGTTCCTGTGAGAAAGCGATTTCGAAGCATGGTGTTCACCAAGTATCGGTCTTCTCGTGCTGTGGTATACCTGGTTCTGCCCGTTCCTGGTCTGCGTAGGTTAGAACCAGTTTCTTCGTAACGTCGGAGAACTCTTTGTACTGTTGACAGCGACACACCAACAGTCCTGGCTGTATCGCGCTGACTCCGGCCGGTTTCCAGCATTGTAAGTATTCTGGTGCATTCTTCAGGCGTAAGCGACATAATTTCAGCTTGAATAATGAATATAGAGCACTATCAACATGGTTTATGTACCCACATAAATGACAGATTACAAACAAAAGCAAAACCAAATGCTGTAATTTCGTAGTTCCATCTTCGAAAGTGGCCCTTTTTCAAATTTGATTTTTTTATGATATAACTTTACAATAACTAAGAAGTTTTAATACCTTAATTTAAGGAGTATTACATTGTCTATTAAATACAATTTATTGCATTAACCTAGCATTTTTAGTTTCCGAGATTTTTAGGATTCTTTAAGTGACCCGGATTCATTGCTCTCGAGTGTATATATATATATATGCTGATTGCAAACACCTTGCATATTGCAGATAGCCTATCAGTCACGATGCACAAACACCTTCGCCATAAACATGAAACTAATCGACGAATCAATTAGTTTCCCTTTCTAATTATTCTCATTTATCACACACTTAGCACACTGTATATAAACCCTTATTTAATTGGTATAAATCACTTAAGATATAATGGTTTCCTATTATTTAACGGTACTTTACCTGACTGCAATCACCTGTAATGCCAGTCCTCGTAGAGATTTTGAAACTCAAAACGTTATTCGAAAAATTGGTCACGCAGGGATAAATGGTGATTGCAATTATGAGTGGAAGTCTGCCACCTTACCACCCCCCGTCGTTGTAACTGTGCCAACCAATTGCCCACTCGGCCAAAATTGGGTAAATGGTGAATGCAAGGAAGGATTCAGATCTTTTCCCGCTAGTAGTATCAGTACTACGATGCCTTCCGATGCTGAAAGCTGCCAACCTGGTCAGCTATTAATAAATGGAGCATGCACGGATATATCGCGTAGAATCTTATCTCAGAAAAATACCAGGTGCGTAAATTAACATATAATGTGGTAAGTTTAATCCTTTGTTCGTATTCCGAGTCAGGAGCACATGGTGCACCTATTGAACATTTCACAAGCACGTTTTAAGTTATTCAAATCTTAAGTTTTCGTGAACAGAACTAGAATGAAAGACTCACTTATAGATACATAGATAAGTAAAGTGAAATAAACGCGATAAAATGTGTGAGTGGGTCTTTTATTGTTGTTTTCTAGCCGAAGACCATACCCGCATGGTCGAGCCAACAATCGACAGCTATTTCGGAACGGTGGGCAACAGACTAATGACGATTGCCGGCCATCTTAAGTGGACCTTTGGTGACGAACTCCTCGGTCCGCCACCTAACAAGGAATAAGGTCCCAGGCGAGAAGGTGCTCCATCTGTTCAGGAGGGCCTCACGTGGAGTTAAAAGGGGACTGTAAACTGTCCCTGAGGGCCACCACAGAGTAGTTAGAAAGTTTAGTTTATTCAATACCGTCAGACGTCTAAATAAAGCACTGACAAAAATATTATTTTTATCGTTTAATTGCCATCTGGTAGCTAACTGATGTGCCAAAATTGTTATATCAAATATTATCTATAAAGTATCGCATTGATATAAGAATATAATCTAATTGTTAAGTGACTTATTGTATCTGTTAATTATGAATTTCCGTACGCAGTAGGTAAAGTAAACCTTAAGGCAGAACTATTATTCTATTCGACCCAAACTCCCCAACTTCATAATAAAAGGGAAATTTCTATCTTGCACCTTCTTGCCCTTATTGTCCACGATGTCTACCTATCGTCGAGAGTTTAGTTGGACGCAAAAAAGTGCCAAGAAGTTCATCAATCTCTTTACCGTTGATGGCCAATGGCTGCTCAGGGGTGGAAGAGATCGCTTGTAGAAATTCCCAAATAGCCAATCTTTGGCGAGAAACCAAAACTCACCAGAAAGGCGAACTCGTTTGTCGCCAATTTTGCCTATGTACTCAGACGGATGCAATGCTTCTGAGAAAACCTGACTAAAGTGAACTGACTGAAAGTGACTATCCCTGCCGCAACACATCAGTGACATCCGGTGAGAAGCAAACCTGCTGACGTATCGATCTAATTCAGTATCACCGCCATGAAATCTACACAGACATGTTTAGATGCGTCGATATTTGAAGCATGGGTCTTTTAATATTATTAGTGTCATTAACATAAGTTAAAAATTGATAACACTTTTGTCTAACTTAAGAACTTTATTAATTTTTCGCTCTTACCCTTTACAGATTATCAAACTATTTGGAAGATCTATTTAATAAATTTAGAAATGCTTTGTTAAGTGAAGCACAATCTTTTGACGTACCTAACTAATGTCCTATGGTATATAGGGCTGATAAATTCAACGTTTGTCGTCCAGAATTACTATTACAAATTGTTTTGTGGAAATAATTTTACCTATGGAATAAATATTATATCGCAATTATGTAAGAATCTGTTTCACTTATTAATGTGTTATATTACTATATATGTGTGTGTGTGTGCCATGTAGAGAGGGAGTGAGATAAGTGTGTTACAACTGGCCAGAGCGGTGGTGAATGACCACCATTCACTGGTATCCTTCCAAATAATCTGATAAGGAAATCTAAATCAGCTATCAGCAAAATCATTACCGATTGCAAATTACGGCAGTATACATTATTCCTACACGGAAAGTTTACTTTACTACCAATGCACGTCCAATGAAAGGAATTTCAGACTGTTTGGGTGGATGCCCGTCCACGTTGCCGCACTCACCAGAAGTTCGTCTCCACCCAACTGCAAATGCTATTTTGCTATCATCAGGTAACCCATTGATTTGAAACATGTACGTATGATACAGACAGACAAAAATTTTACTGATTGCATTTTGATATCAGTATCAACCCCTATTCACCCCCTGATAGTTATTTTTTAAATTTGATGTACCGAATTGACATAACATAAAAACATATATACATGTACTGAATTTACTTAAAATAAAAACATACATACATGTTTTAAATTAAGTATAGGGGAGAGAAGAGCTTTTGCTTACTTTTGCTGACAAGAGGGGGTGTAAATAACTGTAATAAATCTGCTTACGTAATATGAATGAATGGGCCCTAACTATCGACGACGTAGTCATCATCTACTAGACCCCCATGTTATCAAAATAAGCAAAGCAACCTTGGGGGACCGGGAGAGGGAGTTCGTCGCCTCTACGGTGGCGTCGTGCGGTCCGTGGCCCTGTACGGGGCCCCCGTTTGGTCGTGTGACCTCGCGGGGGCCTCCCGCTCCAGGGCTCTGAATAGAATAGAATAGAATAGAATAGAATACACTTTATTGTACAATAGATTACAGTAAATAGTACATAGAAAATGTAGGGTGAGTACAATAGGCGGTCTTATCGCATGCTGCGATTTCTGCCAGACAACCTTTAAGTGGACATGTTAGCTTGGAAGAATAATACGCGGTTAACAGTTGCTTGTTTACAATATACATGATCGGACCTTATGTAGATAAATAAATAGATACACATAATACATATACAGGTACATAAATAGATACATACATACTTAACTACACATAAATACACACATACATACATAACTGCACATAAATAGATACATACATACAAATAAAATAACATTATAGATGCAAACAGACGATATAAAACTACGTTTGGAACATCATGCTTATCGGAATCATTTACAGTGACAAATAGTGTTCTTTGAGATGTTTTTTAAAAGTTGCTAGTGTCTGTGCGTGACGAATAAACAGTGGCAATTCATTCCACAATCGAGCAGCCTGGACTGAAAATGATTTGTCGAGAAAAACTGTGGAGTGCACTGGTATTTCCAGGGTCAAGCTCGCCGATGATCTCAAGCATCTCGCATGTGTGTCATGGAGAAACGCGAAACGTTTTTTAAGATAGTAAGGAGTAGCGGGATTGAAAAGAGTATTAAACAGAAGACAGAGAATATGAGTATTCCTTCGAAGGCGAATGGGCAACCACTTGAGCTTGTTACGAAATTCGGTGATGTGGTCATATTTGCGTAAACCAAATATAAACCTAATACAGTGATTCTGAAGACGCTCAAGTTTATCAAGTTGGTTTTCAGTGAGATCGAGATAGCTGGTATCAGCATAGTCAAGAATAGGAAGGAGAATAGATTGTGCAAGTGCAGTCTTGGTGGTAATGGGTAGAAGATTACGAAGTCTTCTTAGAGCTCCTGCAGAGCCGAACACTTTGCGGCTGACATTTTCTATTTGGGACGACCACGAAAGTGTACTGTCGAAATAAATTCCTAGATTTTTTACTTTTTTGCTATAAGGGATCGAGCTACCGTTAAATCTTACCTTAGGCAATGTTTCAATGTCAACTTTGGTCAGTTGTCGAGAGCTTCCTATCAAAATCACCTGAGTTTTTCTTGGGCTCTGCTGAGGAGCCTGGAGCGGATCATGGCAATACGGATCGTACGGGGCTACCGTACGATATCGTACGAGGCGGCGACGGTCCTCGCGCGTTCCTCCCCCTTCATCATCCTGGCCGAGGTGTACGCAGCCGCATACGATCTCGGCCGGGGAGGGGGGATCCAGACGCGTGGGGACACGAAGTGCGAAGGCGGGAGGCTTTCCGGCGGGTTCTGGTGAACTGACGCGACGCGCTGGTCCTCCAGGGCTGTGCGCATAAGCGCGCCGTCGGTGCCGTCCTGCCCCACCTTGAGGCCTGGGTGCTCCGCAAATGGGGCACTGTCACCTACAGATTGACTCAGATACTCACCGGGCACGGGTGCTTCGGTGAGTATCTGAGTCGAATAAAACGTGAACAGACGGCGAGATGCCACTATTGCGCATCCGACCTGGACTCGGCCCAGCACACGCTGGAGGTCTGCCCGGCCTGGGCGGCCGAGCGCCGAGTCCTGGTCGACGGGATCGGGCGAGACTTGTCCCCGCCGGCGTTGGTCGCGGCAATGCTGGCGGGCGAGGAGGAGTGGAGGGCTGTGGTCTCCTTCTGCGAAGCTGTGATGCTCCAGAAGGAGGCCGCCGAGCAGGGTCGGGAGAGAGCCGATCCCGCTCGAAGGCGGCGGCGGCGAGCTCAGTGATCACCGCCGCCGACGGGCCGCGGGGGCGCACACCCTGCGGGTGCGCCCGGGTCGCGGCTCGGGAAGAATGACCCCTCGGTGCGGCCGGGGAGGTTCGTCGGGGGCGCCGCCGGCCGCGCGCCTGTTTACAGCGCGCGGTCGGAGCCGCCCCGCCAGGGGGAGCTTCACCGAGGCTCCCCGAGGGTGAGCACCCCCTCGTGACAGAGGGGGGGCGACGGCGGGGTGGACCAGAGGGCCGACGCACTGTCCTGGGCCACCCCAACGCCGGAGGAAGGCCGCCGCGAGGTTTTAGTGAGTAACCCTAGGATCGGATCGCAGTTTACTGTTTTGGGAGTCCCACACTACCCCCTGCCGTCCCCAGGCGGGGGGTGTGCTAGCATTTCCTCGCGTAAAAAAAAAAAAGGCTGCGCAGCATTCCGCGTAACTGTTCCAGAGACTCTGCCATTACAACGATGTCGTCGGCAAACCGAAGATGTGAGATGTACTCACCATTCAGGTAGATACCCTGTCTAGTCCAAACCAGGGTCTTGAAGACGTCCCCAAGAGCGTTGGTGAAGAGTTTGGGAGATGTGACATTTCCCAACACCACCATTCAGCTCGATAGAGTTCGTCACCTCGTCTTGTATCTGGACAGCCATACAAGCGGTGTCATACAAGCATCTCAACACCTCGATATAATGCCAGTCAATCCGACATCGCTGCAATGCATCCCGAACTGCCCAAGTTTCGTTGGATGGACAAAGATTGTATACGAATCCAATGCAGTTATTGAGAAGTCGGTCATATTTGTTTAGATGGTCTGAATTTAGGGCTAAATAATACGCATCACCATGGTCAAGGATAGGGAAAACCAGCGTCTGCATAAGTTTAATTTTAGTATGAAGTGGAAGAAAGTACTTCATGCGGTACAGGCTGCGTGCTGCGCTGCAAGTGTTGTAGTAACTTTCCGACTCATCGCTCCCGCCTGAGCTTGCCAGCTAAAGTGACTGTTGGCTCAGAGGTATGTTAAGTCCATCGTTGGTTATCTGTGGAAGTGCGTTGATGTAAATTTTAACAAGTAAGATCTCTAAGATCATCCGAAAGCCTGCAACTGGCAACACCGCCACACACCAAGACTTTTTTAGATAAATCGTTCACAATACAAGCAGCACGCTTGTGGAATGGGTTACCTTTATCAACAAAATCTGCTGAATCATTAAGTACATTCGGAAACGACTAATTAATCACTATCACATAGAATTAGGTTACTCTACACTACTCTAGTCCTGAATACACTTATTCCGAAAGCTGTATCTGTATGTATGTATATGTATGTTTAAATTTTAAGTATAATGTGTATGTGTATTTATGTATATGTGTTGTTTAAGCTTTATGCATATGTACTAGGCTATATATCTTACTACATTATATTTATTGTTTTGTTGAATCTACTGTAATCTATATATTCTTACTATTATTTCGTACTTTTCTATTTATATTCTAATTTTGTCACCAACGACTACCCTAATTTCTTTTTTTTGAGTCCATAAAGGTTGTGTGGAAGAGATCGCCGATAGCGATAAGACCGCCGTTTGTGCATTATTTTTGTTCTTTGTGTGTCTATAATGTATATGTATTCTTTTGTTTTGGTGTACAATAAAGAATATTGTATTGTATTGTAAGCGTTGGCTTCCTACTAGTATCGCCTGACGTTTAGGTGGAATGACCACCACACCGAACTTATCAGACCAGTTAGTACCTTAGTGCTTCCAAATTGCAATTTATGTCATTTATGGCTACTGATAAATCTTCTCTGTTTGCCTAAACATATAAATGCAAGTCATCGGCGTATAAGTGATACGAACAGTGAAGACTATGAGATAACATTGAAACAACATTTTATAATAATAATATCTTGGACAGAATACACACAGCGCCCTCTAGTTCCAAGCTAAGCAACTAAATGCTTGTGTTATGGATACTAGATAACGGATATTAATACATGTATACTTTTCTTTTGCAAATGCATACTTATAATATATAGAAAAACACCCAGACACCACACAAATATTCATGTTTGTCACAAATATTTGTGCTCGGGTGGGAATCAAACCCCCGACCTCATTGCTGCAACCGGTAGTTTTACCAATGCGCCACGAGCCCCGTCATTTACACGAGTAATAAACAATTTTTTTTTCGTTACTCCTGAAAATGATATCTGTAAAGAGTTCGAAACATCAGGAAATCAATAGAAAATAAGTTCTAAAAAACGCGATATAATCCATAAAAAGTAGCTCATTGAAGCTACTTTTTATGGATTATATCGCGTAGAAAATAAGTTCTAAAAAACGCGATATAATCCATAAAAAGTAGCTTCAATGTTAAGAATGTGATTCGCGAAAATCTAAGAAATAAATATACATACATAACGGTGTGAAGGCAGAGAGAATGCGAGTAGGCAGAGCGAATTTTTTTTTATTATATCCATTATCTCATTCATCTTACTTGTCATACTACCTCTAACATTCCACGTGTTTGGCGCTGCGTGAAGGGTAGCGGCCTCCTTCGTCGCATGCGCATGCACGTGCCGCCGCACCGACGGGGGCTAATCGGTGCCCGTCGTTGTCGGGGCACACCCGCCGGTGTCGAGATTGTGGGGACTGACTGCCTCTGGGACGGCAGGGATCGCGACGTGTACGCTCTTTTCTGTTTTCTATCCATAGCACGAAAGAATCAAGCAGGAAAACTCTTACACTGTTCTAAAGTTCTACGCAAGACTGGTGCAGTAAATAATTGTAAACTGGCCTGTTTAAACTCACTGCGGGTCATCTCAGTGTCTTATCTTATAAGAAGCCGTTCTAGAATCGAACTGTTTGGTGCGCAATGATGGCACGAGACCGGACGGGATGTCTCTTTTGCTTTGGAAAGCGGGTAGGCTTTTGCTGTGGGACACTACTTCCGTCGCCATCTTTGCGTCATCAGCCCTTTGGAGCACGGTAGGGGTAACCGGCGCTGATGTTGCTTCAGCGCAAAATTTTAGGTGCTACATATACAGACACCTTGTATGTGATTGTTTTTGAGCCGTGGGTTTGAGACTAGGAACTTGGGATCTAAATACTCGAAGATCGAAGAATCTCGCGACCAGAGGCCTGGTCTATTCTTTGTAAAAAGGACTAGATTTACCATAGAGCGTGGCATTGTACCCAGTCGTCTCGGCACGCTGCCAGTAGACCGAGATGCGGATAATTTTGATTTCAAGTAGTCTTTTATTGTATATATAGAAAATTAAGTAAGATAAATAGTCTATATATATTTACCAACGGTAGATCTGTGCCATAATATATCCATTGTGACTGGAAATACGTTACATATTACAGATTGCTTATCAGTGACATCACCTTCGCTATTAAGAGGAAACTAATCGACGAATCAATTAGTTTTCCTTTCTCATTATTCTCATTTACCACACACTTAGTTCACTGTATATATACCCTTATTTAGTTTGTATAAATCACTAAAAATATAATGATTTCCTATTATATAACGATACTTTACCTGACTACATGCACTTGTATTGCCAGTCTTCGAAGAGATTTTGAAACTCAAAATGTTATTCGCAAAATCGTTTACGCAGGGACAAACGGTGAATTCAATAATGAGTGGAGGTCTTCTTCCTTGCCACGGGTTATAAAAGTACCAACTAATTGCCCACTCGGCCATGATTGGGTAAATGGTAAATGCAAGGAAGTATGGAGGACTCACACCGAGGATTACCCATCTGGTCCGGAATGGGATGTATCTGATAGTAAGGCACCTCCAAACACTGCAAGTGTACGAATCAATTGCCCAACTGGTGAGCTATTTATACATGGAGAATGCAAGGATGTACTGCGTAGGATCCCATTACGAAAAAATGCCAGGTGAGTGCGTCATACACGTCATACACGTCTTCATGTAAGTTTTACAAGAATTGAAAGAAATATTTTTTTAAGAAAGGGAATATTTATTATTTAATATATTATTGGAATTATTAATTAATACGTAACTAGGACTATCCTTTGGCACTGAATGGAATATGAAGACAGACTGGCTTAACTGTGCTTGAATGTATAAGAGCAAAGGGTCGAAAATGCTGATTAGGCCAAAAGGTAATAGGGATGGCAGTAAAGATTACATACAATTTAACAGAAGGCTTAAGGCTTGTCGGCGGAAAGTCAGCGAGCGTTTTATCGTTTAATTGCCATCTGGCAGCTAAAGAATGTGCTAAAACCAATTGTTCTATTTATTATTAGGATATTTAGTACTAACCCATTTCATTTAAATAACACCGATGTTCAGTACCACAACACGCAGGCCCGCGGTGCACAGTGGAGATTTTTTTATGGATGGCAAATGAGTAAGCGTGTCACCTCATGGAAAGCAACCTGCGCCGCCCATGGACACCAGCAACACATATAGTGTTACCGTTGGGTTGCCAACCTTTAAGGGAGTAGGATAGGAAAGGATGGGGAAGGGGGATTTGAGACCATTGAGGGTGCAAAGATGCACAAACTAAAGCTTGCGTTGTGAAAGACTAATATGATTGTGTTGATATATAATGGCAATAAGGGACTTCCCGCAAATAAGGGTCAGCTAACTCTTAAACCTAAACACCATAATTTCGGATTGTTTAATCAAATAAATTTGTTAGGGCTTATCTTAGTAGGGTAGACTGGGTACGGTTGTGCCAGGGTACGGTGGTGACAGTCGCAATAATAGCGATATTATGCTGAATACGGGAGAGGGTACAAGGGTAGAAAGACCCGGCTTGTAAGTCTAAACACGTTGGCCATTATTGTGTCAGACGTTGTGCCACATTCCTTGAAGCAGGAGACCACATTGCATTTCAACGATCAAAAGAACGTGTTTTAGTTAGATTTGTTTTCTTAATTACTGTTATTTTTATACAGATAGATTATTTAATTATTTTTCCGTAACAAATTGAACATTAATAGTTAATTACTGTTTACGTAAGTTATTAGGCGAGGAAATGGCGATTTTTTGTTTACAATATGGTGCGTCGGGTACAGTTGTGCCAATTTTTTTGGGTACGGTCGTGACATATTAATTTATTAATATAAATATTTATTTGATTTTAGATGCGCAGAAGACGATTGTGGAAGACCGAATGAATCCCTTAAGTAACACAATCCCATATCATGATCATTTTGTTAGAGATGCGCGAGTAGGATCACTTGGAACTGCAAATCCTTCAGGCTGGATACAAGATGCGTCATTCCCATGATTCCCCGGACATTTTAAGAAATTTTCAAATGCTTCTTTAACACAAAGTCTTATTAGTGCTAGAAACTCATTCTTCTCATGTCCATACAGGATTTTTGCGAAAAGAACGGCATCACTTTGCTGTCATTTCCACACACTGCTCACACAAGCTACAGCCATTAGACCGATCTGTCGTTGGACCATTTAAAAAGGCTATAGTACTATTTGTGACGTGTGGATGCCTATCATCCTGGCAAAACAATGTCAATTTATGTCATATCAGGTATAGTGATACCTGATATGACATAAAGACTGCTTTGCCTCAGGCAGAAGTGATCTTAGATTCTAGTTGATTTACTATAAGTACTTAAAATTGTCTAACTATAATTGTGATAATATGTATATATTTATGTCTTTACAGACACTTAAAATAGTCAATTAATACAAATATACCTATTACATTAGCTAATTTACAATAGAATACTTCGATTTTTTAAAGTACTATTATATATTAATATATATTGCCCCGCGAGGGCCGCAAGGAGGCGTTAAAAGCGTTAAACGCTCTTGCAAGAGACATTAGAAGTTTCACTTCAAAAAACACGACCACTCTAGGAACAAGAACACGCGGACGCAATCGCCACGAGCGGCGCTTTCCGAGTGTAGGGGCTACCATGAGATGAATCTCGCAAGAAACTCATGTGTCTAGAATTGGTTTTCGGCGAAATCAGGCTAGCTGACATCTGAATAATCAAGAGTGGGTAGAAGAACGGAGTTCGCAAGCGCAACCTTGGTGGCAATGGGTAGGAAGTTCCGAAGTCTTCTAAGAAACCCTCCAGAAGGAAAAAGCTTCCGGCTCACTTCTTGTAACTGCGGACCCCAAGTTAGATCAGGGTCAATAATAAGGTTCTTTACCTTGTCACTTAAAGGAATGACAGTGTCCTCGAAAACGGCGACTGTGATTTGTCAATTTTTGAAGTGAGCCGGCTACTACCTACTAAGATAATTTGTGTCTTGGATGGGTTGACCGCTAGTCCATGTGATGAACTCCATACACCTATCTGAGCTAAATCCTCATTCAGGATATTGAAAGTATTAGACAATTGCACTGGTTCTGTCTGTAGGTAAATTTGAAGATTATCTGCATATAGGTGGTAGGAAGAAACAAGGTTATTAGAGATGGTATTTATGAAAATTGCGATGAGTAAAGGAGATAGCACGCCACCTTGAGGAACACCGACGTTTGTATTGCACCAGGAAGAGCAAGTGTTTTCTATGTTAATACGTTGTCCGCGTCCAACCAAGTAACTGTGAACCAATCTATCACCATTGGAGATATGTTAAGAGAGCGAAACAGGCTTAAGAGAATGTCAAAGTCAACAGTATTAAAGGTATTACTAAAATCCAGCAGCGCCAGCACTGTGACCTTTCCAATGTATATCCTAGACCTGATGTCATCCGTAACATTGACAAGGGTAGTAGTCATACTGTGACCAGCGCGAAAACCAGATTGTAAGGGATTAAGGAGCTTTGTTTTCAGAAAGGAATGAACTAAATTGGATGTGGACGAGACGTTCTAGGACTTTAGACAGGAAAGCTAAAATGGATATGGGTCTATAATCTGGAGAAGAAACATGTTTACATGTTACATGTTTACATTTTTTAGGTAAAGAGATAATTTGGGCATCTTTCCACGCTACAGGAAAGACACCTTTGATTAAGGAATAATTGAGGATGTGACAAATAGTGGGAAGAAGTTCATCGAGGATAGTCAGGATCATGTTACGACTGACACGGTCACATGGTATGGCACTGGACGTAATCGCCAATATGCTTTTCTTAGCATAGACATATATTGAATAGACATCACAAGCGGTGACTAGATTAAAAAGAAAAGGGGCATAGTCTGTCTGGGGTAGGAAGAGATGAAAGATTCTATGTAATTCTAAGTAGTGTATGGGCCTTTAGTGTGCTATCAAACTTGGACATGGCCGAGAAATGTTGATTTATGCCCTGTTGACATTTTCCAACCCCCAGAGATCTAAGGAATTTGTAGACTTTAGATGAGTCTCCGTTTTCAACTTACTAGTAGATATGTTGGCGTTGTACGTCCCTACATACCTTATTGCAGTGACTTCTAATGGTTACATATTTATTTTATTAGCTTTTTATTAGCTTCACCTGTACTATGTTTGTATGTTTGTAACCGACTTCTTTTTAGTGTTCATAGTTCACTTCTCGTACCATCTAGTGGCAATCAGCGGAAAGTCTACGTTATCAACTTGAAACGAGTTCCTTGTATAAGTCACAGATGGCGCTATTCCTCAAATTTGGTTTTGATATCCGTTGTTAGCACGCTTTAAAACATTATAGAAAACCGAACTAAAAAATATAAAATAAATAATAGTTTAAAAAAACTAAAAAACATGCTTTTTATAGAAAACCGAACTAAAAAATAGAAACAAAAAATTATTTTATTTTAAAAAAAGCGTGGGGTGCATGGTGTCAATAGTTATAAATATTTTATTGACAGATATGAGTAGAGTGATTATCATTTCGATAATATCTTAAAAAGCACCCCACGTTTTTTTTAAATAATTTTTTTTTTCTATTTTTTAGTTCGGTTTTCTATAAAAAGCGTGTTTTTTAGTTTTTTTAAACTATTATTTATTTGTGTGTAGTGTGGTTATTTTATAACGAAATTTCGCGGCGGCCTTCTAAGAGAGAAGGCGTTTAATATCTTCGGTCAACCATGGTACAGGAGGATGCTTGATTTTGACTGCTGCTTTATTATACAATTTGATGAGATTAGAAATAAAAATATCCACTTGCTCATCGACCAACCCAGATGTGAATAGAGTAGAACAATCAATAGTTTTAGGGGCTTCTTTTAGCAATTCAATATTCCTGTCACCAAAGTTACGCTGCATAAGAACTTTTCGTTGTGCCCTATGTGGCCGAAGTTTGTAAGAAAGAAATAAAAGATCGTGATAAGAAAACGCGTCGGCGGGGCATTGTCCATGCTTAGCGATGCGCTCGCTTGCAGAAACTAGAATGAGGTCAAGAAGTGAAGGAGTAGAATTAGGAAAACGATGAGTGTCATTAATAATAATAATAATAATTTAACGTGAAAAGAAGAAAGAAGTTAACGTGTAAAGAAGGGCAGTAGTACATGCCGAGGAGGAGTTTGGTGTGTTTGAGTTCAACCTCAATAAAAATTTGTTCACCGGAATTTGACAGCGGTGGTTGTGGAGACATATTAACAGTTTTATAATCAATGGAAGAACGCAAGTAAATAGCGACCCCTCCACCGCTGCCGTTCGTGCGATCATTTATAATGAGGATGAACCCAGGAAGGGAGTATGAGGTAGTGGGGAGACAGCGCTTTAACCATGTCTCGGAAACAAGAACTGCATGAATACTCTTACAGTCAAAAGAAGTCAGCATATCAAGAAAGTGAGCCAGAACACTTTGGGCATTGATATGACAATCATTGATGTTTCCTGGTACATCAGTAAATTGTGTTTCTAGGCTATCAGCTAAGTTGGAAAGGCTGCCGAAACTAGTACCGCTGTTCAAGCTAGTTGCGGAGTAAAAACTATCGTCATCGCTAAAATTATCAAAATCAAACATTCAAATATTATTAAATACTAATGTATAAATAAATAGTAAAATATATTCAAAAATAAACAATGGAAATAAATATATATAGAAAGAAGAAGAAATAAAGATAAATAGAGCATGTAAATTTTGGTTAAATATCCATAAAACAAGATTTACATACTCTTTGCATAAAACAACTAACAACTACTTGTAATCAGAGTAAGAATTGAGAATAGTCTAAATAGATGACGTTTAAATTAATATTGCGAAATGTAAATATATATTTTTAGAGTGAAATCTGAAAGATTAAGGTTTTAAGATTTGATTCTGTCCTTAGTTAAAAAGAAAAAGAAAACAAAGAAATAAGAATACACTGGTATAGTCACAATGTGGGCAGAGAAAAATAAATAAAAATACATGCATGTATTTTGCCCTCTATACGGCTAGGAAAGATGCCCGAAGTTGGACGAACACGATAATGTGGGCACCCACTTCGGCCCACCTCGTCCAACCTCGCCTCGCCTCGGACTACTTTCAATTATTCATCCGACCCTCCACACGGCTCAGAAAGTTGTACGAAGTTAGGACCTTGTCATGTGGGCACGCACTTCGGTTTACCTCGTCCAACTTTGCATCACTTCGGACAACTTCCATTTGTTGTCGGTTTTAGCCCGAGTCAAAGGGCCCGAGCATAGATACCTATTACCTACATATTTTTTGTATATTTATGTATAGTTATTGCACATAGTGCGTTCACAAACTGAATGACTTCACTTCAGTAGTAACTCAGACGTCGTGTGAGCACTTTGTTGTTGTTATCACGTCTTAAAATTTAACAATGTTTATTAGTCGTACGTCTGTTATTTGTTATCAGTGTTTTTGTTTTTTTTTCAGCAAACCAGGCAGTGGGCCGTATATCAGATCATAATCTTTAATAAATTTCCTAAAGAACCCTGACAGACCCTTAGATACAGATACGGATAAAGAAACTTAGATACGGCCTCAGCTTTTCTCAACTCTAGTCTAATACCCTCTGCGCTCACCTTAAACCCGAAGACCGAACCCAAAAGACTATTTCATCTAAGAAAAAGTTGCATTTGTTCATTTTTAGAGTAGACCGAATGGCATGCTATTGGACTCAAAGTGACCATAATTGGTCTCAAATGCAGTTTCCTGAGGAAAATCTTTCTCTATCGGGATCCTGTACTAACCTGACGCTAAATCCAGTGATGTGAAAAGATTATTACCTGCCTAATTGTCTAATTTACTGACATATAGCTGACAATTTTTTTAATATTTAATATCATCCATTTTATAAAAAATAATCGCTGAATATGTTGCTAACGCCAAATATTGAGAACAGCTGAAGCGATTTCGCTAATTCTTTTTTAGACAATTCCTTGAGGTACGCGGAAAGTTCCTTGACAAAAAATTATTAAATGCTTAAAAATATTTCAAAATAACATCTTTATAATATATACACGGGTATTTCAAAATGCTTGTATATAACGTTGCAAACAATCCGTAATAATATTAAAATGTATTCTGTACTTTATAACTATACTTACCATAATTTCAAGTGTTAATGGCGAGGTTCGGAAAAGTTAAATAATTGAGTTGGATAGAACAACGTTTCGGCATACCTCCGGTTCCCTAATATGGAACAAATAGCACAAATACAGTCAGGTGGTACCCCTAAGGAAATTTATTGGGATTCGTTTCAGACAACCTACAGAATGCTTCGATAAAATAAATGATGTTCTTGACTGAATCATTTCAGTTTCATTCCGGTGCAGAGTATATTCATTTTAGTGGGACAGAAAGGGCAAGTGATGTGGTGAAGTTGCCATTTATGAGATTTTAATGTCCCCTAAAAAATAATCTTCACCGCCCTAAACTTAAATCAATTGTGGCTTCTGTCTATATGCAAATTCTTCGACTAAATGCTACGCACAGGAATCCTCACTGTAATCCAACAGTTTTAGATCTCATCATTGTTCCTGATCCTACTAAAGTAACAACACATGGACATCTGACAGCGTCATTTTCCTATAATGACCTCATCTATCTCTCTTATAAAGTACGTCCTCCAAAACACAAGAGTAAAGTTCTTTTTCTTGGCAGTTTTAAAAACATTAATCTGGAGCGCTAGTGTCTGATGAGTGTGATACTGACTGGTCTTATATTTATGACTGTAATGAACTAGATAACAAAGTGTCTACTTTCAACAAAAGAATCCTAGAAATGTATGATATACACGATCCTATCAGGAGGGTAAAAGTTAAGTACCCACCTGCCCCTTGGTTATGGCCTAGCTATCTTGGGATGTGCGTGGTGTAATATTCTTCGACTATCTTGAGAAAGGAAATAATACTATCAAGAGTGAATATTATATAGCGTTATGAGAGTATAAAGGCCTTAATTGTGATGAAACGATCGCATATGGCAAATAAAAAAAATAGTTCGTGGAGTCCCTCCGCGCTAAAGAAGTGAAACTTTGTAACAAACATACATTTATAACACACGGCGGTCGAAATAAGGGCACTGCGCAAAATCTGCGGAGTGACCCTCGCTGACCGCGTCGAAAACAAGACTGTAAGGAAGGGAGTTGGATTGATAGAGAGTGTTGGTGTAAAAGTAAGAAAGGGCATGCTCCTAGGATTCGGACATGTAGAAGGAGTGGATGATGCAAGATTGACATTGATTGCAGATATACAATGAAAAAGCGGATGGATGTAGGAGTCGAGGATGGCTAAGATACAGATTCCATGACTAAATAGAACGTGTTCTGGATGAAGGTGATGTTAGGAGCCTAAAAAATCGACGCGCGTGCATAAAAAAACTTATGAAGGTCAACGAAGCGAGTGAGTTGTGTAAAAATTGTGCCTTACGGCGCTCCGTTCTTTCTGCCTACCCCGCAAGGGATTTGGCGCGAAGTTATGTATGTGTGTATGTAAAAAGCCATTATTTGACCTGCTACATATTGCATTACATTTATTTACTAACTATTAAATGTTTACTAAACATGATTTACAAATTTTCTAATACTGAAATTCCTGTGCTTGTATGTATAGTTTTTATTATGCAAGGTCCTCTTTTATAGATTTTATAGATTTTATAGATTTTACTATTTGCTTAATGAGTAGTAATAAATCACACTTACAGTCTTAGGTTTTTTTTTAACTAATTTAAATTATATCCTCGATTTAACATTTTTTTCTAATACTCTTGAATTGTCCATAAGTCAGTGTAAATAATACCTTTAAATTACGAATTGTTTCAACAACCTATTATATCTAATTTTCAACGATGAAAATAAGTGTAAACACCACTAATAAACGAATTTTGTTTACTCAAAACCACCATATATTGTTTCCATCAATATGACGCTTAATCCCATCCCATCCCATCCCATCCCAAGTGATGCCGTCGCAACGTTTTACGTTGTTTCGACAACTTTTATAATAAAATAATGGACGTCGTTGGATGTAAAAATAATGTAAACGGTGCTGGTCTTGAATATGTCATGCTCACTAAAAGGTTCTTGCTTACGGCGGCGTCGTTGATCGGGTCGCCACCTTCCCTAAAATATGGCGAGGGAGGCGATGGCTGAGATATGGGTCATACTCGTGAACGGGTGCTGTTTGTGGGGACTGGTCCAGGCTGGTAAAGGCTTAGAACATTTTGGCAGGGCGTACTGACGACTAAGTTGAGGTGAGAAAACTAATATTTAACTTTGTCGTATAATAGTGATAAAAGTTGCTATAACTTATTGATAGGATGGCGCTATTCTCAAGTTGTTAGGCATTTATTTCAGTTTGATATTCCATTACACGCATTATCATTGTTTTAATGTTAAAGAACATGATGAGTGATTTATCGCGTTTATTAATTAATTTAATAATCAATTAGTAATAAAATAGACCTTTGTTTATTGTTCTCTTATATCACGAAATGAATAAAATTAACCGAGTCGAAAAACTTCTTCAAAAATGTAATGTCTAAGATACATTATCTATCTACGGCAGTGATTCCCAAAGTGGTCCAGGTGGACCCCCAGGGGTCTACAGGAGACTTGCTGGGGGTCTACGTAGTCGTGAACAAAAATGGGGGTCCATAAGATGCTAATGGGGGTCCACGAAAATTTATCTGCTTTTGATAGTAAAGAGCAAGCATAGTTTTTATAAGGGCCTACCTACATTATTTTAAGTATCTAACTAAGCAGATAATATTTTAATAAGGCAAGCGACTGTTACTTGTCTAAACTTGCATACGCAAGTTATGCAATTGTACGTGATATCATACGATATCACGTACAATTTTGTGTACAGACTTGCAAAGCGCTATCCGCCCGACAATGCTTAATGCTTGTTCAGACATGAACTTGATCACCACTATAAAAACTTGTTGCCAAAGGCAAACTCATTCATTTGTTTCCGGAATTTCGAAAAAAAGGTGTGAGAAAATTTATATCAGTGTTTGCTAGTGCCGAAGAAAAGTAAGTACTTATCTTTTTTTTGTTATAGTAATTAAGTATTTTGTTTACGTGTACCGGGCGTTGATCACAACTGCTTGTATAGATAGGTGACTTAGTAACTTACGGATATTTTAATTGTCCTCTTTCAATTTGAAGACAAACACAGCACGTTTTATTCAAATGTTTTTTCACGACAGAAGCACTGCCTCTCTAAAAAGGCCGAATAAGCAATATTGCAGAGCAATTAATTTAGTAGGTAATTTTTCTTGCAAATAACTACTAACTTTATAAGTAAGTATTTTATCAAAACTATTTCTTTTCGGAAAGAGCGAGCGGAGTATTTGACGTACTAAAAAGAATTCCATTAAGTAACAATACTGTACAAAGACGCATTGATGAAATGAGCTCTGATATCGAAAGTTTTTTGTGCAATCATCTGCAAAAAACTAATTTTTCTATACAACTGGACGAGTCAACGTTACCCGCTAATGAAGCATTATTATTGGCATATGTCCGATTTATTATGGAGGAAGAAATTCTCGAAGAATTGCTATTTGCCAGAACTTTGGAGACTGACACTAAAGGCGAATCAATATTTAATGTCCTGAGCAAATTTTTTGGAAAAATCGATTCCATTTACAAACATTATTTCAGTGGCAACAGACGGAGCTCCTGCAATGGTCGGGCGATATCGTGGGTTTATAACTCATCTCAAAAGAATTATACCAGGGCTTACAGCTATTCATTGCGTAATCCACCGCCAACATCTTGTGGCAAAAAATTTAAGTGACAGGTTGAACCAATCTCTTCATTTTGTAATAAACGCTGTCAACAAAATCAGAAGCAATGGATTGAATACGCGTTTATTTGCTCAATTGTGCGACGAAAATGATGAAGACTTCCAACGACTGCTCTTACATACTGAAGTACGCTGGTTGTCGAAAGGTGCATGCTTAACGAGATTTTACTCTGTTTTCGATTCCGTATTAGAGTTCCTAAAAAGCAGAGATCCAGATTTAAAAGAAAACTTGATCAAATTCAAAGCAGACATTGCGTATTTGACAGATTTGTTTAAAAAATAATGATATTAACTTGCAGTTACAAGGGGACAGCCTGAATTTAATAAAAATAAAGGGGATAATTTCGGCTTTTCTTGGGAAATTAAAATTAATGAATAATTTGATGAACATTAGTCGGCGCAATTTCCAAACTTGTCGCAGGTAGAATGTATTGATGAGGATATCCATACCTACAGTCAACATTTAAGTGCCCTGCATGATGACTTCAAAACCAGGTTTGAAGATATGCTGACAATGGATATACCACCATGAATCATAAATCCATTTGATGAAACGGAAGTGGCCAATGTTGTATTACAAGAGGAGCTGCTCGAGCTAAGCACCAATGAGGAGCTGAAGGTGAAATTTAGAAAAGGCTACCAAACATTTTGGGTGCAAGCAGAAACACCCGAAAAATATCCTGGACTGTGGGAAATCGCAAGGAAATTTTTAATAACTTTTCCCTCGTCATACCTTGTAGAAAGGAGTTTTAGTGCCGGTACAAATCTCTTAACAAAAAAAAGGAGCAAATTAAACATCACAGAGCGGGGGGATTTGCAGTTATTGCTCACAAAAATAAAGCCAAACATTGATCGTTTGCTGACACTCCACCAAATACATCCTTCTCATTAATTAAAATTATGACTTACCTTATTATTTTTTTCTTGTAATTTTATTCTTATAATAAATAAAATGTTATAAAATGTACCATTTTTCGTTTTTATTTTACCTATCGGAATATAGGGACAGAGCTCAGAAGCGACACATTTTTATTTTATGGCGACTTTAAGGATGTGGTAGAAATGTAGCAGCAGGGGGTCCATCGAAACTAGTAACATTTTGAAAGTCGTCCACGAGAAAAATAAGTTTGGGAACTACTGATCTACGGTACATAAACTGAAACGTCATAAGTGGGTATTTGACCCCTATATAAATTTTCTTTGATATTTGTTTGACTTTCGACTCCTTGACAGTTATGAATTTTTTGTTATTTTGCGAACTTTAATTTAGATTTCAAAAATTCAAAGAGTTTTTATAGGCCAGTCAAATCGTACACAAAAAAGGGCTAAAATCGCAAATGGTCTGCTAGTTCTGATTTTTGATATATCGTTAGGATCAGTACCAGTAGTATAAATCCAGTTTTGCAACTTCGAAAGACCTGTGCTAACTTGGGGGCGCTCGAAAAACCACGAAATATTCTCACTTATTTCGGTTTTTCCACTATATATTCTAAAGTATACATTTTCAGAGAATACATGTAGGATATTTTTTAAAGGAGTTTAAATTAGCTACAATTTGATCCTAAAACCAGCTCTGTCGGTCAAATAGAAGCCGAGATACAGCTCTTCAAAAGTTGATCGTTTTTTCCAAAAAAGTGAAGTTTACAGTTTTGACCAACTTTGGACCCAAATTTCGGTAGGAAATACTCATCCCACGACGAACGTCGAATCAAAAAGTTGTAGTAAATTTAATTACCTTTAATTTAAGCACAAAACGGCGTCTATAGGCCCAATAGTTTTGTACAATGGTCAAAAAAACCAAAAGTCGGGAAAACTGCATTTTTCAAATACTTGATCTGTTGAGTTCCCACGATGCACACTGGGGTATATGACCATAAAGTGCGGACAAAATTACTTACCATCTTATTTGTTGTGTAATGAATAAATTATTGATTTGTAGAACCCAAAAATTAATTTACTAATAAATAAATTATATTCTTTCCAAAATAAGAATAGAAAAACTTAACACTTGCATTCCCATACTTTCTAAATCTCTTACCACCCCTTCTCGACTTAGCTTCTACGTAGCTCCCACCTCTTCCTTTCTACGTAGCTCCTTTCTCATCGTGTTAGTCTTGAGTTTTGCGCGCTGAAGTTATAATGTAGGTCCCTCCGGGCAGTTGTTTCATTTTTCGGAATTCACTAGAGGCAGGCAAGATTGTGGTAGTGAAACAACGCGGAATTCTTTCTTTAGTAGACGTGAGTGAGAAACGTGGCGTTCGTGAGAACAAACTATTCCTTCAAGAGTTAAATGGAGTCAGTATACACGATACATGCAGGAAAAAATACACGGCTGAAAGTAATGTGACTGCGGCAGTTCGTCGTGGTGGTGACGAAGTTCCTCAACCATCGACATCCAGAGGATCAAGAAGCTCTTCGAGCTCCTCTTACCTGCAGAAAATTTGTTTCCTCTGTGGTGAAGAAATTACACAGGAATTTATCAAACTGCAACAAAAACTTCCAGTATCACGACGGAATGTTGTCCACACGGTCGAATCACTGGGCGTCAGGGCGACTCTGCTTAAAGCAGCTGAACGTAGAGGGGACGAATGGGCTCAGCAAATTATACACCGCCTTTCTTCTGTGACTGATCTAGTTGCCGGGAGGTATCACAGTAAATGCCGCATGAAACTGTACCAAGCCCTACCTACCACTGGACTCAAAAGAGGGTATATTGAGCCAAAAAATTTAACTGAAAGTATGGATTGCATATATGCATTTATTGAGGAAAACAGAGAGGAATGCCAGTTCCTGTTAAGCGACCTCATGAAGAAAATTAAAGGTGATTTCAAGCCAGACATCAGAACCATCAAAACTCGCCTTGAGAAACGCTATGGTGATTCGATCCTGTTTGGTTTGCTGAAATTGGCCGCGGCCGCAGCCATGAAACAGCTATATGTTTTACTAACGTCGGAAAACGAATTCTATACGAAAATTGGTACAATGAGAGAAAAAGCGATCCGGAAGAAGAGCGATTGAGAGTGGTGAAAGCCGCTGCAGAGATAGTGGTGCAAGACATTCGTGCAAAGGTGTATGACGTCACTGAGTATCCATCATCGACTACTTTCTTACAGGATATTGACACTGGTATTCCTGAATCTCTAAGGCTGTTGCTCGAAACGATCGTACTAAAAAACAAACGCAGGTCTGTTGAATAGATCGAGTATTTGGAAAATGCAGTTTTCCCGATTTTTGGTTTTTTTGAACATTGTAAAAAACTATTGGGCATATAGACGCCGTTTTGTGCTTAAATTAAAGGTGATTAAATTTACTACAACCTGTTTTGATTCGACGTTCGTCGTAGGATAAGTATTTCCCACCGAAATTTGGGTCCAAATTTGGTCATAACTGTAAACTTCACTTTTTTGGAAAAAATGATCAACTTTTGAAGAGCTGTATCTCGGCTTCTATTTGACCTAGAGAGCTGGTTTTGGGCTCAAATTGTAGTTAATTAAAACTACTTTAAAAAGTATCCTACATGTATTCTCTGAAAATGCATACTTTGGAAGATATAGTGAAAAAATCGAAACAAGTGAGAAAATTTCGTGGTTTTTCGAGCGCCCCAAAGTTAGCACAGGTCTTTCGAAGTTGCAAAACTGGATTTACACTACTGGTACTGATCCTAACAACATATGAAAAAAGCAGAACTAGCAGACCATTTGCGATTTTAATGTACAATTTGACTGGCCTATTATGTAATACTCGATTTTTAAAATAAATCTCTTGACCTGGAAAGTTATTGTATACGATTTTCTGTTAATTTGAATCATGACGAATACGCGAATATTTGTGAAAAACATGCTTATGTGTTGTGTACCTATCTGTGAAAATAAAATGTTTGATTAAAACAACTTTCAGGATTGTATCGCGTTTATTTATTATTTATTTATATTTATTTCCCGACGTTTCGAACTCTTTACAGAGATCATTTTCACGAGTCCAACGCCGTCCATGGACACCAGCAACACATATATAATGTTACTATTGCGTTGCCAGCCTTTAAGGGATAGGCGATAGGGAAGGATGGGGAAGGGCCCTCCGGGTACCTCTCTCACCGAACGAAACGCGGCATGAGCCACTACGTCGATCTTCGTCGAGAGCGGATATTTTTTTGGGCATAATTAAAAATAAGACTGTTATTATTCATTGAAGTGAACAAGTAGAATTAAAATTTAATCATGTCAAAAAGAAAATCTCGTGTATGGATGTTTTTTGAACAATTGGACAATGATTCCCGTAAAGTTAAGTGTAACCAATGCGAAGTGATAATTTCTCGTGGTGGGCAAGGGAAAACAGCTATCAAAAACAATGAAATATATGAAACAAAAAGAAATCGATTGCTACCAGAAAGGGCAGAAGCTTTAGTCTTCTTACATCATATTTTACCCTTAATTAAAAAATATAAGTAAGCTATAAAAAAGGAGATTATGATATTTTTGGTTGTCACAATTGTGACTTTGATTTGATTAGATTATGTAGTAAGTAATTTTAAAAACTGATTACCAAAAGCAGTATTGCTTTACATTTTTTAATGTACTAGTTGACCCGGCGAACTTCGTTCCGCATCAAAAGAAATAAATTAGTAATATTTGGATCTTAAAAAGTTCAATTTGTGCTATTTATCGGCACGCGTTTTGGCGCGCAAACGCAACTACTATGTACCGCTATGTTAATACTGTAATATCTTCGTAAATATTAGTTTAAAATTAAATTACATGCTGTAAATGGCTATATTGATCTATATTAAAAGCACAATCTATTTAAGACACTTAATTGGATGAAAATTAATGCTGTAATGTTTAAAATTGCTTCGTAAATAAGCCATTATTTCTTGTAAAAAGTTAAAAAATAATAATGGTCATTGTGGGTTATCCCTAAGACATAGACATATGCCCTCGCCGACTTTTTTATAGACCTTTTAAAGGTGTATAATAATGTAGTACATTATTTTGATTTATCACTTAGGGTTCAGGCAGCGTTTTCGATTAAAGTTTTAAATCTTGAAAATTATCATTTTTTTTCACTACACTATTCATGAATTATAGATCAAAACCACCCCGTTGACACCCTCTAACTATTAAAAAAAACCGCATCAAAATCCGTTGCGTAGTTTCAAAGATTTAAGCATACAAAGGGACATAGGGAAAGAGAAAGCGACTTTGTTTTATACTATGTAGTGATAAGACTGATTTTTATTTCATGTAGTTCCCCCGCATGCATATTATTGAGAAATATATACAACGTAAGAAGCCGGATAATCGGCGCTCTTTGCCGATTAGCCGCCGACTAATCGACGACTACAATAGTGGCCGGATAATCGGCTTTGCCGACTAGTCGGGACATCTTTAATTTTTATTTAGGTAGGCATACATGCATATGTTTATACGTAATACGTATATTCAAGTATATATATGTGTGTGTGTGTATATATCGTGGAGAGTTGTCATAACTTATCGTCTTGCAGTAGGGGAGCTATCACTCTATGGCCGCGTTCCACATAAAGCCCACAAAGACCGCGACCGCGACCGCGGTAATTGGCGTTCCACTAACGAAAAAAAGCCGCGGGCGTTGTGGGCGAATGTTAATAAGTGGAACGCAAAACTTGAGCGGCGGCTCGGAAAAATCATCAAGTTCTGATGACATATGTCATTTTTTATTGAAAGCCCACCAAGACCTACCAATATTTTGCGGGCGAAGTGGGCGCGAAGCGGTCGCGAATAGTGACATCATCTATGACGTCGAGCGATCGCTCGCAACGACCGCGGGCTTTATGTGGAGCGCTACTGTGGGCGTTGCGGTCGCCGCGGTCGCTTAGTGGAACTTGCCCTATCTCAGTACAGGCAGTCCTCGTACTTACGGCATGTTAGGTTCTCGAAATACGCGACGTAAATCGAAACGACGTAAGTCGAGACATATTTTTTCATATGTTTTCATGTAAAACTCAAGGGTTAGGATCCACACGGACTCGAAATTAAAAAAACGTACTGTGTGTGTCCTAAGTTTGACGTGAGGGAACTCATTTTGCTTTCTTTAATATTCTAATAATTTGATTTTAGTGCATAGTACTGATAATTAAGTAAAAAAAATAACTAAAAAAAAAGTTAAACCGACTTCTAGAAACATACATTTTTTACACGTTACATGTACAATATCGATGTAAAGTGGCTTTTGCCGCGTTTCGCTGGATGCGAGAGGTATCCGGAGGCCCAAACCCTTTCCCTCTCCTCTTCCTATCCCACTCCGACCCCTCCGTATCCTATAATATGTGTTCAGGTTGTCCATGGGTGCGCATCACCTGATAGTGAGCAACAAACGCTCACTATCAGGTGACACACCTGCTCGTTTGCCCCCAATACTAAAAAAAATACCACCTAATAACAAATTGAAATATTATTCACTAAATCACCTATTACAAGATAAAATAAAAATACACCAAAAGACGATCAAATACTAAAAATTCTAAATTTTAATGAAAGTATTGAACGAAATGATGACTAAGAAAGAAACAACAACACAACTTACCTTCACGCATTTTCTACCCGAAGGTGTAGGCAGCGGTTGTTAAGCCTCGTTTCGCCGTTATGTTTAGGTCCCAAATGGAATAGGTAGCGAACCTATTGCCATACCAAAGTTTTTAGTCATCGATATTTATGATACATAACTTCCAAAAACAATTTGCAAGTGACATTAGTGTGATCCAGGATTCGAACCCACGAACACTCGATTCAGAAGCGGGGTTTTAGACCACTGGACTACCGAGACCTTTTAGAAAAAAAAACGAACCTCAAAAATCTACCTGCTAGCTGTCGCCTTTCCCGTCCCGAGTGGGGGACTACTTGGGATACACATCACACATCGTACTTACCCGTACTAAATATTTGCCTAAGAAACTAATATTTTGTATATTACATTTTGTATTTTGCGATATCTTTTAAATTAAACGTCCGAATTGAATCATGCAAAAAGTTCTAGAAAGGTATTGAATCTATCTTTATATTGAAGTAATTTATTTTGAGGAGAGTTAATACCAAGGTACAAAATAAAGAACTTTTAAAACGACATCATTATAATTATTTTTAAAAATTCAAAAAACACTTATTGTGCAATAACTACAATAGTTAGACATATGGGGTCGCGGACTTTTTTATCGACAATCATATGTTCTGTGAAAGTGTAGTACATTGTTTTGTTCTATAATCAATAGTTTTTGCAGCGTTCGCGATGTGAGAATTTTTTTGGGTCTTTTTCTTACACCTTGGGTTCCATTATTGGACTTATAGTAAGGATCCCCAATTAATTTGAAAAATAGCCTAAAGCCTTCCTCGATAAATGGACTAAACACCACTGAAAGAATTTTTGAAATCGGACCGGTGGTTTCTGAGATTAGCGCGTTCAAACAAACAAACAAACTCTTCCGATTTATATTGAAAGTTATACATACTCGTACATACATAACCTCAAGCCAAACCGATTGCGAAGTAAGCAGAGAGAACAGAGCACATAAGGCACGAGTCTTGCACGCCTCACTCGCTTATTTGATCTTAATTGTTTTTTTTAATGATATAAGGAGGCAAACGAGCTTGCGGGTCACCTGATGGAAAGCGACTACCGCCTTTCATGGACATCTACAATACCAGGGTTATCACATCAGCGTTGCCGGCCTTTAAGGTGGGAATAGGCTCGTTTCTTAAAGGTGCCTAGGTCGTAGCGGTCCGGAAATACCGTTGCCGGCAACTCGTTCCACAAAGGAACAATGCGTGGCGAGAAGTGCCAAGGGGCTAAGCCGATCTGACAGAGTTTGATTGACGGCAAGCCGAACCGCGCGTCGTTGGATGCGTTAAAATGGGGTAAGCTGGTACTCATCTTTAGGCAGAGGCACCCCGCCCAAAGATGAGAACAGTATTCCACGTGAGGTCGGAAATGCGCTTTATATAGCTGCAAGCGATTACCTGACGTGAAATACCGTGCTTTTTCTAAGCCAATTTGGCCTTTCCCTCCAGATAACCGCGAAACTGGACAAGTCGACCCCAAGAATTCCGATATCGGTTGAGGCGGGTAACCGAGTGCCCTCAAAAAAGGGAGGCAACAAAGGGTGCCTTTTCAGCGGTAAACGCGCAGACCTGTGTCTTCTTAGGGTTGAATTAGACTAAGTTGAGTCGACCTTAGTCCGAAATCTGACTAGGCAGAGTTTCGATTGTAGACACAGTTTATTCCGGTACGAATCGACGTTTTCCCGAGAAACCCGCGGGTGGTATATATGGCATCCGCCGTACCGTATCCGCATAACAATGAAGATTGCTGTAATGCAGCATGTGATTGATATGCAGAAGAAACAGCGTAGGGGGTAGCACACAACCCTGGGAGACTCCAGCACTCACGGATTTTAAGTCGGAGCATGACCCGTTGACAACGACCTTAATGCGCCGAGCCGCGAGAAAACTGGAGACCCAATCGCATGATTTCAAATCCGCTTCTCGATCTACTGGCAGTGTGCCCAGAAGACCCACCGCATTGCCACGTCAAATGGCAATGCTAATCCCCTGTGCGAAGAATAGACAAGCCCCCTGGTCGAGAGAGCCCTCGATCAGTTTTTTTTGCAAGATCTTTATAGAGTGCACGAACCCTCGGACCCCATGTTCCTAGAGTCTCAACCCCAAACGCTCAACCACTGGACCACTAAGACTCATTAAAGATTTCGTCAAAAAGTATTTTATTTTGAAAAAAGTATTTTGAAAATACCTATTTTGCATTTGAAATACAAAACGAAAACTATTTAGTATTTTGCATTTGAAATAGTAAATCTGAAAAGTATTTTGTATTTAAATGCTTTTTCAAAACCATTTTGTACATCTCTGCTCCCAAGCAACACGTTAGTCCTATATACTATTAAACAGTTTCCATCGACTAACTGCAGTACTGTCTCCCAACTCCTAACCATTAAGGAGTTCTATGGCTTCTTCATCAGCATAGCAGCATCATGTGCATATTCCAGGATACTGCACAAGCAACACGCTAGCCCCACATACTACCAATTAGTTTCTTTCGACCAATTGCAGTGCTGTCTTCAAACTCCTAACCGTTGAGGAGTTTTGTGGCTTCTTCATCAGCACAGCAGCATTAAATGTTGGCACCATAAAGAATATCCCTAAGACATCACTATTACGTAATAAAAACACCATACCCGCATACAACTTTTGATGGATGCCTTCGATTCCTCCTGGTTCCCATCATCAGATCCTGACCTGGTGAAAATAAGACCATCTCGGAGGTAAACACTATACAACGAAAAAAAAAATTTTGAAATGGGTCTATAATTGACGAAATTATCGGTGAACATACATAAAAAAAAATATATTATACATACAGCCGAATTGAGAACCTCCTCCTTTTTTCGAAGTTGGTTAAAAAAGACTCCCCTGAGTTTCTTGCCAATTCTTCTCAGCGCGTGAGTAATCGAATTGGCGGATTGTAAATATTGACCTGCATAAGTGTCTTTAAATGACCTAAATTGAATAAATGAGTTTTTGATTTGAATTTGCTGCTCGTCACTATTCTTGAAGATTCTAGTTCCAATGGCTCGTCGTAAGATTTTTGTCAGCTTAATTAATAATATTTCGCTTTTCTGCGAGTGATAACTTTTTGTTTAAGTTTAACTTTACTTTTTTGGCGATGGGCACATAGTTTTCAGTCATCGATATTTATCACACTTAACTTCCGAAAACAATTTCGTAGTCATTGGTGTGAGCCAGTGTCAAGATTCGAACCCGGACCTGTGGATCAGAATCCGTGTGCTCTACCACTGGACCACCGAGACTTATAAATACACAATCAATAGATTATTTACAAGTAATAAATAATACCTATATGGCGAGTCATAACATGTCCATTGTGATTCCTATCACCTTGCATATTACCGATAGCAGATAGCTTATCAGTCACGACGCAACAAACACCTCCGCTATAAACATGAACATATTCGATAAATATAATCAGAAATCAATTAGAATTCCTTTCTAATTATTCTCACTTAACACGCAGACTACTTATATATTGTTATTTAATTGCTATAAATCATTTCTAATAAAATGATTACTTATTGTATAACGATACTTTACCTGACCGCGTGCACCTGTTTTGCCAGTCCTCGTAGAGATATTGATACACAAAATGTTGTTACAGTGCCGACCAATTGCCCACCTGGTCAAGCATGGATAAATGGAGCATGCAGGGATGTTTGGAGGTCTGTCGACGCGGCGCCTGCTAACGTTATAACTGTGCCAACTAATTGCCCACCCGGTCAGGCATGGATAAACGGAGCATGCAGGGATATATGGAGGTCTGTCGACGCCGCGCCTACTAATGTCGTAACTGTGCCAACCAATTGCCCAGATGGTCAAGAATGGGTTAACGGAGCATGCAGGGATGTGTGGAATAAATCATTTACCGCGGCACCTGCTAACGTGGTAACTGTGCCCATCAATTGCCCTTCCGGTCAGGCCTGGATAAATGGAGCTTGCAGGGATGTGTGGAGGTCTGTCGACGCGGCGCCTGCTAACGTTGTAACAGTGCCAACTAATTGCCCACCCGGTCAGGCATGGATAAACGGAGCATGCAGGGATATATGGCGCAGAATTCTGTCACAGCAAAATACAGAGTGAGTGCAATAGCATTAAATCATTAGTACATAGTATAAAACAAAGACGCTTTCCGCTGTCTGTCCTCCTTTATGCTTAGATATTTGAAACTACGCAACTTATTTTGATGCGGTTTTTTTTAATAGATAGAGGGTGTCCACAGGGCGGATTATATATCTAATTTATGTATACTGTAGCAAACAGTGATAATTTTCGAGATTTGGCACTTTAATTGAAACATCGGGCTGAACGAACCCTTAGTGATAAATCAAGACAATGTACTACATTATTACACTGAGTTCAATATACCATTATTATATACCTTCAATAGGTCTACAAAAAAGTCCGTAATGATGTATCTCTTAGGGATAACCATTTTTATTTCTTCTGAAGCGAAACAAAGTTCGCTGGGTCAACTTGAAAAGTTTAAAAGAAATGTTTTCATTATTTAAAGTCAGACTAAGCTACAATTTTTTATATATTTTGCAATTGACTTCTTAAGCTTTCGTGAACAACACTCATAACAATGAAATCTCCAGCTATGGATTTTAATAAAAGTCGAATAAAATCGATATGTAAAATTTCGCTCTTATGTTTTAATTTTCATCAAAGTCGGACCCCAGAATCTCACTACATTAATAGAGTTACAATTTTTGTCAAGCAAATTTGGAAATGAAATCCTAGGACCTAGTGCTTCACACAGAGCCGCGCTGTGTAAAAGTACCCTACCCCCATAATCCCGAGTTCGAACTTCAATAATTATTTGTGTAACTTATCCAACATGTTTATTTATTTAATAATGATATGACAATTTGTATGCAATATCCTCGTCACCTATTTGTAGGCAGCTTACCGTATTAACATAACATAACATAACTTCACGCCTTTTTCTACCCGAAGGTGTAGGCAGTGGCTGTTAAGCCTCGACTCGCCGTTATGTTTACGTCCCTAATGGAATAGATGTCGAACCTATTGCCATACCAGGCACAAAGTTTTCAGTCATCGATATCTATCACACATAACTTTCGAAAACAATTTCGAGAAGTCATTGGTGTGAGCCAGGATTCGAACCAGCGACCACTGGACCACCGAGACATTACCGTATTAACAAATTCTAAGAAAACAACAATTAAGAGCCTGATAATATAAAAACAAACTCTTTGATCAGAATGAGATTTTAAAGTGATTATTGATAAAAGTTTGAATTCTATGACGTTTTGTGTTTGATTGCTAAGATTGCTATAGTAATTAAATTGATATTGGCCGTGTATGTGATATATATTTATTTATTCAAGAGTAGTGCTACATGAGCTCGACTATTGTGCTTATTTTAAATATCGTCGCAGCCAAATTTAGATGGCCATGCCGAAATAGAAATTCATTCATTTTTACACTGTACTAGGTACTGGTTTTTGCTGTTTGTTATTAATTTCTACAATATAATAACAATAAGGTTTTGGACACAATGCACTCAGCGCCATCTAATTTTTCAAGCTAAGCAACTAAATGTCTGTGTAGTAACTACGCAACGGATATCCTGTTTTGATATATTCATTTATTGGTAAATAAATAGAAAATATGCTCATCATAAATGTAGGTTTTTTTCGACGGGAATCGACTTTTACTCAGCAGTCGGTAGCCTTACCAATGCACCCCGAAGCATCTATGTATTCCTGGAACCTTAAAAAATTAATTGCTATTGTATTGTGCAACTGATAATTTCCGAAAAAACAATTGCCCAAGTTGCACAACTTTCAAATTGGTCGACCGCCATTGCTAATCAGAATTTCCATAGATAGTAGAGAAAATTTTCCTAGCGTACCTGCGCAATATTTTTACAATAATATAGTATACTTTTCGCTGCATGAATGGGCCGGCTCGACCGGTGAAATACCACGACCTCTCAGAAGACCGACGTAAAGTGGCTCATGCCGCGTTTCGTTCGGTGAGAGAGGTACCCGGAGGCCCACCCTCCTTCCCCATCCTTTCCAATCCCCTATCCCTTAAAGGTCGGCAACGCAACAGTAATACTATATGTGTTGCTGGTGTCCATGGGCGGCGTTGGTTGCTTACCATCAGGTGACACGCCTGCTCGTTTGCCCGCCTATCCCATAAAAAAAAACTTGGCGAAGAGTTTGGGAGATATGACATCTCTCTGTCTTACACCTCGATTCAGCTCGATAGAGTTCGTCACTTGGTCCTGGATCTGGACAGCCGTCACGGCGGTGTCATAGAAGCATCTCAACACCTCGATATAACGCCCGTCAATCCGACCAGTCATCTTTACCAGTTATGACCTACGGTGCCGAAACGTGGACACTTTTACGGTAGGGCTAGTCCACAAATTTAAAGTCGCTCAGCGAGTTATGGAGCGAGCTATGCTTGGGGTATCTCTAAAAGATAAACTCAGAAATGAGTATATCCGACAGAGAACTTGAGTAACCGACATAGCTCGTAGAATAAGCTCGCTGAAGTGGCAATGGGCTGGTCACATCTGCCGAAGGACCGATGGTAGATGGAGCAAGAAGGTCATTGAGTGGAGGCCGCGACTTGGTAAACATAGTGTAGGACGCCCACCATCCCGATGGTCAGACGATCTCAGAAAGCCTGCTAGAAAAGACTGGATGCGGAAGGCAGAGAATCGGACGTTGTGGCGCAAATTGGGAGAGGCCTATGTCCAGCAGTGGACTGCAATTAGGCTGATGATGATGATGATGATAGTATACTAGCTGACCCAAGAAACGTTGGCCGTCCAAAAATAAAGTTCTAGATAAATGCATAAAAATAGGAGTAGATTTTTGAGGGGGTGAAAAAAAATTTGATGAAATATACACTACTTGCCTTTTTTCGGCAAACTGATTTATTAAATCATTTATAGGTGATGAAGACTCTATTATTTCTAAAGTTTCTTTGGACAAGTACGTCTCAAGTATTTTTTTATCAGTTTATTTTTGGGAAACTGGATTACCTCGTAGAAGTAAATAAACATAAACAGAGAAATCCCGCAGCCCGTGATAAACAATACAGGGTTCGAACGCACCTTGTCATTACCTCCTTGTCACCAATAATAAAAAATTTTGGAAGTTTTTATTATTTTTTGCTTAGGCACGTCGGGGGCCCCTTTCCCTCGGGGAGGGCCGTATTATTGATACGGCTGATACGGCGGTAGCTACGCCCCTGACTTAAATGTAGTTTTGTATGCTGTTTTATAAAACAAAATTTTGACGAAAAGTTTAAAAAAATGACACGTGGACCACTCATATCATTTAGGGGGATGAAAAATAGATATTGTCAGACCTACTCGATATACACAGAAAATTTCATGAAAATCGGACATCCCGTTTGGGAGGTATACCTAGTAAGTAGTAACTAACACATTGACACGAGAATTTACATGTCCAAGATATTATTATTATTATTCATAATTATACAATAGCTAGGTGCCATAAACAGGGGTTCAATTTAGAAATCATCTAGCTTGGCGTGTGGCAAAGTCAACCGTATTTGTAGTCTAATTTGTCTAGGCAGACAAATTAGAAAAGGATTCTTTAAAACTGATATTTAATATCAGTTTTAAAGAATCCTTTTGATAATATTATACTATATTTAACTATATATATTTATTTGTAAACAGACAAATTAGAAAAGGATTCTTTAAAACTGATATTTTCCAGAATGGATAGTTAGTTCCATATGGAACTAACTATCCATTCTGGAAAATATCATTAGTTAAATATATATGGTATAATATTACTAAATGGTTATCGATAATTGTATCTACTTTATTTCATGCGGAGATACATATACATACCTAATATTTAAAACTGTAAATCCCTGTAGAGGATCCCACAGCTATTTTTGATAGAGGGCTCTTATGGCAGGCTACGTCATTAGCCAGAGGAGGAAAAACCACATGTTTAGATTTAGAGATAATTTCATATAGGATATCTACATACATGCTTTCAAATTTACAATCATTCATAGTGGTATACAGATAGACGTCTAAATAAAACACAAACGTGAAGATTAATATCTTTTTTTATCGTTTAATTGCAACATGTTAACCAACGGCTGTGCCAAAATCCATTGTTCTATTTATTATTAGGGTATTAAATATTAACGCGTATCATATAAATGATACCGATATGAGTATGTAATCTAATTGCTAAGTGACTATTTGTATGTGCTAATTGTCCCATTTCCTTTGGCAGTAGATAAAGTGGTGACCTTGAAGAGGAACTGTTATTCTACATGTCCCAAACCATCCCAGTCCACTTACTCCTATTGGTAACTTTACAAATTATAAAAAAATAATTACTACTTAAACTTTCTTAATGTTTTCTTGCCCTTATCACCCGAGGATTTAAACAATATTGGCTCGTTTCCTCTAATGAAATATTTAATCTCATTAATTTGATCGCGAACCTTAGTATTATTTGATAGATGTTTGTTTAGATATTATTTTTTACCCAGTTATCGATACTACAGATCTATAACTTTGCATTAAGAATGATGAACCTAAATGTGGAAGGAAACAAGACAAGAGGGAGATCGAAGAAAACATGGATGAATTGTTGTGAAAGATCATATGACTAGGAAGGGTGTTGCTGTGGAAGAAGCGAATGATGGGAAACGTGGAAAAAACTATTGTGCCGACCCCAAATGATGGGAAATTTGCATTAACATCTTAGACGTAGAAATAGTTTATCGACCAGTGGTCGAGCACCTGGTTCTAAATCTAGAGGTCGCGGGTTCGAATCCTCACACTGGTTCACACCAATGACTTTTCGAAGTTCTTTTCGGAAGTTATATGTGAAAAATATCGATGACTGAAAAACTTTGTGCCCCGTATGGCAATAGGTTCGCCACTATTTGGGACACTATTTGGGACGTAAACATAACGGCGAGACGAGGCTGAACAGCCGCTGCCTATACCTTCGGGTAGAAAAAGGCGTGAAGTTATGTTGACCGTTTAATCAAAAGCGGAATAGTCAGTTATTCGCAGGTATCTATGCTGCTTTTATTTTGATTTTATTAGATACTAGATGACCTTGCGATCTTTGTTCCGCATCAAAACTAATAAATGTGTAAAATTTGGATATTAAAAAGTTCAATTTATGCTATTTATCGGCGCGCAACGCAACTGCTATGTCCCGCTATGTTAATACTGTAATATCTTCGTAAATCGTAAATATTAGTTTGCATGCTGTAATAGGCCATATTGATCTATATTAAAAGCACAATCTATTTAAGATACTTAACTGAATGAAAATTAATTCTGTAATGTTTATAATTGCTTCCTAAATAAGCCATTATTTTACGTTAAAAAGTAAGAACTAAAAATTATTATTGCGATGGCATGTCTATCTCTTAGGGATGCCCCCTAAGAGATAGACATGCCATCGCGGACTTTTTTGTAGACCTTCTGAAGGTGTTTAATAATGTAGAACATTGTTTTGATCTCTCACTTAGGGTTCAGCCAATGTTTGCAATTAAAGTGCTAAATCTCGAAAATTATCATTTTTTCTTTAAAACATCATATACGAATTATAGATCAAAACCACCCCGTTGACACCCTCTAACTATTAAAAAAAACCGCATCAAAATCCGTTGCATAGTTTTAAAGATATAAGCATATAAGTGGACAGACAGCGGAAAGTGACTTTGTTTTACCTATACTATGTAATGATAATGTTAAATATGTATACAACTTTTAACACCATTTCATCTTTCAACGAGACTTTTCATATTCCTTTGGGATTACCCTGCACTATATGACTAGTACCTAATGTTCAACGAAATAGATAATTGCGGGTATTTTTCTTATTTATATCGACGGTTAATACCTACCTATCCGTGAAATTACATAGTATCTGAAACATATATAGCTTTTATGTTTTTGATCAGATAAAAAGTGTCAACAATACGTTATACTTAACTGATAATTCATAAATATCTATGATATGATTACTTCTTTCAAATATACATAATATTTGTCTGAGAATGACGTCAAACGAATCAAAAGGTTAGATATTTCCCCTATTCTGTATTTGTATGCTTTATTAGAAATCACACAACAACGCATTTCAATGTTGGACGAAATATTTGGAGCATGAATCTTTTAATACCGTTGATTATTAAAATGAATTTGACCGCTATTTTTTGTGTACACAGTAGGTAATTAATTAATTCTCCGCTTTTATCCTTCACAGGCTATCACACGATTTGGATGAGCTATTTGATGACATAAGAAAAGCTTTGTTAAGGAGTGAAAAACAAATGGAAAACATCAAAATATCCGATGAACCTGTTGATGGCAAACACATCATCAGTGTACCTAACCAGTGTCCCATTGGATATAGACCTGATGCACTGGGCGTTTGTCGTCCAATATTAAATTTATAAATTATTTTGTGGAAATAATCTTACCTACTGAATATATATTATTTTGCAATTATGTCAGAATCTGTTTCATTTTATCATAGTTTACTATGGACTGGAGTTATTTCGCATCAAAAATAATAAAGGAATACAAATACTTTGTTTTCTTTTAACTTATAATAAGTAAGGTACCTAGGCATCTACTTACTCTTAGTTTCCTGTATAAAAAACATACACTACTAGTTACAAATATACTACCCCAGAAAACTTGAAGTAGGCTTCTATCAACACTCCACGCCGCAATAATGGAATTGCGTTCTCTCAAAATTGCAATATTAGGTTCGTATATTGTAACATTTTAATGGACAAGCAGCAAATTTCACTCTTCATAGTTCGGCAACCAGGATTCTGGACCGATTTTCCGCAGGCAACCCGAAACCACCATGAGCGTATATGTTTGGTAGCTGTTATTATATTGTTGGCGGCCTACAGCGACAGCGATTTAGTCACTGTTGGCAGATCACCATACCAAGTTATGCGGTTAGTTATAGGTTCATAATGTACTTACGACCACAAGAGACTAAGACCACAGTAAATTATAAGGAATGTTAATTAAATAATAAAGATCATTTTTATTGATATACATACATATGGATTTGGCGTGAAGTTATGTACTTTACGCCAAATCCCTTGCGGGATAGACTGAGAGGACAGAGCGCCATAAGGCACGATTCTACACGCTTCATTCGCAATCTTTGAGTTTCATAAGTTTCTTTCTAATAGTGGACTGCTTCCAGTCCACTATGCGTAAGAGGTGTGCTTCCCTGGTGCGTACAGTGTGGGGCAGCGCTAACAGCATCCTGAGCATGATTGCAAGCCGCCTGGACTGCACATACGTGGGTCATTGCTCGAATATCTCACATGATATAACGAGTCGGCTGAATAAATTAATTGTTAGAACGAAGTTCTTTATCGTGCGTTGTGAAAAGGAGCTAGACGAAAAATAATTTTCCGAAAAGTTTTCACGACACAATACATCTTTTATTGGCTTATTTAGAACAACGTATAACTACCCAAATGGTCTAGTGGCTAGGTAACCTTGCTCACATCCAGGAGACTCAGGTTCGAATCCCGGTGTCGGAATTCTTTTTTTGGAATTTTACAGAAGGGACCAGAAAATGGTACGTAAAAGTGCGATCACTGTTCCTTAGAATTATCCGGTATTTATAAACTAAAACGTCACAAAGCTACCTGTAGTAAGTCTTGTACTTAAATAAAAAACTAATCAGCAAAATTTAAGAGAAAATCAAGAAAACCTACATTTTTTTTTGTTTTTTTGTAAATTGTGTCGTTCTACATTAGCCGAAGGAACTTCGTTCCTACCTGGTGTCCCACGACACCACATCTCTTTAAGTATTGTATTTATATATTCATATAAGTATATTGAAATTATGTATTGTATTATTATTATGTATTCTATTGTATTGTAACTTTATATGTGTTTATTAGCCATGTTGCCTGAAATAAATGATATTATTGCTATTATAACTCTTTTCATGCTCGCGCGTCGATTTTTGAGGCTCCTAACATCACCTTCCACCAAAACAGGTTCTGTTTGGTCATGGAATGAGTCTTGGCCGTCCTCGACTCCTACATCCATCCGCTTTTCATTGTATGTCTGCTTAGTCAATCTTGTATAATCCATTATTTCTACATGTCCGAACCATCGGAGCGTGCCCTTTCTTACTTTTACACCGACATTCTCTTTCAATCCAACTTCCTTCCTTACCACCTTGTTTTCGACGCGGTCAGCGAGAGTCACTTCGCAGATTTTTTGCAGTGCCCTCATTTCGACCGCGTTTATCCTACTTTCAAGCACACTCTGCCATACCCAGTAGAAAAATTAAAATTTTGTCCATCTAAAGTTACGTCTAGCACAGCTTTAGCAACATCAGAACAGTCTGACAAAAAAATATATATTGCAAAAAGTTCAATAAAAATAATGTAACGAACAAAACTCTTCTTAAAATGATTTAAAAAATGCTTGTTTTACGTGTACAAATATGACAAATGAACGCAACCATTACCGCCAGCCAGTATGCCTGTGTTTAGTGTTATGTTTGGGAGAGTCTAAGGATTAACATATCTTTAAACTGGCCGATCTAAAATCGTCGCTCAAAAACGTTGCTAGCTCTTGAGACCATATTACTAGTGTCCGACCGAAGCTTCGGCTTTGGCCACCTGCGGCCAAAAATCCATCTTCGGCGCGATCTTGCCGAAGGACCGAGAACAGTCGGAATTAAACGAACTGTTACGAAAGAGTGAGTGACTGACGGACCGGACTGCACTTAGTTCAGTGCAGATACCATTATCACCGAGAGAAAAGCGGCTTGAGCCACTTTACGTCGACATTCTACTTTAGCTGTGGATAATATCATAGAAAATTATTAAATTACTAATAATTTATAAACCTTCGGCTTCGGCCGAAGGTTGTGGAGATTGCTGATTAATCGGCTTCGGCTTCGGCCAAAAATAAACCTACGGTTGGACACTACATATTATCAAAACATAATAGCAGTGCAATATTTATTTTGACCGTGACGACCCGATGTCATATTGTAATTCAAGACATTAATGATGATTACTCTAAGAAAACAATTTATTTGTAGCATTAATTTACAAAAAACTCATATTTTATATACCTGATAATGCCAAATACTGAAATCGAGTGAGTCTAAAAGGAAAGGAAAAAACAACGCCAAACCCAACCAAATGCCAAGTGCCAACTAACCATTTTACTAGACCATGGAGCAAAGCAAGAATTCAATGAATTGGATATTCTGTTAGCATTTATCGTCGTATGATTTTTGTACTTTTTAAACCATAATGAGGACAATTAAATTCTGTCATTTAAAAAATTTCTAAGGAAATATTTGCACCGCTTAAATAAAAAATGAAAATAATTCAGTGAAAGGATTGTTTATATTAAAATGAGTCACACATAGATGAAGAAGGTTTGGAATTATTTTATGAATCGCAAAAACTTGAAAAATGTCAGAAAGAAAAGGCACCAAAGCTCTGGAACTATGGTGCAAGCGCTTAATTAAAGATTGCCCTGATGTTCATATAGTTAATATGACAACATCATGGAGAGATGGAATAGCATTTTGTGCATTGGTGCATCATTTCAGGCCAGATCTAATGTAAGTAGACTCATTTTCTGGTTGATTTAATTGAATATGGTATTAAAAAAATTACAAATTAATGACACCTAAAACACCATCTTATTTATTCAAATTAACATCTGTTCTGAATTTTTTAGTGACATGTCCAAATTGAAACCGGAAAATATATATGAAAACAATAAATTAGCTTACAATATTGCTGAAAAACATCTTGGAATTCCATCATTATTGGATCCTGAGGATATGGTTGAAAATGAAGTGCCTGATAGATTGTCAATATTAACTTATTTGTCTCAATTTTATCAACGGCTGGGACACACAGGTAAGCAAAAATTATCACATATATAATCATGTTTACTTTCACACAATCTATCCATATGACTAAGAGGAGATACATTATTATTTACTACATATTACATTTAATGTTAAGTTTAATCATTCTGGTAACATAAAGACTTTATTAAGTTCCTCATTTAATATTTTATTTTCAGTCAATACAAAATCAGGTGACAGTGAAAACAAGGTCTCATCAAAAACATCCACAACTGAGAAACCTGTTAGTATTATCAATATTAATATTTACTACTTTCTTTATTTTGTTCTCTCTGTGTTGTGTTTGCATCGAAACTACTACTTTATTCTGAACACTTTCATTCTATCTTACTCCTTTATAGGCACCAATTAGGTTTGGCAAAACTGGTTTAGACAAATGTGCAGCATGTGGCCTCCCTGTGTACCTTGCCCAGCGCTTACTTGTATCACATAAGTTATACCACCGAAGATGTTTCCGTTGCTCTAAATGCTCCGGACACATAAACCCTAAGAATTTTCAAATAATCGAAGGATCTGAATTCACCTGTGATAGTTGTAAAAATGAAAAGAAATTAACAAAATATCTTAACAATAACGATCAGAATCAAATGGGCATGCTGGCATTTAACGATAGTGTTTCTAGTAAACAAACACTTTCAAGTATGGAGCCTGAGAGCCCTAGATATAAAGAGAGACCAAAATCTATTTTAGGTGAGTATTATTTAACTTATAATTTAGTTAGGTTGTGTAAATTCATTTGCATAAACCGTCACGAATATTGCACCTGTGCAACTGTTCGTTTTATACAGGTATATTTTTATCAATTATTATTTATAATCACAGTTTATATCTTGTAATTCACAACATTAAAAATCCAACAGTTCTATCTTTGTACTCTGCATCATGTTCGTAATGTCGAAATTTCTAATCACTTCTTTCAAATCTGAATGTGTTTCTAACTGCACTGTTTGTACGTATGTGTTCTAATTATTAATTATATTTATAATGAATATTTGTAATATTAATGAGGTTAGTGATAAAACTACTGATTTTGTTAGTAATATTATATTATTAACGTAACAGGGAGGTAATATCACAAGTTAATCATTAAAATTATTTGCAGACAAAATAAATATGTTCGAAAAAAATATAGAAAAAGAAACAAATATTGAACACAAAATCTCAAGTCTATCTTTAAACAATAACTCATTAAATGACCAGGATGCAGTTAGTAACGTAAGTATATCTACGAGTGAAATTGACGCAAGACTCTCGCCATCTTCTGACAAAGTTAACATAGAAAATATAGACATATCTAATAAAAGTACACCTGATAAAACCTATAAAAGTAGTATTGAAAAGTTTAAATTCTTACAAACACAATTGACTGAAGATATAAATGATAAAGATATAAATTTAAAAACTGAAGAAGAATCGGAAGTGAAAATCAAAGACTGTGCTAATACTAGTAATGATATAAAAGAAGATAATAATACAGCTAATAGTGTTCAAACAGAAGGTAGTAATGTGACAGATGATAAAAGGTTAGCAAACAATACTTCATTGATTACTGAAAATCCAACATTAGAAATGCCCACGGAACCCTCAATAGTGGCTACAGGTGATCAAGAAATAAGCATATGTGTTCCTCCTAGAAGGAAAAAGCAGCATGCTATAGAGAAGGCATTAGAAGCTGAAAATAAAAAGAAAATGCAGTCAAATATAATCATAATTGATGGAAGGAAAGAATATCCAGATCATTTAAACCCATTTTCAGATGACGAAGATGAGGTAAATATTACTTTCCTAGTTCTTTTTTTTTATGGGATAGGAGGGCAAACGAGCAGGCGTGTCACCTGATGGTAAGCAACCAACGCCGCCCATGGACACCAGCAACACATATAGTGTTACTGTTGCGTTGCCGACCGTTAAGGGATAGGGGAAAGGGGGGTGGGCCTCCGGGTACCTCTCTTGCCGAACGAAACGCGGCATGAGCCACTTTACGTCGATCTTCTGAGAGGTCGTGGTGTTTCACCGGTCGAGCCGGCCCATTCATGCAGCGAACTGCTTGGCTCTACCACTGTCAAAAGTTCATAAAATAGCTCGTTTTTATTATGGTAAAATATTAGCACAACCAAACCACTAATAATGTAATCACAGGAAGTTTATTTAGGGTACTGGTGCTGTGGTTATTCTGTATCACTATAATTTGTACATAAAACAATGGGGACAATGAAACTTCATGGTGATCCATTGGTCAAGCACCCCGCTTCTGAATCAAGAGGTCGCCGGTTCGAATCCTGGCTCACACCAATGATTTTCCGAACTTAATTTAAAGTAATGATTGATACATATCAATGACTGAAAACTTTGTGCCCAGTATGGCAATAGGTTCGCCACCTATTCCATTTGGGATGTAAACATAACGGCGAGTTGAGGCATAACAGCCACTGCAGTACTATACCTTCGGAATCATGTTCCTGCCTTTTTCCCATTATTTGGGTTAGCTCAAAATATCTTTCACGCTAACAGGTTTCATAATCATGTCGTCTTTTACACAATCCATCCATATTTTTTAAATTTCAAGACGAGTAAAGGATTACGTAAACACACATTCATTCCACATTCAGGTTTATTATTTTTCTCGCAACTTTCATAATCCAAAATTATATTTTAATATTGTTAAAAATCATTTCAATATATCATTATAAAGTGTCGTAGTTATGGGTACTTACTATCAAAGTTATTAAATTATTTTTACGGTTTAAAACACACGGTAAAATTAGCAATTTCATTAAACATACATATCCTGTAGAATTTGAATTTAATTTTAAAAAATGAAAGTTTAATTTATGTACTTATAAACTAGGTGCAGAACGGGACACAACCGCCATCTAAGAAAATAAGCACAAATCCATTCGGTAGTAGTGATGATGAACAAGATGATGAGGATGATAATGTACCACCCATAAAACCATCACCGAAACCACCGGCTGTCATAACAACTCCTGTGTGAGTATATTTTTTAATATTTCAATATCGACAGCTTCCCACGATTTGTTGTTTTTGGGAATTTTAAATCAACCTAAACCTATTTTAATAATAAGTAATTTGGTTTAAATAAAAAAAAAAGATCTGCCGGTTGCTCAAATTCTTGAAACATGTGACAATAATATTAAAAGGAAAAAAAATATCAGCACAAACTAAATGAAATAAATGGCCCTGAAATTGTACATTTGAGCACGTACTGTTTGCCAATGTCACAATATGACAATAACTGACAACAAGCGCATCACGGTTTCTTTTGTGTGTTGTGTAGTAGACCAATTTGTATGTTATTTGGTAATTTAAACGGAAGCGTACCTTCACGCCAGCCGTATCTTCCGTGTAGACAGCGGAAATTATTGTCTAAAATGTTTAAATTACTTTTGGCGCCGTGAAATAGCTGGCAAAGCCATACTGGCACACAATTTTATCATCGTATTATATATATACAGTTTTGGAAAAGAAATATCGAGTACTTCTTAACCAAGAAGTCTCGATTTCAAATCCTGGCTCTTAGCATTGACGTTACGAAATCTTTATCTGATAAATGGCGATTATTGGCTAAATTTAGCAGTAGCAATAAAATTAGCTATTATAAAACACATCTATATTCGTTGCGTAGTAAAGATCTAACCATATATATACCAGACAGCGGAGAGTGACTTTAATTTATACTAACTGTCCCGGCGAACTTTGTTTCGCGACGGGAGCAATAAATAAAATAATTTTAGTAGAAAAAAGTAGCCTAAGTTACTCCTTATTACACCAGCTACCTGCCGATCAAAGTCCCGCCAAAATCGGTCCAGCCATTTCAGAGATTATCGGGAACAGGCAGACAAAAATTGTATTTACATATTGTGGTAGAAAGCAGTTATTTAAATATGTATTACAAAAAAGACACTTTAATTGTACCTATTTATATATGTATAGATATATAGTGATTTGTAAAAATAGATTTTAAACAAACAACTTTGTTTATCACTATAGTTAAAATATAATGGAGTTAAAAAACCTATGAAAATGTCCGAACTTCCTACGACCATAAATTCCGGTAAAATACGATATATTTATAAATAATCCTCTAGCTATGTACCTATAGTTGAAATAACTTAGTGATCGGTAATGAGGTACTGAACCGACAAACAGAAATTCACACACATTACACCTTCGGGTAGAAAAAGGTTTGAAGTTACGTTATTTTATTAAAATTGTGGTTCTTTATTTCTGTATAGACAGTTGTTAATTATATTTTATGCAATGGTTTACGCCGTAAGCTTCTTTAAATTTGCTTTCAATATCTTTGTTAAAATTTATATTAGGTATTACTATTAACTAATTTGGTATCGTGCAGAAAACGACTTATAGCTGTCAATCCGTTTTGGTCTGACGGAGAGGAACCTTCATCAGATGAAGAAGACACTGGCAGTAAGAGGTAGGTTAATAGTAATATTTATATACCCATTTCACTAGTCAGTATTATCAATAAGGTTGAATTGATGAGAGGTTTGTTTTATGGTAAAAAGGGGTAAACGAGCGTGTTGATCACCTGATGGAAAGCGACTACCGCCGCCCATGGACCTCCGCAACATCAGGGGCGTCACATTAACGTTGCCGACCTTTAAGATAGGATTACGCTCGTTTCTTGAAGGTTCCAAGGTCGTAGCGGTCCGGGAAGTGGCAAGAAGTGACGGCTGAATCGCGCTCTCGTTAATCGCCAACGTTGTCGTGGACAGAAACACTGGCGAGTCGGACGATTGCGAAAGTCAGCATGGTCCCGGTGGTATAGGCGGATGCATAAGTTGCTCCACTTTCACAACTTAGCTTACCAAAAAAGTTTCCGTTCAGTTAAATTAGTTTTATAATAAATGTGATGATTTCAGCTCAATGTATAGATCTTCAATGGCAACAAGCACACCGAACCTTCCGGGCAGTATGGCTCGAAGAAAGAAGGCGAAAGCCCCACCACCGCCTCCGCATATTTCTATAACTGGGGCGCAGAAAATTCAGCAAAGCTGTAATTCCATGGACGACGTCGCGAGCATATCGTCCTTCAGCTCGTACAATTCAACTATCAACTCTGACCATGTAAGTATCAATCTGAATCCTCAGATATCCCCAGGTTATTTGGTAGCTGGACGCCTTGTACATCTGCATTCTGTGACTAAGCAAACCTGAAAATAGAAGAGTCATAGCATAAAAATTAGCAACTGTTTGGAGCCGAATTGAAAGGTTGTGTTTATTTCATGTGTGACTGACATTTTCAACAACTAGCTAGTTAAATTTTTAGTCTTTTTTTAGCTAATTCTCGGAGGTCCAGTGGTCAAACACCCCGCTTCTGAATCAAGAAGGCGAAGAATCAGGTCCTGGCTCACACCAATCACTTTTTGAAAATTATTTTCGAAAGTTATGTTTGAAATAAATATCGATGATTGAAAACTTTGTTCCCGGCAATAAGTCCCATTTGGGATGTACACATAACGGCGAATCGAGGCTTAACAGCCGCTGCCTACATCTTCGGGTAGAAAAAGGCGTGACGTGATGTTTTTTTTTAATATTTATTAGTCCAAAATTGTAATGTCCAAAATCACTTCTAGAAATCCATCGGCAAGTCAACGCCCACTTTGAAAAAGAAGAGGCCGGCTCCCACGCCTTTTGACAGCCTGTCTACAGCTTCAGTTGGAGATGGCTCGCTAGATAAGGGCATCAATATATCTGGAAAGAGTGCCACATCAGATGGTGAGGAATATTAAGAGAACTGCTTTCCTAAATCCCTAACTCACTCACATCATTGTTAGACAAGTGTTCGTTAAAAGTCTCGGTGGTCCAGTGTTTTTAATTTTGAAATAACTACATTTTACTATATTCACTTGAATATATATAGGGTACATACACCAAAATATTATTTTTAACAATTTTTGTCTGTCTGTCTGTTTATTCCGGGTAACCTCTGAAATGGCTGGGCCGATTTTGACGGAACTTTTATTGGCAGGTAGCTAGTGTAATAAAGAGTTAACTTAGTCTACTTGTTTAGGCGTAGTAACTTAGGCTACTTTTGTTAAGCGTTATACGTAGGCATAATATGTGCCCGTAACTCAGAGATTAGAAAAGTGGAGTTCTGCCTACAATTTATAGTCATTTTTTTCTCAGCAGGACGTCGAACAAAAGGCCCAGCGCCGGGGTTACCACTCCCGGAGCGTCGTGAAGTAAAACTTCAGATGTCTCCAGAGGAGTTGCAGGTGCAATTGGACCTGCTGGAGACGCAGCAGCTGGGCCTCGAACGACAGGGGGTTCTCATCGAGCGAATGATACGCGACAAGTGTGAGGGTAAACATGATTCGCGCACATTTACTATAATTTTAATAAATGCACCCGCACTCGCTTTCTTTTTCTTACTCTCTCTCCCTCTTTCTCTTTGCGTATTTTTGTAAATTATTTAAAATTCGACTTTGATTGTCCAGATTATGTTTTTGATTTATATTAATATAACGTATATAGTAAAACATATCAGCTGTACGAAGAGAGAAGTTACAATGATGACTTTTCGAATTCATTCAGAATAGTAAGAAATCTGACATCTTTTTTTTTTAAATTTACTTTTCCTTATTTTTTGCGTGTAAATAATATTTGAGCTCTTTATAGAATAAACGGTTTGTAATGGTTTTATTTGCTCCAGGCGATGATGCGGAGACGGTGCCCCAAGAGGAAGTCGAAGATTTAGTAATTCAACTGTGCGAACTAGTCAATGAGAAAAATGACTTGTTCAGAAAACAAACTGAATTGATGTACATGTAAGTGTTTATTGTACTCGTAGGACGTAATGATATAAGGGTGATGAGTGATGAATCCATCACCATTGACGGTGGGATTTGTTTTTATGGAATATGCTGATGGTAAGCAACCTGCGTCACCCATGGACACCAGTAACACATATAGTGTTATCGTTGCGTTGCCGACCTTTAAGGATGGAAAGGATGGGGAAGGGGAGTGGGCCTCCGGGTACCTCTCTTACGGAATGAAACGCGGCGTGAGCCACTTTACGTCGATCTTCTGAGAGGTCGTCTTGCTCGTTTGCCCTCCTATCCCATAAAAAAGCAATCTCTGAAATGTGAATTTTATTGAACCGAGTTACTCGGCCGAGTACTCGGTGGAGAGAAACTGAACACGAGTAAAATTCGGCAGAACTCTATTGAATAATAATATATTTTATTTATAGACGAAGACAGCAGCGGTTGGAACAAGAACAAGCAGATATTGAACATGAAATCCGTGTAATACAATCTCGTCCAGCTGTCAACCGTATTGATGCAGACAAGGTAATGTTATTTATTAGGAATTAAATTATAATACCTAACTATGGGGCTTAGGTAGGGTTCCTAAGTATATTAGATTTACCTAATACAAATAAGACAATTAAATACTTGTGTTATGGAAACTAGATATCGGATAATAATACATATTATATACTTTTCTTTTGTAAATAAATTCTTATAATAAATATAAAAACACCCAGACGCCATACAAACATTCTTGCTTGTCATAAATATTTGTACTCGGGTAGGGATCGAATCGATTCCGCAGTCGGTAGTTTTAGCAATGCACAACACAATGTACTGGTAGAAAAGTGTGAAAAACAAATACAAGTAAAAGAAATGAATGATCTCGGTGGCCTAGTGATCGCTTACCCCGCTTCTGAATCAAAAAGACGCGGTTTCAAATCCTGGCCACGCCAATGTCTTATGAAATTCTTTTCGAAAGTTATGTGTGATAAATATCGATGACTGATAACTTTGTGGCCGGTATGGCAATAGGTTCGCCACCTATTCCATTTGGGACTTAAACATAACGGCGAGTCGAGGCTTAACAGCCACTGCCTACACCTTTAAGTAGAAAAAGGCGTGAAGTTATGTTATGTTAAACGAAATGACCATGTTGTCGGTCGGTGTAGGCGCGCGAGGAGCAACTGGTGCTGCGGCTGGTGGAGATAGTGCGCATGCGGGATGAGCTGGTGCAGCAGATCGACGCCGAGCGGCGCCGCGAGAGGCAGGAGGACCTCGCCATCGCCACCTCCATCGCCAACAAGAGAGGTGACTAATATGTACTCTATAATTTCACCCAATTTTAAATAACATGATATCTTAATTATTATTTTTTATGGAATAGGATGGCAAACGAGCAAGCGCGCGTCTGATGTTAAGCAACTACCGCCTCCCATAGACACATTTTTTTTGCAACATACACTTTAAGGGGAGGGGATGGGGAGTGGCCCTCTGTAAACCCCTCTCACCGAAAGAAACGCGGCATAAGCCACTTTACGTCGATATTCTGAGAGGTCGTGGTATTTCACCGGTCCAGCCGGCTCATAAATGCATAACTGCTTTAAATGTATTATCAGTAGCTGACCCAGCAAACGTTGTCTTGCCAAAAAATACAATATTTGATCAACCAATAAAAAATATTGGTTGATTGTAGAGGCGTTAATTTAGCATTGTATGTAATTTCGTACGCGGTTTTATAAAAAAAAGACAACAAAGTAACGTTAAAAAAACAACTACCCTTAAAATTTAGGAGGATAAAGAATAGTTGTCCTATTCTCAGACCTACCAATGCACACAAAATTTCATGGGAATCGGTTGAGCCGTTTCGGAGGAGTATGGTAACTAACACTGTGTCTCGAGAATTTTCTATATTAGATGTTAAATAAGGCGATGTTAAATAATAATAAAAAATTCTATGATTTCACCAAATTTTGCTTAACTTCACGTCTTCCTATATTAGCTGTCTTCACATTCAAATGCTAGAATGAAAATGTATTATTAATATTATATTATTTTCATCTTCAGCTCAAAGGAACAGTGATTCAAATAGCTCATCGATGAAATCAGAAGATGTTGTGAAAACGCCTAAGAAAAATAAAGTAAAGGACAAAGTTAAAAAGCAACTTAAGAAAGCTAAACACACATTGATCGCCAAAAAGAAAGATGACTCTGATCGCAAAGAAGAGAAAACGGCAAAAACAGACAAGGATACAAAATCCAAGTGACTTATATAAATTGTGATTTCTGAACAACAATCTTAATATATACTCAAAAGTACTATTATCAATGATCAAAAGCGTACGTGCACGTCGAGTGCGTACGCACTACGTATACGTTGTCACCGATTTTAGAAGATCTTTGAATAGTATCATTGTGTATATCTGATATGAGAAATATTTGACACGGTCAACCAATCCTGCATAGATAACCTCACCTAGTACCCATAAATTAAGTCATTTTTAATCTAAGAAAGTTGTGAAGTGATGCAAGAACTAATGAATTGGAATTGGTTATTATGGAGTTAAGCAATCTACGCAAAATCAAACCATAGAACAATTAAAAGGCAGAAACTTTTATGTTACTGGTCTGTGTACAAGAAGAGTGTACGGTTCACAAAAAAAAAATATAGATATTTTAAATAATAATATTTTTAATTCGAAAGTCTTTTGAATTCGGAACATATCGTGTATCAATGAGAGTTGAATACTTTTCAATTTGTAATTTTTTTTTTTCTTTACGCTGTTATGGAATCGGGAAGACTGATACATTCCACTTAAATGTCATTGGAATTATCGTACTAGCTTAATAGTTATTAATTTATTATTCAAAATTGTATTTCTACTCGACTGGAATGTTAGAATTGCGTGCCAGAATTAGATATTAATAATAAATCTGCCTATCTGATTACTGATCTTGACTGTGCCAGCTGTTATTTTAAATTTGTACGTATATTGTTATTATATTAGGTTAGCACAGCACAGTTAGCACTATATTTTTAATATCTTCACGCCTTCAATATCTGAAGCTATGGGCAGCGTTGCTTCGATATCGCTGCCTACACCTTTGTATAATTATGGCGTGAGGGTATAAAATAACATTTATTTTTATAATAATTAGAATTAGATAATGACATGAATTTAATGTCTTGATAATGAATATATCGTGTTATAATTGCTTAAAGTTTAATATTCAAATATTGGTATTTAATTCCAAGCACTTAATTATATTGTTATTTTATTATATTACGCACTAATAGATTTTTATAATTTATATTCGCTTGTACTTAACTAACTTATTTTATTTTCAAGCACTTAGTGTTATCAACAAAACAGAATAGTTAGGGTTCAGTATTAAATATACTCAAATTGTGTAATATTTAAATTATTATTTTTTTACTGTTTATTTAATTAACTAATACCTAATAATATGATAAGAAAATGTTCTGATATTGTTCCGTAAATATTAATGTTCAGAAAGTAAACAAAGAAATTATAAGCACGCCAGCCGCAGCACAAAGGTCTAATCTGTAAAGCTAGTAGTTGCTTGTGCTGATGATTTCAAATAATCTAAGTTATTTTAATTTAACAAACTTTGAGAAGTCTAAACATCTACGAGTTCGTTAATTTTCTTATAGTCACTCAACACCAAACTACTGCTGTTGTAACACCCAATAGATAAGTGGTGGTAGTAATTGTGGTGTTATAACCACTATAATTCAGAACTGTCTGATATAGTCAATAAATTAAAATGATTAAAGAATAAACAAACCCTTTTTTTGTCTATAGTCAATTAAAATACTCGTCTTCCGAATTATTATTAAATTGAATTGTATAATTGTTAGGTTAAAACATTCCACAATATTTTTATAACGTTTAAGTTTTCTAAGTTTATTTATGTATATATATATATATATATGCTAGTCCCTTTGCACATTTTTCTTTTCATACAATTTGTGTTTGTTGTTCTACTGTTGAAGAACATGAGGATATACCGAAGATATTGATATATTTATTTGAACAAATATTCTGTATGAACTCATAATGGAAACGCTGTACATATAGAAATCTACACCTATTCCCGCTTTTTATGTTTATTATGTACCTTCACGCTTTCAATACCAGAGGGTGCCAGGGTGCCAGGTAATAAATATGTACTACCCGTTCGCGCTAAGTTTTGGGTAGTGTCAGCAAAAAAAAAGGCAAAGTATTTTTAAAATATTATTCATTAATAAAAAAAATGTATACTTGGGTAAAATTAGACAATAATTTCATTACTCTAAGACATTTCACGATTTCTCGGTTTAAAGAGTGAACAAGAGCAAAACAAACAATTAAATTAAATGTGTATGCCAACTATACTGCGAGGGCATTCCACAGACCGGCAAACTTAGAGTGAACGGGTAGTACCTAGACACACCATACATACGCATATATGTTTTAAATATAAATTAAAATACTTTCAATACCTACATAATATGTAATCTAGTTTGTTTTAATTTTATATTGGATCTGCTTATAAAATCTTTTTCTTAAATTTTAATGTTTAAATAATGAAATCTAATAACATGTTGACCATGTGTTGTAATTTGAAAATGTATTTAAAAAGGAACATACAACACTTTATAGCTGGACATCTCCGCGAGTACATACTAACTAACTTAACTTATACTGACTTTCATTTCCATTATATTTCGTAGACACGTTTATGTATTAGTAATAATAATAATAATTGACTATTGTTAATTTATTTTCATTGATCTAATACTTAATTATAGAAAATGTATTTTCCAAAAAAATATGTTCTTCAAAGAGATTTTAATATTTGCGTTTAGTTATGATGTTATAACATAACATCACGCCTTTTCCTACTCGAGGGTGCAGGCAGCGGCTATTGAGCCGCTAAATAAATTAATAATAATACCTTTAATTACCACAATAAACTAATATTTAAGGGTGCAATGACTGTCAACCTATTTTCAAATAGCGAATATAGTTACCACAGATAAATAATAAATAGTTGATTCAATTTTTTTTCGCTTGTAGGATAAGCAGAGAAGACATGTATATGTATTTATAGCTGTACATGGCACTTAACATAAGCAGTTATATTTTAAAGTTAACACTAACATATTATCAAGAAAAGAAATTGATTAGATATGTAGACAAATAAATCAATCATTAATTTTCGTAGATGTTTGAATCTCTTTGACTGACTCTATAAATTACGCGATCCAATTTGCTGATTGCTAATTTTTTACACCATATATAAAGTATTTTTTTCTGCACATGTCTTTAATTTTAATATACTGAGTAATTTACTGCAAATTTGATACATATTTAATGTAATGACAAATTATTTAAAACACATAGTTTATAATTAAGTTACAAATTCGACAACACACAGTTTTTCTACGATTTTAGTATATGCGAGCACACAAAATAGCACAAAAAAAATAATAAAAGGCTGTCAATTTACTTGTATTTTTATTCTACCATCACAACCTTACTGTATGAAGGTATAGGCAGCAGCGTTGCCGAATATTCGTTCCACATAATACACAGGGGGATGTGGATATGATTTCAAATATTGGATGGGTGTGAAGATTATTAATAAAAATGTTCCTTTTGTCATCAGAATTCACACAATTTTATTCATGAAAAATAAATTCTCTCTTGAAAATATGTTTTGGACAACAAACTATCTATTAATTCTCTATATTTGTACTGAATTCATGAACCCACTAATAAAATACATCTTTATTTCAATTCTATGATTTTCAATATTAATCACAATTGTATAAGGCCCCGCGCGTTGATATTGCGATGGAACCTTGTCATAATTACTGCTGCATGACGTCATTAACCTCAATAAAATACAGATAGCAGAAACATTGATGGAATTCGCTTATTAATGCAATAAGCGAATTCCCCAATTCCAAAAAGCGATTACTAATATAAAATTTAATCTTATGTTATTCTAAAATTAGGACGAAAAAATAAATACACGTGATATCTTACTGATATCACGTGATATTTCGTGACATTTGCCAGACCCCTCCCCCCTCAAATAGACACATGTATTTTAGTCATTCTCGCCTGATTCTTCGATGCTAATATTACTATCTGAACCAGAACTAGTTTCATTTGTAAGTTGTGTCGAGTAAGAATGATACTTCACAATAAAATAGTAACAAAGCAGAATTATAATATTTTGAACAATAAAAAATTGTAAGTCTATCGTAAGATGTATATGATTTCAACGTTGCGAACGGTACTTATTGTTTACCTACGTCATCATCACCATGATGGCGGTGAAAGCGATCGCAATATCAACGCACGCGGGTTATAGTTAACTTGAAATATTGGATCACACACTGTAAAAGACAATAGCAGCGTAATGACTTATTGTAATAAAATTAAACCTACATAATATATTATTAGAATCGATCTCTATGGCATTTCAAGGCAACAATTGATGAAAAAATATCAATTAAAAAATACTTTTTTTTATTATCAATGAACACTATTTGAACAAAATTCTTATTTTATTTCTTGCACCACAAGACTAATCTTTTCAAATTTTTTTTCAGCTTTCCATATCGAATGGTAACATGCAATTAGTCGCCAAAATAACTTTGTATGTTTTCTGCAGCTTGAAGGCGATATTTTCTTGTTCTCCCAAATCTAAAAGGTAGTCCAACTTATAGGACCATGGATCATGCATTTTTGCCATTTATTATATTATTTATCACATAACTTCCAAAGATGGCTCTTTGGTGGAACCAGGATTTGCAACCGAGGAGACTTCTGATTAAGAGAAGTGCTCAACTTCCAGGCTACCATTTCTCTTGATCTACCAGGCTACCATTACTCCGCAGCTTCAGCTTACTATTTATCGAATACTTCTTTAATAAGTTTTTTTTTTATGTATGTTTTGTTCTAGATATCGTATTCAATCTGTAACCTAACGACATATAAAAAGGAAAAGATTCAAATATTTTTCATCCCCTGCTGGTCGACATATTCAACCTATTTAAGGGAAGCATACTAATTAATTTTCACCCCGTCATATTCTCTAATATCTCACTCCCAGCAAAGTATGTAAATTATTTAAATATCGAGGTACATTAAAAAAAAATATTTGTTTAATTAATATATATGTAGTAAAGAAATTCATTTTATTTACAGTAATTCATCATATTAAGTGTGGCATTAATAAATTTTTAAAAGATCTAGAACTAGTAAATTTTCCTATTAACTCATAATTTTACAGTCTTCAGATGGCATAAACCAAGAGGCTTATGGCTGTATGGACATTGTATAGTTAAAATTTATAATAACCAGATTCGAATCACTCGATTATTTTTATATAAAGCTAAAATACCACTTGTTGTGGCTTACATTAACATTTCATTTCGCTTTAATCAAACACAAACAATATTTTACAATTGTAAACTCCAAAATGAATGGCAATAGTTTTCATTCTCTGCTGTCATCTAATACATTATTCCAACATTTATATATATAATGATTTTATATATTTTCATTTATATAACATAATAACTCTTTATCATATTATATCATAACAGACAATTATATAAAGATGAAATTGTAAGCATGGAATATAATATCATCTGTTGGGCAATGAAAATATAATATTCAACACAAACAAGGTTAAAATATTGTATTCATTTATGGGTATACATACATACATAACTTCACGCCAATTCCCTTGCGGGGTAGGCAAAGAGAACAGAGCGGCATAAGACATTATTCTTACACGCCTCACTCACTTCTTTGACTTTCATAAATCTTTTCTTGCATGCGCGTGGATTTTTGGGACTAAGTATCTAATACATTATTCCAACATTTAAGATAAATTTTAAGACCTAACATTAAGATGAAGATGTGAAGCTGAGAATGTCTGCTATTGCCATTTCATCAAGTGCATATTAACTCAGTTTCTTTTATCTTAACTATTAACCTTACTACACAAAACCCTAAATAAAATTAAAATTTCCTATCAATAATAATTAAACTACAATGTTATGCACAAACTATATTCACAAGTTCATAGACACTATAAATCTTGTGCATAGTTATTGTCTATTTCAATTCGTAAATTAGTTTGCTTCGCCTGACCCAATCTGTCTCTCAAGTCATTAGGCTTAATTTGCTTTTTCGATTTTAGTTTATGACGCAAATCACTAGTACTCCTTTTACTTTCTTTTGATTCTAATCTAGACCATACACTATTTGATCCACCACTGGCCCTATTAATTTTATGGACTCTACTTGTAAGATGATTGTCAGACTCAACTGATGAATCATCACTCGAATAGCTTTCAGTTGGAGACATTTTTTTTCCTAGCCTAGACCGTATACTACCCTTAGCCGTATAAGCATTATTCTTCTTAAATTTATCAGATAGCCTTGTATGTTCTCTTTTAAAGTAATTATTTTTAGTATTATCTATTTCAATTGATAAAGGTGAATAACCATCAGAATCTGTATCATGGTTTTTTAATACTGGTTTCTTTTTTAATTTTGACTCTTCATCATCCGCATGCATTCTCATTCTAGGCGCTTTGGATTTGGTTTTCCATTCAACATCTGAACTACTGTCAGAAACATTACTGATAGTGCGTTTATTTCTAAGCCGTCTGGCTAGATCTTTGTTTTTAATTCTAGCTATTACTGCATTGGTTGATTCAGTTTCTACATCATCTACTTCGAAATCTCCACAATCATCAATGTAAGTTTTACGTTGAAATACTTCTTGATGGTCATAAACTCCCCATGACTTGCATAAATCACCCCAAGGATTTTTGCTCAGTGAATCCATTGTCTGATCGTAATATTGATCAATATTTTTACTATGAGGCTTCTTTTTGAAAACTTTTTTATCACCATTTGTAGCAAAGCGCATTAATATTATATCTTTCTTTGGGTGTGGCATACCTTCCCTCCAATGATGGTCAGATTTTTTAGCAAGCAATTGGTTTAAGTTTCCATCTTTGATTTCTCTAGAATGAACTAGCAATGCTAAGGCTGTAGAGATATGGTCCTGACAAACCACATTACCTGTAATCAGATTGTGACAATTTAATCAGATGGTTCTCTGTGCCTACGCTGTTAATCAGTTACATGATAATATTTCCAAATTTCTCAAAAGACTAAAGAGGCTCCTAGTTAGAGCAGAATATTTACATTATTTTGTTGTTAGTTAAAATTCAATTATATAACTGTAACATTTAACTTAAATTGCCAAAATAATTAAAGGAATGTTTCCAGTTTTTTTTTTATTTATGCATATAGATATTTCTACTATTTATTATGCAAATAAGGTCATATTTAAAAAAATATAAATGTGTGATAATAAAAAACTTACATGAAGTGTCATCTATCCATTCCAGTGAGACTGGCTTGTAATCTTCTAAATATTGAAATATTTCTTTGGTTGTTAGACCTTCCACGCCGCTCAAACAAATAGCATCAAAACGAAAATGTCTTTCATTACCACTTTCTATACCACAATTGGCATACAGCTCATCAATTTGCCTTTGTGTAATTACTCTATTTCCGTTTAGATTTAAACCAAATCTCTTTGCTCTTTCTTCTATTTTATCAGCATCAACCTTTTCCAATTTCTCAATTACTATGGCTCCTTTATCAGCTCTGTAAATCTGGCAACAGACAATAATTTTTATGATATTATTATGTTCATGAACAAACACTAACTAACTAATATAAATTAAATAGTGTTTAAAATAGGAGTGAATGACAATGGATTGGGAATAATTACATGACATACGAAAGTTATTTTAATCAAAAGAAAACATTGAAGAGCAACAAAGATAAAATAAAGAGTTTGAAAACTTATCACAAAAGTTGTGTCTTAATATATGGCAGAACAAAGCTAATGATGAATTATTTTTAATTTGGCTGTTTAAAAAAATAATTTAATTGTAGTGTTCTAAACGTGATCTTTAAATTTAAATCAATAATCTACATTTTCAGCCAGCTATCATTATGATAGCCTAATTTGTGACTAATTTACATTTTTATTTGTACTAAAAGAACTTATTAAAAGTAACTTCTTCATTGGAATTTGAACAGATGCTCTTTCAGATTTTTGCCCATACCTAATGACCTATATAAAAACATACGCATGTACACATGAACATCAAAATGCACAATACATTGAAATATTTATTGGTATATAATATTCATACTAACCACTTCACGGTCCCGTCCTTCTTCAACAAAGGTAATTGGTTTTTTTACATCGTCAATAACCATTGCATTGTCATCACTCATTTCACCATCTTCACGATCCATTTTAACAATTTGTTTGTAAACACTATATCATTATCATAAATAATGCAGCACTATTATAGCTACAACGTAAGTTGTTTGATAATATGATTTAAAATAGAAATATATTTTTATTTTGAGCACGCTAATATCGCCCAAAACCAATATAACAGCACACAGAGTAAACTTATGGAGAAATTAGGGAGCAGTTCCCATAGCAAATTTAACGTACTCTGTGATCTATTTTTTTTTGTGTTTCAACGACCTGGTTGCTAGGACCCTTAAGTCGAGTCATTGTATTGTTTATTATAGAAAATCTTCATTCTTAACCTAACCTTCTTTGATAACGAAATGGAATACCTTTCTACATAACACTAGGAGGCTCGACGACCGACAGAGTTATGTGGGACTCACCGGCATAGAGGCCGTAATACCCACTAAACCAACCACTTTTCCGTCTAAGCTGGGGCGTCAGGGGCATTTATATACTCTTTGGTCAGGAGCTCGCGGTTAGAATTCTGCACCTGACGCCCAACTGTAGCATTCTAAAAATAAAATAACATAAAATTTATTTGCTCAAAATGCAGGTTGGATTACAAACAGATGATGAGAAATTAAAATGTCCCATATGCATTTTGCCGTGCAACGGCATGCAAATTGTCAGTATAAAATAATAATAAAGAATAAAATAGTACAATTCATCAAATTAAAAATCAAAATTCATTTATTTCAGTGTCATTAAGGTATTCCGTCACATTATAATATGCCTTTGAAATCAGAAATGATTTTACAGTTGTCTTGAATGCAACAAGATTCAGTTCTTTCCAACATTTAGGCAATTTATTAAAAAGAATAGGAGCCATACAAAAAATACTTTTGCTCATTAAGTGAGTATGTGATTTGTGCATACAAAGCGTAGTCTTGTCACGTCTGTGTCGTTGAGAGCAATTCGCTAATCTTGGGAATAAACTAGAATTTCTTTTTACAAACATCACTACTTCAAATATATAAAGGGATGGTAGTGTTAGTATTTTATATTTTCTAAAATAGGGGGCACAACTTTCTGTCATATTTATGAGAAACATACTTCTGATACACCTCTTTTGTACTTTAAAAATGATATCTCTGTTTGTTGAATTTCCCCAAAATATAATCCCATATCTAAGTCTGACTCAACTAGTCCGTAGTAGGCAGTAAGTAAAGAATATTTATTTGCTACCCTTGATAATGTGTATAAAGCATATGGACAACTACTTATTTTTTTACTAGTAATATTTATATGGTCTTTCCAGTTAAGCCTTCTATCAATTGTTAGACCTAGGAATCTTGTTGAATGAACTTGGTCAATAGTAATGTCATTATATTTAATGTCAAGATTAGATGTTAATAGACGTTGGCTAAAATACATGATTACTGTTTTATTTACATTAATTTTTAAATTATTATTATTTAGCCAGTCTATAGATTTTGTTAATGTATCGACAATATCATTTTTATAAGTTTCTTTACATTTTAATGGGATAGTGATGGTACTGTCATCTGCAAAAAGAGTCATTGGATGTTCGATAGATTTCGGAAAGTCATTAATACCAATCGTGAAAAGAAGCGGTCCAAGTACACTACCTTGTGGTACACCATATGTAACTATTCGCTTTCCTGATGACAATATTACTTCTCTCTTTTTTAAAGGATCTATGGTACGTATTTCTGTATACTGTTCTCGGTTATGGAGATAAGAGTATATAAGCTTTTGGCAATTACCTCTCACACCATAGGCATCTAGTTTTTTTATTAATGTTTCGTGGGACATATAATCAAAAGCCTGCCTCATATCACAGAATATAGCACAGACCGGATTGTTTTTATCCATATTACTCATAACAGTCTCGGTGGCGCAGTGGGCGAGCGCACGGCCTCTGATCCAGAGGTCCGGAGTTCGATTCCAGACACTGGCTCACACCAATGACTTTTCGAAATTGTTTTCGGAAGTTATGTGTGATAAATACCGATGACTGACAAACTTTGTGCCCGGTATGGCAATAGGTTCGCCACCTATTCCATTTGGGACGTAAACATAACGGCGAGACGAGGCTCAACAGCCGCTGCCTACACCTTCGGGTAAAAAAAGGCGTGAAGTTATGTTATGTTACTCATAACTGGATGTAAAAAGTCGTAGATAGCAAGATTTATTGTTTTATTCTGTCTAAAACCCTTTTGTTCCTTACAAAGTAAACTATTCTTTTCGAAATAATTATTTAATTCTTTATTAATATTACCTGATGAATGATGATTTTTTTTAATATTACCCAATAAAACACAAAACCGCAGAAAACCTTTCAGCTCAGACCGTAGCCTAGAATAATCTGGTTCATGTAGTCTCTTCTGCTTCTGAAACTACCCTGAGCCTCCCACAAGACTCCTTCAGAAATCAACATTCTCAACTCATTCTCTTTTGAATAATTTTCCCATACACTTCCGCTGAAAAGCTGATCAAAGTGAAAGCCCCGTATCTGGCGCACTGCATACGTGATCACTTACGTTTATACAAGGGCATGATGACAGCACGGGAACCTTACCAGACGTCCGGCATATATTGCTCGCGGTCAGGAAAGCGACACAGGAGCCTCCACAGTGTTTCATAAATTCAGCAGACATATCAATTCCTGGGGCTTTACCATTTTTCATAATTCGTATCGACCATTTAATCTCTTCCATAGTAATGTCTTCGTTAGAATGTAAAAATGTATATAAAAAGTACCTACGTCTCACGTTGTTTGTCAGCGATGGACCCGCCGGACTTCTAAACCGATTTTAATCAAATTTGCACACCGTGTGCAGTTTGATCAAACTTAAAAGATAGGAGAGTTTATATCTATCTAATATATAAACTTCTCGTATCACGGTGTTTGTAATTATACTCCTCCGAAACGGCTCGACCGATTCTCACGAAATTTTGTGTGCACATCAGGTAGGTCTGAAAATAGGAAAACATCTATTTTTCATCCCCCTAAATGTTAAGGGTAGCCCACCACTAAATATATATTTCTTAATTTTTAGATATATACCTGTTTTTAACTAATACTCGATTGAGGTTTTTTTTTATGAAATAGCATACAAAAATACGTACACAACCCCCTACGATCAACCCCTATATTTTAAATTTAATTTTTTGGCAAGACAACGTTTACTGGGTCAGCTAGTTTTATTTAAAAAAAAAACTCCAACCGCAAAATTGAACACGGGAGCGTAACATCAGAAAAAAAAACACGTTTTTTAAATATGAAACTTTGTTAGAATAGGGGGCCGTCCATTAATTACGTGTTGTTTTTTTTATCTTTTTTTGACCCCCCTCCCCCATGGTGATACGTGGTGACATTTAAACTAACCCCCTCCTATCCAACATCACGTGTATTTTTAGTACATACAAAGAATCTTAAAGTTTTTAGAGTATTATTTTTAATTCATCATGAATCTCGCTGGTCGAGTACTCGAGCGGCCTGCTTCTGCATCAGAAAGTCGTGGGATCGATTCTGGGCTCACTCCAATCTATTTTTTTCTAATAAGGTGAAAAAAATCAATACACGTGATATCTTACTACACCCCCACTCCCCCCTCGTGATATTTCGTGATTTTTGTTAGACCCCTCCCCCCCTTTCTAACCTCACGTGATTAATGGACGGCCCCTAATCTTCTTGTATTGAATTCTCGATATTTGTTAATATTAACTAAAAAAAGGCACTGAAATGGCTTGACCGGTTTTGATGACTTTTGTGTGCATTATAGGTCTGATAATAGTTTGAACGCGTTCGCTAAGGGTTCAAAGGAATATTCCCATTTGCATTCGCAAGTGGGAATATTCCTTTGAACCCTTTTTACAGAAATAAACATTCCAAAATCTAACAGTCGTAACATCACTACTATGTGTAGTTGAATAAAACAATTTTTACTGATTATTTTGTTTTATTTCACAGACATCCTACGGACGAGTGTAAGTATTACAGATGACTCACACACATTCTTATCAAACATAAGGACAAAAATAACTGTCCGATAAGTTTCAATAAATGAAAATTACATATGAAGTAATACTCGAGCGCAATAACTTGAGACTCGGCTGGAATGGAACCCGCCGCCTTCTACCCCTGTAAGTTCTCCTCAAGCTTCCGTGTTGTATTGTAGGCAACGCCATTTGTTTAACATCTCAGTCGCATCTCAGTCGCACTGGTATAAGGAGAAAATATTTTTAATATGTTCGCTTTTAACATATTAATGATTCAGTTAGCACGCTCGTAATAGATTATTAATCTGCTAATTGAATCATTGTAAAATAAAATTTGTAAAATACATATCATACAATCAACAAAAAAAAATTAATTAAACTTATGTTATTTTTTTCTTCACAATACAACAATGCGACTGTGACGTCACCGTTCCGAGGTCTCAAGTTATCGCACTCGAGTAGTAAGTATGGCAAAACCATCCGTTTTCTTTTACATAAAAATTGATGTCGTTACCATTTCCTTATTTAAAATATCAGTACATTATTTAAAGAAATAAACACTAAATCTAATGTCTGGACATTCGTCAGACTTGGTAGCGGCGATAGTTTTAGGCTTATTTGTATGGTACCTTTATTGCAAAACTAATCTGTTTTTTTCTTAATGAAGCAATGAATACAAATTTAATATATCCTATACATTATAAACATGATATGACACTCACTAAGTTGATACATGTGAGTTATGTTGATATCACACAACTTATACAACGTTCAAATATTACCTAAGCACTTTCACTTTGCTTTGCTTTGCTTATTTTTGATGCCATGGGGGTAGGGGGGGGGGGGGGGGAGATGATGATTAGGTCATCAGTAGCTACTCAATTTTACAAAAAAACCTTAGACCAATCGTGTAGATAGTCTCTTGAAAATTATTTTATTGAAGAATGATTACGTAATTACGGGAGGAGGGGGTAAGAGCTTTGCTTACTTTTGCTGACAAGGAGGTGGAGGGTAAATAATTGTAATAACTCTGCTTACGTGATACTTGAACGGCCCCATACTGTTGTGAAACATAACATCAAGATCTAAATCAATGATTTGGAAAAGAAAATATTATATTAAACCTTGATATTATTTTTCTTACAAATTAGTCCAAGAGATACTTTATGAACACAAATACATATAAAATAACAAAAAAAAAAATCTCATATTCTATTACAAACACACTTAGGACAATATTATTTATAAATTGCTGAACAATACTTTATGAAAAGTAGATATATCCGGTTCTACATTTGAGTTTGTGCTATATAATGCTGGTTTAGCGCTCCCCCTGAAACAAATGTATTTTGAGAAAACGAAAATGTTAATTGTAAAACATAAATGATAAAAACAAATTTGGAATTGAATTGCTCCTTTTCTGTTATATTGATTATATTTACTATAGCAAATATTGTTAACTGACAATCAAAAAGAGTAGGCCTTGAGTTTCTTGCCAGTTCTTCTCAAGAAACACTGACGCCGGAACTGGCACTTAGATTCGCTTTCACATTCAATACAGCGTGAAAAATCTAAGCTCCACGTATTATAGATTATTATAAGTACTTTAGTTGTATGACGATTCTAAATGCTTTGAGTAGTCCTCTGAATAATATACTACTGGAAAAAATTAAGGGATCAAAAAAAAATTTCCATATTTTTCGGTAGTTTTCAACAGGCCGTAACTTTGAGAGAAATGGTCGTACAGGAAATAAAAAAAAGGGAAATTGTAGCTCCAAGTGTCTAGTTTTTGGATTAGAACTTCAAAATTTTGTAGCCTCCGCGGTTTCTGAGTAATCGTAGAAAAACCAGCAGCAAAAAAATTCTCAAATTTTTTTTAGTTTTTTTTTTGGTCTACGGGCGTGGAAAAATTTTTTTTAGCTTAACCACCATAAGGATCGGATACTTTGTTTAGTTAGCTTTAATTTCTTTTTTTAAACACCCTGATACGTCCACTCCTCGCTGAGATATCGGTCTTCAAATGGAAAAGGATCTTTTTGTCTTTGGTTATCGATATCTCAGCAACCAATGATCGCACAGAAAGTTAGAGGTGGGTTTCAAGAACTTAAATGAATTTCCCTTAACAGCTGTCCATTGTTTTTTCGAAAAAAAATTTTTTTCGTTCTGTCACATGAATTTGAAAATGCAACAAAAAAAGGGCTTTTGGTGGTTTTTTGGAAAATCAAGCGCTGAATCGAAAATATTGAGGAAACCGCTAATGTTAAGTGTGCCTTTTACAGTTCAATATGTCCACAAAAACCCTACAAAGAATCAAATTAATCCAGCCAGCCGTTTTTTTGTTTCACTTGATCGAATTTTTTAAAAAATTAAAGGATCACGTTTTTTGCTCTGAAAAGCTCATAATTTTTAAAAATGAGAAAAAACAATTGTTTTTTTCGAGCTTTTTCCACATTATCGTTTCAGATGGTGCTTTTTCGAAAAAACAATGGACAGCTGTTAAGGGAAATTCATTTAAGTTCTTGAAACCCACCTCTAACTTTCTGTGCGATCATTGGTTGCTGAGATATCGATTATCAAAGACAAAAAGATCCTTTTCCATTTGAAGACCGATATCTCAGCGAGGAGTGCACGTATCAGGGTGTTTAAAAAAAGAAATTAAAGCTAACTGAACAAAGTATCCGATCCTTATGGTGGTTAAGCTAAAAAAAATTTTTCCACGCCCGTAGACCAAAAAAAAAATAAAAAAAAAATTGAGAATTTTTATGCTGCTGGTTTTTCTACGATTACTCAGAAACCGCGGAGGCTACAAAATTTTGAAGTTCTAATCCAAAAACTAGACACTTGGAGCTACAATTTCCCTTTTTTTTATTTCCTGTACGACCATTTCTCTCAAAGTTACGGCCTGTTGAAAACTACCAAAAAATTTGGAATTTTTTTTGATCCCTTAATTTTTTCCAGTAGTGTAATATGAATTTGAGTGCCTTATAGCGACAAAATGGTTCATCACCTTTATTCGTTAATAGCATTTATTTAAATAACCTTTCCTTCAAATAAAATTTCAAAGAATTGACCGTAGATCACAGTACATTCATAAAAAAATAGTGTAAGAGCATTTCTGACATTACATTTTATGTTGTGGTCAGTGTTCCCAATTCTCAGAAATGTATACCTGTAAAGTCCTAATCAAAACCTTCTAAAATCCCCAGATTTACTAGGGGTTCTCCCTAAAAAAAATATTTATAATAAACAAGGTCTAAGGTCTCGGTGGTCCAGTGGTCGAGCACCCCGCTTCTGAATCTAGAGGTCGCGAGTTTCAGTCCTAACATCATTGACTTTTCGAAGTTCTTTGCGGAAGTTATGTGTGAAAAATATCGATGACTGAAAACTTTGTGCCCGGTATGGCAATAGGTTCACCACCTGTTCCATTTGGGACGTAAACATAACGGCGTAACGAGGCTTAACAGCCGCTGCCTACACCTTCGGGTAGAAAAAGGCGTGAAGTTATGTTACAAAAAAACAATTACTTAATTACAAAAAATTAGAACAACCCTAAACAAACTTTTTCCCATTCCGGGTGAAAACCCCTTGGGTGGAAACCCTGGTTTTGGTAATAATTATGATGTAATGAGCCCTTATTAATCATTACAATTTACCTTGCAGCTGCTGTAGATGATCTGGGCGCTACGAGAAGACAGTTCATTGGCTGGCCGTCCAGTTGCCTATTGTGATACAGATCAACAGCCCTTTGAGCATCTTCTTGTGTTTTATATATAACTTCTGCAGTTCCAGGACGAACCAAACGGGACTCTTGCATTCCTCCTACATCCCCAAACAACTCCTGTAGAAAACAAATAAAATTTTCTTATTATTATCATTGCTTTAAATAATTATTAATGCAAGAATATATATTTTACAAGGAACGAAATAGATTTCATCTTAACGAACAAACGGCATATATTTAGTGATGTCACAGTGATCAACAGAGTTAAAACTGAGAGCGAACACCGACTCGTACGTGACATGCTGAATATTTGTATTAAGGTCGAACGTTCGCGACGGATGAGATCTATACTCCGACCTACACCTGTCCAGTACCAAAACCAGGAAAACTTTCAGCTTGAACTTCATAATCGCTTCGCATGCCTGGACCAATGCCAAACAGTGAACGATATGAACAACAAGTCGGTCTAGTCCTCAGCTGATTGGTCCGACCTCAGGCTACTAAATAGGCAGATCTCCAAGAGTATTCGACGCGATACTCGCCAGTACAATGCAGTACGCATCAAAGAGACCATTGAGCGTAATCAAGGCACCAAAGTATTCGCAAGAGATCTGTCTATTGGGCAGAGTCAATTGACCAAACTGAAGACAGACAACGGCATCGTCATTTCTTCTAAAGACGAAATCCTGAGAGAGGTTCAAAGGTTCTATGGACAGCTATACCAATCTTCACAGATTCCTGTTGTCGGCTTGGCTCCAGATCCCAGATCTAAGCTAACTCGACACTTTACTGAAGATATCCCGAACGTCAGTCTGTACGAGATCCAAATGCCTCTTAAACAGTTAAAGAACGGGAAGGCACCGGGTGACGATGGAATTACTTCCGAGCTACTGAAGGCAGGCGGCAAGCCGGTTCTAAGAGCCCTTCAGGGGCTTTTCAATTCTGTCGTTCTCGGAGGCGACGTTCCAGAGGCATGGACCAGGAGTAAGGTCGTGCTGTTTTTTAAGAAGGGTGACAGGACCCGCTTGAAAAACTATAGGCCAATTTCGCTCCTGAGCCATGTCTACAAACTGTTCTCCAGAGTCATTACAAATCGACTCTCGCGCAGACTCGACACACTTCCAGACTCCCGAACAAGCCGGTTTCCGAAGAGGCTTTAGTACCATAGACCACATCCACACTCTACGCCAGATCATAGAGAAGACCGAGGAATATAATCGACCTCTATGCTTGGCGTTTGTAGACTATGAGAAAGCCTTCGATTCCGTCGAGACTTGGGCGGTGCTGCAGTCTCTTCAGCGGTGCTAAATTGACTATCGATACATCGAAGTGCTGAAGTGTTTGTATAGAAACGCCACTATGTCAGTTCGAATCCAAGATGGGAGTACAGAGCCTATTCCACTGCAGAAAGGTGTCAGACAAGGAGACGTGATGTCTCCGAAGCTGTTCACCGCTGCATTGGAGGACGTCTTCAAGCTTCTAGATTGGACCGGGCTAGGCATCAACATCAACGGCGAATACATCACTTACCTTCGATTTGCCGATGAAATCGTGGTCTTGGCAGAATCGCTGGAGGATCTGGGAGCAATGCTCAAGGATCTTAACAAGTTATCCCAACAGGTGGGTCTACGAATAAATATGGACAAGACAAAAGTCATGTCCAATGTCAATGTCATTCAAGTACCGGTAACTGTTGGAGATGCGATCCTCGAAGTTGTCGATCACTATGTTTACCTAGGACAAATTATTCAACTAGGTAGAACGAACTTCGAGAAAGAGATTAACCGACGGATCCAACTCGGCTGGGCAGCGTTCGGGAAGCTTAGGCATATCTTCTCGTCCAACATTCCTCAGTGCCTAAAATCCAAGGTCTATGACCAGTGTGTGTTACCAGCGATGACATATGGATCTGAGACATGGTCTCTAAATGCTGGCCGTATTAAGAAGCTTAAAGTCGCTCAGCGTGCTATGGAGAGGGCTATGCTCGGTATATCTCTACGGGATAAGATCCGTAATACAGAGATCCGTAGACGTACGAGAATAACTGACATAGCCCGTAAAGTTAGCACGCTGAAGTGGAGGTGGGCAGGCCACATCACTCGTAGAACTGACGACCGCTGGGGGAAAAAAGTTCTAGAGTGGCGACCACGGATTGGTATGCGTAGCGTAGGCCGTCCCCCCACTTGATGGACAGACGACCTTATAAAAACAGCTGGAAGTCGCTGGATGCAACTGGCACAGAATCGGGAGTTATGGCGCGCTAAGGGGGAGGCCTACGTTCAGCAGTGGACTAATCTGGGCTCATGATGATATATTTTTTTTTAAATACAATTCAAGTACTTGAACCAACAGACCAATGTACAACAAAAACATACTGCCAACACTTACAACAATATACTTGATAATTTTTTTGGAAACTCACCTCTATGTCACTTGCAGTTACGGTATTCCTTAAATTGCTAACTATAATTCGGAATTCAGTTGCAATTTTGTCTGGCTTTTGCACCTTTGGTTCATTTCTTAGAGCTGCCATTGGGCGTTTTTTGAGAATTGATGTTGGTGCTGGGGGGCTTCTCTCTTTTTCTAGTGCGCCAGACCTAAAATATACACATAAACACACTCGAATAAAAATTAAATTCGGTAATAATTACCTACTCAAAAATATACCTAAATCAGTCTTGGTGGTCCAGTGATCAAGCTTGCGCTTCTAAATCAAGAAATTGTGAGATTGTTTCTGGGCTCACACCAATGTATTTTCAAAAGTTATTGCTTGTTATTCTTGCTTTTCAAATATCTTCTCTTATATATGACAAATATCGTGATTTACTATAAAATTTTGCCCGGTATATGGTAATAGGTTCTCCAAGCTATTCTATTTGGGACTTACCAATACTAACCTATACTTCAGGTAGAAAAATATTGTGATTTTATAGATAGATAAAAAAAAGAAAATAGTATGCTTGAAAAGAAGTAACATAAACATAACTTCACGCCTTTTTGTACCCAAATGTGAAGGAATGGCTGTTAAGCTTTGTCTCGCCGTTATGTTTACGTCCCAAATGGAATACGTAGCAAACCTACTGACTTTGGAAATATAACATATTTATTTAACAGAGTTATACTTTATAGATTTAGTATTTACCTGTAAACTGTCGCAATTCTGTTCTCGTACTTATCATCATTACGAGCAACTATTTTGAGTCTAAGGTTTGCTGGATGGTGAAATGGAACTTGTGATGAAAATTCTGTTGGTACATATGTACCATCCATAGGTTCATCATCTATGTCCAAATCATTTTGCACAGTTCTGACAATAGGTTTGGGTTTGGGCACACTTCTATTGTCTAAAAAACGATAATAGCCATTATTGTCATACAGGGGGCCTCTATTATGAGCTCTTAATTCCAGCCAGCTTGCTCACTGCCTAGCAATTACGTATTTCCAACAACTAATTTCTGCTAGACTCTTCATGACTGACTAAATGGAATTAGTCGAATTTAAAGTGAATTTGACAGTGACTACTTGTCATTGACTAGCTGAAACTAGTCAATGAAAATACGAATTTGCAAGGCAGGAATTAAGAGTTCATAATACCTACGCCAGCAGGTTGGTTATTTAAGGGTGGCAATCTAATAAATAAGATTTAGGCATCTTAGTGTTTGTTGACACACTTCTCCAAAATGACTAGATACATTCTAACGAAAAATTTTATAAATATTTGATAAGTCTAGGAATCAGTAGTTTTTTAAAGGTAGAGCCCCTCAGTTCGTTTATGAATGGGCCATTAACTTCGATCATCCACCAAAATGGATTTCATGATGGACAAATCACCTTAAAACTGTCAAATTACTTGCTCAATGCAGATTACGTAGTTTGCGTTTTTGATTGTGTTCACTTATCTTGGAGTTGAGGTGTTCTATAGGAATATCATTTGTGATACATAGCTACTTCTCTTAATTTAAATTTGTTTTGATATATTTTTTTTATTTATGTAATATTTATTTTTTTATTTATAACTTGTTGTTTCCTTCAGTGAGACAAGTAAAAACATTGTAACTTGTACAGAGATGTAAATGTGTGTTATGTAAACTCTTAGGGGGTGATGTTGCTCGCGTCCGTAGGACCTACACGTGCCCCCAGGGTGGTGCTAAACGAGCAACAACGCCGAGTAACAGGCGGCGGTTAAATAACCTGACATCTGCTACCACAAGCCTAGAGGACCTAAATACCCTCTAAAAACGTGGCTATAGTACCTTAGGAAAGTGCTATCAGTATTACCCCAACTTTTATTAAAATTAATAAGTCAGATAAGGAATGCGATTTGTCGTGCGATCCGGCTAACCCTCGGCGCTCCCCGGTACCCGGGCCGGAGAGTGTGAAATGTGTTACCGAAGTCTCCACTGGAGTAAGCAACCAGGCTCCCGTGATAGAAAATACTACTGGAAGACGCAAGATGGTGCAGCAAGCTTTTCACCCATCGCTGTTCATAAGGCCTAGAAGCAACTCACTGGATAATAGTATTAATACAGATTTTACTCCCAATATCTTTGTAAATTCTAACAAAGATCACATTGACTGCCAAACAAAGGTAGACTCTCACGATCTCTACAGGTACACAAGTGGCACCACCAGATTGGCAAAGAGTACCAGTCAATAGAAATAAAAGCGCAAAAAAACTTCACGTTCACCAACACCTGATAAGATAGAAGTAAGTAACAGATATAGCTTACTCCCAGTAAACCAAGAAGATGATTCAAGTTTAAAAGAGGGTAAATTAGCAAAACCTCCTCCCATTATCCTCTATGGAGTGGAAGATGTTAATAAGCTGACACAATTATTGTCAACTGTAGCTGAAAGATACCAGTATACCTATAAGATAGTAAATAGAAATCAGCTGAGAATCAGTTGTAATGATATTAACATCCATAAAACATTCTGTCACTTGTAAGAGAAAACGGTCTTATATTATATATATCAACTTAGTCTTATATTATATATTATCAACCTTTAATAGGAAAGATAAGAGATGCTTTAGGGTCGTTATTAGAAATTTACATCACTCTACCCCTCTTGAGGAAATAAAAATTGACATCGAAAAAACGGGGAACTTCGTTTCTGGGGAGATAATTAATGCAAAATTTAGTCCTGACAAGCTCCCAACTTCCACGTTCTTTGTAAATCTTGTACCTGGACCGCAAAACAAATCAGTGAAAGAATTGAAATCTCTCGGCTCTGCAACGGAGCCCATCCAGCAAACTACAAAGGATGTGACGTCTACAAAGAAATACTGGACAGGCGTCGCAAGAACCCTACTAGAGAAGTCAAGCAACTAAGGCATGAAAATTTTTCTCAAAATAAAAAAGCCCAACCCATTCACGACAAAAGTGCTATTACAACAACTTCAAGACCTATTCAAAGGTTTGCACTGGGACCACTACTCAGACTAACATCGAAAAAGATAGGACTCATCTACACAAAACTCCGATCCTCGAAGAAATACTTGTAAGGCAAAACGATAAGTTCGAGGTAATCCTTCAACAAATGACCACCCTAATGGGGCTCATAGCGAATCTTGTCGATAAGTTAACAAAATGAGTACGTACAGAATAGACACCTGGAACGTAAACGGACTGACTCCCAACAAACTAGAAGTCGAACATTTTATGACAGAACAGAAAATTGATATACTTCTGGTAACTGAAACACATTGCACAAATAAAGCAAACCTAAAATTTAGAAACTATCACTGTTACTTGACTCACCACCCAGATGGTACCACGACTGCTGTTCTCATGGCGGCACAGCAGTCGTGGTAAGAAATAATATAAAACACAACTTAATACCAGAGTATAAAACAGATTCAATACAGGCCACAACAATTTCTGTGGAAGACAATAATGGCTGTATAAACTTTTCAGCAATATATTGTCCTCCTAAACACAAGATAGGAGATGATATGTTCACAGAATTTTTTCAGTGCCTCGGCAATCGTTTTGTAGCTGGAGGAGACTGGAATGTGAAACATGTGAGCTGGGGTTCTAGACTCGACACAACAAGAGGTAGGCAACTCAAAAAAAGTATTGATGGTAATAACTTGTCGGTTGTGTCAACATGCAAACCCACTCATTGGCCCAAAGACTCCCAAAGAACACCTGATCTGATTGACTTCTTTGTGATAAGAGGACTCTCCAGACACTATTTTAAACCTGAGTCATGCTATGACATCACCTCTGACCATACGCCTGTACTTTTAACAATGAGCAAGGCATTGATAGAACTTGAGCCTGATGAAAAATTTAGTTCTAAGCACACGGACTGGGAAAGTTTTACTAGAGTTAACTAAATATACCATTAAAAAGCCCTGACCACATAGAGGATGCCACACGGTAAATAACAGAACTCATACAAACTGCCTGTTGGGTGAACACACCAGAATCTAACCGAGTTGACAAGAACCCAAATTATCCATCTAGCATTAAAAAGGCCTTATTGTACAAATGAAAGCTGCGGAGAGTCTGGTAGCAGAGTAGAAAGGATGTTGATAAAACCAACTTTTATAGAGCAGCCTCAAAACTTAGAAAATTGTTGCAGAAATGGCACGATGATACTGTGGAAGACCAATTGGAATCACTTTCACCTACAGCATCTAATCACCATTCTCTATGGAAATTCACAAAAAGCTATAGAAGATCTCAAATTGCTAAACCCCCACTAAAAACTGTAATAGGATGGGCCCGAACATCCCAGGAAAAAGTTGATGCTTTTGCCACACACCTACAAAATATATTTTCTCCAAACCAAGCAAACAACTGTGATGAGGAACATATTGACGAAATACACCTCCAAGATTTTCAAATGTCGCTTCCTCCGCGTCCTGTAACAGTACGAGAAGTATGGAGAACTGTAGCAAACCTGAAAGATAAGAAGGCTTCCGGTTATGACCTGATAACCAAGGAAATATTAAAACAACTGCCGAGAAAGGCTATGGTCTACATAACATCCTTATTTAATGCAGTCTTGAGGGTCCAGTATTTCCCAATGGCCTGGAAGGTCTCACAAATCATTATGATATTTAAGAAGGGAAAACCGCCCAGCGAAATGACCTCATATAGGCCTATTAGCCTGCTCCCAATCTTATCGAAGGTCTGCGAGAAACTGCTGGCTCACAGAATGCTGACTATTCTGAACCAAGAGCAAGTTATCCCTGATCATCAGTTTGGTTTTAGGCAGGAGCACTCCACTGTTGAGCAGTTTGCAACAAAATCAGGATAGCTTTGGAAGACAAACAGTACTGCTCAGCAATATTCCTGGATATCTAACCCTAATATATAAAACCCTATCGAAAGCCAGCAGGCTTTCGATAGGGTTTGGCATAAAGGCCTATTATATAAAATCAAGCTTCACTTACCTCATCAATATTACTCCCTGCTCAAATCGTACCTCACAGGAAGAATATTTCAAGTAAAAGATGCAGATACTAAATCAGAATTCTGTGATATAACGGCTGGAGTACCGCAAGGGTCAGTGGTAGGGCCCGTCTTGTATACTCTGTTTACAGCAGACTTACCACAACCGGAAGGAGTTACTACAGCTACATTTGCAGATGACACCGCTGTGCTAGCAAGCCACAAATATCCATATGTAGCATCCACCATCTTGCAATAGAGTCTGGACAAAATAACAACGTGGCTACAAAAATGGCGTATAAAAGCGAATGCGAAGAAGTCAGTACACATTACTTTCACGCTCCGAAAAGGTGATTGTCCCCCAGTTAATCTCGAAAATACTACTCTCTTACATAAGGACAATGTCAGGTATCTTGGACTGCTCCTGGACCGTCGATTGACTTAGCAACGACATATAAAAACAAAAAGAGGTGAGCTTAACATGCTATATAAAAATCTACACTGGATTCTAGGAAGAAAGAGCAGACTAAGCCTTGACAACAAACTCTTAATATATAAGGCTATCTTGAAACCTGTGTGGATTTATGGAGTTCAACTCTGGGGAAGCGCCTCACAATCAAACATAAATATAATCCAAAGAGCTCAAAACGGCATATTGCGCACAATAACTCAAACTCCTTGGTTTGTCAGGAATACTGAAATTCACGACATATTGGGGATTGAAACGGTAAGAACTGAAATACAAAGATATACCAACAAATACAAAAATCGCCTGGAAACCCAACCGAATTCACTGGCTGCTGCTCTTCGAACAAGAAGCTATACAAAGAGGCTTAAACGGAATGACATCATATAATAAAAACATATGAATATCGAAGTAGATGGCTCGTTGGAGCCACACTTCTCATGACAATGATATACTCATAAAACATCTGCTAAAAGTTGCAACTGATTGCAGATTCAAGAACAGCAAAAAAAAAATTAAATAAAAAAAGGAAACTCAACTATTATATAGTCAAAATTTCAACTTCTTATGAAGTGTAACTACCAAGTGTTTATCAGTAGTATATACATGTAACATTTTAAAAAAACACTTTCAAAATACTCCTCATTTACAATAAACTAGAGAAATGAACAAAAATTACCAATGAATCTTGTTTTGTTGATTAATTTGTTGTTAGTAAATTTACCAATATTATGTTGCCTGTCTGTCTGTATTTGTTTCCCCTTGTTAAATTTCCTCCATGCATTGGAATTGTTCCCACTGTTTATTTGTCTTTTAATATTAATCTGTCTACCTATGTGTACTTGTGCTTCAACATTTAAATCTCTATCGGTAACAAGTTGCCTTCCAAGACGCAATTGACGGTTTTCTGTTAATTTATATGGCTTAGAAACAACTTGTCTAGAGGCATCCAGAAACACTGAAACAATACAATTTAACATATTCAAATTATATGAAGTATTTTTATTAAACTAATCTCTAAATAATAAATAATATACATACCTCTGTCTGTTTTTGGGGCTACCTGCAAAAATTTACCTCTATTTTCAAGTAAGTTCCGAGAAGATCCTTGTCTTGCCTGAGAAGGTAAAATAAAAAATATATTTTGGATTTCTAAAGAACACACATACATAACACAGCTCCACAGAGAACAATATTTTCTTTGAGAATAATTCCTCCATAAAAGAGAAGTGCCTTAGTGGTTGCAACCAGATAATATAACATCAATCTCCTCAACTGCACATCTAAAATATTGCGTATTTCAGCTGTTATTACTATGCTTATGCTTACTCTTTGCAGGCGCAATTTCTCTAATTTTAAACGGGCATCCTTGTGTTTAGCAAGTTGAGCAAGTTTTTCCCTGGCGTCTGTGATCTGTGTGCGATTTTTCGATATAATTTTATGTCTAGCATCTACTATTTGCTTTGTTTTTGGAGATTTTTGATCAATAGGCTTACTGCGATTATTTCTGTAAGAAAAAAAATAAAATTATTATTAACTATTAATTAACAATTAGCGATAGGTAAAAATATATTGACATGAGTATACCTCGTATTTTTCTTCTTATTTTTTATTATATCCTCTAAACTCATATTGACATAGGAGGACATTTTCACTGCAACTCTTAATGCAGCCTTTAGAAATACTTATTAGCGAAACCAAAATACTTATAGCTTAACTTGACGACAGCAAATCCAAAAAATTATGAAAACACCAGCGGCGGACAAATTCATCAGATTCATTTTTTTTTTTTATTTTATGACCTGGTAACAAAGACCTTTGAGTCATAACTTATTATCATCATCAGATTCAAGATTGACACAAATTACAGATTAGAAAGTTTCTTCTTTCACAGAGAAGTTGAGACGAGTTATTTTAGTAGGCAACATTTGACGTCTCCACTAGTGTTGAGTAGGACACGACTTGAAAAAGAGTTTGTAAGAGTAGCCTCTTTTTTATCCTGAGCCAGTACAATGTCCCACTTCAAATGAGGCGAGGCGTACTGAATCATTTGAAGTTATTGTAGTACGAAATACGCGCGCCTCCTGGTGCCTCAAATGTAGTGTTGAGTAGGACACGACTTAAAAAAGAGTTTGTAAGATAGCCTGTTTTTGTCCTAAGACAGTACAATGTCCCACTTCAAATGAGGCGAGGCGTACTGAACCATTTGAAGTTATTGTAGTACGAAATACGCGCGCCTCCAGGTGCCTCAAATGTCAGACGCGACGTGCTTTTGTCATGTTATTTGTTTGTTTAATACAAATATTTTGTAATTATAAATCTTACAAGTATAAAAAATAATTTTATGTGTTTGTAGTCTTTTAGGTATTCAAACCTAATGATTACGAATATAAAATTTCTCATCTAATATACCTGTTAAAAATAAACGCGAAAGTTTGTGAGGATGGATGTGGGATGAATGTTTGTTACTTTTTCACTCAAAAACTACTGAATGGATTGTAATCAAACTTTACAAGAATATAACTTATAATTACATCAGAATAACAAATAGGCTATAATTTATAGTTGTGGTGTTAATTATCCAAAACATAACGATAAGCATCAAGTAATATAAAAAATCTTTGAATTTGCATGACTAGAGGGTGCTGTGCGATATGGTTTATCAGAAAAAAATACTAATTAAATGGCACTGACTCTTTAAACAACGTAAGATTATTAAATAAATTTTAAATACGCCTCTTCTGGCTGGAACCTCGCTTCGCATGGACGACAATATATTTCTCCCTCTCTCGAAATGTCAGACGCGACGATTGTGACTTGACGTACTTGCCGTTTGTCTGCCTCGGACGACCGCGACAAAAAAATTGAAGTAGTACAATTTTTAATTTCGAGGCACTCTTACATTTTGACGTCATGTCCGGGACAAATGAAGCGCCTCCAGTGATGCCAACTTGGGGGATTTTCCCCTAAATTTAGGGATATTTTGTAGATAGCGGGAAAGTTTTAGGGGATAACATTTTTTAGGGGTTTTTTTTGGGAATTTTTAATTCGTCAGAACATAATATATCTTAATATAAAAAACTAATAAAAAATAACAATTTCTCAATTATCAATTTTTAAAAGAACATCTTCAATGAATATACTAAAGCACAGTATAAGTATAGCTCTGGGGAGTTATACCATAAAAACCGGCATAAAAACCGGATAAATAAAAAAAATAAGAAAATATATTGAAGGAAGTTTGAAAAAAAGAAACAAAATAATTTATATTCTATTTTAAAACCGTTTGAAAAATAAAAACTAATAAAAAAAATAATCTGACTGGTTTTTAAATAATTCCAATTTTAGGCTTAGGGGGTTTTGTTTGTAATTTAGGGACTTTTGTGAAAAGCTTTGGGGAAAAGTTTTTTCAAGAGTTGGGGACACTGAGCGCCTCTTGTATGTCCTACTCAACACTAGTCTCCACGACAAAACTGTGAAAGAATCGTTAAATACGTCAGACTGATGTTATTTGTTCAATAATTTCCTATTCGGTTTAAAGTTCTGTATTTTTATAGTATTTTCTATCTATTCTTTAACATAAACACAATGTATTTAATAATTTACCACAATATTTGTTTATAAATAAAATTTTATTCGATTCTACATATTGAACATCTGCAACACATATAGTGTTACAGTTGCGTTACCGACCTCTAAAGTAGAGGGATAGGAGACGACGGGGAAGGGGGGTGGGCCTCCGGGTACGTCTCTCACCGTACGGAACGCGGCATGAGCCATTTTAGGTCGATCTGCTGAGAGGTCATGGTATTTCACCGGATGAGCCGGCCCATTCAAGGCGTGGTGTCCATTTTGAAAAAACATCGATGTTTTTATCGAATCGATACATCGTAACTGTACATCGATGTCATTCGATGTATCGGTTAAAAACATCGATGTTTTGTAAACATCGAGTACATTTTCTAAAAAATATATTAAATTGATTAGCCCGCCATCGTATATATGACTTTTCACAGGACATAGATCAGTTAAACTAATTCTACACAATTTCCGTTATTAATTCAAAACAAGATTTTTCTCATATATGGCTTTTATTTTTTAATAAACATAATAAAATAATAAAAGCCATATATGAGAAAAATCTTTATTATAACTTGTCGATCGTGGCAGATAGTCCAGTCGATTGTAGCAAAAAAAATAATTAGGTATAGTCAAAGTCAAAGTCAAAATAACTTTATTTTTATTGGTCTTCACAGACACTTAAAAATAGTTAACAAGTACAGTTATCGTGTTATTTAAAATTAAATACAAACACGAGCGCTTGTGGAAAGTGCCTACGTGGTAGTGTTGAGTAGGACATACAAGAGGCGCTTCATTTGTCCCGGACATGACGTCAAAATGTAAGAGTGCCTCGAAATTAAAAATTGTACTACTTCAATTTTTTTGTCGCGGTCGTCCGAGGCAGATAAACGGCAAGTACGTCAAGTCACAATCGTCGCGTCTGACATTTCGAGAGAGGGAGAAATATATTGTCGTCCATGCGAACTGCGAAGCCAGGTTCCAGCCAGAAGAGGCGTATTTAAAATTTATTTAATAATCTTACGTTGTTTAAAGAGTCAGTGCCATTTAATTAGTATTTTTTTCTGATAAACCATATCGCACAGCACCCTCGAGTCATGCAAATTCAAAGATTTTTTATATTACTTGATGCTTATCGTTATGTTTTGGATAATTAACACCACAACTATAAATTATAGCCTATTTGTTATTCTGATGTAATTATAAGTTATATTCTTGTAAAGTTTGATTACAATCCATTCAGTAGTTTTTGAGTGAAAAAGTAACAAACATTCATCCCACATCCATCCTCACAAACTTTCGCGTTTATTTTTAACAGGTATATTAGATGAGAAATTTTATATTCGTAATCATTAGGTTTGAATACCTAAAAGACTACAAACACATAAAATTATTTTTTATACTTGTAAGATTTATAATTACAAAATATTTGTAATAACAAACAAATAACATGACAAAAGCACGTCGCGTCTGACATTTGAGGCACCAGGAGGCGCGCGTATTTCGTACTACAATAACTTCAAATGGTTCAGTACGCCTCGCCTCATTTGAAGTGGGACATTGTACTGTCTTAGGACAAAAACAGGCTATCTTACAAACTCTTTTTTAAGTCGTGTCCTACTCAACACTACATTTGAGGCACCAGGAGGCGCGCGTATTTTGTACTACAATAACTTCAAATGATTCAGTACGCCTCGCCTCATTTGAAGTGGGACATTGTACTGGCTCAGGATAAAAAAGAGGCTACTCTTACAAACTCTTTTTCAAGTCGTGTCCTACTCAACACTACTACGTGGAACAAAAAAGGACACGGACGCAATCGCCACGAGTGGCCCGATTCCGAGTGTGGGGGCTATCATGAGAATATATTATTATAAAATAAATAATATACTCAAGATTCAGCTTCCTCCTCAAGCAAAATCATTAATTAGTACGACTACATAATATACATGTATATTATTGTAAAATTTAATTATTGTAAAATAATACACAGGTATATTACGTAGTCGTACTAATTGATGATTTTGATGAAATATGCTGTTTCATTTGATACTTCAAGAAGTTTCTAGAAGAAGTGATATAATCGATGTTTTATAAAAAAATATCGATGCATCGAGTATATGACGGCTTTTCAAAACATCGGATGGATTCGATGTATTGCATTGTAAACATCGATGTTTTCGATGCATCGATGTATATCGAATATCCCTAATTCAAGCAGCGAACTGCTTGACTCCTCCACTGTTATAAGTCTACCACTTTTAGGAAATCTACATATTAAAAAACTTTAATGTTGTTATAAATCGGCTTAGTGATTTTTTGCATAGGTGCAGATATGGCTTTCTCGTTAACTTTTAAATTTAATCACATATATCATTAATTTCATAGTAAGTACCTCATAATATTGAAAAGATATGAATCCGAACGCGAACTCTGCTTCTGGACATTGGTAGTACTAAAACCGCATAGATATTACTGTCGTTAAGTTTTTATTTGTTAATCCTCTAAATAGCTTGTTTGTACAATATAACGAGTGTAGTAAGTAAGTAATTTTTTCTAGTATATTTCATTTAAATCAAGAACATTGTCTTTGTTTTTCAATATGATACGGGAACAGTTAATTTTTATAAATTTACTTCTAACCCGAATATCCTACAAAAATATCCTGGTTTGAGGGGTCAAATCTACGTGCAGAGCACTCTTCCTCTATCGTATCAGCACATTTCAAATCTTAAAGGCCTAAGGACTAATAAACACAGCCATTGTGTAAACACTTTACAAATTCTTATGGATATCGCCAAGTAGTGATGTGCCAGCTCGGAATAATCCTAACCCGAGTTGACTCGAGTTAAATTCACGTAACTCGGGTTAGGGTAGTTTCAGGTTAATATAAAAAAAAATCGTTTGCCGATAGCAGATAGTCTAAAGCTTAAAAATCATTGTATCAAGCATTAATTTTCTAGTCTATTGTGAAAATAGAACACTGTCTGGCTAAGCCTGGTGACTTAATGATAGATTTTTTAAATGGCTAGGTGTAGAGGGGTCATCTTAATATTCATCTGGGGCGCGCAGTAGTCTCTCGAGGAGAATACGACTGGCTGGCTCAGAGGGCCCAGTGGTTTTCTTTCGTTCTTTCGCTAGTCATTTTTGGCTTTTAATAAGCAGTTAACTTGGTGATACTTCTTATGAAAGCGTCATCACCATGATGGGCATGATGATGACTAAGTAGTAAATATAATGTAACTAAAAAATGTTGTAGCTAAAATTATCTTTATATAAACAAAAATAACCTTTCTATATGTCCGATGATTAAAAAAATATGACAAGTTGGATGATGCAAGATTGACTACGCAGATATATAATGCAAAAGCGGAGGATGTAGGAGTCAAGGATGGCCATGTTTCATTTTCCCTGACCAAATAAAATGAGTCCCTGAGGAAGGTGACGTTAGAAGACTTAAAATCGACGATCGTGAAAGAGAGAAGAGAAAGAAAGAGACAGTTATGAAAGTCAAAGAAGCGAGTGGGTCATGCAAGAATTCAGTCTTGTAGCGCTTTGCTCTCTCTGCCTACCCTGCAAGGGACTTAGCGTGAAGTGAAGTGAAATGAAGTTATATTATATATGAAATAAAATTTACAATTTCATTTTGTTATAGAAATTTTGTTTAGTCTCGGTGGACCAGGAGTCGAGCACCCCGCTTCTGAATTCAGAGGTCGCGGGTTCGAATTACACTGGCTTACACCAATGACTTTTCGAAATTAATTTCACTTTTCGATAGTTATGTGAGATAAATATCGATGACTAAAAACTTTGAGCTTGGTACTACAATAGGTTTATCACCTATTCCATTTGGGACGTAAACATAACGGCTAGACGAGACTTAACAGCTGCTACCTACACCTTCAGGTAAAAAAGGCGTAAAGTTATGTTATAGGAAACAAATTTGAGATGAAAGATAAATGACAGAAACAGAATAAAAATAAGTTAATTTCAAATCTACATAATGTGATCGACGCTTTGTTTGTTATAAACGTATGTAGGCTTAACTAATCACGGCACAAATAAAAGTCTCACTAGCTCCGTTCCATGTCAGTTTAATTAAGTATTTGAATTTGAGTTGGAGGTAGTCATCTCGGGTTCACTCGAGTCAAGCTCAACTCAAGTTAACCCGAGTTACCAACTCAAGTTGATCATCACTAGCGTCAAGGCGGCTAGTGGCGGCTACCAACTTAGGCGTGTTCTCCCCAAATTTAGGGAGAAAAGTAAGATGAGGTTTTCTCGAAATCGGGAATCAGGAGGTTTTTAGGGATTTTTAAATGATTTATATGTATTACCTTTTCACAAATTCAGCTGAACTAAATGATTTGTAATTTAAATTGCAGAGTGAAATTATGTATCGATTATTTTAAATTTATAATTTGTTTTATTGATAACTTATTAAGTATTAAATATTATAATGCATTTTTCATTTATTTCAAAAATTTTAATTAAATAAAATAAACATTTCAACCCGCATATTATTATATAAATTTAATCTTTTACTTCTAAAATTCCCATAGACAGCTGAATAGTTTTCTTACTAATTTTTGGTTGGGGTTTAAGGGGAATAAATTTTTGAGAGCTGGAAACACAACAAGGCGGTGGCGTGGTTTCTTTCTTTTCAATTTTATATCTGCTTGATTCTTGCGTTCCGTTTCATCTTATTTTAACAGATACTCAATAATCTCTTACCGCGTGAGTTTATTCCGAATTTAGTGTACACTGTCTCAGAATGGGAGACCGTAAGTTTCTTAATTTATAATCTGATCATCCATTGATATTCAGAATAATCTCTAAAGAGAAACTGTTTCCATAGACGGTGACTACAGCAGTGGTTATTCATCCCAGTATTCAGTACCGCCGCCCACCATGGCGTCTGGTGATAATAGTTATGGATCCGCACAAGGATATAATCAAGGTAGTTATCCTCCTAGCCAAAATCAAGATTGGAATCAACAAAGTTCAGGTGAGGTTATTTAGTAGCTGGTACTATATTTGTGTTCAATGTTTTGATTTACTAACTTACCTCTCCTAAATATTAGAACCATTTACCATTGTAGTCATGTTTATCAAATAGATCAAACAAATATATTCCCTGTGTAGCCACATATACACTGAATTAGTGAACTAGCCTGAATTACCCCACTAATATTTAGGAGTAATTTTTTTCTTGAATATATCAGCTTTAAAAGATGGTAGAACTGTAATGCTTAATTCTCTTGTCTGGTCTCGTTAGTAATTTATATTTTTTTAGTTCACATTTCATAGTGATATTGAAAGTATATCTTACACACAAGTAACATATTTTAGTTGTATAATATGCACATTTTAGACAGAGAAATTCATAGATTTAGTTGTTCATGTATTTATAAATGGACTCATTATTGACTATGAGTTTAATTACTAACTGAGGCTTTATATAACAGGTGGTAACTCCTATGGAGGCAATCAATCAGGGAACAATTATGGTCAGAGCTATGACTCCAACTATGGGAGTGGTGGTTATGATCGTAATAGTGGCAGCGGAGGCTATAATCCAAACAGTGGGGGTGACCGAAACAACAGTTACTACGGAGGTGGTGGCGGTGGTGGAGGAGACCGTGGCAGTGGCAGCTACGGTGGGGGCGACCGTGACAGAGACCGACAAGGATATTCTGGGGGCGGTGATCGCGGAGGATATGGTGGAGGTGATCGATCAAGCTATAATAGAGATGGAGGAAACAGAGATGGTGGCTATGGGTAAGTGTAATTACTCTTTGTACATAATATCATAAAATTTATAGTTGTCTAATGCAATATAATATGGTCAGAAAAAAAAGCCAAAACAATTATAATTTTTTTGCGTTCTCTAATAGTTGTTCATTATATGTACAGTTAACTGCAATTCTCAAAAGTAATGGTATTTGTCATAATAGGTAATTCATGGTTTGACCAACAAGGGAAATGAAATTTGGTTAAGTTTTTGTCTGGTTAATTCACTGGGTTTTTGTCACTTTAGTGGCAAATTTTTCTATTACGCTGGCAAATAGAGTTAAGTAGTGTTGTTAGTTATGTGTTATCAGGTGAATGGCTAGTCTGCCTACATAGCTAATGAAAATACATAAACAATGGTACTTGTTCTAAATAATATAGGTGGATATTAGCTGTACACAACAATAGGAATTACAGTAGGATGATGGACTAAATGGACCCAAAAGGAATATTTATGCGATCACATTCTGAATTACTGACTAATTGCTTTGTGTAACTTTGCGCTACGAAAATTGTCAATTGTGATCAATGTAAATTGATAATCTCTTTCCTCCAATTGCATAAATAGATTTTCAGCTTCCAGTGTTTAATAGCATGTTGATTTTGCTATGGCACAGGCCATAGCAAAATATGACATGAAGTAATTTGTCAGCAATTTGGCTGATTGCCTAAAGATAGCAATCTAGGTCAAGTTAAATAAAAAGAAGAAATATTTTAAATCTGATTGTCCATCAATGACTTAGACTGTACTGGAGACCTTTATACAAAATGAATGTGTTTGGTAACAAAAACAATGGCAGTGTAATGAATTAAATTAATAGTTTTATACACTTATTGCTGTTATCAGCTTGTTGGACACATAACGGGATGACAGAATTCCTGAAGGTCTGCTACATATGGTTCTTTTTGTATTTGGCATACATTGGATGGTGAGCTAAAACAATAATCTACAAGCTATTATTACATTTTATTCAATATGTGGTGCTTTTATTATAGATATATATTCACACACATTTATTATGAACAATAATTGTTTTTTATCACTACACCATGCAGCTGTATAGTTAATAAATTGAGTGTTATTGTGTACAAAATAAAACAGAGTTAACAGAAATTAATAATTATTTTTCACCGGGGGCCCGCAGAAAAATAATATTTGTGCTTGAGTTTCCAAACTGGCTGAGTTTTGAACAAAACTAAAAGATAGTATGGAAAGATTAAATGCAAAGTTATACATATTGCAGGCAGTCTTGATACATGACAAAAGTTGAATGTTTATCAGTGTTCATTCCATTGACAAACCAATTTAGCAAGCACAATCTTATATTAAATTATCATTTTAAAGAAAATTCCTTCTATTTAACACAGATTTCTGAACCATAAGTAGAAAATTCTGAGTGAGTGCACGGTCCAACTTAACCAGTGAATACCACAAGACCACTCAGAAAATCAATGTTATGTGGCTCCCGCTGCATTTCTTTCAGTGAGAGATATCCAGAACATAAATGAGTTCTACTTTCTTGTTAATTCTGTTACAGTCTAGATAGAAATTTGTAATTGAATAATTATATTCAAAACAGCAACTATTTTTGCCCTTCAATTACATATTTCTATACTTTCGTTACATATTTTGTATCATACAATAAAATGAATAATCTGGGCCTGTCTGAAACTTCAGCTGAAATTAAATTCCACATTGAATTATTTTCATCATGATAAACAACAACTTGATCTTGGGTAATGAAAATTTATTTTAATTATGTACATGCTCAATATTTTAAATTCAGTCATCATCTTAAATATGTTAGTGAATTATGTACATATTAATGAATTAGGGCCAAATTTAATGGTATGGGATTTTTTTTTTGCCAACTGTACTGCAAAGGCCTGGTTAATAAGAAAATACACTGTTTTGGAATATTCTGTTATTATTCTATTTGATAGCATGCATGTGTACGACTGATATAATATCTTCAACAGTGTTCCAAGGTTTTTAAGGTATAAAAGGTTATCATAAAGAAAAGGATGCAACTCGTGGATTAAATGGTCACTTAAATGCGTAATCAAGTGTTGGTCAATCTTCGTGCTTCAATACAGTGTGTCCCCAGCCTGCCGAGTGTACTAAACGCTGTTCTTATTGTTTTAGTGGCGGCGGCAGGGGGGGTGGTTATAATAAAGGTAAAGCTCCTCGCTATGAGCGAACGGTGCTGTTAACATTTTATTAATTTTGTAATATATAAGGGCTGCCAAACCTGGTATTATTATATTGCTACATTAGTATTAAGTGGACCTCGGATTAAATTTGGTGCAAGATACATTTCTATCTTAAATGACAACAACTGAAGTCCATTCCACTTTCACATACAGCCTCCCTAATAGAGTGTATTGGTTATATGCAAAGTATTGATGAGATTACAGTCATATATAATACCTTTTTTTCCTTATCCTTTATATATAGGACCTTGTTATTTATAATATTAATATATATAATATGCAGTGTATAATAGAATAGTATGGCTTATGTTTATTGAAATGAATACAACATATCTGATTCCCAATAAATAGTAAGTTCTAAAGATAAATATTGAAAAGAAATCTAAATGATTGACGAGTTTTTATTTATTGTTATATTTTTATCTCTACTTTGTATATTAACAATTTGTAACTGCGTGTAATCCGACGTCTAACAATCTAATGTGGTCGAAAGCGTATTATTAAAACGAAAGTACTGTGTCACGGTATGGTATTAATTGTAAGAAGGTTAAAATAAACGACTATTCAATCTGGTACCAATAATGCAGACCTAATTTAAGGATGCCTTGCTAAAAAATTTATCGTGTTACTTATTTGGTATAAATTGTGGAGACATTTAAGGATTTGTACCAAGGTGTGGTTGTGCTAATGCACTAGAACAAAAAATCTTCAGGTATAAAAAGGTCTTTTAAGGTGTGTTTTGTAAAGGTTGATACTATTTGTTAAGTATTATGTTGCTGCGGTTCCGTAAAGCCAAAAGCTATGGGTATTGTTAAGATAACAAGTGTTTTACCCTTGTGGTTGGAAATTGAATTGAAATATGCATATCATTTTGGCAGCCCTAACTACATTATCAGTGTTACGTAAAAGAATTATTTTCAAGAAACTTCGTTTATAAAATATCATCAAAATAGTAATATTGGTGCACATACATACATATATATATATATAGTAGAATTTTAATAATTGTCTACTGTTTTATAAAACATTAAAAAAATATAAGTTGAGGGTTGGGAGATATCAAAATTCTTGCAAGGTTTTTTTGTAATTCCTAAATAATAATTACATTTTATAAGGTTCAATGGAGTTAATTGAATATTTATATTTCATGTGGAACCCAGGTTTTGATTTCATTTGTTATAAACAACAGATTTTCACTTTAAGTGAATAAATAAATGTTTATACTGTGGGTTCGAATCCTACGCGTCATAATGTACATATTAAACTTTTACTGTTTGGAAAGTCCAAGGGTAGGTCCACTATGTAGGCGACAAAAACACGAATTAAATAAAAAAATTCAACAGGTGGCGGTGGAGGTGGTAGCGGTTACAGCAGCGACCGGTCTGGGGGTGATATGGTAACGCAAGAAGATACTGTTTTTATTCAAGGCATGAATCCATCTACGACTGAAGATGAGCTGTGCCAACACTTTGGGTCCATCGGCATTATTAAGGTACATATTATCTAGATTTAATCATTACATAGTATAAAACAAAGTAACTTTCCACTCTCTGTCCCCTTATATGCATATATCTTTAAAACTACGCAACGGATTTTGATGCGGGTTTTTTTAATAGTTAGAAGGTGTCAACGGAGTGGTTTTGATCTATAATTCATATATGACATTGTAAAGAAATAATGATAATTTTCGAGATTTAGCACTTTAATTGCAAACGCTAGCTGAACCCTAAGTGATAGATCGAAACAATGTTTTACATTATTAAACATCTTCAGAAGGTCTACAAAAAAGTTCGCGAGGGCATATGTTGATCTGTTAGGGATAACCTACAATTACCATTTTTATTTTTTTGCTTTTTACGAGAAATAATGGCTTATTTACGAAGCGATTTTAAACATTACAACGTTCATTTTCATCCAATTATGTGTCTTAAATAGATTGTGCTTTTAATATAGATCAATATGGCCCTTTACAGCATGTAATTTAAACGAATATTTACGAAAATATTACAGTATTAATTAACATAGCGGGATATAGCAGTTGGGTTGCGCGCCAAAACGCGTGCCGATAAACAGCACAAATTGAACTTTTTAAGATCCAAATTTTACTCATTTATTACTTTTGATGCGGAACAAAGTTCGTCGGGTCAGCTAGTAATTTCAATAATTTGAACATAACATAACTTCACGCCTTTTGTTACCCAAAGGTGTAGGCAGCGGCTGTTAAGCCTCGTCTCGCCGTTATGTTTACGTCCCAAATGGAATAGGTGGCGAACCTATTGCCATACCGGGCACAAAGTTTTCAGTCATCGATATTTATCACACATAACTTCCGAAAACAAGTTAGAAAAGTCATGGGTGTGAGCCAGTTTCAGGATTCGAACTCGGACCTCTGGATTAGAAGCCGTGTGCTTGACCACTGGACCACTGAGACTATTTATATGTACAAATTTAATAACTAACTAATACTGCATTTGCCAAGTAAATGTAAAAGTCTAGTAATTGTTACCCGGATATTATATTATCTATCATGACAAATGCCATTTTTTGCAGACCGATAAAAAGACCCAAAGACCAAAGGTGTGGATGTACAAGGACAAAGCAACCGGCCAACCCAAAGGGGAAGCGACCGTTACTTACGAAGATTCGAATGCAGCCTCTTCAGCCATACAGTGGTTTGATGGCAAAGACTTTAACGGAGCCACTATAAAAGTGTCTCTCGCCCAAAGACAGAACACTTGGGGTGGCAACAAGGGAGGCGGTGGCGGTGGATTCCGTGGCGGTCGCGGCGGAGGTGGCGGGGGTCGCGGCGGTGGTGGCAGAGGAGGCGGCGGCGGGGGCGGCGGTGCCAGCGGTGCCAGCGGAGCACTCAATAGAGCCGGAGACTGGAGGTGCACCAACCCTAGCTGCGGCAATACAAACTTTTCATGGAGAAAATCTTGCAATAGATGTAACGAAGACAAACCAGAGGGTGCTGGTGATGGAGCGCCGTCATCTGGTGGTTACGGCGGCGGTGACCGCGGTGGTCGCGGGGGACGCGGAGGTGGCAGGGGCGGCGGGGACCGCGGCGGCTGGGGCGGCCGAGGAGGAGACCGCGGCGGGGACAGGGGGGGAGACCGACGAGGCTACGGCGGCGGGGATCGCAATAGCGGTGGCGGCGCTATGAGAAGCGATGGCGGGTAATTATCTTACAGAAAATTTTACTAATATTTTTTTAAACGAATTCTTATTGAATCCACTATGTAGTATACATATAATTTCTATAGAAAATGCCTTGAGTGTTCTGGAAAAATACCATGAAAATTGAGATTGGTGTGCGAAGATTTACATGTGTTGTTTTGGTTAGTCTAATTCAAACTTCTTTCTTTTCAGTAACCGGGACCGGCAGAGACCATATTGAAAATTTTTATATAGTTCTTAGTAATAAGTTTGTTTGTAAACAAAATACTTTATATTTGTGACTGAAATTTCTTCAACATGTGATATGTTCACACACTCTCTCTGGACTCTGTCTCATTACCCATTTCACAGTAGTATTATAGCTACCAAAAACATATTCAAAATATGGGTAATTATCATTAAAACTACATTTTTACGACATATTGTTCAGAATGCATTTAAATCAGATCACTACTTTGTCTTAAAAATAAGTATCTATTCATTTGTAAAATAGGAATCTTTCGACAAATTTATACTGTTTTATTTAATTAGCTGGTAATGTTAGGTTTGTTCAAGTATTTTAAATCTTGACATTAATATGATCTGTATTATTACCGTTCACCTAAGAATACACAGAGTAACTTGGACAACTGTTTACATTGAAAACTGACCCCTGGGACTTCCTCTATACCTCTCCTATTAACCTATTCGTATAATTCACTTAATTAGTGGAGTCAGCATTACTTTCCTTAGGCAGTTAGTATTCAAGGAGTTACTCATTTAAAGGTACGAAAAACTTATGAGATCTTTTCCAATATTCTCTTTGATTTTTTCCTTGCTTGATAAATAATAATAATATCTTGGACACAAATCACAAGGCGCCCTCTAGTTCCAAACCAAGCAACTAAATACTTGTGCTATGGAAATATACACCCAGACGGCATACAAACACTCATGCTTGTCACAAATATTTGTACTCGGGTGGGAATCGAACCCGCCAACCTCGATTCTGCAGTCGGTAGCTTTACCAATACGTCACGAGGCTCGTCCTATAAATAATATAATAGATTTTAATGAACTTATACCCCTAACGTATGTACAACTGAAAACAAAGGATCCATGATTCACTTTGTGATACATTGGATAAATAGAGTTCGTAGTAGCGCAATAATCCCAGTAGATAATCGATAGATTATCGCCTAGATATTATCTAGCAAAGAAATAAAATCCCTGTATAATAATCGGTCGCTATTCGGGGCATAATGATATCAGTCGACACATAACATCTGAAAAGTCATAGCCAGGATTCGATCCCAAGACTTCACAACTTATTCATTAAGTGGGGTAAAAAAGGGCAATTCATTCACGAGTGAAACGAGGTGTATGCTATTCACATCCAAATATTACTTTCTTTGGTCTATAGTTAAATACATATTTTCAGGCATGAATTTTAATATTTTCCTATCATTAATTTAATTTTTTTATACATAGCTTTTATGTATCATAAATAAAATATAGCAGTAGCCGTTTCTAAATTTAACGTTTCTGAAAGCTGAATATTCTAATAAGGAAGAAACCGACGACCGTGGCGGCAGCAACGCCAACGCCTGCTTTCCACCATGACGAGTTCTCTCCCGTGAAACTGGCAAAGTGCTTCAAGTGTCTGTTAACACACATTTTTAATTTAGAACACAATCATTACTGCTCAACTATAGTAAGGCTAACGAGACGAGATAAAAAATGTAAACAAAGTTTCAGGGGTTCAAAACATTTATCATTTTTTCATAATTAAAATCAACAACTAATTAGTAACAATAATAGCAAAAATTAGCAAGAGAACTAAAACTAGTAACAGATTAATAACAAGAAAAAACCAACCAAATACGGGAAACGAAAATACGAGACTGAAATAAACTTAATTGACTTGATAACAAAATTGCGGACCAACTGTTGACAACCACGGCATCAACTACTATCATGTACCACGAAGTGCGCAACGATAGCTGTTTTCGACTAGTTGCGTCTTTAATGTACAGAAGTAACAAGGACAGAGATATCAATCGCTCGGATATTCGTGTCAATCACTAACTGTCGCAAGATAACTGGGTAAGGGTCCGTTTGTTTATAGTTTTTATCTCGTTTCGTTGGCCTTACTATAAAAACATATATAAAAACAATAATATTTATACTGCCACTGACCTGTGCTTGCTGAATAAAATCCAAGCAGCTTGAAATTGACTGACAAAGACAATTAAAATAACATGACAAATAAAGCAATATGTATGTATTTGTGTATGGATGTCTTTAATTAGTGTTTAGTGCAGTTATGGACTATACTCTCGTATTCAAGAATACACATATACATAACTTCATGGCAAGTCCCTTAGGCACAGGGAACAGATCGGCATAAAGCATGATTCTTATACACCTAACTCTCTTTCTTTGACTTTCATAACTTTTGTATACAAACTGGGCACCTTCAATTTGGTCATGGAAGGTGCCGTATGCAAATAATGAAGTAAAATTTTAACGTTCTTATTTTTAGAGAAGCGTCACCACCTAATGTAGAGGCAAAAAGTTTTCAAAGGGAAAAGTTATGTGAGACTTTTTTGTACATATTTCTATGAAGCAACAATGATCAAATGTTTACTTACGGAAACGCTGCCATTGTAGCAAGTTTAACGAACATGTCATGTTTATTCTCTCTAATGTTGAACAACTGCGGTGGCAACAGCTGGTATTTATAACAGAACACATCTGGCTGCAGGATATACTCTTGTCTTGCAATCAGTGCATCACCTTTAGTGCCTACTATTAATACTGGTATGTAACTTTCTGCAAAATATTTCTGAAATATGCAAAGATATAGGCTTAAACATTGAAATTCCGGTTCAGTGATCCCGGTTTGTCCGTATGTCCAATGATTTGTCCGTAGGTATACAGTCAAAATATTAATTGATAGACAAAATGGTTCCCCCACTTTTTCCATGGAACCAGATAATTAATTTAGCCTATCAAGGTATAATTACGAATTTGTATTTAAATCTATACATATAAAATTGTAGAAAAGTTGAAACTGTACATTAATTATTTTTTTTAAATACTTGGGACTTTAACTGATCTACGATCAATGCCGAACCCAAAATTAGTTTCTTTTTTTAGAATTTTTGCGTGTATGTTTGTTACGGGTAAACTCTAGTACTGCACGCTTTTACCTCAAATTTTGCGTAAATATAGCCAAGAAGTCGTGTCAATACATGGCTAAATATTATCACTAATTGGGTGTGATCAATGAACCCTTATCATAGCACAGGCACAGTATTTTTGCTGCTTTATGGCGTCCATGCAGACGAAGTAGCGGGCAACAACTAGTGTAATAATATGTAGATGGCATCAAAATCCATAACTTACTATATATATTCTAGCAATATATTCGAAGGAGCGACTGGCTCCCACATCATATACCAGACATGCGACATCACAGTTCACTTCGTGGGGCTGCAAAGGATCCGACACTCTTGTTATTGGTATCTCCTTCAATACTAAATACTTTTCCTGTCCATACACTGACACTGTATTAATACAACAGTTCTCTACCGAACTGCTATCGCCACGTTCATTTGCGTGTGGTTTTATTCTCTGTGGACAAAAATACACATGAAGTGTTAAGTGCTAGTAATATAAGATATTTTTTATGTGATAGGGGCAAATGAACAAGTGAGTCACCTGATGGGTAGCAACCACCGCCACCCATAGACACAGTGTTACAGTTGCGTTGTCTGCCATTGTGGGGGGGTGGGGGGGGGTCCTGATGTAGGGGTATTTTTTCGGTCGATTCGGCCTATTCATGCAGCGAGCTGCGTGGCTCTAACACTTGTGAATAATCTTACTGATATTATTAACTTTATTTTTTTACTTCTTACGAGAAACAATGGCCTATTTACGAAGCGATTTTAAACATTACAGTATTAATATTCATCCAATTAAGTGTCTTATATAGATTGTGCATGTAATATAGATGACCCTGGCCCTTTACCGCATGCAATTTAAACGAATTTTCTCGAAGATATTGCAGTATTAACATAGCGGGACAGCAGATAATACTTTTGATGCGGAACAACGTTCGCCGGGTCAGCTAGTATCATACAATATTGCAAATGGTGTAATAACGAGGAGGAGTAGGAGTAACATAAGCTACTTTTTTCAGAAAAACATACATATCATAACTTCACGCCTTTTTCTACCCGAAGGTGTAAGCAGCGGCTGTTGAGCCTCGTCTCGCCGTTATGTTTATGTCCCAAATGGAATAGGCGACGAACCTATTACCATACCGGGCACAAAGTTTTTAGTCATCGATATTTTTCACAAATAACTTCCGAAAAGTACTTTGAAAAGTCATTGGTGTGAGCCAGCGTGAGGATTCGAGCGTGATCTCTAGATTCAGAAGTGGGGTGTGCTCGACTACTGGACCACCGAGACCCGTTACAAAAAATCTTTTATTTATTTTGATTTAAAATTCTTGTATTTAGTGTTAATTTACCTTGTGTGCTATACCGAGGAAGCTCCTGCAAATAGATGTTTTGCCACACGATCTCGGTCCAATGATGTGACACTGATACACATTCCGGCTGGATTGTTTCTTGGCGATATCAACTTTTTTCTCTCGTGTTACTGAGTACAAAGAAATAATTAAAACATTCACACGCATAACTTCACGAATCCCTTGCGGGGTAGGCAGAGAGAACATGACGCCATAAGGCACGATGCCTACTCGTCTCACTCGCTTTTTTGACTTTCATAACTCTTTTGATACACACGCATCAATCTTTAAGGCTCTTAACATCACCTTCCTGCAGAACTCTTTCTATTTGGTCATGGCCCACCACCAGGTCAGCTAGTAAATTGTAAGATCATATAAAAATGTTATCAACTCACTATGTATTGCAGATTTTTGAGACTCATTTTCCAAATAATTAAAACCCAAGTAAGCTAGATAGGCACTTGTGTTCTGCAAGTCCAACAATGTCATTAGTGTCCAACGACACATCCATCCTTGTAATGTTAAAAATCCCTGCAATTTTTATAAAAAACATCGATTTATTTTAATATTTTCAACAGAAATTACACATACACAACTTCACGCCAAATCCCTTGCGGGGTAGGCAGAGAGAACGGAGCGACATAAGGCACGATTCTTACATGCCTCACTCGCTTCGTTAACTTTCATAACTCTTTTCATGCACGCGCGTCGTATTTTGAGGCTCCTAACATCACCTTCCTCCAGAACACGTTCTATTTGGTCATGCAATGTGTGCCTTGGCCGTCCTCGACTCCTACATCCATCCGGTTTTGCATTGTACATCTGCTTAGTCAATCTTGCATCATCCATTCTTTCTACATGTTTAACAATTAATATAGGTATCTAGTGAATAATTCATCTAGGATAATCACCTTTTATATATATATAGTCTCAGTAATCCATTGGTCGAGCACACGGCTTCTGAATCCAGATGTCGCGGGTTCGAATCCTGGCTCACGCCAATGACTTTTCGAAATTGTTTTCGGAAGTTATGTGTGATGAATATCGATGACTGAAAACTTTGTGCCCGGTATGGCAATAGGTTCGCCACCTATTCCATTTGGGACGTAAACATATCGGCGAGTCGAGGCTTAACAACCGTGAAGTTATGTTATAATCACCTTTTCATTTGTTGGTACGGTATATCGTAAGTTGTGCCAAGGTATTCTGGGACAACAAGAGAAGACATTTTTGAGCTCAGTGGGGTTCAGCATGCCATCCTTATCCTTGTCATATTTCTCAAATAGCTGAGTCAAAAATTGTTGGCCTTTATATGACAATTCCGACGTGCACGCGACCGGAACTTTTATACTAGAAAAGTATTGAACATTAACGTTCATTGCTTGATAAACATGTTTAGGCCATCTCGACCGGTGAAATACCACGACCTCTCAGAATATCGACGTAAAGTGGCTCCTGCCGCTTTTCGCTTTCGCTGTGAGAGAGGTATCCGGAGGTCCAACGCCTTTCCCCATCTCACTTCCGACCCCTACCGTTTCTTATTGTGAAGTCCGACAACGTAACTGTAACACGATTTGTGTTCAGGTGTCCATGGGCGGCGTTTGTTACTCACCATCAGGTGACACGCTTACTCGTTTGCCTAACATTCTTCGCAATAATATTCAATTATTACTTATAATTCCACACATAACTCGGACAGGTGCGGATGGAAATTGAAAACTGCACTGTATTGCATTTATACAACAAAGCTTTGGAATATATATAAGAATAAGTTAATAATAATAGGGGTCTCGGTGGTCCAGTGATCGAGCTTCCGGTTTTGCTTCAGAAGTCGTGGGATCGATTCCGGCCGGACACCAATGATTTCTCGGGATTCTTTTCGGTGGTTATGTATGATAAACGTCGGTGACTGACAACATTCTTCTAAACATCTATTCCTCTTGACACACTTCTTTTACCTCATCCACAGTCATACATCGTTTTGCGTTTTTTAAACTGACTAGCTGACCAGGCGAACTTTGTTTCTCATCAAAAGTAATAAATAACTAAATTTTGGATTTCTTGGACATGCATTATAGATAAAAACCACCCCGTTGACACCCTCTGTCTTTAAAAAAACCACATCAAATTGCGTAGTATCAAAGATCTAAGCATATAAGAGGACAGACAGCGAAAAGCAACTACTATGTAATGATCATTTACATTTGGTCTTAGTAGCTTCTTGGTCTCCCTATCCCGGTCCATCTGCCCCTCCAATTTAGCCTCATACACTCTACTGAATATAGGTATCTATGGATGCATTAGTTCTTACTTTGCATATAAGTAACTATGTGTCAAATCCAAACTTTCATCATAGCCAAACTTGCGAAGGACTGTCCATGTGGTCTCATTGCGTCCCTTTTGTATAAATAAGCAATGTAAGAAAATGAAACCCTTGATTGTTATACAGTCATTTTCTATGCCGCCAGCAATGTTCTGTGCTATTACAGATTTGACTTCATCTAAAACCTGAAAAAAATAATTAAAACCTATCAAAAAATAGGAATTCGAATCGGAATTCTTTACGGAAGTAATGTGTGATAAATACACCGTTCGATAATATGTTGACGACAGACAACTTTGTGTCCGGTGTATGGCAATAGGTACGCCACCAATTCCATTTGGGACGTAAACATAACGGCGAGTCGCGGATGAATAGCCGCTGCTTACACCTTCGGGTATAAAAAGGCATGAAGTTACGTTTTTTATTTACGTAATTAAAATAAATCTAAACACTCTCCATATAGGCTGGGGTTAGGGTTGCCACCAATTATTTCAGACAGCAGTTAATAATAAAAAATATAATTAAACTAATATATAAATAAACTACATTATTACATTACATTACATCAGAAGCAACAAGAAGAGATCAAAATGGTCATTGTGGGTTATCCCTTATAGATAGACATCGATATCGCGGACTTTTTTGTAGACCTTTTGAAGATGTCTAAAATTGCTGAACATCGTTTTGAATTATAAGGGTTAAGTCGGCATTTGCAATTAAGTTCTTCAATATAAATTATCACCTTATTTTCTACATTATACATGAATTATACATACAAACTATACCCCATCGACGCCCTCTGTCTATAAAAAACATATCAAAATCTGTCGCGTGGTTTCAAAGATCTTTGCATTTAAGGGGACAGACAGTGGAAAGCGACTTTGTTTTGCATTAAGTAATGAAGATTTGATAGCATAGAAATAATCGCTTAATTACAGTACATATTAATTGATTAAAATTGATTGTGCATTCTTTAAAGCAACGAGTAGGTATAATATAATAATTTCTAAGTATTGTGTTGTTTTTAAATTTGATAGCCTGACTGGTTTTAAAAGGATAACATGTATTTAGTTTATAGTTTAGTTTATAACATAGCTTCACGCCTTTTGTTACCCGAAGGTGTAGGCAGCGGCTGTTAAGCCTCGTCTCGCCGTTATGTTTACGTCCCAAATGGAATAGGTGCGAACCTATTACCATACCGGGCACAAATTTTTCAGTCATCGATATTTATCACACATAACTTCCGAAAACAATATCGAAAAGTCATTGCTGTGGGTCAGTATCAGGAATCGAACCCAGACCTCTGGATCAGAAGCCGTGTGCTCGACCACTGCGCCACCGAGACTAAATATTTAGTTTATATTCTACTAAATATATAAATTTAACAAATGTTAGATATTAATCCTATCATGTAGGGTACCTTCCGGACCAATAAATTCAAATAGACAAAATAATACCTATGCATGTGTTTATCAATATACGGCAATACCGCGAGTTCTCTATATAAACTGTAGGTGTATGAAGTTTCATACTCCTCCATCTGATCAATTTTGGTAAAATGGGATCCAAAGTTTTCGCTTTACGTATTTGTATATACTATATAGATTATTACACTACATAAAACTAACAAACTTTTGAAACACAGTTAAGATATTTTACAAGTAATATGCAATAAAAGCCTTGTGCTACTTAGCAATTAAATGTTGTAATAAGAAGTGGTTTAAACTAGCAACTGACATAATTATACCCAAGAATTATATATCATTTGTAAAAATAAATTGAGAATATATTATATAAATACCTGTATCTGTAATGGTGAATCAAAACATTTCTTTTGGAACATGGTAACTTCATAATCATCTAAAACTCCATTGCCATCTAAATCGCATATCTTGAATACCCTTGTTAAAGCTCTTTTGCATTTTTCTGTTAGCTAAAATATTGTATTACTTACTATTACGATATAAAAAAAAAACAATTAATTCATCACTATCTAATCTTAAAATATGCAATAGTTACTTCAGATGAAATCATTGAAAAAATCTCCTACTTCAAATGATTTTTTTAAAAACTCAGAAATTTATAGTAGCATTGCGCCGCATGAATAGGCCGGCTCGACCGGTGAAATATTACGACCTTTCAGAATATCGGCGTAAAGTGGCTAATGACGTGTTTCGTTCAGTGAGACAGATATTATCCATCCCAATTCCAACCTGTTCCCTGTTTATTTCTAAAAAGATTTTCTAGGAGGGTTGACATCAGGTAGATGACCAGTCATAAAACCACAGCCAAATCTTTCCATTTAATTTTGACTATTATATGATTTGGAAGTCTCCTTTAGAATACAATAACCTAGATAGCATAATTATGGTTATCAACAATAATAATAAAATGTATTTCTTTACCTCCTGTTCTTCAATGCTGTAAATTGGATTAATTGGATGAAGAACTGCTTTTTGAGCATTATAAAACAACTCGGAGACGTTAACAAGTGATTTGGCTGAGCATTCTATACACCTATCAACTTCTGGATATTCTTCTGCAATATCCCAAATATTCTGTGAACATACAACATCTGTATATAATATTGGAGTAACAGAGGCTAGAATAGTATGCTGCTTTGACTATTAAGTTAGTAAAATTACAAAATCATTTACACACTTACATCAATTACAGAGTAGTCAATTAGATCAATTTTGTTTCCAACAAGAATGACTGGTCTCCTGAAGTCATCAGTACTATTTTCTCTTACCAATGGTAGCCAGTAAGATGCTATTTTACTTAAAGTTTCTTGTCTTTCCACAGAGAATACTATGCATATTACATGAGCCCTTTCTATTTCTTCTACAACTTGTTCTATTGATTGTTCAGCAACTGCAATTTTTTGTTAATAAATTAGAAAGAATTATTTGTATTCAGATAAACTGCACATTCTTATCTGTAAGTCATAGTAGGAATAGTTCTGAATATTTTAAGCAATAAAGCGTGTAAGTTTTTTGGTGAAGGTCAGATTAGAATCAATTACAAATACAGTTCTCAATATTGCATATAAAACAATAATATTTGTTATGTAATTATATGCTATGTATGTGATTTTAGATAGACTAAATTATGAAATATATATATATAATGAAGAGTTATAACTGTTAATTTAATTTGTGTCATTTAGGAATAAAATAAATAAGTATTTTTGTATAGTTATATACTGCTGTTTTCTATAACTCTAGAAAAAGAAACTTAAAAAGATACGTACCACAAATATCTACGATGTCGGTAGGTACTTGCTCTGGTGTAACATCTGCAGGTATAGTAATTTCTTCAGCTTTCGGCGGCACTTGTTCAGTGAACTCTTCTGTAACTAAGGATAGAATAAGCGATGTTTTTCCTACACCAGGTTCGCCCAATAGAAGAATCCGAACAGTGCGTGGTATAGACTCATAGACCATTTTGTTGTATATTGAATTTAATATATATATTACATCATTAAAACTATTTCACAATTTTGGAAAAATACTAATAGCGCTGATACAAGTTTTGTGTTTATCTTTAGCTATTTAAACATATTAAATTAGTACAGCCAAAATTTCGCAAAATCGGATGACATTTGATGACAGTACTTTTTTTCTTTTTGGGATTTAACGACCTGGTTGCTAGCACCCTTAAGTCGCGGGACGGGTCCTGACGCTCGCTCTGGGAGTCAGGGGGAGCAAGGCGAGGCGAAAGTCTTCGAAAGAGTTATCTCCGCCCGTATCAGGAGCCAGCTGTCGCAGGTGGGTCCAGACTTATTGGACTGTCAGTTCGGGTTCCGGCAGGGGGTGTCGTCAGACAGATCGGCTGGCTGGGGCTGAAGGTAACGCCTCACAAATGTGAGGCGCTGGCGTTCGGCCGGGAACCACCAGCCTCGCGGATCCAGGTGGTTTATTCCAGTGGAGAGGTACTAAAAGTACCTTGGCCTCACCCTGGACAGCCCCTGGAGCTTCGAGGAGCACTTCGTGAGGATAGACCCCCGACAGACTCCGTGGGACTCCCAAAGTAGTACGCTGCAATCCGATCCTAGGGTTAACCACTAAAATTTCGCGGCGGCCTTGCTCCAGCGATAGGGTGGTCTTGACCCTTGGGGACGGTTATTCCCGTTGGACCACCCTGCCATCGCCCCTCTCTGTCACGAGCAGAGCTCATCCTCGGGGAGTCTTGGCGTGAGACTCCCCAGGGCGGGGCAACTCCAAACGCGCGCGTAAAGAGGCAAACGGCCGGCGGCGCCCCTGACAACCCTCCCCAGCCGCACCAGGGGGTTATCCGTCCCGGGGCGCGACCCGAGCGCACTTGCGGGTGGAGCGCCCTCCCAGCCCATCGGCGGCGGCGCCTTCCAGTGGGATCGGCTCTTTCCCGATCCCGGCCTCCTTCTGGAGCATTACTGCTTTGCAGAAGGAGACCAAACCCTACACTCCTCCTCGCCCGCCAGCATTGCCGCGATCAATGTCGGCACAAGGCCGGCGGGGGACAAGGCCTCGCCCGATCCCGTCAACTAGGACTCGACGCTCGGCCGCCCATGCGGGGCAGACTTCCAGCGTGTGTCTGGCCGAGCCCTTCCTAGACAAAAGAGACATCCTGTCCGGTCTCTTCTTGTCATCATCGCGCACAAAACCGTTCGGTTCTAGAACGGCTGATACACCGGCGGTGACAATAACACGATGGATAATGTCTTTGATATTAGCGTGACGGGAAATGCGGCCGGAGCTCTTAGAGTATGAGAAGCCATGATGTCCTTTGCTGTCGACAATCTCTCCGCAGCAACATAAATGCGACGAAACACAGGAAGCACATAAACGAAGGCACGTCGCGATACGGAAAGTCGTATTATTTAATAATGTTCTTATATTGGGCGATGCCAGTCATCATTATTAGCCTTTTGAGGTCCACTGCTGGACGTAAGCCTCCCCTATAGAGCACAGTGGGGGTATGACATACTACGCGTTCACTAGTTCGTGGTCGCCACTCGAGTACCTTTCTACCCCAGTGGTACTCGGTTCGTCGAGCGATGTGGCCTGCCCATCTCAACTTCAGCGTGCTTACCTTGCGGGATTTCGGATTTTATCTCGTAGAGAGATTCCTAGCACAGCCCGTTCCATGGCACGCTGAGCAACCTTGAGCTTCGTCACGAGGGCAACATTCAGAGATCACGTCTCTCGATGGCAGTGCCTTAAGCCACACACGGCACTCTCATTATCCCACAGCTCTTTTAAGTTGGTGCAGAGCGGATCGTCCTATTGTCATTGAAATCACGGATGATACAAACCACATGATGATGATACAAAATGTAAGTGATAGGGGCGGCATTCTAAAGTTTGTGCCCCGCCTAAAAAAAAATGAAGATCCAGGGCTATCCCCCGAGCGCGACGGGTGGCAGGTGCGTTACATCACCTACTGCCCAATCTCAGTGAACCGGGAGAGGGAGTTCACTGCCTCTACGGTGGCGTTGTACGGTCCGTAGCCTCGTACGGAGCCCCCGTTTGATCGCGAGACCACGCGGGGCCTCCAATACCGGGGCCTGGAGTGGGTTATGGCCATCCGTATCGTACAGGGCTACCGTACAGTCCTCCTGCGTTCCTCCCGACTCATCCTCCTGGCCGAGATGAAGAAGAAGGGAAGAGATGACGAAATCTCACCATGTAGAGAAGGGTAATGAGCACAACATCATAGTAAAACTTTTTGATTTACAAAGTGAAGCACAACGGTTACATTGGGAATAAATGCATATGAATAAAATTTGTGGGGTACTATATACATATGTGTTCGTAGAAAGAGTGAAAAATGTTGTAGATGTCATGAACAGGTTTTTTTTAACGTGCAACTTTTCGAATTGAAGTAGTAATTAACTTTTATTTGCCTTGTTTTACTTTAACCACATTTAGACAACATTTCTAAAAACAAAGAACAAGGATTCAACAGAATATCAAAATTATTATTTTAAAAGTCTCAGTGGTCCAGTGGTCGAGCACATGGTTTATGCAACGAGGTCTACTGGAAAAGGAAAAAAGCCCTTTTTCGATACTACTCATGAGTACAGTTTCGATATTTTCTATTTGGTAACGTGTCCCTAGCTACGCCACACGATAATTTGTAAATGGTAGTCAGACCACTCAGACCTAGGGAGAGTTTTGGCGGGACTGTGGAAGACATGACCGTTTTTGCATTATTTTCTCAGATTTGTGTTTCAATTGATATTATTGGATAAAATTCGTGGTATTTTGTTTAATAAGTGTCCGTATATGAGTGCAAATGTGAGGAATGGTGTAAATATCGTGTTTAGTGTGCTCTCCTACAGTGTCGTCAGGACTCCCTCGCAACATCATGCATAAAGTGTCACGACTTTATGTATGATTAGGTTAGGTTAGGATAAGTTAGTTTAGGTTAGTTTTAAGTTTCATCATCATCTTCATCATCATTACTTCATAAAAAAAAAATAACGTCAGACAAGGCAGTATGGCTTAAAAGCTTTAGCCTGTCCAATAATGAACAAATTTAAAAAAATCAGTCCTAGGGACACGACATCGAATCGAACGTATCCATGCAGTACACATGAGTAGAATTGAAGAAAAGTATCGATAGTTCAATGTATCGAGTACTTTTCTTAAAGTCTAATGCACATATGTCACGACATCAATATGAGTCAGCTTATTTGCTGGAGAACAAACATGAATAACTTAAGTAATGAAATATCAATAAACATTTAATACATTTTATTTATTCAATACATAAATTAACAAAATAAAAAACCTTTTGTATATTTTTCTTTTAAAGTGTCGAAAATTTCAATAAAAATATCACAATAAAGCATCCTTATAATAATTTCCATTTGTCTTTTTTCCTCTTATATTTGGGGGGAAACTCCCAAGTTAGGAGTACTTCCTGGAACCTTAGGGAAGGAAAGACATTGAGTTTGATAATTTTGTTGATTAGACGGTTCAGAACTAGAAGGCAGCTTTAAAATATAACTGGATAATTTCTGAGATTTATTCGATATGATACCTATTGAAAAGTACTCATTGAGTAAAAGTATCGAATGCTTAGTATCGAGTACAAAAGTCGCTACTTTTTATTTTACAGCTGACGAAGACAAAGAATCGATACTTTTTTCGTGTCCCTATCGTCAGCTGTCACACGAAAAAAGTGTCGATTCTTTGTGGTATCGTATTCTGTATCATTCAATCCATCCGATGCAGCGATGTATCGAATGGTACAGAGTTCGATACCACAAAGAATCGATACTTTTTTCGTGTCCCTATCGTCAGCTGTCAGCTTGTCAGGCCAGGCAGTCAGAGTCGTCAGATGTTCGAGAGTGGTGTTTTCAAAATTTTGTTGTGCCTACTTACATTGTTAGGAATATAAATAAACTATATCCACCACGTGGAGCAAAGTTTTGACATAATGGGGGAGACGAATAAAAGACCAAATGGACGGGATTCTTCTAAGGGTTTACGAGACCCTATTAAATCTCTAGAAGTGAGTATTATTTTTTATGTTTTACAAGTTGTTGCCGGGCGATCCATACCCGAGGTCTTTCTTAAAATGACAATAACTTTATAAACAGGCATTAGGTTTTAATGAAACTAAGTTTATATAGACCTTCAAGTAAAGCCTCATCGCACTGTGAACTTCGTATGAAAATCTGTTAAGTAGTTTCGGAGACTTGCAGTTTTCTAACGGAGCAACATTCGTGCAACCAAAAAAGTCATATTTTAATTCAAAACATAGTAAAGACTGCATTAGTTTTTCCAGGGCGCTACTTCGAACGGACATAAAAATTAAAAAAACTCGTTTTTCTGTGATATCTCCAATGCAAAAAGAATTATTTTACCTTTTTACTTTAAGTTTTTGTTATTTAGACTTCATATTATTATGTTTATTTTAACCATGCGACGTTACTTGACGCCTTTTTCTACCCGAAGGCTGTGGCTGTTAAGGGGCCGTCCATTAATCACGTGATGTTTTTCTTCATCATTTTTAACGTAGCACCAATTTAAAACTACCCCCTCGCCCCCTATCCGATCCCATCACATGTATTTTTAGAACCTACAAGAAGTCTTAAGATTTTTAGAGTACTATCTGTAATTCATCATCAATCTTGCTGTTCGAGTACTCGAGCGGCTCAGAAGTCGGCATCAGAAAGTTGTGGTATCGATTCTGGGCTCACACCAAACATTATCATCACCAATAACTTTACGATTTTTTTTTCAGAAGCAATGTGTGACAAATATTGATTACTAATATAAAGTTTAATCTGATTTTATTATAAAATTTAGGAGGAAAAAATAAATACATCATGAGGGGGTCAGGGAGGTGTAGTAAGATATCACATATTACACCCCCCCCCCCCCCCCCCCCCTCGTGATATTTCGTGATTTTTGCCAGACCCCTCCCCCCCTTTCCAACCTCACGTGATTAATGGTCGGCCCCTAAGCCTCAACACACCATGTGAATTATATTTATTTTTTATTTGTTTTAGGACAAATGGAAATTGGTTCCATCTTTTTTAGAAGTTAAAGGCTTAGTTAAACAGCACATAGATTCATTCAATTATTTTATTAATGTAGAAATAAAAAAAATAGTACAAGCTAATGAAAAAGTATTTTGTGATTCTGATCCACTCTTTTACATCAAGTATTTAAATGCATATGTGGGAACTCCAGATTTGGTAGAGGGACTTGATGTTAGCAAGCCCACTACCCCTCATGAATGTCGTCTGAGGGACATGACATACTCTGCACCCATTACTGTGGATATAGAGTACATAAGAGGCAATCAAATTGTAATAAAGAATAAACAATTGATTGGCAGGTTAGTATAATTATGTTATTTAAATAATATGCAGGTTTACAGGATAGACTTAAGTTAAAGTATCTTATACTAATATTATAAAGAAGAAAGCTTGGTATTTTGTATGTAATTAATTAATTAACTCAAAAACTACTGAACTGATTTCATAAATTCTTTCACCATTAGATAGCTGCATTCTCCCAGAGTAATATAGGTATGATTTAACCATCATTATCATTGCCATTTTGTTTGTAGGCAGATAACCATGAGGCAGAAAGCTAGTAGTTTACATATTTATTTTGTTATTAATACATCAGTAGGTGACACACACAGTTTGTGGGTGAGACACACTTGATGGATGCATGCAACAGCAGGGGTGTCATACATCACCATATTTCTTACACAAGATCTCCATCTTGGAATAGGGTTATTTTTGAAAACATTTTCCGAGACATGCTGCAAAAATACTTGCTCTTCTCTCTCTTTTCTTTTCAAAACTGCTTCAACCCAAAAAAAATCCTTATGCATGAAATATCAGAGCATTGGGCACAGTCATACTCATTTATTGAGTTCTATTTTTTAATATTTGTATTTTGAATATTGTCTCCAACTATTTCTCTGCAAATCTTGTGATGTGTGACTTAATTAATCTATACTTATATTATAAAGCGGAAGAGTTTGTTTGTTTGAACGCGCTAATCTCAGAAACCGCCAGTCCGATTTCAAAAATTCTTTCACGTGTGTATAGTCCATTTATCGAGGAAGGCTTTAGGCTATATTATATTTTCAAATAAATTAGGGATCCTTACTATAAGTTCAATAATGTAACCCAAGGTGTAAGAAAAAGGCCCAAAAAAATTCTTAAATCGCGAACGCTGCAAAAACTATTGATTATAGAACAAAACAATGTACTACACTTTCACAGATCATATAATTGTCGACAGAAAAGTCCGCGACGCCATATGTCTAACTATTGTAGTTATCGCACAATAAGTACTTTTTTAATTTTTAAAAATAATTCTAACATATTATCAATATCTAATTTTATATATTCCAGAATGCCATTGATGTTAAGATCATCAAATTGTGTGCTAACAGATAAATCTCACTTTGAATTAGCTCAACTCAATGAATGTCCACATGATCCAGGTGGTTACTTCATTATTAGAGGTAAGTGCTGTTACTGTTACAGATAATTATTGACATAATTTATGCATATCATTATTATAGTTAATTTTTTGTATTTTTTTTTTATGGGATAAGAGGGCAAACGAGCAGGCGAAGCAATCAACGCCGCCCATGGACATCAGCAACACATATAGTGTTACTGTTGCGTTGCCAACCTTTAAGGGATTGGGGATAGGAAAGGATGGGGAAAGGGGTGGGCCTCCGGGTACCTCTCTCACCGAACGAAACGCGGCATGAGCCACTTTACGTCGGTCTTCTGAGAGGTGGTGGTATTTCACCGGTCGAACCGGCCCATTCATGCAGCGAACTGCTTGGCTCTACCACTGTAAATAAGGTAGAGTAGGTTGGGTGATTAAAGGTTGTTGAAGGTTAATATGGATATGCCTCCAAAATTTTATTTTAAATTTGTTCCGTAATTTTGTAATTAGGATGAATCTGTGTTTTAGGTGTAAACATACTAATATGATTGTATTAATGTTGACAGTCAAATTATAGAAATTGTACGTGTTGTGGATTAAAAATTGTTTATTCTTGTTTTTGTTCAACATAACATAACTTCACGCCGTTTTCTAACCGAAGGTGTAGGCGGTGGCTGTTAAGCCTCGACTCGCCGTTATGTTTACGTCCCAAATGGAATAGGTGGCGAACCTATTGCCATACCTGGCACAAAGCTTTTCGATAACTTTCGAAATTAATTTTGAAGTCATTGGTGTGTGCCAGCATGCGAACCCGTGACCTCAGGATTCAGAAGCCATGTGCTCGACCACTGGACCACCAAGACTTTTATACCACTCATGTTTTTGTTTCATTATAAATTCTGAATAAAATGGCATGTCCATATTATAATATCATGATGCAAGTACATAAAATGATTCGTACCTACTCCAACCTATGATAATTACACAGACTATATTTAAAATATAGCTTATAATTAATTTGTATGATTTCAGGACAGGAGAAAGTGATATTAATCCAAGAGCAATTGTCTAGGAATAGAATGATAGTTGATGAATTTAAAGGTGCAATACAGTGTCAAGTTACTAGTTCTACACATGAAAAGAAAACTCGAACAAATGTCATAGTAAAAAATGGCAAATACGTCCTTAGACATAATGCTCTGTCTGATGTAAGTGATAATAATAATTATATTATTAGTTTAGCCACAATGGACATAGTTCTGTTTAGTTTACCAAATTAATCAACTAAATTATTAATACATTTATGCCTTGATTTAAATACATAATTTTATCCATAACTTTGCTCCTTTATGTACCCGAGGGTGTAGGCAGTTTAGCCTCGACTCACTGTTATTTTTACTTTACGTCCCAAATGAAATAAGTGGCGCACCTATTGCCATACACCGGGCACAAAGATTTCAGTCATCGATATTTATCACACATAACTTCCGAAAAGAATTTCGAAAAGTCATTGGTGTGAGTCAGGATTCGAACCCACGACTTCTTGATTCGTTTGTCAACTCTTGCTATATGATAATTCTCTTTTAGGATATACCAATTGCAGTAGCGTTTAAGGCAATGGGAATTTGCAGTGACCAAGATATAATTCAGCTAATTGGTACAGATGAAAAAATTATGAATAAAATGGCACCCTGCATTATGGAATGTCATAATTTGAAAATATTCACCCAGAATCAAGCGCTTGCATATATTGGAAGCAAATTAAAAGTTAAAAGGTAAGAAGTTATTGATACTTATACTTCATGCTGGACATAGGCCTCCCTCATAGAGCGCCACAACTGCCGGTCCGCTCAATTTTTTGCCATAATCGCCACGCTTGGCAGGCGGGTTGGCGATCGCAGTAGGCTGTATGGACGGCTGGTGGCGGTATTCTAAGCCGGCGCCACACAGCATACTTATACTTATCACTACCGAATATGAGACTAAAGTACTACTGCTAAGCTTAGGTCCTGAAACTATGCAACAGATTCTGATGCGGTTTTTTTTAATAGATGGAAAGTTCCACCAGGGTGTTTTGCAGTGTCCGACCGAAGGTCGATTTTTGGTCGAAGCCGAAGCCGATTAATCGGAAATCCCCACAACTACTACATTCACACTACTTCATTGTTAAACGCCATAAGAAGGCCTACAAAAAAGTCCCCGATTTTGTATCTCTTAGGGATAATCCACAATGGTCAATATTTCTTAACCAATTACGACTTATAAATTTCTTTATTTACGACGTAACTTTAAACATTACAGGATTGTTCCTCAACAAATTATGTACCTTATATACATTGCGCATTTAATATAAATCAATATCCCTTTGAAGCATATAATTCTAGTGAAAATTTTCGAAGATATTAGTCTATTAATTGAGCATAATAAAATCTAATATTTATTCATTTATTTCTTCTGAGGCGAAACAATGTTCGCCGTGCCTACTTTTTATGGGATAGGAGGGCAAACGATGGTGTCACCTGATGGTAAGTGACCAGCGCCGCCCATGGACTCCTGCAACACATTGCATTGCAGTGTACATTGCAGTGTTACAGTTGCGTTGCCAACATTTAAGGAAGTAGGATAGGAAAGGGATGGAGAAGTGATAGGGGGTCTCCGGGTACCCCTCTCACCGAACGAAACGCGGCATGTGCCACTTTACGTCGATCTTCTGAGAGGTCGTGGTGTTTTACCGGTCGAGCCGGCTTATTCGTGCAGTGAACTGTTTGGCTTTTATTATCTTTTATGTTTTTTATTTAATAGGTTTCAAAGTGGCAATTCCAAGGATCGTACTCCTGTTGACGAAGCTCGAGATCTTCTAGCCACAACTATCTTAGCTCATGTTACTGTTGAAAACTACAATTTCCACGTGAAAGCTGTTTATCTGGCCATAATGGTGAAGAGGGTAATCGAAGCTGAGACAAACAAAGCAACAATTGATGATCCCGATTACTATGGAAATAAAAGACTGGAATTAGCCGGCTCTCTACTGGCTCTGATGTTTGAAGACCTCTTCAAAAGGTTCAATTGGGAGTTAAAATGTATTGCTGATAAAATAATACCCAAAGTCAAGGCTGCACCGTTTGATGTTGTTAAACATATGAGGCCTGATTTAATTGCAAACGGTCTGTTTTCTGCCATATCTTCGGTAAGTAGTAAAATTTAATATGATTAGTTAAATTGTGACGAAAAGTAAACGATAAATAGTTTATTATTCTGTGTCTACTGTTGGATCTCAACAATGTGGTCTTATGATCACGTAAAAGATTAAATACAAACCATTTTATTGCTTATTTTCTATCAAATTTCTTTTGAACAGTTATCATCAAATTCTGTTCTCTCTGCCTACCCCGCAAGGGATTTGGCGTGAAGTTATGTATGTATGTATCATCAAATTCTGTAGTAGAAAGTAAGAGTTTTTTTTTTCAATTAGTAGGTATCGCTGCCACATCTGATATGATAAAGATTGCAGATAACTCACGCAAAGTCCCTTGCGGGGTAGGCAGAGATCCCCAATATCAGTAACAGCAACAACTGCAGGACTGTCTGCCTCATTAGTAAATTATATCCCCTATATTTCTACCATGAGTTGTAATAAAAGCCTCGTCGTCCAGTGGTTAAGCACCTCGCTTCTGAATCAAGAAGTCGTGGGCATGACTCTGGGCTCACACCAATGACATTTCCAAATTCGAAAACTTTGTTTTGCGGTGCATAGCAATAGGTTCGCTACCGATTCTATTTGAAACGTGAACATAACGGCAAGATTAGCCGTTGCCTACACTTTCGGGTGGAAAAAGGTGTGAAGCTATGTTATATTGAAAGCTGAAATGTATGAAGGACCATACAAAAATGTACTTATATTATACTATTCTTTGATATTTCCTCTAGGGTAATTGGACAATTAAAAGATTCAAAATGGAAAGGCATGGCGTGACGCAGGTACTAAGTCGACTTAGTTATATATCGGCTTTGGGTATGATGACACGTGTAAATTCCCAATTTGAGAAGACCAGGAAAGTGTCCGGACCACGTTCCCTACAACCATCGCAGTGGGGAATGCTCTGCCCGTCTGACACGCCCGAGGGTGAAGCGTGTGGTCTCGTCAAGAATTTGGCCTTAATGACACATATAACAACAGAGTGTTCAGAAGAACCTATATCCAGATTGGCACGCAATGTTGGCGTAGAAGATGTTACTAAATTAGTAGGGGCAGAAATCAACCATCCAGCAGTTTATATGGTTTTCCTAAATGGTAATTTATAAATCATTTTAATGGCAACACTGTAAGGTATTTTTACAATTACCATACAATGTTGCCATACTGGCATGACTTCCGAATGTTGTGTGTGATAATATCGATGTCTAAGAAAATAGTTCAAGTTCAGCAATGTATAAAATATCGCTAAATTTATCCAGCATGTCATGACAATAAAATTGTTAACGAACATACCGTGGAGTGTTAAGGTTACAGGCCAACAATATAATTAATATTGCTATTGCTATTTTTTTTTTATTTAACCTCACCTATGTTTAAACACCAGCAATTTTTTAATTCCACATGATGAATGGCTTAAACTATTGCCTTAATAGTTACAACTTATTATGCTTTCAGGTAACATTTTGGGAGTAACAAGACAATACAAAAAGCTTATAAGAGTGTTTAGAATGTTCCGAAGGAACGGGCTCATTTCGGAATTCGTCTCTATTTATCCTAACCATAAACAGAGAACTGTCTACATTTGCAGCGACGGCGGTAGACTTTGTAGACCGTACATCATTGTGGAGAAGGGACATCCATTAGTCCAGCAGTCGCATATTAACGAATTAAATAAAGGACAAAGGAAATTCCAGGACTTTCTCAACGACGGTCTTGTGGAATATTTAGATGTGAACGAGGAAAATGACAGTCATATAGCTACATACGAATGTGAAATTAATCCTTACGTTACGACTCATCTAGAAATTGAGCCGTTCACAATTTTAGGTGTTTGTGCTGGTCTAGTGCCATATCCCCATCACAATCAGAGTCCTAGGAACACTTACCAATGCGCTATGGGGAAACAAGCGATGGGTAAATATTTTAAATCAATATTTTTATTGTGTTTCCTTATTGTTTAAGATATTGTTCAAAGGTCAAAATAAAAACTTTGTTGTTGTTGTTGCAGGAACCATTGGCTATAACCAAAAAAATAGAATAGATACCCTTATGTACAATTTAGTTTACCCTCAATGCCCTATGGTTAAAACGAGGACAATTGAACTGACCAATTTCGATAAACTACCAGCTGGACAAAATGCTACAGTAGCTGTAATGAGCTACAGTGGTTATGATATAGAAGATGCTTTAATTCTTAATCAAGCTTCAGTAGACAGGGGGTTCGGCAGATGTCTTGTATACAAAAGCGCTAAAACCACTATGAAGAGGTACAGCAATCAAACTTCGGACAGGATTATGGGGCCGTCGAGAGATGCGTCTACTGGTAAAGTCATAAAAGCCCACGATATCTTAGATGCTGATGGGATAGCATCTCCGGGCGAAATGGTCGAGAATAGACAAGTGCTAATTAACAAGCAAATGCCTCCAGTGACGCTTAATCCGGTCACTCAGGACCAACCACAGCAGGTTGACTACATAGATGTTCCGATCACATACAAAGGACCGGTTGAATCTTATGTTGAAAAAGTTATGGTCTCGTCGAACTCTGAAGACGCATCTCTTATAAAAATATTATTAAGGCAGACTCGAATTCCAGAAATAGGTGATAAATTCAGTTCCAGGCATGGCCAGAAAGGTGTCACCGGTCTGATTGTGCAACAAGAAGATATGCCTTTCAACGATTACGGCATCTGTCCGGATATGATCATGAACCCACATGGATTTCCTTCTAGAATGACAGTTGGCAAAATTATCGAGTTGCTGGCGGGAAAAGCTGGCCTCGTGGAGGGCAAATTTCACTATGGTAATTTACAATTCCATTTAGCAATTCAAACTCTAAAATTAACTAGTGCACGCGCAGAAAAAGTAAATGATTACAAAACAGCTCGACAGGTGAAATACCACGACCTCTTAGAATATCGACGTAAAGTGGCTCTTGCTGCGTCTCGCTCGGTGAGAGAGATATCTGGACGCCAAACACCTTTCCCTCTACCCTTCCAATATCCCACTATCTACCGATTCTATATCCCATTGTAAGGGCCGGCAACACAACTGTAACACTATATGTGTTCAGTTGTTGAAAAAAAATCCAAGGCACTCCTCTATTGGTTTAGAACTGGAACTCGATTGAGCAGATCGTTGGTTCTGTGCTGACAATTTCAAATTTGACCAAAATTAGTTAAAAAACGCTTATTCCTTGTGATATAAAACAGAATCCCACCCATAGCATTCGCAGGCCACACTAAGAAACTTTTTTTTTCAGGTACTGCATTCGGTGGCTCGAAGGTACATGATTTATGTGACGAATTAGAGAAACATGGATACAATTATCACGGCAAAGATGTGTTCTATTCCGGTTTGACCGGAGAACCTTTAGAGGCTTACATATATTCGGGTCCAGTAAGTACATACCATCTTTGTTTGATATTTTGGATAGTTGGATAGTAGTTCTATATAAATTATAAGTAAGTTATAGTATATCAGTAGGATGATTTTATTACTATGGATAACCATCAAAAAGTATTTTACATAATATTAGCAACTAACCAATCATCATGCATCGCCTCAAAATTATCCTAAAGTGATATTAGTGATAGAGAAATATGGTATTATTTATAACATAACTTCACGCCTTTTCCTGCCCTAATGTGTTAAGCCAAGGCAGTGTCTGTTAACCCTCGACACGCCGTTATTTTTACGTCCCAAATGGAACAGGGAGCGAACATATTGCAATACACTGGGCACAAAGTTTTCAGTCATCGATATTTATTACACATAACTTCCGAAAACAATTTCGAAAAGTCCTTTGTGTGAGTCAGGATTCGAACCCACGACTTCGTGATTCAGAAGCGGGTTGCTCGACCATTGGACCACCGAGACTTTTTTTATTTATAATTTACGTATTATTATCGATAATTGTGCAGGTGTATTACCAAAAGTTGAAGCATATGGTGCAAGACAAGATGCACGCCCGCGCGCGAGGACCCCGCGCCGTCCTCACGCGGCAGCCGACCGAGGGACGATCCCGAGATGGCGGTCTGCGGCTTGGTGAGATGGAACGAGATTGTCTCATCGGCTACGGCGCTAGGTAAGTGTTTTGTATGATCACGTTTTTATTTGGGTAGGCAGCGACTGGTACGCCATGGTGTCAAGTTACATATTTAGTTTTATTGATCACACATAACTACCGAAAAGTCATTGATGTGAGGTAGATTCGATCCTGCGACTTCTTGATTCGAAAGCAGGTGTGCCTTTTCGTATTTTGTTGTGAAATAGAAAATGTAGGAAGGAATTTGTATTGGCACCTCTCTCTCCCTTTTTATATAAAAAACGTAATTGCATCTCTTTCTTTCTTCACATACTTATACATGCCTCTCACCTGTCGCTCGATCACACTTTTTGCAACACATTCAGTAGCTTAGTCAATTAAGTAGGAAACCTACGGAAATGGCATGACAACTTAATTCACGTCGTCATCTAGCCGCTAAACATGGCGATATTAGTGAATCTCTGAAGCCGCTGGACCGATTTTAACAGGACTTATTTGCTGCATTATTGCCTCCGAGGCGAAAGAAAGTCGCCGTGTCAGCTAATTGTTCATAATAGAACAATATGTCCCGTCCGTGTGAAAAAAGCGAATGAGCTTACTCGTAGTAACGAAATATGCAAACATACTTAAGTTAACATAACTTCAAGCCTTTTTCTACTCGAAGGTGTAGGCAGCGGCTGTTAAGCCTCGTCTCGCCGTTATGTTTACGTCCCAAATAGAATAGGTGGTGAACCTACTGTCATACCGGGCACAAAGGTTTCAGTCATAGATATTTGTCACACATAGCTTCCGAAAATAATTTTGAAAAGTCCATCACGTAGACAACCGAGACCTTTCTTTTTACGTGAGAAAATTCCTTATGTCCCACACTACCCCCCGCCTGGGGACGGCCGGGGGTAGTGTGGGACTCCCAAAGCAGTAAGTTGCAATCCGATCCTAAGGCTACACACTAAAACCTCGCGGCGGCCTTCCTCCGGCGTTAGGGTGGTCCAGGATACGGTTAACCCCTCTGTTACGAGAGGGACTCATCCTCGGGGAGCCACTTCGGCGTGAGGCTCCGGCCGCGCGCTGTAAATAGGCGCGGGTCGGAGACGCCGCAACCTCCAGACCACCGAGACCTCACTGTCTGTCCCGCCCCCAGCATGCTGCTGATGGAGCGGCTGATGCTGGCGTCGGACGCGTTCAGCGCGGACGTGTGCGGCGCGTGCGGGCGGCTGGCGGCGCGCGCGTGGTGCCACGCGTGCCGCTCGTCGGCCGCCGTGTCCAGCATCGAGCTGCCCTACGCCTGCAAGCTGCTGTTCCAGGAGCTCACCTCCATGAACATCGTGCCGCGCCTCACGCTCGACAAGTACTCCTGAACCTGACTGCGCCACCATCTAACGTTATTAATTCTAAGATATTTTCGTTTGTTTAGTTTAGACATTAGATTACCTTTTTATAAATAAATCTCATTTATTTGACTATTTGTTTTTTTTTTATTCTCGCAGCGTATGAACCTCTTTAGCTGATATCCATCTTTAATCTTTGTAATTGCCGTTTGTAGTTCTCGTTTCCCCTAATTGAAAGAGACATTCGAGCGGTTTGATCTTGACTTTATTAAACACTTTATTATATTAGTGTAACGGTTTCGAACCCGGCACCTCTTTTGAAATGTTCACGTTTCTAGAGATGTAAATAAAATTCTTTCGTATTTCTTTAGTTATTCCGATAAAAATGGTTAGACAGATAAAAATAAAATGAAAAACAACAAAATATTGTAAAAAATTAATTTATCCTCAAAAAAATGTAATTTCAAAAATCATGATTCTTAAATTAATCTTAACATTTTAGCACTAGCCTTGGTGAAAATAAATATCGTCCACAATAGGACTAGTACGAACACATAGAACATGCCACTGTAGGACAACATTCTGAATATGAAGTATCCTATGGTGAGCCACACGACGAACGCGTGCGAGCCGAGACTTCGGAAGGAGAGGCGCGGAGACAACTCCTGGCGTACAATGTTCTGATGGTTACTAGAGTCCTTCACATAAGTCTGTATAGTGCACGGTTGTTGCAACACTTCACGCGCTATATAACCCCACAAATCATCCCTCCTCCATAATCTTGTGAACTGGTCCCCATACTGAAACATAAACAAACATGCAATAAAATATAATGAATGCTGCGAAAGTATGGATACTATTTGCTATTGAATGGTGTTAAAGATATTACGTATCGTCGTCTTCAATACTGGGCTGGTGGAAGCGTTCTCGGCCTGACCCAGATTTGATGACTATAATATTTTTTTATTACCGTTCTTTAGCCAACTGCTGTATTATGGACTCTTAATTCTAACCAACTTACTTACCAAAGCTTGGTAAGTATCTCTCAAAATTACATAGTATAAAACAAAGTCGCGCCCTTGTATGCTTAGATCTTTGAAACTACACAATGGATGTTGATGCGGTTTTTTTTAATAGATAGAGGGTGTCAACGGGGTGGTTTTTATCTATAATTCATGTAAAAGCAGTAAAGAAATAGTGATAAATCCAAATTTCTTCGGGGATAGTGCAAATTCGCGAATCTACCATACGTAAAGACCGCGTATCTGCAATCGTCCAGTTTTACAGAAAAAGGTTATAACTTAATAACTTTATTAGTTCAATGATCACGCTCATTTTGATTGGCTTCAGATTGGTCGAAATGAGAACTCGTGTCAAGGCGGTGCCGCGGTGGCAGCCTATCAAGATTTTGCGAGATTTGCCCGCCTATACTTTAGTTGGCTACAATTGTCACATATGCGGAATTATCCAGTGCTAGTTCCGCGGATTTGCACTATCCCCGACGATTTACTTCTCTATTACTGTCGGTGCGGAACGAAGTTCGCCGGATCAACGAGTTATCTCTAAAACAATGATGAATGAATACTTACAATTTCGTTCAGTCTTGATGCTATTTGATACAGAATTCTAACTAAAATGGTACTTTCGTATGTTGTAATTGGCATTAGATCCGGATCACCCATGTATAGTACAGCTGTAGGTTTACTGCGAAGCTGAAATCATTGTTGATTAATATATTACTAATATTATAAATGCCAAAGTTTGTCAAAATATTTTGATGTTTTTAATTACTCAATCAAGGGTTAAATGTTGAACAGAATTAGATAAACTTATATGTAGTAAGAATAAATAAATTCATTACAATATGTACAGTTAAAAGTACTAGCTGAAATCAAATTTCTCCTCATCTCGGTCTGCTGGCAGCGTGCCCAGAAGGCTGGCCGCATTGCCACGCTGAATGGCAATGCTAATCCTCTGTGCGAAGAATAAACCAGCTCTCTGTTCATTCGAGCTCTTGATAAGTCTCTTTTAGATAATATCTTTATAGAATTAAATTGGTATATATAAAGTGATATTTTTTAGATGCTTTGTTTTTCTAAAATTTATGCGGCTTTTGAAATTTAATTACATTCAATTTATAATTAAAATTCCAGTCAAGCAATATTACGGTATCTATCCAAATTGTTTTTAAAGCAACTAATTAGGAAAAGCTTGTCAAAACGCAATATATTCAATGGATTCCTAATTTTAATTAGTAGAGCAGATGCACCAAACTCCATGATTGGGCAGGCTAGATCGGTAAATGCTGCGTTTCTTTCGGCCCCCATTTTTAATTATTTCCGATTTTCTATTCAATTTTAAAGGCGTTTGTTGTCCGTTTCCTTGTATACCTCTTGTCTTATAACAATGAAAATCAATACTTATACTTGACAGTAAATTTATAATTACCTTGTTAGTGATTGATGAAGGAAAACTGGTGGAATTCACAAAAGATGAATGTTCCAATGAACTATCATCAACTGCAGTCTCCGACGAGTGTAAGGAGTTTTCGCTAAACTATAAAAACAATAGTTGTATTGATTAACTTAACATAACTTCACGCCTTTTTTACAGAGAGTGTAGGCAGCGGCTGTTAAGCCTGGACTCGCCGTTATGTTTCCATCCCAAATGGAATAGATTTTCTTTCGCAAAGTCATTGGTGTGAGCCCGGATAGGAAGGAACCCACGACTTCTTGATTCAGAAGCGGTGTGCTCGACCACTGGACCACCGAGACATTAGTTGTACAATTGTATTGATTAAATTATTAATATTGCTTATGATTTAAGTAATTATTACATATCACAACTTATGCCACAGCTACTAAAGGCTGTGGCTGTGAAGTCTCAAATCGCCGTTATGTTTACATCCCAAATGGAATAGATGGCGACCCTATTGCCATACCGGGCCCAAAGTTTTCAGTCATGAGTAATTATTAAGATAGATATAGCTGCTTACCCCAAATATACTTGAAAAATGATGGATACTGGTGCCTAAATACGTTGGTACCTTCTTGCATTCCTCTAATAAGACGCCATCTTCATCTTGAAAGCCGATCATAAAGAAATTTTTAATACCGCCCCATACACCTAAAAAAAGTAACCTGACTGTATTTCCTCATTTATTTTACGCCTTTTACTACCCGATAGTGTAGATAGCAGCTATCAAGCTTGCACTCGCCAAATTTTTACGTCCCAAATGGAATAGGCGGCGCTACCTATTGCCATAAATCAGACACGATATTGTCAGTTAATGCTATTTATCACCATAGGTCGTAGAGGATAATATGGATATGCCTCTGGAATGTTTTAATTAGCATAAATTTGTGTTTAAGGTGAAAAACGTATTAATATAATTATTATTTTATTCTTATTAATGTTAACAATCAAAAAATAGAAATTGTATCGAAATTAGGAATGAGGCATATCCATATTATAATATCTTGATGCAAGTACATAAAAATTACTGTACCTACTCTGATCTATGTTTATCGTACGTTTAATATCATTTTCGTTTATTTTATTAACGTTTAATTTATATACTGGTTAGTATATAAAATAAAACCAGTGATGGTGTTATCTTTACGCCTTTGGTACCAAAAGCTAGCTTTGAGGTAAAACAAGACATTCAGCAACACAAAGTATTGCTATAGTAAAGGTTTACAAGAATGATGATATTTTTTAAGTAAGAAATATACTCCAATAATATCCCATCTTAATCATATTATTGGACATATCAGTTCATTTATCTGAATTTATATATTAAGTGTCACCTAAGTGAGATTGGCAAGCTGGTGTAAAGGGACTAACGCCGCCCATGGACACCAGCAACACATATACTGTTACAGTTGCGTTGCCGCCCTTTAAGGAAGTAGGATTGGAAAGGTGAGGGAAGGTGGTTGGGTCTACGGATACCTCTCTTACCGAACGAAACGCGGTACGAGCCACTTTACGTCGGTGTTCGGAGAGGTCGTGGTATTTAAGAGTAAACTAGCACTCGAACAGTACCTTTCTTACGTAGATTCAATCTATTATTGAACTCTTGTACATTATTTTCGGCTATTAATCTCGCAGACATTATTCGTCTGAGGAACTCCGATGTAAATTGTCTGCCACTCTCACCCCATATAGGTTCGTATTCGTAATTAGCTGATAGGTTCAGCTCTGATATGGCCTGCTTTGCAATGTTCACCCACTTGTGTAATGGCACTCCATTGTATGTATAACTGAAAAAAATAATCTTATTAATCACTATATAAAGTTCCATCAGGTATTTAATATTGATTTTCATTTATTACTAGCTAACCTGGCGAACTTTGTTCTGCATTCAAAGTAATATTTACAACGTTTACAATTAATGTTCTAAATCTCGAATATTATCACTTTTTCTTTACCTATTATATTATATATGAATTATATTTGACGGGCCTCGTGGCGCATTGGTAAAACTACCGGCTGCAGTACTGAGGTCGGGGGTTCGATTCCCACCCGAGCACAAATATTTGTGACAAACATGAATATTTGTGCGGCGTCTGGGTGTTTTTCTGTGTATTATAAGTATGTACATATTTACAAAAGAAAAGTATATATGTATTAGTATCCGTTATCCAGTATCCATAGCACAAGCATTTAGTTGCTTAGTTTGGAACTGGAGGGCGCTGTGTGATTTGTGTCCAAGATATTATTATATTTACCAACACTACATATTAAAAACATCTATTAAAAATTGGTTGCGTAGTTTTATATATTTCAGCATATAAGGAGAACGCGTGTAAACAAGTTACCTGATATTAGAAGGGCCACACGGATGGAGCCGGGGCTAGGACTAATTAAACTTTAGTAAATTATTTTTGTGATATTTCATTATTATGTTTTCTACCGGATAATATGGGGACGTTTAAACTATGTACGATAGTTAGGCAATTGTAAAGTACATAAAATAACCTACTACTTACCTCTGTTCCAAACTACTGTTGCTGTAATTAAAGTCCATAAATAAATAAAATAAAATAAAAAAAATAAAAAAGCCTTTATTTAACCTTCACACATAAAACTAACTCACATTTACATATAACTATATATTTATTTTACTAAAACTAAAACTAAATAAACTTAATCTGTAAAACTTATTTCTATTTATTTTATTAATAGTATATTAATATTTTCTGTAGTTAGTTCTTCTTTTTTTTTTTTTTTTTTTTTTTTTTATTATTATGTTTACTACTTATTCTTTGAGGTTCCCTGTTGGGTAAAGGCCTCCTCCAAAGACAACCAATTTTCTCTGTCCTGTGCCATTTGCCACCAGTTGAGACCAGCTACTTTTTTTATCTCATCATCCCATCGGGTTGAGGGTCTTCCTCTCTTTCTTTTTCCTTGCGGTCCTTTCCACATGGTTGTAATGTAGGTCCATCTCTTGTCAGTAAGCCTAGCTACATGGCCAGCCCACCTCCATTTGGATTTCATTGCAAAGCTCAAGGCATCAGTGGCTCTTGTTATTGCTCTTATTTTAGTGTGCCGGATCTTATCAAGTTTTTTTACCTTGAGCATGCTTCTCTCCAATCCTCGTTGGCAGGTCAAAATTTTGTGCTTGGCTCTTGAGGTGAATTTCCATGTTTGGCACCCATAAGTCAAACACGGTAGTAAGCAAGAGTTCATAATTTTAGTCTTTAGGTCTATGGCCATGTTACTTTTAAAAACATCTTTTAGACTCCAATATTTGTTCCATGTTCGCTGCACTCTTCTTTCGATCTCTAATTCGTTGTTGCCCTTTTCAAAACTGATTGTTTTCCCTAAATATATATATTTCTCTGCATATTCTAGTGGATTTCCATTGATCTTTAGTGGTTTTTTGAAACTGTTAGTCATAATCATAGTTTTAGTGAGGTTAATTTCTAGTCCTACCTTGGTGCTTGCTGATTGTAGATCTTCAATCATGAGTTGCAGTTGTGAGCTGGACTCAGATAATATCACTATGTCATCCGCGAAACGTAGGTGACTCAGAAAAGCTTCTTCTACAGTAATTCCTAGTTTGTCCCAGTTGAGCTTGTTCATGACACTTTCTAGCACAGCTATAAATATTAGTGGTGATAAAGGGTCACCTTGTCTCACCCCTCTCTTTATTTCAAAGCTCGGGCCCAGTATGTCTAGCTTTATTCTGCCCATGTTGTTGTTATACATATTTCGGATCACCTTTATATATATTTCGCTTACTGCCTGTTCTTTTAAGCTTCGCCAAACGCTATCGTGAGCGACCGTGTCGAAGGCCTTTTGGTAATCAATAAATCCGAGATAGAGTGGTCTCCGCTGTTCCCTATATTTCTCTATTATTAGCTCTAAGGTATGTATATGGTCTATCGTAGAAAAACCTTTACGGAAACCAGCTTGTTCTACAGGTTGTCTTGCTTCGATTATAGTGCTGAGTCTGGAGTATATAATTGATGAGAAAAGCTTGTACAGAGTTGGTAGTAGGCTTATCGGTCTATAGTTGCCTATATCTTTTGGGTCTCCTTTCTTATATATTAAAATAATGTTTGATTCGGACCATTGTACAGGTGTTTCAGAGCATTGTAATATCAGACTGAATAGTTCGGCGAGTGGTGTGGCCAGTACATTATGAGCTGCTTTTAAGGCTTCATTGGTTATGTTGTCTGGGCCGGGGGATTTTTCAAGTTTCAGTCTTTTTATTGCATCTATGACTTCAATTTCATTAATAGTTTCTCTGTTATCTTCGTTCATTTGTTTAGAGTGGCTTTCCTTTATGTCTATACTTTTTATAGTGTTTTTATTTTTATGTGTAGTTAGTTGACTTTTATTGCTATATAGGTTCTTGTAAAAATTAGTTGCTGTGTTTATTATGTCTTTTCGGTTGTTTATGTCTTTGCCAAACTCTTTTAAACCTTCTATCCAGGTTTTGCTTGTCCTGAATTCTTTGAAGGCCTTTTTTGTGCTGCCTGTGAGGATTAGATGTCTTTCTAATGTGCTTTGTCTGTATGTAGAATAGTCCATTCTTATATATTTATTTACTAGCTTGTAGAGTGCGGAAAGCTCGTTTTTCATAGATCTCGATTTGTTTTTAGTTTTTTGTAGTTCCTTTCTTCTATGTATAAGTGATAAAGTACGATCCGATAGTATCTTGTGTCGTCTTTGTTCCTTTTCTTTTGCTAAGGCGGATTTTAAGCTTGTGTTGATTGCATTTGTGATGTTATCGTAAAGGGTTTGTACTGAGGTGTTTTCAGATTGCCTGAATATCATTCCTGATAATATTTTCCTGTAATTAGCTATTTCTACTTCAGATTTTAGTAGGTTTTCATTCCTAGTACTGTAGTCAGTTCTACTTTTTTTTATTTTTGTTAGTTTTACTTTAGATCTTATTAACCTATGGTCTGAGGGGTAGTTTAAGTGCATAGTACTCATATCTTGGAACAATCTCGGTTGGTTTGATAGTATATAATCTATTTCATTTTTAGTTCTTCCATCCGGAGAGCGCCATGTCCATCTTCTACTTAATTTCTTTTTAAAACACGTGTTTATTATAGTCAGTTTATGCTCTAATGCGAAATTTACTAACCTCTGACCTCTTTCGTTCCTTGTCCCGCTCCCGTATCGCTTTGTTACTAAATGTTCTCCTTTCTTAGGAAGCCCAATCTTCGCATTGAAGTCTCCCATAAGTATGACATTTTTGTGAGTGGTATCTAGAGCTTTGGCAATTGTTTGGTAGAATTCTTCAATTTCTTCGTCCCTTGCAGCTTCTGTTGGTGCATACACCTGTATAATAGTGACTAAAAAGCCTTGAATATTCATATTTAGTACACCGACTCGTTCCGTCAACCCCGTAAAGCTCTCTATGTTGCTTTTGTGTGCTTTGTTTACTATAAAACCTACTCCATACAGGCCCGGCGTGTGACCTACGTAGCAAAATATAAAGTTTTTATGTTCTTGTATGTTAGTGCCTAGTCGTCTTGTTTCTGATATTCCTATAACATCGTATTTTGTTTCTTGTATTGCTTCCTCTAACTCTAACAGGCGTTCGTATGACGATAAGGATCTAGTGTTGTAGGTTGATATGTGTAAATATTGTGGATTTTCTTTGTTTCTTTTCTTAACCTGAATCATTGTGGGGTCTATTTTTGGAGGGTGGTGGTCTAGTACTCCCACGGGGACCAGCCGGGTTGGGAGACTCGTTTGGTGTTGTATTATATTTTGTGGTCCTTCTGTAATTCCTTTCTTATTAGTATTGTTATATTTCGATGTTGTATTCCGGCGGCCTCCCGTGTTTCGTTGCTACTGTGGTGGTGTGGTGTTGCCTCGTTTTTGGAAGTACTTATTCATAGTATTTATTTTGTAAGGCTTCCGGTTGCCTTCCTCCAAGTTTGGAGAGTCTGAGGATACTCTTTTTCTTTTCTCGCTCGGTTTTTCTTTAACTATTAATTGGTCGTAATTAATATAAGCGAACTTTCCTTTCTCTCTCACTTCTTTAAGCTTTGGCAGTAGTTCTTTCCTTCTAATGAGTACTTCTCTAGGAAAGTCTTCAGTGGCATATATGCCCTTTGGGAAATTCTTATTATTTTTCAGGAGGTAATGTCGTCTCCACTCAAGCGTCACAGAGATTAAGATTGGTCTGTTGCCCTTATTAGTACTCTTCCCTATTCGGTAACATTTGCCTAGTTCCCATTTGTCCCACTTTTCTTGTCCTGCCTGTTCACTGTGTTTGTTGAGACTTTCTAAGGTCAGTTCCATCAGCTCGCTGTTATTTTCTTCTACTTCAGGTATCCCATGAAGAATCAGATTTTTATTCCTTGCATCTTTCTCTAATGTGTTTATTTTAGTCTTCAAATTGTTTATTTCTTCTTTTAGCTTCTGATTTTCAATGGTGAGAAGTTTCATTTTTTCTTCTATAGTTTTGTTTAAACTATCAGTCACCTTTTTCGTTATTAATTCTCCTTGTTTAGACATTTCTTTCGTTATTTTTGTTAGTATAATGTTCATATCTAATTCCATTTTTAATTAAATATATTTCAAGTGGAAGTAAAAATTTCGCTCAGCCAGTCCAGTAAAAGGTGTTCTTACTTTTGGTGTTACTTCTGTATCCAAGGTAGTAGATTATTCGTTGTTTTGAACGCAACTTTTATTTACTATGTTGGCACACTGTAATTAGATTTTCACAGGATTACAATTTTTAAACAAAATGACGGTTATACCCCCTGTTGTCTCGGTGTTTTTGCTTAATTTTTGCACTTTATATTGAAAATCGCTAGTGTTTTTATAATATTTTGGTACACTGTCACACAGATATTAGACTTATTGTTTATTTTGTAGTCAATTATCACTTTTTCTAATTTTAATTTGTAAAATATAGAGGACAGTTGAACAATGGTCTATGTTGATGAGAGGCCGGAAACGGAATCGCGTCTGGGTGTTTTTCTGTGTATTATAAGTATGTACATATTTACAAAAGAAAAGTATATATGTATTAGTATCCGTTATCCAGTATCCATAGCACAAGCATTTAGTTGCTTAGTTTGGAACTGGAGGGCGCTGTGTGATTTGTGTCCAAGATATTATTATATTTACCAACACTACATATTAAAAACATCTATTAAAAATTGGTTGCGTAGTTTTATATATTTCAGCATATAAGGAGAACGCGTGTAAACAAGTTACCTGATATTAGAAGGGCCACACGGATGGAGCCGGGGCTAGGACTAATTAAACTTTAGTAAATTATTTTTGTGATATTTCATTATTATGTTTTCTACCGGATAATATGGGGACGTTTAAACTATGTACGATAGTTAGGCAATTGTAAAGTACATAAAATAACCTACTACTTACCTCTGTTCCAAACTACTGTTGCTGTAATTAAAGTCCATACTGTTATTCAATCCGGAACCGGTGTCCGTTATCCCTTGTTCCAGATTACGTAATATAGGCACGAGGTGCGGTTGTGAAAATACCTGTGAATTCAAATAACTAAATGAAATCAATTACGCTTCGCTTACGCTTTTTCTCCAGTGGCGAACCAGTCGAAGTAAATGTAAGAATGTCCGTTGAACGTTGACTAAGCAGGTACACAATGGTACTGCGAACAAATTGACCTTATTCTACGAGACTTCACTCCATTGCAGGCTAGCTAGTGTATAATAATTACCAATATGTACTGTTTTTAACATAACTTCACTCTTTTTTCTACCCGAAGATGTAGGCAGTGGCTGTTAAGCCTCGACTCGCCGTTATGTTTACGTCCTAAAGGAAATAGGTGGCGAACCGATTGCCATACACCGGGCGCAATGTATAGTTATCTATATTTATCATGTATAACTTCCGAAAAGAATTTTCGTGAATCCTTAATTCGTGAATTATTCGCGTCGATTTTCGTGGAACCCACGACTTCTTGATACACAAGTGCTTGACCACTGAACCACCGAGACGTAACTGTTTTTTAATTTAAAAAAAATAAGAATCAAAATAGCATAAATCTATAATATTAAGCAAAAAAATAAACCAATACCTTTCCTAATCTGAACAACATTACTGCGTTTTTGTATGAAGTCAAGTCCAACCTCATAAACCTTGGTAGGACAAGTTGTAAGATACAAGTGTATGACGGATAATTTTCAGCAATAAACTGAGCAAAACTTTCATCCAGACTATTCGAATTCACGTCCTCCAGATTGTTAATACCAGCAGGATGCCTAGAAACACCATCAATACATGTGTAAATAACTTGTGATTAGAAGAAAGCCAAGTTCACATGTCAGGATCCAGAAATATAGACACATAGGAGTCCAAACAGGCTTTGCCATAGTATTCTTGTACATCATAATAAACTATGTTAATCTTAGTTTTCTTTTCTGCCACTGGCTGCGCTAGAATTTCGGACGCACAAATGATTACGTACGTACGTACGATTACATATTATTATTACACGTAAACACGCGTTAAAAAGTTACATAAATCAAAAAAAGCGGGAAAACAATCTGAATTAACATAATAAATAATTTAACTGTCAACGACGACAAAACTTCCCGCGTAAAGAGTTGCACGAGTGCTTGTGGAAGGATGACGCCCTCTACCGGCGAGGGTTCTTTACTCTTAGTGGAGACCATTTCTTCATCATTACGTTGAGACTCCTGACAGAAACCTTAAAATCCAACGAGTATGACAAGATATATGAAAGTCAAAGAGGACAGATCAGAAAATTTATTCGACGTATCAAAGCATCGTTCTTTGCCGCTTTTATCAAGTTGTTAAATTATTTTGATAGAAAATAAAGTACATATATGAAATACCTGTCCTGTGAAATGGTATTGTTGACATATCTCCATGGCTGTATGAAGCTCAACCAAAGTTCCATTACAAGTCTGAATGAAGCGTCCAGAGGCCATGTGGTCACCAGATGTTTGATGTAGTGATATGCACGAACACACATTATTTGCTTCGCATATTTCCTCAATGCTGAGGATCGAACAGCTGGATCTGATAAATGTTTAGCGGAGAACGAGTGGATATGTTTGACTAAAACCCTCACTGTTCTGACTCGTTCAGGACTTGAACATAACACTTGATAGCTATTTTGATAAAGCTGAAAAATAATTCGATTTTTTTTTCATTTTTTAGTCGCCGGGTTTCATTTCCGGACCATTTCACAAATATTTATCTGGACATCAATATGTATATTATGGGGATGGGGGAGATGTATGACTGTGGATGAAGCAAAAGAAGTGTGTCAAGATTGTAGCTTGTGGAAAGGCAAAGTCTCTGCCTACCCCTATGGGATACAGGCATGAGCTTAAGTAAGTATGTAAAATATTAGGATATAGTAGCATAAATATATGAAGAGTCAACCTCGAAATATCACGACATCTAGGAATAACGTCGTAAAATAGCATATCGTCGGGGATAGTGCAAATTCGCGAATTTACCATACGTAAAGACCGCGTATCTGCAATCGTCCAGTTTTACAGAAAAAGGTTATAACTTAATAACTTTATTAGTTCAATGATCAGGCTCATTTTGATTGGCTTCAGATTGGTCGAAATGAGAACTCGTGTCAAGGTGGTGCCGCGGTGGCAGTCTATCAAGATTTTTCGAGATTTGCCCGCGAAAAATTTAATTGGCTATAATTGCCACAGACGCGGAATTATCCAATGCTAGTTCCGCGGATTTGCACTATCCCCGACGATATGTCGTGATTCGTTAGGGGCGCGAGGTATCCGCAAAAACAAAATACATACACACATTACTTCACACCAAATCAACCAAAGGTATTTTTTTTTTGGATAGGAGAGCTTGGAGCATGCGTGTCACCTGATGGTAAGTGACCAGCGCCGTCCATGGACACCTGCAACACGTATAGTGTTACAGTTGCGTTGCCGATCTTTAAGGGCGTAGGAAGGGAAAGTTTGGGGAAGGGAGGTAGGCCTTCGGGTACCTCGCTTACTGAACGAAACGCGGCATGAGCCACTTTATGTCGATCTTCTGAGAGGTCGTGGTACTTCACCGGTCGAGCCGACCCATTCATGCAGTAAACTGCTTGGCTCTACCACTGTAGAGAGAAAAGAGCACCATGCGCGATTCTTTAGCCTCACGCCTCGATTTTCAAGGCTCCTAACATCATCTTCCTCCAAAACTCGTTCTATGTGGTCATGGAAGGTGTGTCATGTTCGTCCTCAACTACCACATCAGCTTTAAAAAAATAAATACAAGATATTATAACTAATAATTAAATACCTCCATGTTTCTAATATTAAATTGTTCAACAGTCATCCATATATCAATGAACATTTGCAGTACTGATTCTGAACGCCACACTTCGTTGCGGGTTTGATTCTGTGCACTGTGCTGATTAGTTATGGTACTCCCTGACAGATCTTGTATTAATAACAGAGATGGCGAGTATAGGGGCCTGAAATATCAGAAAGATGATATGATCAAGAAGGTATTATACGGAACCAATATAAGAATTATTTTCATAGTGAAAAGGATATCTTAAAATTTATTTTGGTCTAAAATATCACTATATTTCACACTTATATTAGCGATGGCTTACAAATTATAGGTTCCAAGCATTTATTACATTGGCAAAATTCTTTTATTATAATTTTATTTTTATTAAAATTCAATCGTAGGAAAGTCAAAACTGTACATTAAATATTATTTGATTAGAATACTTGTTCCTACGATTGAATTTTAATAAAAATAAAATTATAATAAAAGAATTTTGCCAATCTAATAAATGCTTGGGACCTGATCTACGATCGATACATAACTTCACGCCTTTTGTTACCCGAAGGTGTAGGCAGCGGCTGTTAAGCCTCGTCTCGCCGTTATGTTTACGTCCCAAATGGAATAGGAGGCGAACCTATTGCCATACCGGGCACAAAGTTTGTCAGTCATCGATATTTATCATACATAACTTCCGAAAACTATTTCGAAAAGTCATTGGTGTGAGCCAGTGTCTGGAATCAAACCCCGGACCTCTGAATCAGAGGCCGTGCGCTTGCCCACTGCGCCACCGAGACTTAATAAAATGTTTTCATAAAATTTTAAATAACAGTTCGACAGTGGTAGAGCCATGCAGCTTGCTGTATCAATGGACCGGCTCGACCGGTGAAATACCACAACCTCTCAGAATATCGCCGTGAAGTGACTCGTACCGCGTTTCGTTTGGTGAGAGAGGTATCTGGAGGCCCGAATCCCCTTTCCCCTTCTACTCCATTAAAGGACGATAAGGAACCATGGATAAGGTTCATGGGCGGTGAGAAGATTACTGTCCATCAGGTGACCCACTTGCACGTTTGCCCCTCAAACACGAAAAAATAATTGTTAGTGACCATACCTATTGGCAGTCTGAAGTGGTGCAATCATGGGAACTTTCCCAGTATAATTTGGTATTAAAGGCAACACAGTGACATTTGGGTCTGCAGGTAGAAAGTGCATGAGGTAGTCACATGCTAGAGCAAAGTATGCACTGTTCCAATTTTCCCAGGTGCTTTTGTTTTGACTATTATTTATTAAATGAAGGGCAAAATGCAAAATATAATAGTCAAATGGATCTGAATGCATATAATGTTAGGAAATATATAAAGTTCTATTAAGCAATATATAACAAACAAAAATATACAAGTTGCTACTTAACAAAGTGTTAAGATTTTAATTGATTTTTTTAAATATGGCTTATTAAGTGTTTCAAAAGGATACTGAGAGCTAACGCAACAACATTGAGGGACTGTGGATCTGTTGTAAGCATGTCTGCATAAAACTGTGGGCATCTACCTCTTTCCAGTGTCACTTGTAGATCAAGCTGAAATAACAAATGCTACAGAGTTCTTAATAAAAACTAATCCAACACTTGGGCATACGACACTTGGTATTGCCCTAGTGTCTCAACATTATAATTGCCATATAATAAACAACATCCCTTTATTGAAACCTGAACATCTCTTCATGATTAATCTATCGACTAAGGAAAGTTTTTAAAATGTTCTGATTGAAATTAAATATCTTAATTAAATTTTCACATTCATTCTCCTGGCAAAATATCTTCTTCATTTTCCTTTCTTCCATATGTTCTCTCTTTATATTGTTGTTTCCATAGTTAGTCTTTTCATGCTCAAATTGTCTTTTATACAATTTAACTTTTGATGTGCAAATTTTACATATTCAATTATTAAAAATACTCACAGGCAATGTGTTCAATGCTACATGGTATTTGAGTTGTGGATCTGTTAATAGCTTGTAGCACAATCGAAACATCGGACCTAATGGTTCTAAGAAACTTATAAGGGCTTCAAATTCGTATCTATTAATATCACATGTAACATTTCTTAGTCCCCAGCCATTATTGAATGTAAAGATATTGCTTATGAGTTGAGGAAAAAGTGCTAATAGATCTTTGTTTGGCGATGATTGATCTATAATTCTTGTTAACTCTAAAATTTTTTCTTGGAGAGGTAAATTGAGACTGGAATAAAATTGACTCTGAAAATAATAAATTTTACAGATAACAAATCATAGTCAATGTAAATCAAAACTAGTATTTAACTATATTTACCATAATATCGTGGGCCATTTCAGATAATTTCGGGAATATTTTAGATTAAGTCTAATAATTATACAAGGAGGTTATGTTATTGGTCGAAAATTTTTAAACTGACAAATGTAATGTAATAAATGTTTATTAATCAAAGACTTTCTATTTACTATCAATTAGTTTATCAACTGTGCATATCTTCTATACAATTAACTTCAGTAAATGTTAAAGCAGTCGGTACAACAAAAATAAACAAACTTGAGCTTTGATTTTTTTTTAATTTGTCCGTTATTGGACAGGCTAAAGCTTTTAAGCCATACTGCCTTGTCTGACGTTATTTTTTATTATGAAGTAATGATGATGGAGATGATGATGTAACTTAAAACTAACCTAAACTAACTTATCCTAACCTATCCTAATCATACATAAAGTCGTGGCACTTTATGCATGACGTTGCGAGGGAGTCCTGACGACACGGTAGGAGAGCACACTAAACACGATATTTACACCATATTTACATAAATGAGTGCAAATGTGGGAAATGGTGTAAATATCGTGCTTAGTGTGCTCTCCTATAGTGTCGTCAAAACTCCCTTGGATCTGTGTAACTTTATGAATGATTAGGTTAGGTTAGATTAAGCTGTAGGTTTAGGCTAGGTTAGGTTAAGATTAGTTTAGGTTAAGAATGAAGATGTTATTAAAATAAAAATACTCGACTTAAAGGTTCTAGCAACCAGGTCGATAAATCACAAAACAATAGTACTTAAAAAAAAATAGTATTCTATTCTGTCTGTACACCAATTAAATTAGTCCAGTCTGAAGTCACTATAGAAGAAAAATAATTTAAGTTTGTTTTATCTGTACGAGGTATTTTTTAACCAATAGCATCGACGAATTCAAAATCATGTCCGACCATGATTAACCAATAGGATCGTCGAGGTCAAAATGAGAAATATCTAAAATCATTTATATACTCTTTGTCTAAAATCGCCATTTTCTGTCTTATGCTTGGCAAAATTTCTTCGCAAATTTCAATCGCAATAAATTACAATAATTTTCTTCCTCATTTTTCCAAATTACATTGAAAATTGCTTGAGTTGAACTCTAGTTCCTCGATAAATTAATATTTTACATTAGTTTGACGTCGATAGAAGATTTTTCTAATTTTTTCTTTTCAACATGGAGCATTCACGAAATCACAATTACGCATCAAGGATTTATAAAAAATGCATCATTTGCCGTAAAAGGCGTGTCCCTGGCTCTAATATACGTTTGGCTAAATTACCGCTGGACCCTGACAGGTATGAAATTCTTATGGACATCTTATTAATTCTTTTATGTTACATATCCACATGGTGATCATCAATTTATACTTGTTATTGTATTTGCTTTGAAATATAAACTAAAACTAAAGACTTCAAATATAAACGCTAAATTATTGTAACTATTTCATAGCATATCTATCCACGGAAACAATATTGGCTAAAATATTGTTTTCAAAATATCACTAGTTAAAAACGGTCATCTTGTGTTATTAACCCGATATCTAATCTGCCGACGTTTTGAAGATTAATGCAAGAACAAAAACACAAACAATCCAGCTTCGTCTTTAAAGTATTTATTATGTAAAACCTTAAACATACTCTATCATGCATTAGGTTTGTATTAATATGTTAACTAGCTTCTGCCCGCAACTCCGCTTGCGTAAAAAGTAAAAACATCCCGAGGGGACATAGGCTTTACTGGGATTAAAGTATCCTATATGTTAATCCAGGAAGTGTTTCTACCTGTGTGCCAATTTTCATCAAAATCTGTTCAACGGTTGATGTATGAAAGAGTAACAAACATCCATACATCCTCACAAACTTTCCCATTTATAATATTAATAGGATAATATTAAATTTATTTCTTATACTCCTGTATTAATATAATTTTACATTTCTGCACCAGTTTACATTATCTTTTTAACCCAATACAAAGAACAAATAAATATTAAGCACAAAATGAACAGATTAAGTTTTCAGACATACCTCATTTTTATAAAAAAAAATAGTAACCATACATCATATTACTACAGAATATTTGCCTACAATTGTGGAAAACAAATAAAAATCTGATGTATTTTATAGATGTTGCCAGTGGTAATAGCCGTTGGTGAAGAAGATCTGGTCGTCTTACCTATAGAGAAGTTTCATGAACTGATGTATGTATGTATTTCGAACATTTTAGTGAAGAACACAATAATAAACTAAGAACAAGACTCTTTAACACATGCTGTACCAACAATTAATTTACCCACACCTGTAGAAGATGAACTATTTGTTAATTTCCCTGTGTATTTTGGCCAACATCCGACATGTAAATAATCATCAATCATCTCTTTAAACCTTAAATGATTCATGATGTGTACTGGCTATTAGCTTGGCATAACTATTCTTACTGACAACATATTGTATGTATGTAACACAATAGTTTTGAAAAGGCAAATGTAAAATAAATTTCTATCAATAAAATGTTTTAATTAAGTTTGTTTCTGTCTTTGACACTTTTTTGCTATTTAAATAATATTTAATTAGTATCAGATTCTGTCTCATGATTAGTTCCATTCACTATTCATATGTTGTGCATAGATTTAATCAAATATTAGAACTCTAGTACATAGTACCTATCTATATTTTTACATAAACATTTTTAAAGACTACATAAAAGAAACCATTAGAATTATTGTGCCTAAGAACCAATTGACTACAATTTCTAGGTATTTTTTTAATCTAAACATTTCTTTTTGCATATATCAGATTCACCACAAGCACCCGGGACCTTCACACATGGTGAATGAAAAAATTATCAAAGGAACAGGCCAAATGTTGAAACCAAAGGTATGTTGTAACATATACAGTTATAACACCAAAATGTCCATTTATGTGTATTTATGACTTTAACCCCTTTATCAATAAATAAACAAAAAGTATCTTATGCCCAGGATTAGAGGTATTTTTATTGCCATTTCAGTCACTTATACTACATATAACGATTGTTTGTTGATTTCAACTTGTTACTAATAAATATGTATGTAAGTTGAGTAGCTAAAAACTAGTAGAATCGATAGTAAATATACACGAATCCTGGTGACCAGATTAGAATAAACGCACTAAACTACACTACACTACACTACACTAACTATAGCTTAAACTATAGAAAATAATAATATGAATGCAAAGTATAAGTTCAAATATTACCTGATAAACAAAAGAAACTATGTTACTCAAGTTTTAGGGTAACTTTTTTTATGATGATTTATCATCATATTCTTCAGGATTTCATAGGTTTTTCAATATATTTTTTTAATGGGATAGGAGGTCAAACGAGCAGGTGTGTCACCTGATTAAAATCAGGCGCGACCAACGCTGCTCATGGACACCTGCAACACATATAGTATTACAGTTGCGTTGCTAACCTTTAAAGGAGTAGGAGTAGGTCTCTCCGGGTACTTCGCTCACAAAACAAAATGCTGCATGAGCCACTTTACGTTGATCTTCTGAGAGGTGGTAGTATTTCACCGGTCGAGCTGGCCCATTCATGCAGCGAACTGCTTGGTTCTACCACTCTTAAATATTCAGTATTCATCGTAGATATTAGTTTGATGTGCATTAATACAACATTATAAGACAGGAAAATGAACATTTTGTACAATGTAGGTGGGGTTGTATTGTATGTTTTACCAAACTTGTTTACATAGTTGTTATGACATAATAAGTGACTAAATGGATAAGTTGCCTGTATAATAAGTGATACTATTACCTTTCTAAGCATTTTTACAGTCTCTAATGTACAAAATGTCTTTCAAAATATCTTTTGCAATCATGAAAATCACGAGTTGTTCTAAGCCAACGACAAAATATTATGAAATGTACTACACTATCAATATTTCTATCAAGTACCATAAAGTTACTTATTTAAATCAATTAGGAATAATTTTTATAATGCAGGAGTAATTGTATGAGGACAAATAATTGTATTTTTTTTTTTTTTTTTTATGGGATAGGAGGGCAAACGAGCAGGCGTGTCACCTGATGGTAAGCAACCAACGCCGCCCATGGACACCAGCAACACATATACTAACGTGTTACTGTTGCGTTGCTGACCTTTAAGGGATAGGGGAAAGGGTGGTGGGCCTCCGGGTACCTCTCTCATCGAACGAAACGCGGCATGAGCCACTTTACGTCGATCTTCTGAGAGGTCGTGGTATTTCACCAGTCGAGCCGGCCCATTTATGCAGCGAACTGCTTGGCTCTACCACTGTTAAACGGTATACGGGTAGATTGAAATATTTAGATTTGGATGAAGAAAATAATAGATTTTTTTACATAACATAACTTCACGCCTTTAAGTGTTACCCGAAGGTGTAGGCAGCGGCTGTTAAGCCTCGTCTCGCCTTTATATTTACGTCCCAAATGGAATAGGTGGCGAACCTATTGCCATACCGGGCACAAAGTTCGTCAGTCATCGATATTTATCACACATAACTTCCGAAAACAATTTCGAAAAGTCATGTGAGCCAATGTCTGGAATCGAACCCGGACCTCTCGATCAGAGGCCGAGCGCTCGACCATTGCGCCACCGAGACATTTTTTTAAATTTTCCGAGATTAAATAATTATGTCGTTCATCCGAGGTATAAAGCACATTGTAACATTCTCAATTCTTTGTGGGGGACTGGCATCCGAACTAGGATTCCCTGTCATACAGATTACCAGCCCCCCCCCCAAAACTACAGCTTACAAGAAAAATCACGAGTGGTTCTAAGCCAACGACAAAATAATAAGATGGATATTTTTTTTTTTTTTTTTTTTTTTACGGAATAGGAGGGCAAACGAGCAGGCGTGTCACCTGATGGTAAGCAACTAACGCCGCCCATGGACACCAGCAACACATATACTAACGTGTTACTGTTGCGTTGCCGACCTTTAAGGGATAGGGGAAAGGAAAGGGTGGTGGGCCTCCGCGTACCTCTCTCATCGAACGAAACGCGGCATGAGCAACTTTACGTCAATCTTCTGAGAGGTCGTGGTATTTCACATGTCGAGCCGGCCCATTTATGCACCGAACTGCTTGGCTCTACCACTGTTAATAGTATGTATTGCTTGCATTTCTTTCTAGGAAGGTGATATATATTCAAAAAAGCATTTAATTTATTATACAAATAGCGACTCAGAAAAGGTTACTATGGTGTACCAGACTTAATTGTGGTGTAGCTATCTAAGGTTGCGGTGCAGCTATCTAAGGTTGCGGTGATTATCTTAAAGAAACGCATATGCATTATCTCCATCTTTCATGACATACAATTGATCAAAGCTAGTGTTAATAAAGGGACTACTAATACAACATGTAACACGGTTGTTTATCTACTTGTAATAGTATTTTTTTAATCTAAACATTTCTTTTTGCATACTTCAGATTCACCACAAGTACCGGGACCTTCACACATGGTGAATGTGAAAAATTATCAAAGGAATAAGCCAAATGTTAAACCAAAGGTATATTGTAACAAATACAGTTTCATTGTCTCACAGACGCTTTAAATCACAAAATCAAGAATTTACGCGTTACATTATAATCAACACAAACTAGAAAAATGCCGGCCCCTACAATGGGATATGGGTGGGGTCGGGAGTGGGTTTCAGAAGGGGAGGGGGAAAGGGATTGGGCCTCCAAATACCTCTCTCTCTCTCTTTTCAGCGATAATGGGGAAACGGGGCGTTACTAATAGTAACATCGCTGAAAATATTGCAAATAACCTGCTTTTCTTTGCTTAGGTTAACTAAAGACTTTTAAAACAAAGTTGAGTTTGAATTAATATCGCTTCTAATTTTCTTATCAATACTTAGATGTGTGAATGAAATATGCATTATTATTTGTCTATTTACCCTGACTGAATGTAAAATCATTTTATATATTACGAAATATATCAATTACATCAAAATAAAATGTTTTATTTTTTCCTACGACTAATAATAAGGATGAGGATGTTTGACAGTGATACTGACATTTGAGTGACACTGACATTTGACAGTGACACTGACGTTTGGCAGTGACACTGACGTTTGGCAGTGACGGCAACGATGCCAACATTAGGTACAGAGGAAAAACGAATGTTATTATGTTGGTGAAAGATGCAGTCTAAATGAGCTCAGGACATTGTATGGAGTGCCGACTCTTATTTATATGCTCTGTGAATTAGTCTGTGCTCAACATGTGGATCGTGTGATTCGATGTGTTCTAATAAATTATCAATTCAACTTAAAAGACTAAGAAATCTGACAAAATGTATGAATGGATTGATTTAAATCAACCACAATTTGTTGTTGCTCCTATGGTTGATGCTAGTGAACTGGCCTGGCGGTTACTTTGTCGCAGACATGGTGCTACTCTATGCTATACTCCAATGTTTCATAGTAACATTTTTACCAAGGATCCAAAATATAGGAAAGACAGTATGGTTATATGTAAACAAGATCGACCTCTTATTGTACAGGTTAATATGATGGTCATATGGTATGTAGAATGTATTTATACTAGCCTATGGTAAATTAAGTTCACTTTATTCAATCTGCAGTTTTGTGGTAATAATCCAGAAACCATGGCTGCTGCCGCTAAACTGGTCGAAGAACATTGCGACGCCATTGATATTAATCTTGGATGTCCTCAAGCAATTGCCAAACGAGGAAGATATGGATCATTTCTTCAAGATGAATGGGATTTACTAAAGAAGATTGGTGAGTCAAACTTTATTTATTATATTTTTGACTACACTTTCCATTCTATAATATTTATGTTTAAATATTTCAGTTACTACTATGTCAGAGGCAGTATCAGTTCCGATAACATGTAAGGTGAGGATTTTTGAGGATATTAAAAAGTCTGTAGATTATGCCTTAATGTTACAAAATGCTGGATGCAAATTGCTTACCGTTCATGGAAGGACCAGAGAGCAAAAAGGACCATTAACTGGTATTGCAAGTTGGCAACATATTAAGGCTGTTAGGTATGGTAAAAATTCAATAATATGATTGGACCCAATTCACAGTTTAGGTGGGAAAGGAATGTTATGCAGGAAAAACATTACACAAACAAATTTCATACCAATTTTGTGTAGGCATTTAATTAATTGGTTTGCCAAATTGACAATTTCACATAAATAGAATGTCACGTAAATATGTTCTACATACATATATACATAACTTCACGCCAAATCCCTTGCGGGGTAGACAGAGAGAACAGAGCGCCATAAGACACGATTCTTACACGCCTCACTCGCTTCGTTGACTTACATAACTCTTATCGTGCACGCGCGTCGGTTTTTGAGGCTCTTAACATCACCTTCCTCCAGAACACGTTCTATTTGGTCATGGAATGTGTGTCTTGGCCGTCCTCGACTCCTACATCCATCCGCTTTTGCATTGTATATCTGCTTAGTCAGTCTTGCATCAACCATTCTTTCTACATGTCCGAACCATCAGAGCATGCCCTTTCTTACTTTTACACCGACTCTCTCTTTCAAATCAACTTCCTTCCTTACAACCTTGTTTTCTACGCGGTCAGCGAGAGTCACTCCGCAGATTTTGCGCAGTGCCCTCATTTCTAGCGCGTTTATTCTACTTTCATGCACACTCTGCTATACCCAGCTCTCGCTTCTATAAGTTAGCGTTGGATTGCTAGCTGGGCTTTTCTGCTAATGTTTTTTGCGCCCAGGAATCTGCCCAACGCTCCGTTTACGCTATTCCTATCACCACTCGTCTTTCTACATCCGCGGTGGACCTTCCATCCCTGCTAAAAGCGCATCCAAGATATACAATTTCATTCGCCTGTTCCAGCACTACATCATCAACCGTTATCCTTGCATCCGTTCTGGATTCCTCCCTTTCAAACACCATGACTTTCGTTTTCGTCACATTCAACTGCAAGCCTTTAATCATGCAAACATCTTTCATAGTAGTGACTAGTGTTTGCAGGTCAGACGGCGATTCGGCTAGAAGCACGTCGTCATCTGCATAAAGCAGGCAGCTCACAACTAGGTCACCCATTCGCATCCCTACATCCATCGATCTCACTCTCTGGAGACAACTGTCTAGGTACAGGATGAAAAGTCGAGCGGACAGCACGCAACCCTGTCTGACGCCGATATTGACGTCAAACCAGGGGGACGAGCCGCCGTCAACACGCACACACGCTGTGCAGCCCTCATAAGTGGACTGCACAGCGCGCAGCAGTGCTCCGCTCACCCCGTATCCCGGTAGTATGTCCCACAGATCGTTTCGTAACACTCTGTCAAACGCTTTTTCCAGATCCACAAAACCGCAGAAAACCTTCCGGTTAACAGCCAGTCGTTTCTCCACGATGTTGCGGAGAGAAAAAATCTGATCCATGCACCCTCGTCCGCTTCTAAAACCACCCTGAGCCTCCCACAATACTCCATCAGATATCACCCTCATTCTCCTTTCAATTCTCCCATACACTTTCGCTGCTAAGCTGATCAAACTGATGGCCCTGTAACTGGCGCACTGCATACGTGATCCCTTACCTTTATACAAGGGCACGATGACAGCGCGCCTCCAGTCCATGGGAACCTTACCCGACCTCCTGCACAGATTGCTCAAGGTCAGGAAAGCGTCCCGGATACAGGTTCCACCGTGTTTGATCATTTCAGCAGACATATCAATTCCAGCTGCCTTACCATTTTTCATACTTCGTATCGACCATTCAATCTCTTCCATAGTAATGTCGTCGTCAGATGTTGCCGCAGCGGCGTCAGTCGTAGACTCACTCGCGGCGCCCACATCCGGAACATACTCGTACATTTCCCCAAAATACTCACTCCACCTGCCCAATACGTCGCTTGGGTTTGCAAGAATGTCACCAGTCTTAGACATAATTTTGTCCATTCTGGATGTTGACGAAGAACCCCGAGACTTTCTAACTTCCCTCCAGAAGATTTGGTTATTCGCCTCGAAGTTCTCCGTCAACCTCACTTCCTCATTCGCAACTAGTCTTTCACGCTTCTCTTTCACTAAGGCTTTGGTAACATTCCTGCAACGGCGGTAGCTCTCATACTATCATTCTGATTCAAAGTTGAGACATAATCCAACCATGCTTTTTTCTTTCTTTCGACGCTGGATTTCACATCCGCGTCCCACCAGACATCACCTCTCAGAATCTTATGCCTCTTTGCACTACCACATCCTTTTTTTGCACTATCCACTATACTTTCTTTCATTCTTTCCCAGCATTCTTCAACACCTAGGCCAGAAAGACTCGTCTTATTGAGTCTTTTACTGACTAGGTCTACATACATACTCCGTACACTATCATTCTTCTAGTTTCTCACATTTTATCCTTTCAAGCTCTCCGAAATGGGTACGCACTCGCCAGTGTCTCCACTTCTTGAAAAGGCCCACGAAACGGCTTACCACCAGGTAGTGGTCCGTGTCAAGAGTGGGGCCTCTGTAGGCTCTTGTATCCCTTAGAGTATTTTGTAGACGACTATTTACCAAAATCAAATCAATCATACTCTTTTGTTCATTCCGTCTCTACGTATACGTGTGAATATCTTTATGACGGAATAATGTGTTAGACACAAGGTGGCTCCGTTCCAGGCATACGTCCAGGATCGGCTTACCAGCATCATTCACTCTCTTGTTACCATTCGGACCAAGGATAGCCTCCAGGCCATCTCTCTTGGTTCCGACCCATCCATTAAGATCACCACACAGAATTATCCTTTCATTTCCCTAAACCAGATCCAGAATGTCTGTCGAAGGACCGATGGTAGATGGAGCAAGAAGGTCATGGTGTGGAGACCGCGACTTGGTAAGCGTAGTGTAGGACGCCCGCCAGCCCGATGGTCAGACGACCTCAGAAGGGCTGCTGGAAAAGACTGGATGCGGAAGGCGGGGAATCGGATGTTGTGGCGCACATTGGGAGAGGCCTATGTCCAGCAGTGGACTGCAACAGGCTAATGATGATGATGATGATGATCCAGAATATCCCTAACAGTTTCCCAAAACTCCTCGAGTTCGCGGGGATCCGCAGAGCTGACGGGAGCATAAGCTGCGACCAGGAAGACTCGCGTGATCCCCAGTTTTAGTCGAACCCAAAGATGTCTCGGGCCTACCAACTCATAATCTTTCACTCCGGAAGCAAAGCGGGAGGAGAGAACGACTCCAATACCCCCACTGGCACGGACGTCCGGGTCCACCCCGGACCATAGGGCTACCATGCCACCGGGGAGGTCCTCGGTCTCACTCCCCTTCCGCTTTGTCTCCGTCAAACATAAGGCATCCAGGCATCTCTTATTTATTACATCCATCATCTCATTCATCTTTCTTGTCATACTACCTCTAACATTCCACGTGCCTATACGATACTCCCCTCTCCTCGTCCCGCCAGGATTGGCGCTGCGTGAAGGGTGGCGGCCCCTTCGCCGCATGCGCATGCTGCCGCACCGACGGAGGCTAATCGGTGCCCGTCGCTTCCGGGGCACGCCCTAGCAGCCCGTCCGGCTGAGTTTGACTCGGTCAAGATTGCGTCCCACTGGGACGGCAGTTCTATTTTAGTAATTTTGTAAAAATATTGCATAAACTACATTTTTCACAATCAATGAGCCTGAGGTACTTAAACATTTTTTTTGGTACTTAAACTGCATTAAGTTTTGTCTTAACAGTAGAGTATTATTTCCTATTTTACAGTTAGTAATATATATATAACTATATATGTGTATATATAGTTATACTTATGTTAAAAGTTAAGTTATACTTAAGAAAACTATGTTAAATCAGTTTAGTGATTTCAACATTATCTTTACAGAGATGCAGTTTCCATACCTATGTTTGCAAATGGAAATATTCAGAGTTTAGAAGATGTTTATAGATGTTTGGATTATACAAAAGTAGATGGCATTATGAGTGCTGAAGGGATCCTCACAAATCCAGCACTTTTTGAAGGAATAAATCCTATAACTTGGGAGGTGGTGACGGAATATCTAGATTTAGTTGAGAAATATCCTTGCCCGTCTTCTTACATAAGAGGACATTTGTTTAAGATTTTTCATAAAATGTAAGTGGCAAATCAAAGTATAAATAGAATAAATCTTTTATTTTAGTTGTAAATTGACTGGTTTATATCTACTTATTTAAAAGTAGTCACGGTAGTCCAGTGGGAGAGCACACAGATTCTGATCCAGAGGTCCAGGTTCGAATCCTGACACTGGCTCACACCAATAACGATTCGAAATTGTTTTCGGAAGTTAAGTGTGATAAATATCGATGACTGAAAACTTTGTGCCCATTATGGCAATAGTTTCGCTGCCTACACCTTCGGGTAACAAAAGGCGAGAAGTTATGTTATGTTATCATATATTTCAGTTGCTTGATAGTTTTTTTTTTCAAATAAAATTAAAATTAATTCCAATCAAAGATTAGATTACTTATTATCTAAACCTTCATATTTATTTATAGGTAACTGATAATATGAATTGTAATAAGATTTATAATGTTATAGATATGTATATTTTATTTGCAGATTCTCACTTGAAGATAATAATGATGATCGTCAACTCTTGGCTACTGCTCAAAACTTAGATGATTTTAGAAAAGTCTGTGTTAACATAAGAGAAAAATATTTACTGTACCATGAGGGAATACAATTATTAGAAAACGATGAAAATATATTGAGAAATGGTTACAATCTAATTTTACCACCATGGATATGTCAACCGTATGTAAGAATGACACCTGAAGAACACACTCAAAAATTGGAGAGGCTTAATAATCAGGTAAAATTACTGAATCCAAAATTATATATCACTGTCGCTACATGTTATAAAAAATAATCACTTTCCATGTCTGCCCCTATGTGTATGCTTAGCTCTTTAAAACTACAAAATGTATTATGATGTTTTTTTAACAGATAAAATGTTTGAAACGGGTTGTTTGTATAATATCCATGCATAATATAGTAGAGAAACAGTGATAATTTTAGAGGTTTATCAATTTAATTGTAAACGTTAACCGAATATTTGACGGGCCTCGTGGCGCATTGGTAAAAACTACCGGCTGCAGCATTAGAGGTCGGGGGTTCGATTCCCATCAGAGCACAAATATTTGTGACAAACATGAATATTTGAGTGGCGTCTGGGTGTTTTTCTATGTATTATAAGTATGTATTTACAAAAGAAAAGTATATGTGTATTAATATCCGTTATCTAGTATCCATAACACAAGCATTCAGTTGCTTGGCTTGGAACTAGAGGGCGCTGTGTGTATTGTGTCCAAGATATTATTATTATATTATTAATATTGGTTGACTAAGTAGTAGTTAGAATAATTTCCAATCTTAGAAACTACGCGAAAAGGATCATGGCACCAATTGCGGTAATTTGACTTAGCCTCCGACACAACATAACCTAGACACAGGTTAAATAAAAAATATTCTAATTTATTGCTCCCGTGGCAAAACAAAGTTGGGTGGGTTCAGTTAGTATATAATACATTATGAAAAGGAGATTAAACCGTTTTGTTTCTTTTTCGTAGAGTAGTAATGGAGAGGTTAAAAGGAAATATGAAGATGTTGATGGCAATCCTATATCTATAAAAAAAATGAAGAAATTACGAAAAATTATGAGGAGACCAGAAAAGTCTGACAACCAACAGGGTAGAAATGGGGAAATATGTATGAATACAGAGTGTCCTAACCCCCTTGTAAGTATATTATTATTTGACACGCAACTTCCTGTATTTTTTAATCATTCTTCTCGCGACATGTGTATCATCCCTCTTCATTACAAGGCGTTTTTCTATTAACCTCAAAAGTTATCGGCGCAACTTTCAAACTTCCTCTTACACACTCATTCCGTATTTTATCAATTATCGTCACTCTTTAAATCCCTGTCAACATTTGCATCTCTGCAGCGTATGTTCTTCTTTCATCCATCCCTTTAATAACCCAACATTCTGGTCCTATCCATACGTGTCGATAAGTCTGATGATGGTTTTATGTATTTTACCCTTCATTTATTTAAAGACTAGATCACCCGGCGAACTTTGTTTCGCCTCGAAAGCAATAAATAAAATAAAAATATATTTTAAAAATTGCCCAAGTTACACCATATTACACCAGCTACCTACCAATAAAAGTCCCGTCAAAATCGGTCCAGCCATTTCAGACATTACCCGGGCCGAACAGACGGCATTCAGACAAAAACTATAAAAAGATAATTTTAAAGTGTTCAGATTTAATTTTAAGTTTGTTTCAGGGAGGCAAGTGTGTGTATAAGCTGTGTAAAAAGTGTTGTCGTAATAAATGCTACGAGGAAGATTTAGATTGTAGCGGACACAGAATACTGGTACACACGAGACGTGAAATGGCCAAGAAATTTTCACAACAAACTATAGATGATAAAACGTAAAAAAAATATATATCAAGATATTTTATTATCTTAACTTACTGATGATGTACAATAATGTTTTATTATTTATTAGATACGTTTATATACTGGTTGTACATATTTGTAAAATTGTACATTCGTACATTTTTTTCTTAAATGTTTCCTAAGGTAAACTTGACAAAATTTCATTGTTACACACTTTATTGTTATATAAAAGGTCAAATACATTATATATTTGTATAAATACTTTTCTTTTCTGTACATTAGTTTCGTATATATCAAATTTCGAGTTGATATTTGATTGATTTGTGAAGTATGAATACCTTTAACAAGAAAATGATGAGTGGTTTTGTGGGTTATTGTTATAACACGGGCGCGTTGATATTGCGATTGGTTTCACCGCCATCTTGGTGATGATGACGTAGGTAAACAGTAAGTACCGTCCGCAACGTTGGCATACATATAATAATATTAATAGTTTATTTTACCATATCAATCTTACGATTGAGTTATAATTGTTATTGATCAAAATTTTATAATTCTGCTTCGTTACACTATTTTATTGTAAAGTATCAACTATTCTGCTTATTAACGACTGCACAGATTTTGAGACGATGTTTGACAAACAGCCCACCTGCTGACCTACAAATCTATTGGACGGGACCAAATATCTCTATAAACAATGCTACCGTCTGAGTACAAATAAAAGAAAGTAAAAGTACTGATGTCTCTTTAATTAAAATAATACTCAGTGTTAACATTGGTGAAATTTATCAGCGCAACGTAAACACGAGTTATGAGAACTTTAACAGCAAAGATAAAAGTAAAATACAAATTTTTTATAGGGTATTTTATTTGGGTTATTTTATTCCGGAATAAAATGTTTTAGCTAATCAAAATCAATAGGGCCACCCAGGGCTACCTTACCATCACTGCCCTGGGATAAAGGTCTACAGGAAATAGGTAGCAGCTGGTAAGGCCATGGCCGTAGATAAACGTACGAAATTGAGGCTGCCTACATACATCTTTAAGTTATTGAAGGATATAGAAAAATCATGAAAGTAAGGTGAATGCAGTAGAAATGCGTTCTCAGAAGTATGTGTGGAGTCACCCTTGCAGATCGAATGAAAAATAGCGTGATAAGGGAGAAATGCAAGCTGAAGGATGATGTGGTGACCAAGGTGGAGAGAAGTATGTTAAGATGATTTGGTCATGTTGCAAGAATAAATGAAAGTCGACTGACTAAAAGGGTATATGAAGCGAATGTGAGTGCTAGGGTCGGGATCGGGAGACCAAGATGGAGCTACCACGACCAAATAAATGGTCTGTTTAAAAAAAGGCAAAATGCGTAGCACCCGAAACCGACGTGAATGCATGACGAGATGTATGACTGTGGATGAGGCGAAAGATGTGTGTCAGGATCGTAGCTTGTGGAAAGCCAAAGTCTCTGCCTACCGCCATGGGATACAGGGGTGAGCTTAAGTATGTATTAGTGATGTTACGAATTTTGGATTTTGGACATTCGCGAATGCGAAGGCGAATACGAATATTTCTTAAAAACATTCGCGTATGCGAATGCGAATATTTCTTTTAAGCGTTCGCGAACGCATTCGAATGATTCTCAGACCTAAAATGCACACAAAATTTCATCAAAATCGGTCAAGCCATATTGGTGCAGTTATTTATTGAATAATATCACGAATATTTTGAAAAAAGTTTCATACTTAATAAAACGTGACTTTTCCTGATGTAACGCTCTCGAGTTCAATCTTGCGGTTGGAGTTTTATAAACAAAAATGAGCTGTAACTTTTAAGTTGGATAAAACTGCATACGGTATAAAAATTTGATTAAAACCGATTTGAGCTGGGTATGGCTTTGCATGAAAGGATAAACGCGGTCGAAATGAGGGTACTGCGCAAAATCTGCGGAGTGACCCTCGCTGACCGCGTCGAAAACAAGGTTGTGAGGAAGGAAGAAGGATTGAAAGAGAGTGTCGATATTAAAGTAAGAAAGTGGATACTCCAAGGATTCGGAAATATATAATGAATGGATGATGCCAGATTGACCCAGCAGATAATACAATGCAAAATCGGATGCAGGATACGCAGACCGCCACAACACACAAATCGAATGAGTCCTGAACGTGCAAAAAAGAGTTATGAAACTCAAAGAAACGAGTGAGGCGTTTATGAATCGTCCCATAAGGCGCTCTGTTCTCTCTGTCTACCCCGCAAGGGACTTGATGTGCAGTTATTTATATGCCTAATGGCTGATCCATAATATAATACTTTTTATAATAATCTAGGAGGGTAAAATATTAAACAAAATATAACATAACATAACATAGCATCATTTTTCTTATCATCTTGCTATTTACAATTTCTTTATTTTTATTATTAAAAACATTCGCAATATTTCTTGCGAATGCGAATACCCAAAAATATGCGAATATTCGCGAATGCGAATAATCGTTACATCACTAGTATGTATGTATGTAGAAAAATCTAACGCACAATCAAGATTATATTATAAGGTGAACTGAAGCCATATTATGGAGGAATAGTTTTTGTTACTGCTACGTTACGTAACTTCACGCCTCTTTCAACTCGAAGGTGTAGGCAGCGGCTGTTAAGCCTCGTTTCGTCGTTAACGTCCCAAATGGAATAGATGGCATACCTATTGCCATACCCCAAAGGGCACAAAAGTTTCAGTCATCGATATTTATCCATCTCAACTTTCGAAAATAATTTGGAAAAGTCATTGGAGTGAGCCAAGATTCGAACCCGCCACTTCTTGATTCAGAAGTGAGGTGCTCGACCACTGGACCACCGAGATTTTTAGTTTTACTGTTATGTAGTTAACATTGTTAAGCTAACAGCAGTAACTAAAAGTTTTAACTAAAACTTGTTTTTTTTCTCGCAAGTAATATAATAGGTAGTTATGTATGAGAAATTGTTTATTATTTACCTACACATGCATACATAACTTCACGCCAAATCCCTTGCGGGGTAGGCAGAGAGAAGATAACGCCATAAGGCACGATTCTACCACCACCACGTTTCACTCGCTTCTTGACTTTCTTAACTCTTTTCATATACACGCGTCGATTTTTAAGGCTCCTGACATCACATTCCCCCAAAAGTCGTTCTATTTCGACTCCTACATCTTTTGCATTTTAATTATCTATAGGTACTTTATTTTATCGTATTTATGATTATATTATAGTCTCGGTGGTCCAGTGGTTGAGCACACGGCTTCTGATCCAGAGGTCCGGGTTCGAATCCTGACACTGGCTCACACCAATGACTTTTCGTAATTGTTTTCGGAAGTTAAGTGTGATAAATATCGATGACTGACAACTTTGTGCCCGGTATGGCAATAGGTTAGGTGGGGAAAGTGATGTCAAAGGATACGAAAGTCGAAGAAGCGAGTGAGGTGTGTTGTACCTAACAATCAAACCTTAAAGCGCTCGTAAGAGTAGGTATGCCCTATGTATGGTATGTTAATTGCATGCTTTAACTACGCTATGATTACCTAAACTTAAAGTTACCTGCCTAGTCTTCCTACCTATATTTGTCAATGACCAGAATGTTCATTAGATGTAATCGTTATGAGCAGTGGAACGATGCGCGCGCATTCATTTCTCCTCACTAGCCTGTAGGTACTTGTAGGTTAAAATGTTTTCTTGTACAAAGTCTTATTGTTATACCAGGATATATGTTTATTAACAAGCTATATTATGTATTTGAGTATAAAACACCAGAAAACAATACCTACATACTTCCTTTAATTGAATCGGAGTCGTTTAAAAACTGATGGACAAATGTTGTTCATTAAATCCGTCACCAAGACCGCAAAGAAGATTAAATGGATTACAATTACCGCTGAACTATCAACAGATTATCGGTTGGTTCGTCTTTATTGCGACGGGATCATTAAATTTCTTCATACTGACAGAAATTCAATTTGACGAATTGAAAACAATATCTATCGTCGTTTTTACAGTGTTGTACTTGTGCCATATAATTTCGCATCTTACGGCTTCATTGTTAGATCCGAGTGAGAAAGAGTTGAGGAAACTTGAAGTATACAATTTACCAGAATTCGACCGAAACGTACACGCCCATGTGATTGAAAATGGAAGATGCCATTTGTGTAATATACATACTACCAGTAGAGAAACGAAGCATTGCAGTTTATGTAATAAATGTGTGGAACAATTCGATCATCATTGTAAATGGCTCAATAACTGCATCGGTCGAAGAAATTACTTAGCATTTGTCGCAAGTGTTACTACTGCGCTGTTAATATCATTGTTTACTTCTTGTCTATGCGTGGCAGACATTGTGATATTTTTTTCGAATCCATTATATTTAAGTACGAACGCACAAAATTATATTAGTTGTAATTCGTCAAATAGCACGTCAATGTCCAATTATTATTGTAGAGGTTCTATAACTTTTTTGATATTTTTAATATTTTTCTGTGTAATATCGTCGGCTATAGGTTGTGCCTTAATACATTTATGCTGTTTTCATGTTTACTTATCTATATTAGGTATTTCTACGTACGAGTATGTGGTTAGAGGGACCAGTTCGGAAACTACGCCTTGTAAATTTATTAAAAGTTGCAAATGTTGTCGATGCCATGTGGTAAGAAAATTTGGTGTGTTGAAAAATAGTGGAAAACCAATAGAAAAAGTAGATGGACCTGCGACAGCAAAAAGGGACATTCCAAATCCGCGCATTGATATTCAAGGTGCAGAAGCTAACGTTACAAATTTTATCGGAATGCTAATAAATAGTGAATTAGGAAGAGCTAGGAAAATGTTTATCTACGACAAAAATAAAGTCCATCCACAAGAAGATAATAATTGTAATAGTTGATAAGATAAAAGTAATAGCGTGCCTATTTATTTGTACAACTACGGCTACCTAGATATAAGATAATAATTGTTTTTTTATGGCACTTATATGATCATATTTTATTATTTATAAAGACACTATGTGTATTGTAATTTATAAATTACAAGAGAGTCCTTATATGAACAGAGATTTTTATCACCTTGTTGCATAAATATTTTTTATAAATACAATAACTTATTAACATTTTTCAGCCTTTTTTACTTTACCTATGACTATAGGTACGCAGGTATCTATCAAACCATTACAGTTTTATTAGGACTATATAACAGTAACTGTCTTTGCGATAGAAAGTTACCTAAATGACTCTGGTGAATTTGCCATGTTGTAGTTTTGTGCGTGAAGCTAAACATATTATGCCGACATACATCCAAAGGATGTCGACCTCCTGCTTTATGTTAAATAACAACAACGCATGCATAAATAACAACGCATGCATAAAACACACTTCTATAATACACTCAATAATTAACAGGAACAAAATAAAGAAGCAGTCTTATTGGTAGGTATAGGCGTTACAACATATGTAGTAGGTACCTACTTCTTGGTAATGCTGATGTCCAGGCATAGTTCCTGATTATACCCAAAATTAATAATGTACCTACGAAATATGTTTTAAAAGTGGTAGGGCCACGTAGTTCGCTGCAGGATTGTGCCGACTCAACCGGTGAAATACCATGGCCTCTCTGAATATCGACTTAAAGTGGATATCCGGAGGCCCAACTTCTTCCCCACGCCCTACCGTCAGCACACGTTTGTAAGGTCCGGTGTATGAATCCAGTTTCCCGAGATAACCGAAAGTATTAACATTTACAGTCTCGGTGGCGCAGTGGCTAGCACCCCGCTTCTGATTCAAGAAGTAGTGGGTTCAAATCCTGGCGCACACCAATAATGACTTTTCGAAATTTTCGGAAGTTACGTATGATAAATATCGATGACTGATAACTTTGTGCCCGATATGGCAATAGGTTCGCCACCTATTCCATTTGGGACGTAAACATAACGGCGAGACGAGGCTTGACAGCATCTGCCTACACCTTCGGGTAGAAAAAGGCGTGAAGTTATGTTATGTATTAACTGTTTGTGTGTGTGTGTTCTTTAAGACGAAATAACTTAATTTAATATCTTGTTACAGTGAGATGTGAAATAAAAGCCCTATATCCCCAACATTATTTTCGGAAGTTATGTGTAAAAAAGCGATGACTGAAAACTTTGTGCCCGGTATGCCGCCTATTCCATTTGGAATGTAAACATAGCTATAGCCACTGCCTACACCTTTGGGTAGAAAAAGACGTGAAGTTATGTTTATAACATAACTTCACGCCTTTTGATACCCGAATAGGCATCCTAAATTCCTAGATAACGCATTTCTCTTGATGGTATAACAATTAATACTAATTAATAATCAATTAAAATAACTACAAGGTTAAGTGGAGCTCCCTTGCAACAAAATGTAAGTTACTTTTACTAACTCTTTCGCGCACTCTGATTGCACTTGGGTTTTTATTTAAATGAAGACAGAAAAAGATGCAAAAGCGTCTGCAATTGTCAGAGATTTTTTTTTATTTTATTTTAGTCGTGGTTTTGGAAGTAATTCCAAAATACAAGTTAAATAATTCAGATTTTATTGTAAGCATTCACCAGAATACTCATCTATACATATAAAGAAAATTAAAGCGTCCGTTTGTAATATTGAACTGACTGCTTTCTACTAGGTACATTCATATGAATTACGGTACATACATCAACATAACCTTTTTTTTTTTTTCAATTTTTGTCTGTCTGTTTGTTCTGCTTTTGCTTCTGAGGCGAAAGAAAATTTAGCGGGTCAGCCAGTATAATCTAAGGATCCTAATTTAACCATCCTTCATCTGTAGGGTATAAGGATTACAATTTGTGTTTTATCAGTTTAAATTTATTTCAACCATATTAATTTACACATTGAATTCTTCTTATATATGATTAATTCATACAACAAAAATAATAATTAATAATAAAAACACGTTTTAAAATTCCACTCTTTCCCATTTTCTTTTTTTTTATATTATTATACCAACTTCGCAAAAGTTAACCACTATTAATATGAGATAATTATTTTTATAGTTTCAATTTATTGCTTTTCCATTGAATGTTAAGTCCTGGAATTGGTTTCGAATGATGTTTAATCACGTTTGCGGCGACGGTTCTGCTCTTCCTGAAAATAAATACACAATTTTAATAATATATAATATCAATAAGTTATTAAATCAACAACATACATCTAATGTAGGTACCCGAAGGCCAGATGACCCCCTTTCCTCTTTATTCATCTAGCCCCTTTAAAGGCCGGCAATGCACCGGTCCATAGGCAGAGATAGTCGCTTACCGTCACCTAACCTGCCTCTTCGTTTGCGCCTTATACCATAAATAATAAAAACATATATAGTCTCGGTGGTCCAGTGGTCGAACATACGGCTCTGAATCCAGAGGTTGCGGGTTACATGTGATAAATAATAAAATTAAATAAATTTTTATTTTATGTGATAAATATTGATGACTAAAAACTTTGTGCCCCGTATAGTTCACCACCTATTCCATTTGGGACGTAAACATAATGGCGAGTCGAGGCTATCAGTTACTGCTTACACCTTGGGGTAGAAACAGGCGTGAAGTTATGTTTTATGCATGTAACAAAACATCATCATACCTTCTGGGACAGAATAATAAGCAGTCTCCGGAACATTCCAATAAAGTCAATGAACAGTTCTAGAGCGTGTTGTACAAAGTCCTTATTTCCCATACGACGTTTCTCTATAATGAGTTGTGTGTCGAACAGTACAAAGCCGCACATAAGCATCAGTCCAAGGTAAAGGTGTGTCTGGAAATAATATAATTAATATTTAATGTTTGATTAATTATTCTTATTATATTCTTTCACAATAGGTGACTTAGTTGAATTAAATAAATTTTATTTCAATAAATTTCAATTTGTGAATACATAACAAACTATTGGCTACTTACTTGATATAGGAAATGAGATTGCATAAAAAGATTGACCAGAGTCATCAAGGACATTGAAGTTAATAAGGTCATAAGTGTTCCACCTAGGAAGAGCCAGCTGCCACGCTCAGCCAGCATGGCGGCAATAGAGAAGCAAACAAATACAAGTGTAGTGCCCAAAAGTGCAGTCACAATGATAGACGGATCAATAAAGCTGACATATTCCAACAGAGGGCTTAAGCTCATTCCTGAAACAAAATATGTAAATTTAGCTATCAACTGCAATAGAGGAATGTCTAAAATGGAAGGAATGTATAGACATTCCTTCCATTTTAGACATTCCTTGTTCATCTTATTATGATAGCATAATAAGATGAACAATGTGAATCTCAAGGAACTAAAACTGCATAGTAAATTTATTACACAATTATATATTTCTGGTATGATTTATGCAAAACAATTTTCATTTGAAATTGATAAATATTGAAATTTCATATAATTAAAATTCTGAACAAATATGGGTCATGATAAAGTGTCTTTCAATTATTTCTCTTATCATTACATAGTATAAAACAAAGTCTCTCTCCGCTGTCTGTTCCCTTATATGCCTATATCTTTAAAACTACGCAACAGAGTTTGATGCGGTTTTTTAATATATAGAGGGTGTCAAAGTTGTGGTTTGTATATTTGATGTATAGATTTCCTTCTTTATTACTTTTCATGCGGAACAAAGTTCGGTTGCCAGGTCTGCTAGTAATGTATAAGAGAAACAAATATAAACTCTGGAAAGTGTTTCATTAAAACTAGTAATCATTTACCTGAAGTGAGTCCAAAACCTAAGAGGTAACCAAGACGTAAGGTAGTGTTCTTGCCATTATCAGGAGTAGCAATCAACATCAACATTAAACCGGCTCCAACAATAGCTGACAAGATACCAGCTTGGAACCAAGTATACATGTCCACATAAACACCAGCTACAGCTGATCCACAAGTCATCATCAGGGTGCCATATACATTTTTCAGATGCTGGCGTACTGGAGGTTCCCTGAAATGAAATGAAATAAATTATACATACAAATTGAGAACCTCCTCCTTTTTTCGAAGTCGGTTATAAAGGTAAAAATAAAAGTAGTAACTTGTTCACTAGTTAAATTAGTAGATATGACAAAGATCATTGTTTTCATATTATATATTTAGGATGATTTAATTTTCAGATTAAATAAATAATTTCATGTAGTAATCAAAGAGTTTCTCGCAGAATTGTTCTAGAATGACGTAGTTGTTACATATATACCTGCCATAAAATGAATGCCACTCTAAAACGTGATTACTAATTAAATACAAATGAGACGAACATGATCAATATATGTAATTTATTTTTACTTACAGACGGTTCTGAAAACTGTTAATAAAAGTCTGAAGATTAGGAGTCATTTTGATCACACTAAGAACGAAGTTTGGGTTTATTTGTTCGATTTATCAAGAATAGCTAAAAAGCAACAACGTATTTATGATTTCCTTGAATGTAGATTATTTTTGTGGTTTTTTATTGGTGTACACAATTGAAACTCCAACGCAACAATCAAAAGGTATCTAATAAAGAGGTAACGCTGAATAAGGTTGACGTTTTCGATAGGTTGACGAAATATGACGAAACGAAGATTCCTGATTCACTCTTCACAATAACACGTAGTCACGTACGTACTAGGTATCTATCGTATCTATGAAGTAGGTAGTAGGTACCAGCGTTACCAACTCGAAATTCGTCAAGGTGGGAGATAGGGTTCTACAAGTTGGTAGTTTCCAACAAACCCTACTATGAAAAGTTGGTAGATCTACCACCCATACTTTTCAAGTCTTTTAGAGACCCTCCAATAAGAATCTGGCATCCTTAATTTACTTTTCGATTGGATGAGACATATTTGAACTATTTTTATTAGAAATCTAATGATAAAACAGAATTACAGACCGCTAATATTCAAAATATCAATAGAAAATAGTCATAATTGAAAAACGAATAATTATGAGTCTATGACTTCAACCAAAGCATAGTTTATAAGTCACTTACAGATAGTAGTAACTAATATTAATGTTGTAAATTTTCTTCGTTTTCACTTTCACTTTCACTCATTTTGATAGTGTTCAATTGAAACGTTTCAAAAATTACAATCAGTTATTTATTGATTGAATCGCGTTAGATATAGAGTGTAAGCACAGATACGTAGAAAGAGTTTTAAGATCTAAGTTAGATCTTAAAACTCTTTAAAAAACAAAACAAACATCATGGCGGCGTTAGATCATCTAACGCCGCCATGATGTTTGTTTTGTTTTTTTTTTTTATTAAGCCGCCATGATATGACCTGTACATCAACCTGTAACGCCCTCTATTTTCGAGTAAATTCGATGGATCCATCAAAGGGTAAAAAAGCAAGAGAAAGATTACGAAAAATGAAAAAAAAATTATAGTTTCAATATTATTTTCATGGAGGTTTGATTTGGGATTTTTGAAAACTTTAAAAGTTGGTAGATTTTTGGTACAAGGTGGTAGGTTTGACTACGACACTAAAAGTTGGTAGATCTACCGAAAAGTTGGTAGAGTTGGCAGCACTGGTAGGTACCTACATCTACCTCCTACTTAAATAGTAGTAAATACCATAGACTGTATAGAATAAAATAACTCTCGCACTTTCGATGCGTAGATAGCCGTACATCTGTAACCATATTTATGAAATTCATTCGTTGCAAAACATTTTTGATGTTTTCAGGCATTATACACGTAACATTTTCATGATTAATTTCAAGTAAGGAAGCCAGTCAGCATGTGCATTTTTGGGGACTATAGTACCCAGCACGGTAGTTAGTGAAATTCGTATTCCAAGACACTACCCAAAAGTCTTTTATGCCAAACCATAAAATTTAACATAAATCATATATAATAGTGATGTGACAACACATAAAAATTTAAATTCGAATTTTAATCGGGTCAATTTATTATGCAACATTTGACGTTTGGCAGTTCTATCTTTAAAATGAGATGGTCTTCATTTTATAAACATCGAATAAGGTGAATAAATCGATAACGTCTTGAAAATTATGTAATTTTTAAAAATTCTTATAGGTAGGAATCCCTGTCAAATTATTATTTTTTTCTTTATTTTTAAAGGAGCAAAATAAGACAAGTACAGAATTTAAATGTATGTAGAATATTATCTTCTGAGCCTGATGGTCATTATTACTTTATTGCACACAAAAAGAACAACATTACAGAAATATACAAATATATAATAAATTTATGTACAAAGGCGAGCTTAACTCACTATTGAGTTTTCCACCAGCAAACCCTTTGAGCGAGAGAGGAATATTTGAGTTTGCAGGGTAATAGAACGTGTACAACAAACACAATAAAATAAATGGTTAAATACACACATAATTCGAATATATATATATATATATATATATATATATATATATATAAATACATATATATGCATATATATAAATACATACAATATAAATACATACACCATACTCATACATACATACATACATACATACAATTCGATATATATACGTAGACATATAAATTAATAATTAGTTTTTAGAAAGGAGATATTCCTTTGTTCTCTTTTTAAAAATGTCCAGAGAAGAGGCATCTCTAACGGAGTGAGGCAGAGAATTCCATAAGCGAACTGCGCGAGAAGTGAAGGAAGAATCATAACAGCTGGAGGTGTGAGCAGGTACACGAAGAAGGAGAGAAGATGTAGTGCGACAGGGCTTGTTTCTAGGGACAAGATATTCAAAGCGCTCACGTAGGTAAGAAGGAGAGTTTGGGTTATGAAGGATAGAAAACAGAAGGTTAAGAATATGAGTTTCGCGACGCTGTCGAATAGGTAACCACTTAAGTTGCAAGCGTAGCTCGGAGACATGGTCGTATTTCCGAAGACCAAAGATAAATCGGATACCTAAATTCTGAAGTCGTTCGAGCTTATTTAGATGTTCGTCCTTAGCATCAAGAAATGCGACATCTGCATAGTCTAGGATAGGGAGTAGAAGGGACTGGGCAAGAGTAACTTTAGTCGGAAACGGTAAGAATTTTTGAAGACGTTTGAGAGACTGAAAGGCGCCGAACATCTTCCTGCTTACCTCTGCAATGTGAACATCCCATGAGAGATTACAGTCCATATGAATGCCAAGGTTCTTTGCACTTTTGGATAGAGCAATAGGCACATCGTCGTATAAAATAGGAGGAAGAGAATTGATGTCCAGCCTATCAAGCATGCGTCTTCCGCCGATAATGAGTGCCTGTGACTTGGTTGGGTTAACAAGTAATCCGTAAGATTTGGCCCACCTACTGATGCTGCTGAGATCGTCATTGATGGCATTGACAGCCGGCACGGCATTCTCCACCTTAAAATGACGGTATATCTGCAGGTCGTCGGCATAGAGATGAAAACGGGAATTAATTATCTTCGTGATAGCGTTTATGAAAACGGAGAAGAGAAGCGGAGATAGTACGCCACCCTGGGGTACACCCGCAATCAGATCACACCAATCTGAGGTGGCCTCATCAAGGCGGACCGACTGCGAACGACCCTGAAGATATGACTTGAACCAACTGATGGCAGCAGGAGAGACATTAAGAGAGGACAGAGTGCCTAGCAAGATGTCAAAATCAACTGAATTGAAAGCACTGCTAAAGTCAAGTAATACGAGAACACTCAGTGACCTATTCTCTATGGCCAGTCTCATGTCGTCAGTTATTTTTACAAGGGCAGTTACAGTGCTATGGCCAGAGCGAAAACCGGATTGAAATGGACTTAGCAGGTTATTAGAGGATAGATATTTTGTCAGTTGATTTTGAACACCGCTTTCAAGGACTTTGGATAGGATAGGAAGTATTGAGATAGGACGGAATTGAGAAAACTGGGATGGATTCGGCACTTTAGGTAGGGGTATGACATAGGCTTTCTTCCAAGAGGAGGGAAAGGTGCCAATGTGTAGGGAATAATTTATTATGTGGGTAATGATGGGAACTAGGTGATTTAGGATAGGTAAAATCATTTGAAGGTGAAGGCCGTCCCAGCCTACAGCTTTGGTAGTTATGGAAAGGATAAATTTCTTAATGTCCGCTTCATCAATTGGTTGAAAGGAAAAAGAGGTATTTATAGGCAGTGGAAGAGTGGAGAGATAATCAAGTGTAGAAGATTTTACTGAATGAGACAAGGACACTGGAGTATTAGCAAAGTGAGCATTTAGAGCATTTAAATCTAAATTCGTTACATTGGCATCAGTAGACTTGCCAATACCCAGCGACTTAATGAACTGCCATACCTGTGTTTTGTTAGGATTCAGAACGGAAGAGTGTATGTGGCTCCGCTTTGCATCTCTACACATGCGACTGCAGCGATTTCGTAGTTTTTTGTAAAGGCCCCAATTCTCCTCACACGGATTCCGCCTATACCCGCGCTTGGCCTTGTCTCGTTTAACCATTATCTCACTAATTGCGCGAGAAAACCACGGTGCTGGTGGGTACTTTACTTTTACCCTTCGAACGGGCGCATGAGTATCGTATAGGCCCATGATTATATTATTGAAGGTAGTCACCTTGCCGTCCAAGTCACTACAGTTGTAAACAGGAGACCAGTCGACATCATCCGCGTCATCACACAAGCGCTCCAAATTAATGTTTTTAAAACTGCGAAGGTTAAGAAATATACTCTTGCGTTTTGGAGGACGAACTTTATAGGACAGGTAAATGAGGTCATGATAGGAGAAAGATGCTGATAATTGTCCATGTGTTGCCACTTTATAAGGGTCAGAAACAATAATGAGATCTAACAGAGAAGAGTTACAATGAGGAGCCCTATGTGTAGCATTTAGAGGTAGAATTTCCATATGGACAGAAGAGACAATGGATTTAAGCTTCTGGCTGCGCATGTCATTTTTCAAAAGGCAAGTGTTAAAGTCTCCAAGTATAATAACATGATCGTATATAGAGGAAAAGTTTTCTAGTTTCGCTTCAAATGAATCAAAGTAGTCAATGTGACAAGAAGGGGAATAATAAACGCCCAGCAAGACCTTAGTTTGTTTAAATGTCACTTCAATGAAGAGATGTTCTGCAAATTTGCTATATACACTTGGTGACTGGTCAACTATAACATAGGGTAGATCACCTCTTAAATACATTCCAACACCGCCACACCCCTTGCCAGTCCTGTCATTACGTACAAGCTTAAATCCAGGTAAACAGTATTGGACAGAAGGAAGTGCAGGTTTAAGAAAGGTTTCAGAGACTAGAACAGCATGGACAACCTCAGCATTAAAGGAAGATAAAAGATCAGGGTGGTGAGCTGGTATGCTTTGAGCATTAATGTGTACCGTATTAAAGAAGCTTGGAAAAGGAGAAAAAATAGAAGCAAGTTGGTCGCTCAGGTGAGTGGAATCGTTCGCGCCTATTGCACTAGAGAAACTGTTTTCGGAATCAGAGGAAGAAGAACAAGACTCAAAGTTTTCTAAATCAGACATAATATAAAATATAATAAATAAATAAATAAAATATTAAAGAATAGTATAACGTTAAAAAAAAAATGATGGTCCATATTTTTCTTTCAGAAATTTGGCCTTCCCTATTGCCAATGCTTCAGCAATAAGTTCTCGTGCTTGTGTCAAAGGTAAAAGGGTCCATCATTACCTGATTCTCGTTCCAAATAATTATATAATTTCACCAGTAGTTCGCGTGATTGACTATTCAGAGTTTTCCCACGTTTCGACATGGTAAGGAAGGATCAGTCCAATAAAGAAAAGCCGGGTCAGAAGAAAATGACAGAGAGCACCAAAAAACACACACAGTCACTTCTCACAACGCAACGAAAAGGACTGCATGTAATTGCTACATGTTAAGGAACATGTGCAATATTTTTGCCCGCCGAATGTCCATCGATCTCCCTCTCTCTCTCTTTATAACAAAAAGGAGCTTCACATCACTCAGGTTGTAAATCTAGTTAGAGTAACAAAATCAATTGAATTTAAAAAGAAAGCCTTCGTCGTAGTTCTAGAAACAAAAACAAGAGTCATCGTCATAACTGAAACAGTAAACGACAATTTAAAGATTTTTTTATGGGATTGGAGGGCAAACGAGCAGGCGTGTCACCTGATGGTAAGCAACCAACGCCGCCCATGGACACCAGCAACACATATAGTGTTACTGTTGCGTTACCGACCTTTAAGGGATAGGGGATAGGATTGGATAGGGAGGAAGGTGGGCCTCCGGGTACCTCTCTCACCAAACGAAACGTCTTCTGAGAGGTCGTGTTATTTCACCGGTCAAGCAGGCCCATTCATGCAGCGTACTGCTTGGCTCTACCACTGTTAAAAGTTTATTAGTATGTTTATTTTATTAAGATTATTATGAAAGAAACAACAAATTTATCGCCCTGTCAGTATATATTACCTACGTACTTAGTTAACTCGAGTTGATTTGAATCAAGCCCGTGTTTGTGAATCGAGTTGACCATCCCTAATACATACTTAACCTCAAAATAGAGAATTAAGCATGTCTTCAGTATTTACCTGATGAAGTCAGAAGAAGATTTTTATGTTTGTTAATAATATAATAAACTTCTAAAATGGGTAAAAAGTCAAAAATTGGAAAACAGCGCAAAGATAAATATTATCAACTTGCTAAAGAAACAGGTTCGTATTTCACTGTCTTCTGTGCGCCAGACCAATGGTAAAAAGCTTGTATTTTACGTGTTTAGTTAATTACAGGTTACCGATCAAGAGCTGCATTCAAATTAATTCAGCTAAATAGAAAATTTGGATTTTTACAAAAATCGCGAGTATGTCTCGATTTATGTGCTGCACCGGGTGGTTGGATGCAGGTTGCTCATCAAAACATGCCTGTGTCCAGTGTCGTAATCGGTGTAGATTTATTTCCTATCAAACCTGTACCTGGTTGTATTGGTTTAACTGAAGATATTACGACAGAAAAATGTAAAACTGCTATAAAGAAAGAGATTAAAACATGGAAAGCTGATGTTGTGCTTAATGATGGTGCTCCCAATGTTGGTTTGAATTGGATCCATGATGCTTACCAACAGACCTGTCTCACACTGAGTGCATTAAAGTTAGCAACACATTTTTTAAGAGAAGGCGGCTGGTTTGTAACAAAAGTTTTCAGGTCCAAGGACTATCATGCTCTCTTATGGGTTCTGAAACAATTCTTCAAAAAAGTCCATGCCACTAAACCACAGGCTTCTCGAAATGAATCTGCTGAAATTTTTGTGGTCTGTCAGGGATATATTGCACCTGATTATATAGATCCTAAGTTTCTCGATTCCAAATATGTATTTGAAGAATTGGATATTGTGAAGAAACCAAACATTAACATTCTGCATCCCGAGAAACAAAAGAAGGCTAAAGCTGAAGGTTACCAAGAAAATGATTATACAACTCACCACAAAGTGTTGTTGTCTAAGTTTCTGGATCCAGACCAAGATCCTGTTGATTTACTTCAAGGTTGCTCTGAGGTAATTCTATCATATAATAACATTTTGGCAGACATTTTAAGAGTTGTTTAGTATTTAGCAATTGCTTAACAATTATTAAAAATATAATCCACTAAATGGATATTAAGTCAATTTTACTGACTTAGGATAAATCTATCTGGCTTCCTTAGAGAACTGCATGTCACAAGATATGTCTTGTTGATGGAAGTTGACATGTAAATTTAGGTCTATGTGTAGTTTTTAATGCTGATTTTTATATATTAGATTTTTAATGAAGTTATTTTATATTAACAGATTGTGTTAGATGATAAATCAATCATTGGAAACCCAAAAACAACACCGGAAATAATTGAGTGCTGTAAAGATATTAAAGTCCTAGGGAGAAAGGATTTAAAAGCTCTTTTGACTTGGTTTAAACAAATGAAAGAATGGAAAGCTTCACAGGTATGTTATAATGTTGATTTATTCAATATTAGTTCATGATTTTTTCTTTTTTTTAGATATACTTGAAGTTGATCCATTTGTAGTAAACTGTGTGAATACTTAAATTATGTATTCAATATTATAATTGTTTGCATCTTTTTGCATTATTATTATACTAGCTTTTACGCGGGTAAAAGCTGAATTTATTGAAGCCAATAAATAAGTATCAAAATCATTACCATAGAATGGAATCAATATAATAACTCTATTTTCTTACTTAGCTGGGATTATCAATTTTCAAAATTACAACATTAGGTATGACGTTTAAAAATCTCACAATATGCTTTATTAAAATGCAACAACAAACGGTAAAATATATTTCTCGGTAACAAAAATAAATAATTTTTGACTTTAACAATTTTATATGATATAAATGCAGAGTATTAATGTAGGATATTTTTGTAGACTATATTATAAGTTTCTCCTTAGGGTGCCAATATATGTTAATTAAAGAGAGAAATAAGAAAAAAGAAAGTATCCTATATTACTTCTAATACCCCCAAGAATATGTGTACAAAGATTCATGATGATCTGTTGAGTAGTTATCCCGTGAAAGCGTAACAAACAAACTTACATGTACATTTATATATTAGTAGGGTAGGGTAGGGTAGGGATAGGGATAGGGATAAGTAAAGTTAAGTATAAGTATCAACCCTGAATACTGTAATACCGTCCCTCGCGAGGCATAACAGCCGCTGCCTACACCTTCGGATAGAAAAAGGTGTGAAGTTACGTTATGTTATCTAATTTACGAATACTGTAAAACTTCATTACTGAAGTAGCTAAATTTGACGATTTTTTGACAAACAATTGTTTTATCTTTCATAAAAAATTTTTTTTTTTTAATATAATGTACCCTATGTTACTTCTAATACCTTCAAGAATATATGTACAAAGTTTCATGATGATCGGTTCAGTAGTTTTTGCGTGAAAGCGTAACAAACAAACTTACATTCGCATTTATAATATTAGTATAGATATAGATTTTATACTCTTCTTACTGTGATACATAAAACTGTAGATCCATTATTGAATAAATTTTTTTACAGAACAAGTCTGAAGAAAATGTTGATGATAAAGAAACAAAAGTGGATGTGATTGAAGATAAAGATGAAGATGCTGATGTTGATGAGGAAATTGCTGGGCTTCAGGTACTACTTGTATAGAATAATTTTAATTTATACTAATTACCATTTTAATTTTGAGATGTTTGATTACTGGTTTTATATGATTATTACATAGTACAAAACAAAGTCACTTTCCACTTATATGGTTATATCTTTGGAATTACGCAATAGATTATGATGCGGGGTTTTTTTAATGGATAGAGGGTGTCAATGGGGAGATTTGTATGTATAATTGATGTAAACTGTACCAAATGAAAAGTGATAATTTTCGAGATTGTGATTGACACCTTAATTGCAAACTCTGGCTGAACCCTAAGAGATAGATCAAAACAAAGTACTACTTTATTATACACCTTCAAAAGGTCTACAAAAAAGTCTGCGATGGTGTATGTCTATCTCTTAGGGATCACTCACAATGACCATTATTATTTCTTTTCTGAGGCGAAACAAAGTTTGCTGGGTCAACAGGTTTTTTTTATACATATTGCTTTATATTTTATTGCAGAATATAATTAAATTTTTAAAATTTAAAGAAATTCTTAAAATTTAATTACAATCTGAATTTTTTAAAGATGTCTAATCATGCATAAGCTGCTTGCATTGGGAATAGTGTCTTCTTAGAATAAATATGATATTTCTTTAAAAGATAATATAATATAATGTATTATGTTTTTGTTATTTCAGGATGAAGAAAGACGCCAGTCCAAACGAAAGAGAAAGCAGTTAAATAAGCAACGACAAAAACTTGCCGAGAAAATGAATTTGAAAATGGTTCTAAAGGGAGATGATGGGCCAATTTTGGAAAGCAATGATATGTTCAAACTGTCAGATATCAAGAATGCTGAGGTATAATATGAGGATATATTTTTAAAACAGTTTTATTTGTAATGTTAAATACTTAATACAGTCTCAGTGGTGCACACGGCTTCTGATCCAGAGGTCGCGCGGTTCGAATCCTGACACTGGCTTACACCAATGACGTTGCGAAATTATTTTTGGAAATTATGTGTGATAAACATCTATGACTGAAAACATTGTGCCTGGTATGGCAATAGGTTTCGCCACCAGGCGAGGTTTAACAGTCACTGCCTGCACCTTCGGGTAACAAAGGCGTGACTTATGTTATGTTAAGAAATACCTATATTTATTTAACGAGCTTTATCTTAGGAGTTGGCGCGTATGATAGATCAGCAACCTGATATAGTCGCAGAAGCAAGTGATTCAGATGATGAGTTGAAAATTAAACAAAAGTATGTCAAGTATGACACTGAATCATCAAAATTGGACTCTTCAGGGGTTTATTACAAAGACTCAGACAGCGAACTGGAAATGGAATCTGATTCTGATAACGAAGAGAAAGAAACCTTGGGTAAATTTATTTTTTATTATAATTTTTCTTCACGATTTTTCTGTCTATAGACTGAGCATTTATATAGAGCATTCTTTATTAAAACTATATATATATATTTAAAACTACAACTAATTATGGTAAATAATAACACACCTTGCTTGATAATAAGTAGCCTATACCACGGCTATACAGCAATGCACCAGGTATCATATCATATACACTTGGTTGGCTTTTTGAACTCCTATTATATAAAACCTATTAGGTTAGCTCTACAGTATATTCCATATGTAAAAAAGGGCCATTAGTTGTTAGCAAAGTAAATCTTCATAAATTGTTGCTGTTTAAAATTTACTTTATTACTTTATAGTCTTTCATTAATATTATGTATTCATTGCAGCATTCTCAGATTCTGACAACGAAAATAAGAAGATTAAAAAATTAACAAAATTAAACACACTGCATAACAGTCAGCTGACCAAATCACCCACAATACCCAAGAATCATCCATTATTAACTGACTTAGACAATAATGACCCTATTTCAAAGCGTTCTATGAAAGCCGAGTTATGGTTCCAGAAAGACAGCTTTAAAGACATTGATGAAGATGATGACGAAGGTGTTGATTTAGATAAACTAACTGAATCTTATAAAGAAAAAGGAAAGAAAGTAATTGAGGATTCAGTTTTGAATAATATAAAGCCTAGTGGTGTTAAAAGAAAATTTGAAGATGATGGTGATACTTCTGATGATGACTCTTCGGATAGTGATTATGACGTTGAAGACAATGTTAAGCCAACAGATGACAAAATTGGCGCTAAATCAAGCAAAAAAGATGGTTTCGAAGTTGTTGCACAAGATCCAGGTATTTTAAAATCTTTTTTTGCTACAAATTTAATATAAAATATAGACAAACGTATTTTAAAGAGCTTAGACTTAAAACTTCAGGGTCCAGTCCTTACTCAAAAATTAGTGTACAAAATAGTTTAAATGCTTTTCTAAATATAATATTAACTTATAGATTTACAAACTGGATATGAATCTAAATTTACAGACCATATAAATCTTGTGCAAAATTACATTACAGATTTGAAAAGGCTGAAGAAAAATCTCAAGATGGATGCCGAGACACTGGCTCTTGGTTCTATGATAGCAACATCAAAGAAATTCAAAAGAGATCTCATTGATGATGCATGGAACCGGTATGCCTTTAACGATAAAAACCTACCAGATTGGTTTGTGGAAGATGAGAAAAAACACATGAAAAAGGAAGTCATTGTACCTGAGGTAAATTAAGTAAAATTTCTATAAAATTTTGTAAAACTCAGTTAATATTGTACATATTGTAGCATCATTACATTGTTGTAATTTGAAAATAAAGAACTTTTTGGTCTTATGTTATGAATTAGGTTTCACACAGTTTATTTGAATTAATAAAAAAAAAATGAAAGCTTAATTATTTTGGGCAGCTTGTGATTCACTAAAATCGAATACAGCAGCATAAAAAATGCTAGTGTGGTATAATGAAGGAGAAGTCAAATTTTCGCATTGTAGATATTAAACTAAGAGTTGTACTATATGTCATGCTGGCTATATTTTTATCATTTCATTTAAAATGAATTGATGAAATGATTGAAATGATTAATATTTCTCAAGTCTTCATAAGTTGAACAGACTTCTCTTTATTGAAGTCTATATAAAAATTACTAAACAGAATAACAGTCAGCTGATGCTAACCACAGGGATGGTCATATTGGCCTCAGCTGTTAGGTCGTGGCACGGACGACCGTCACACTACATGCAATAGATAGACCAAAAGATTGAGACAATGTAATAAAATATCCACTTTTTCAAATAATATATTACTTTACAGAAATATACAGAGGAATACAAAAACAGACTTCAAGACATTAATGCTAGACCTATCAAGAAAGTAATAGAAGCTAAAGCTAGGAAGAAGAAGCGTATGATAAGGAAAATGGAACGAGCGAAAAAGAAGGTGGAGGCTGTTATGGAAAATGCTGATATGTCAGAAAGAGAAAAATCACAGCAGATCAAACAACTTTACAAGAAGGCGCAAACAGATGTAAAGAAAAAAGTAACGTATGTGGTAGCTAAAAAACATAACACTAGTAAGCGGATGAAACGACCTCAAGGTGTCAAGGGACATTACAAAGTAGTCGACCCGCGTATGAAAAAAGATATGCGCGCCCAAAAGGCCAAGGAAAAGACTCAAGGTCGTGGAAAAAAGGGCAAATCAGCCAAAACAGGAAAAGCAGGCAGATCAGCCAGAGCAAGTAAACCAGCCAGAGAAGGCAAATCAGGCAAAGCAGGCAAATCTGCCAGATCAGGAAAATCTGGCAGAAGAGGCAAATAATTCATTCATTCATATGTGTATAAGTTGAAATAATAAAAATATTTTTTTGAAATGTATCAATATGTTCTAATTTTTTTAATAGTGTGATAATATTCTACTTCTAGTGGATAAAGGGCACACATAAACCAATATATTTATGTAAATAACAGTCTATTTTATATGAAATCTAGTTTTCTTTAAAGTTATTTTCAATTGCCTGGCGATTGTCGTTTTCACTTCTATCAGATCATCTGAACTCCGTGTGTGAAAGTATTCCTGCCACCCTGCCATGGAACATCCCAATGACTTAGCTTTTATACCGTCCTATTTGGATGATGGCAGGGGAATAGGAAAGCTGACATAACCACCAGCTGCCCCGAATTCATTGTCTTCCAATGGAAACCATTTCATAAAAGGATATTCTGGGGATAGGCAGTACATGTATAAACAGTGAACATGGCTCTAAGTTAGCATAGCTCTGTCGCCTAATGAATCAATTATATTAGTGCTATATACTATGTTTCCCTGTATTATAGCGGGAATATTTTTTAGGTTCTGACATTGCTCGTTACTAATTGAATATACACATCGTTTTTATTTCTTAAATTTTCGCCAATCACATTCATAACATTAAAACTACTTTTTATGGATTATGGACGTTTCGATCAAAGAAAATAGCTTCTGAACGACTACCATCTTTTTGTTCATCACTCGTGAAAATGATCTCTATAAAGAGTTCGAAACGTCGGGAAATAAATAAGAATAAGTTCTAAATAAACGCTATATAATCCATAAAAAAGTTGTTTTAATGTTATACACATCGTTTACCGAAGAGGGCAGCGGATGAGAAGTCACGACATCATCATCATAGACATTATATTTTTCACAAAATTTCATGTCGTCCTAAAATAATGTAGGCATGACATTGAAGTTGGACGTTGGACAATGTATAATGCCAAGGACAAGATTAATGTAACGAACAACAATACAAAGTCAATTTAAAGTTCAAGTCCAAATTCGAAACTATTTAAGCTGAAGTCGAAATTCGAAGCCAGATTTGTTGTTAAGGTCAAGATCGAAATTAGTTTCAAGGTTAAAACTACGTCCAAGTTAATATTTAGTTCAATATCTAAATTACGGTAGGCTTCAAGTGTGATTGGCGATGTTAGGAGTTTGTTTAAATTTCTTGATTGCATGTTAACGATTTTTATTTCTACCAACTGATTTTTTTTATAGTCGAATTTTGAGTTTTTTTTTTTAACATATTTTAAGCAATGTATTTTAAATTCTTATAATAAAAACCGCTCAGCAAGATTCGCGTACTTTTATTATAACCATAGTTTGCCTGATGAGAAAATTAACTCTACATATTAATGTTGCCTATTTATAAGTGTTAATTTTTTTGCCTTGGAGCATGTAGAGCCTTACAGAGAATATCAAAATTTAAACCAAATATCCATTATTCCAAATACAGTAGTGGAAATGCTTTAGGAAATATTGAATTAGGATTAGCAAGCTTACCGCACTTTAAAGAACACCTGTATAAGGTTTTATGATAATAATAATATTTGTGCAACCTAAAATGTTGCTATTATAAATACCTCTAATAGTCTCGGTTGTGCAGTGGTCGAGCACCCGGCTTCTGAATCTAGAGGTCGCGGGTTCGAATCCTCACACTGGCTCAATGACTTTTCGAAGTTCTTTTCGGAATCATTCATCCTTTGCCTATTGCAGTCCACTGCTGGACATAGGCCTCTCCCAATTTGCGCAAATTGGGGGAGGCCTTTCGGAAGTTATGTGTGAAATATATCGATAACTGAAAAAACTTTATGCCCGGTATGGCAATAGGTTCGCCACCTATTCCATTTGAGGCGTAAACATAATAGACCAGGGTAGATGCCTTCAAAAATAATAAAAAGTGAAAAAAAATAATAGTAGGACGAAACCCATTAGAAAAGGAGGAGAATATTACAAAAATGAAAGGAAAAATAATTTACGGGCGATCTGAGGTCGGGAAGGGGGTGGGGGTGAGTTTTTAAGGGTAAAAAACGGTTTTTCTCGATTTCCGGCAAAACTAAAAGTCCTATGGAAAAAAGTTTAATGGCAAAGTTGTAGGTAATAAAAAGATCTAAAACTTTTGTATTTACACTTTTTTCACATAACCTCAAAATTTAGATGAAAAATTCAAAAAAACAAGTTTTTAGATTTTTATTTTTATCTTTTACAAAATTTTTTTTTCCCCACGATATTTTGTGAAAAGTCGCCTTTTTATGTCCCAAATACGCTGTAATTTATTTGTTTAAAAATATATTTTTTTTTTGCCTTATATTGAATTAATATCGAAAAAGCACCCTAATTTTCAATCGAAAATTCACCCGTCAAAATATCAGCTTTTTTCAAAAAGTTGGTATGTTTTCTGTTTGCTGAGATGTCTACTTTCCGATGGTGCAAAAAAAAATTGTGCTATTGTAGTAAATTTTCTCAGAAAATGCAAATCAAAATCTAAAAAAATCTCGAATCTGATTTTTTTTTAAATTATTATATACAATTTAGAGCTATTTATTAAAATTTATACTTTAATTACCCGAAAATCGCAAGATTACATGTTACATTGATAAAAAAAATTGCAAATCAAAGTGAATTACTATAATTAACAAACAAATAAGTTATTAATTTCTGAATTCGAGTATTTATCGATTTTGATTATTTGCATTTTCTGAGAATATTTACTACAATAGCACAATTTTTTTTTTGCATCATCGGAAAGTAGACTTTTCAGCAAACAGATAACATACCAACTTTTTGAAAAAAGCTGATATTTTGACAGGTGAATTTTCGATTGAAAATTAGGGTGCTTTTTCGATATTAATTCAATATAAGGCAAAAAAAATAAATATTTTTAAACAAATAAATTACAGCGTATTTGGGACATAAAAAGGCAACTTTTCACAAAATATCGTGGGGAAAAAAAATATTTTTGTAAAAGATAAAAATAAAAATCCAAAAACTTGGTTTTTTGAATTTTTCATCTAAATTTTTAGGTTCTGCGAAAAAAGTGTAAATACAAAAGTTTTAGATCTTTTTATTACCTACAACTTTGCCATTAAACTTTTTTCCATAGGACTTTTAGTTTTGCCGGAAATCGAGAAAAACCGTTTTTTACCCTTAAAAACTCACCCCCACCCCCTTCCCGACCTCAGATCGCCCGTAAATTATTTTTCCTTTCATTTTTGTAATATTCTCCTCCTTTTCTAATATATCTCCTTTTGTAATATTCTCTCCTTTCATCCTACTATTATTTTTTTTGGTTTTAAAAATTATCTACCCTGGTCTATAACGGCGAGACGAGGCTTAACAGCCGCTGGCTACACCTTCGGGTAGAACAAGGCGTGAAGTTATGTTATGTTATTATTACCGTAAAACTGCCGTTAACTCCTAAACTATTCAACCAATAGCAATAAAATGTTGCCCATTGTGCGCTATTTTATTATACTTAATTGATATATATATTTGTAATATTTATTTAACTTTTACAATTAACTTAGGCCTGAACGAAATCCATAATATAGATCAATAAATAGTATTTATTTTGGCAAATACATAAATTCATTTTGCTTAATATTATGATACACACAAAATAGTGTGTCAAGTAACAAGCTCAATACTATTAAGAGCCTACATAATAAGTAGCAGCAAACTGATAGTTTATAACTGGATGAACGATAAAATAAGGCGTTATAACCTTTTTGATGCTGTTGCTTCAGAAGTCGAGAGATCAATTTCGGGCTCATATCTACAATTTCTCAAAATTCTTTCAGGAACTTATATGTAAGAAATATCGATCACTGACAACTCTGTGGCCGGTGTATGGCAATAGGTTCCTCCACCTATTTAATTTGGGGCGTAACTATTCGGCGAGTCGATGCCTAACAGTCGTTGCTTACACTTTCGCGTAGAGGCGGTAAAGTTATGTTATCATTACATAGTATAAAACAAAGTTGCTTTCTGCTGTCTGTCCCCTTATATGCTAGGATCTTTAAAACTACGCAACGAATTTTGATGTGTTTTTTTTTATAGATAGTGGGTGTCAACGGGGTGATTTGTATGTATAATATAATTAATGTATGTAGTAAATAAGAGATAAGTTTCGAGATTTAGAACTGTCATTGCAAACGCTGGCTGAACCCTAAGTGAATAATGTATACATTTAGGTCTACAAAAAAGTCCTCGATTGTATGTATCTTTCTCTTAGAGATAACCCGCTCTTACCATTTTTATTTCTTTACTTTTTACATGAAATAATGGCTTATTTACGAAACGACTTTAAACATTACAGAATTATTTTGCATCTAATTAAGTATCTCAAATAGATTGTGCATTTAATATAGACCAATCTCTAAAGCGTGTAGTTTAAATGAATATTTTCGAAGATATTATATATTTCAAGTGTAGGAACATAGCGGTTGCGCCGCGATTTGAACTTAATAATATCCAAAATTTATTTTTTTAAATGGGATAGGAGGGCAAACGAGCAGGCGTGTCACCTGATGTTAACTGACCAGCGCCGCCCATGGACACCTCAAACACATATAATGTTTCAGTTGCGTTGCCAACCTATAAGGGAGTAGGATCTGAAAGGATGGGGAAGGGAGGTGGGCCTCCGGGTACCTCTCTCACCAAACGAAACCCGGCATGAGCCAATTTACGTCCATCTTCTGAGAGGTCGTGGTATTTCACCGGTCGAGCCCGCCCATTCATGCAGATAACTGCTTGGCTCTACTTATTTATTTCTTCTGGAACGAAATAAAGTTACTGTTTCAAGTAGTAATATTTAAAAAAAAATTGGTGTGCCTGTTAGAATTGGGAGAGTAAGATTGGAGAATGAGATGATTATTTATCAATATTACTAGTGTCCGATCGAAGGTCTATTTTTGGCCGAAGCCGATTAATCGGCAATCTCCACAACCTTCGGCCGAAGCCGAAGGTTTATAAACTATTAGTAATTTAATAATTTTCTTCAATATTATCCACAGCTAAAAAAGAATATCGGCGTAAAGTGGCACATGCCACTTTTCACTCGGTGATAGAGGTATCCGCACTAAGTGCAGTCCGGTCCGTCAGTCGCCCTCTCTTTCGTTAAAGTTCGTTTAAGTCTGGCGGGACCCTCGATCGCGCCGAAGATGGATTTTGGCCGAAGATGGCCGAAGCCGAAGCTTCGGTCGGACACTACATATTACCTATATATAGGTAATATGTAGTGTCCATGTAGTGTATAACACTACAAGAACATACTAATGTACCTTGCGCATAATTCGAAACTGTTGGGGCGTAATTTTTGGTAACAACGAAATGGTCTTCATCCTCTGTCACCCTTCTTCTATTATATACAGTTGTATTGCGTTCTTTGTTATACATAGAAAAACAAATATAGGTGAAATAATTCCACCAATTTACGAACATTATATTTATTTTTACTTCTAAGGTCAGGGTGATATTTGGATCCACGTGCGTCACACGACCGTGTTCAGGGACAACCACGCCATATAAATGATATCACTTTGCCTTTGTGGTGGCCTTGGTGTCTAATTCTGATTCGCTTTAACTACGCCGTCTGCCTACTAAATGTTATTGCGCTTGAATGTCTTTATGTATATTTAAAATATAAATATTTTCCATCAATTTATTGTGGTTTCGTTTTCAAAGATAATTTGTACCCACCGACCGACGACTCATCACTGAGTTCATTCCTTCAAAAGTTCAACAAAATACATGTTCTTCAAAGAACTTAAAATTCATAAAAACACTCCTTCTGGATTATATAATTTCAATTCATTAATTTCAATCTCAAATAGATTTTTTTATAAGAAAGCCATAAAAGAATAGTAAAGTAGCAAGCGATGTTGAATTTAAGTATATAGGTAGATATGTCGTTTCCTATCTTTTAAGTCAAATGTAAATGGAAAATCAGAATTTCGGAAGAAATAGAATGGAGGTAAGGTAGAAGCGTGGGTGGAAGAATGAGGAGGCGATGGTAGGTGGGTAGCCTGGCGGCGCAGTGGTACGAGGCTCGCTCGGCCCAGCTATATCGAGCGAACGATCACGGCCAAGGCCGCTCTCCGCCGTCATCGCTCTCGAGTCGACCGTCCATGCCCTGACATACTGTAAATAATAGACTTCTAGTAAGAAAACAGTTTTTGAAGTGGAACTTCTAATCTCTCTTGCAATCGTTTAACGCTTTTAACGCCTCCATGCGGACATAAAAGGTAATATATAAAATCTAGTAGGATATAAACTAGTAATAACTAACTTGGATTTCGCGTGCTGTAAACATAATTGATATTACAAGGATTATAGAATTCAGTTATTTTTATTAAGATCGCCAACTTATTTTTTAATATCAGCACTATCACTTAACAGATGTACCAAACAGTGACATTTTTTTTTCAAAATTCTTAAAATTAATCATCTATTCAGTGTGTGCACATTTTTTGTTATATTAAAAATCTGTCATATTTTATCTATCTTATATTATATATATCTTATAATGCTTATTACATGTAATGACGAATGAAAGTCTGTTTTAATAAATTAAGTACCTCACTAATACCGGCCGTTAGCCACATTATAATAAATGTAGGTGTTAATAATGTTTAGGCATAATTGTGTTATGTTACGAATTTCAAGCTTATTATGCTACCTTATTTGTTTGTAAATGGGATACAATATTAAATGGGTTTAATCATATTTCCTGGCACACCGGCTCTACAACAGTAGCATATTATTATATTATTTGTGTTCGCTTTCTATATTATGATCGACTGATTAAAAAATTATCTTTAAAAACCATTAACTGATAGTAATATTTTAGACAAATACAACTGTACTCGAATATCCAGTAATCTTATGAGATCGAACTTGTATTCTTTGGCTCTACACAAAGCCTCTTTAAATCATACGACAAAAATATATTCCAAGCAATATTTTTATGTTAACACAATATAGGCAATACTCGTTCGGAGTGACGTCTGTATAGGCAGGTAGAGCTTGGCGAGGCGGCGTCGGGGTAGGAGTGCGGGTGGCGTGACCTCGCCCTGGCAAGGTCGCAGGTTCCATTCCACTCGACCGTGCCACTCGTTTCTCCCTGTAGTAATCTTCCTTAATGATTCCTGCCTCCTGATACATTTTTTTTTCGATTTATCTAAGATTTTAATCTCGTAAATAAAGTGGTCCGTGTCTACGACCATGAAATACCCACGATAATATTTCAATGTTGACTTTGTGAAGGAAGTACACCGCTTCTATTATTTTCCTGCTAAATGGTTAGTATCGTTTTGTCATCAAATGTGCATTGTTTGCATTGGCGCTAAACAATTATGATTGATCTGGAAAAAAGAATAACGCCCTAATACCTACTAACCTACCCTTAATAACCTTTAAATATATAAAAATTAGTTCGACCTTTTGATGACAGTTATTTTCTAATAAAAGAACAATAAAAATATTTTAATTTCAATTTTAATGTATACAAATATGTATAAACGAACGGGATAGTATTATAAAAATATAGTAGATTATTAAAACTATTGATAATATGAAATGTGCTTTAATACGTCGAGAAAAAATTAACGGCTATTGATAAATAGCCGTTAATTTTTTCTCGACGTATTAAAGCATCGCATATTTTGTGCAGTTACCAGTGCTATCAGTTTTAAAAAAAGAATTCGTATTTGGCAAACCGAAAAAGTTGCATCGATAAATGCGGTGGCGGTCGAGTGTTTGTTACTTTTATGCCAGTGACAGGGCACATAGAATTGCGGATGGATTGTCCGCTTGCGAGGCACACATTACACAAATCTTACGGACAGGTGACCGCCCCCGCTCTATTATAAAGCGAGTTTAGTGAGCAGAGTGCGGGTGATCGACCACGTTCACGGTCAACGTCGCGTTACATCTCTTAACAAAACAACAGCGAACAAAGCCGTTGTATGTATCACATGGACAGTTAATCGTAGGTGAACTACGATTAACCTCTCACCAGACGGCCATTACTCGAAATGGCCACATAAATAGGTCCGCATTGTGACTTGATCGCTACCTCCATACAATAAATAGCACACCAATAAAACATGTGACAAAGTGCAGACCTGTCTCATGATCTCAAATGGCATTCTCGAACATACTATATATGTTGCCAGATGCTGTCAATCTGTTACAATATTTTATATGTGTTAATTATATACATAAATTCATCACTTTATCGATATTTAATAATAGTATCTAATTGTTAAGTTGACTTCTAGGTTTAATAGTGGTAGAGCCAAGCAGTTCGCTACATGAATGGGCTGGCTTGACCGGTGAAGTACAACGACCTCTTAGAAGACCATCGTAAAGTGGCTCATGCCGCGTTTCATTCGGTGAGAGAGGTACCCGGAGGCCCACCCCTCCTTCTCCATCCTTTCCTATCCTACTCCCTTAAGGGTCGGCAACGCAACTGTAACATTATATGTGTTGCAGGTGTCCATGGGTGGCGCTTGTCACTTACCATCAGGTAACTTGCCTGCTCGTTTGCTCTCCTATTCCATAAACAAAAGGTACTACAAAGGTACATACTTAGTCATGCCATAAATATTATGACAAAGAAAAAAAAAATTTTTATTGCAAATAACATTTATTACTTTTACAGTGTGTTACTTTAATACATAAATATAAAACAATATAAAATATAAAAAGCTTATTCGAAGTGGTCTCCATTGGCTGCAATAGAGGCCTTTAAATGTTGAGGCCAGTTATCAATAGAAACACGCACTCTTTCCTTGGGAAAATTCTTCACTGCCAATCGTATGGATAACAATCCATACGATTGGCAGTGAAGAATTTAGGGACTCTAAATTATTATGACGTTTAGAGCAAGCCGTACTCTTAAAACTGACCACAAATCATAATCCAGTGGATTAAGATCGGGACTACACGACGGCCAGTCTTCAGCTCTAATGAAGTCCGAAACGTTCGCTTCCAACCAAGATTGTGTGGACCGAGCTTTATGACCCGGTGCCGAATCTTGCTGGAAGGACCATACTTCGTTATTGAACATGGTGTTGTTAAGGGGCTTGACTACGTTTTCAAGAATGGTATCTTGATACACTTGTGCCGATGTTTTGATACCTTTTTCACAAAATATGGCTCAGTCACTCCTTTCTGTCAACTAATTGGGAAGCTTCCTTAGAGCTTTGAGCATAAATACGGTCATTTTGTTTGTTAAAATGTTGCTCAATTGTAAAAACTTTTTCATCTGTAAACAATATTTTTCTGTGACCTCCCTTTGCGTACCGCTTCAGTAGTTGTTTAGATTTTAACACCCTATTCTTTTTTAAATTATCAGTTAATAAATGACCAGTGCGCCTCTTATAGGCTGCAAGTTCTAAGTCATCTTTTAAAATACGCCACATTGTTCTAGGTGCTATCTTCATCTCTAGATAAAATCTTTTGCTTGCGGACAGGATTTCTTCGAATTCTTTCCCTTACTGCTTTGACCACCTTTTTCGTACGAACACTACGTGGACGACCAGGTCTTTTTCTGTCACAAACAGAGGAGGTCTCATTGTACCTATTAATAGCCCGGTACACAAACATTTGACTAATACCAAGTGTATGGAGAGTTTTAAAAATTGCATTTGGCTCCATACCTACTTTGTGTAATGCAATCACAGCGATTTGGTTCTCTTTATCACCCCACTCTATTTTAATATCGCATAATATTGTACAATGTATTGGCGCCAAAACGAGAAAACACAATGAACAATCGTATAAAAATGACAGATTCCAAATTCAAATGTAATATTTTTTTATCTTTAGTTGTAACAGTATTTATGGCCAGACTAAGTATATACAATATAGTGTGTTTACTGCTATATGAACAAGACTATATCATGCCAACCTTCGACACTTGGGTTATTTATTTTAGTATCGACTGGTTCCCGAATTAAGAGCAAGTCATAGAAATAAACTCTGTGCCCTTATACCCACTATTACTACAGTTTAATTGGGAGTTATTGTTGATTATTAAATGATTTGATTTTGGATTTTTTTTTTAAATTCAAACCCATACGATATTAATACAAATATTACTAGCCCTACGGTAAACCGTAAAGTGCTGACTCAGTTACTCAGGTAAAGCATACACAAGTCTTTATCTGATGGCAAACACTCGCACCCTCCTGAAGTCTCGTGCCCTCAACCCTTCAGCAAAATAAATTACTGAAAGATTGAGGTCGATACGGGTACTTCTTACTGATGTGTTGTATGGGACATTACATTTGTTTCTATACCCGGCTAAAAATCTAGCAGGCCGATCTCACTTAAAATTTGATAAATATAATATGGCTATTAAAAGTTTCATAGTCAATATTATAATTCTCTACGAACATTTTCTTTCGAAACAGATTACTGTTACCTTCATACCTTTTATAAACCAACGTGTGGGCAGTGAATTATGTCTTTATAATGATATCCATAACATAAAACAGCCCCATGTGCTTAATGTAGAATAGATAACATTGAATGATTTTGTAACTTGCCAGTGAAATTTAGACAACAAAGGTCGCATGTTTTAATACAATTTAATTAGCAAATGCGCCAATGTAAAAATTGGTCAATTAATAGTGTTAAATAATAAAGTACTACTTGGACAGTTTATAAATGTATGGTAAAAACTAAACAAATGTAAAGTAATTGTGGAGGTTGTAAATACTTCTTAATTCGACCGCATAATGTTGTTGTGTTTAAAATGCTATTTCACCGTAAGTATTTTGTTCTGATTGAAAAATTACACTTTGCGTAGGTTTCATTAATTCGTATCAATACAGGTTGTTGAGTCAGTTCGCGGGGCGTTATGGCCGTGTCGGGTCGACGACCAACCTGCGATGCCAACCGACGCACTACACTACCTCGCCCCCCCTGTCCCCACCACGACACGCGCTCGCTGACCTGCTAGTGGTACCGACTGTGTGTGCACCACATATAAATAAATATATTTGACCGATTACCAATCTATTCGCTGCTCAATGAAAACTTACTTATTCATCCTCGTCCATGTTTGCTGTAGACAGATCCACGCAATCATGTATATATGTGTAATTTTTTTAACGGCACAGTTTATTTTTTAATTATATCCGTAATCAATAGCTATAACTGTAGAGAAGTGGTTAATAATCATTGTAAAATAAAGTAAAATTAAACGTCAAGAAAAAAGTGTAGAGTCAATACATAAATAAAATTGCTACAATATTGGACCCCGGGGCGATGTGGTTAGTGGAATCGAACAAGATATCATTTTCACAGATCCAAAATTTTAATATAATAGACAAACCAAATCCAGATGTAATTCTCACTATAAACCGGGCATCATTTTGTCAGTCATCCATATTTATCGCAAATAATATCCGAAAATTTTTTAGAATTTTTAGAGTGGTAGAGCCAAGCAGTTCGCAGCATGATTGGGCCGGCTCGACCAGTGAAATACCACCACCTCTCAGAAGATCGACGTAAAGTGGCTCATGCCGTGTTTCGTTCGGTGAGAGAGGTACCCGGAGGCCCATCCCCCTTCCCCATCCCTTCCTATCCTACTCCTTTAAAGGTTGGCAATGCAACTGTAACACTATATGTGTTTCAGGTGTCCATGGGCGGCGTTGGTCACTTAACATCAGGTGACACGCCTGCTCGTTTGCCCTCTTATCCCTTAAAAAAAAAGTCCTTGGTGTGAGTCAAGATTCGAAACTGAGAATCAGGGTGTCAAAGCTCCTTACCAATGAGGCAGCTGCTAGGTAACATAATAAAAAATAAAACCTTATAACAAAAAATACATAATGTTTGTCTTTTTTTATGAAAGATACAAAATTTCTTTTAACATCTCAGTTAGCTGATCAATAAATGAATAGATAAGTCCGTCGATAACAATTGCACATTATTAAAAACAATCATTTATTCGGATCGTGATAATGTTGATCTAATATCATATTATGTATAGTCTAAATAAGTAAGTAGTCATAAGTCATAGTCTAAATAAGTCATAAGTAAGTAGTTACCGTGCATTGCCGTTAAATATAAACTTTACCGTTAACCATAGATTGTTATTTAGAGTCAAAAAATGTATTCTAAAGTCGCTTGCCAATTTTAGTGTGTGTATTGTGCCGTAGGAAAAAGGGGCCGCGGCCCGAGTGCGGTCGTCGACCGAGGCCCTTGACTTGCGTGCGGTTCAGCGACACCGGCTGACACCGGGCGCCGCGTCGCGATCGCTCCAGTCTTGGGACATGCTACTGTAATATATGTTACGCTTCGTTTACTAAATTATTAACACAATTATTATAAATAATAATCAATTATATATCAGTTAATTCAGTTTTTCTTAATCTCTGACGGTTAATCATATTTACATAGCCCAGAGTAATCTACTAGACCCAAATTCGTGCGAAAGCTATTCCAACAAAACTTTAGGCACCATTTTGATAAAGCATATACTTCGCGCCTTTTTCTACCCCAAGGGTTATGTAGCGGCTGTTAAGCCTTGACTTGCCGCTACCTTTATGTCCCAAATACAATAGGCGGCGAAAGGTTTCAGTCATCGATATTTATCACACTTAACTTCAAAAAAGAATTTCGAAAAGTCATTGGTATGGGTCAGGATGTAAATCTACGACTTCTTGATTTAGAAGCGGAGTGCTCGACCACAGGACCGTCGAGAAATTTTACCATTTTCATAATACATAACTTTTGAAAACTTATTTATATGAATCAACTATGAATCAACGTTGTGACATCTAGAAGTAGAGACCTGAGTGTTGAACTATCACCAGGTCATCACACTTACAACACTTACTCAAGGCCAAATCCGTTAAACTAGTATAATGTTACTGAAGATTTTTCAGCTTTCAAACTATTGTTCCATCGCGATTTAAATTGATTTATTACTGATTTACTTCTTAGATTTTCGCGAATCACATTCATAACATTGAAACAACTTTTATGGATTATATCGCGTTTATTTAGAACTTAGTTTCAATTTTTTTCTATTTTCTTTTTCTTCTTTTATTACTGAATTTGTTTAGTAGAGTCGTTATCTTAGAGTTTAGTTGTGATAGAAAACAATGTTAAATAAAGCTTGAATATCTAATAAAGTTTATCTGAACCACTGATATACTAAAGAGTCAAATACTTCAGATTTTTTTAAAGCCAGGTAATAAAATGTTAATAATTTTTATAATTGGTCTGAACAGAATTTAACATGAGCCAAAAAGAGAAGAAGAAAAAGAACACCAATGTTACATTGGTGGTCGTGCGTCGGTACATTATTTAGTTATGATGAATCATATTTTATATATCTAAGAATCTTTATTATTATAATTATTAACCATTCTATCTGCAATTTCACTGATTGGACTATATTTGAGATTTGTCATTTAACTCCGATCGTATAAGTACTTAGTTCTTGTCATTTCCACGGTACAGACTGGCGCCTTGACGCGTTACCCTATTTGACCAATAAAAAAACTCGGTACATCTATTTTTTATAGTACATGTCAAAAATAAAAGCAAAAAGAATTAATTAACTTAATTTCTTTTGACGTCAAAATATAAAACGCTGAAACATTGTTCATAAATATCGTTGAACCAATTCCAATGTTGTTTGACATTAGTTTCAGTCCAAGAGATAACAGTGTGTGGGTTAGGAGGAGACGTTACTCAGACAGAGCCATGTACAGCAACTTGTTTCTTTTTAATATCACTAAACGAATGAATAACTGGTGCGAGTTTGGTTTGAAAATGTCAAGAGAGGGTGTTTGTTTGATTGTTTGAATAGTGAATGTCTAAATATTTGATCGCATACAATACATAAAGTTAAATATAGCTTAAAAAGGGATTTTTTATACTTTTTGGTAACTACCTATAGGTATTCCGAAAGCAGGTCTTTAAGAAATATTATGCCGTATTGATTATAGAGCGTGCTAAAGAGACATACGTTCACATGTATTAGAAACATATAGAAACATCAACAACAAACACAAACAAACATATTATTGTATTGATATTTCTGGCGCAGTCAGTTAACAACATCAGAAATAGTCATCTGATTAGCCCGATATATAAAGCAAAGTTTTTTTATGATTTGTTTTCATTTTATATTGTATGTCCGTGGCCATCTTTGCCATCAACAAGCCCCAAAATACAAACAACATATAAATATTACTATAAATAACAATACATAGTAATATAATATTATTAAAGATGTAATTATAAAAAAAATGTCAAACTATTAGTAAACATTTCGTAATCGTGAAAGTACTTTCAAAGTACATGTACGATATTAGCGTATCAAATTTCGAATCACGTCATAGATAGTAAAGTGAGTCCAGTAATATGTACTGTAGACCATCACTCGAGCTATGTGTGATAAATATCGATGACTGAATAAACTTTAAGGCGAGGCTTAATAGCCACTGCCTACACCTTCGGGTAGAAAAAGGCGTGAAGTTATGTTATGGCACTGGAGAGACGTATGCGGAAAGATTTCTGATTTTGCCGTGTTCGTGTCGCAAGTAGGGGTGCAGGATTTTGATAAATATCTATCTCAGTTTGATATTAACACATAGATATAACCACCTGATATCGATGTATCGATATTTATAATATTAAAACAACTTTTTAGGATTATATCGCGTTTATTTATTACTTATTTTTATTTATTTCCCGACGTTTCGAACTCTTTACAGAGATCATTTTCGTGAAAATCCTAAAAGTTGTTTTAATCTATTCTAATTTCTTTCTTAATTATTTACTGGTTTTCAGAATGTTGTATATACATATAACTAAGAGATATAATATGTAATAAATAAACGCGATATAATCTTAAAAAGTTGTTTTAACGTTATGAATGTGATTCGCGAAAATCTGAGAAATAAATATGTATCGATATTTTATCGAACTCAAATCGAAAACAAATTTAACAAGAAAATTTTACTAATGAGCTGTTTTTAATATGTAGAAAAACGATAATTCGAATATTTCACTATCAGCGTATGTTCGATTTCGATCAATATCGATATTTTTAGGTGTCGTGTATCTATCGTTGCGACCCTAGTCGCGCGTCGCTAGTGGCGGGCGACGCGCGTCAGGCGTGCGCTGTCGTCGCTGGCCAGTATGAAGTGCGAGTTGCGAGCGTGTCGCCGGCGCACCGAGCCCAGTGAAAGTGGGTTGAATGCAGCGCCATTACTTTCAGTTTCTCTTGCGCGCACGCCCGATCGTGGGCTCGTTACAATAAACATCACATCCCGTCGATTTCTCGCTCTGCTAAATTTCACCTTTTCCACTCGGCTCCATAGTATATTGGCAGTCGTTTGACCTGTGGCGATTAAATCTACACGAAACTAAAGCCACATATAAGAGTGGTAAACCTCTAATAACATTAATTTGGAGGTTCAGTAGTGGTCCCCCATACAAATTGTTTGATAGTATCAAAACAGTTCTAAGGTCAAAATTAAAAAAAAAAAAATTCCTAACAAATTAATTACGATAAAAATGAAAATAAAACAGAACATTCTGTCAATATTGGTTCACTGACCTTAGTAAATGAATACGTTTGACGTTGCCGCTCTGATCACACGTCGGCATAACATAAACAATCACTACTTAATACCTACGCACAAATTATTAACTACACACAGTTACATAGTTTTATCACTGAATTACAATTACTAAATTTTTAAATTTTCGATATGTCCGCCGTTTTCTTGAATACATAAGTTATATCGTCTTAGAATATTATTTCTTACTCGCGTTAATAAGTCACTATTGGCGGCCATATTTTTTAATTTATTAAACGCCGTGATTATTCGATTTTTTAATTCATCCACAGTGTCCACGTCTGAAGAATAAACTTCATTTTTTACATATCCCCATAGAAAAAAATCCATTGGGGTGAGGTCCGGTGATCTGGGTGGCCACCTCGATGGACCATAACGACCAATCCACTGCTGTCCGAACATTTCAGTCAACCTCTCTCTGGAAGACACCACTGAGTGAGGTGGGGCTCCGTCAAGTTGGTACCACATTTGTCTGTTCGCGGCCAGTGGCAGCTCATCCATGTAATCGGCAACGAGTCCATTGAGAAGTTCTAAAAACTTTTCAGCGTTTAAGTTGCCATCAATAAAAACTGGACCGATGATAACATTTCTGTGTATACCAGCCCATACATTCACAGAAAATCTGTATTGATGGGAAGTGTCTCTTGTTAGATGTGGATTCACATGGCTCCAGTATCGAATATTTTGACGGTTCCATAAGCCGTTTCTTGTGAATGTGCTTTCATCAGTCCACATGACGTTGTACAAGAAGTCCGAGTTTACTTCATTTTCTCGTGTAAACCAGGTACAAAAGGCTGCTCTGACAGGCTCGTCTCTGGGCATCAACGCTTGTACTTTCCGATACTTAAAAGGCTTCCGTTTGTCGCGCTTCAAAACTTTCAAAATTGTTTGGTGATTTACACGAAAATGTCGAGCTGCTCTACGTAAACTAGAAGTTGGATTGCGTGAAAAATAATTTAAAATCTGTTCATCACGTGCCTCATTACTACTGGAGGGAGCACTATCCAAACGCGGAACCAATGATTTATTTTCCCGAATCCTCTGCAAAGCTTGCACTATAGTACGACTGTTACTGGGACAAACACGGGTGTGCGCATACCTTTCCCGATATGTACGTATAGCTAAAGCAGCATTACCGTGACATTCCCCGTAAATCATAATCATGTCGGCATATTCCGGTGCTGTAAATTGATACCGGGGCATTTCTATTGTTCATACACACTTAACACTTAATAGTATTACTATTCTTGATTGTCAATAAACATAAATACATAAATCAATCACAATTAATAAAGTGCACAATCACCAAACTTTGCGCAATGACATTACCGACCGTAGATCACCGACGTGACCGACGTCACTAGTTCAAGGGCAGACACACTTACACACACTAACCTAAATAAATAGTTAAGTACCTAGTGAAGTTTTTTGCAAGTTCGGTGACAATTCTCTAGTGATTTCTCATAAGGTCCGAACTCCCAGTAGGTATTCGATATCGACATTTTACTCATATTATAATTTGCACTTTCAAACTTTTTGGAATTTTCTATAGTCATACAATCCCGATTATTATCATCTATGACTCTTTTTAGGAAATGAACACTCGGCATTATTCAAAGACAAAATTTTTACTTTAATACAATGGCTGGGATACAAGCCGCCATGTTAATATTCTTTTAATCTACCTCATAATAATAATAAATTATGTAATAAAATTGTACCTAAAATGTAGCAAGTCAACAGATTAATTGTATGGATTCGCGCCAGTGTTTGCTCAATAATTCGGTTTACTAACTTTTAGAATAATAAATAACTATTACATTACTTGCTAAATAAAAAAAAGTCTATCAAAATAATATTTTATTTCAGTTTTGTAGAAGAGAAACAAATTGTTCTTTATGTTACTTTAATACGTGACGATAAAGAAACCGGAATTCAGCGAGATTAAAATCGACAAATTCGTACGATGTGTACTGGTACAGCACTAATTCAAAATAAGTAGGCATATGCGACGTAAGAGGTGCCCCCTTCACCCGCGTCGCAGTCGTAATGAACAAATTTTGACAAAAAGAAAAGTATTTGTCTCTTTCACACTTATTGTTTTATATTGCAATGAGCGAGAGAGTAACTAGGAACAATTTCTACTTTTATGAAATAAAGAAAAAGCGAGCTGGCAACATGTCAACAGGATTATTGCAGATGGTCATTAACCTATCTATTTGGTCATAAGTAGTCATAACAACTGATACATCATGTTGTAAAGTTAAGAAATGTAAATTGAGGTCTAGCAGCTAAACCAGTGCATATATCTGATTGATATTTTGTATACAGGTACAGTACATCATCTAATGCTGTAGTTTACAATATATGTCGTATTTACGCAACCAGTCTGTATTTTCTATACAATTAAATTAAAATAAACAATATTTTATGACACCATATTAATTTTAAATATAAAAACTAAGTAAAAAAATTAGGAGGAAATAAACAAAAAAGTTTTCTCTCGTTTGGAAATTATTAAAACGACAAACTTTTAAAAAAAATATACTAGAGGAATTAAAGACTTAATCATGAATAGCCTCAATCACCACATGTCATGCTCTAAGAAGTTGGGGAAGATCACTTGGGTCATGATCATGATGGTTGAATGCGAACACGACATAAAGTTTTGTCTTCCTAATAGGGAAAAGCAATCGTGGTCCAGTTAACCCAGTTTAAATACAAGTTAACTCTTTGTTATTATGTATGAGTTTCAAGGTGTAGGAAACTCTCTAACTTTCTCTACTAGTCCAAAGTGAGATGAAATCTTAACTTTAAAGATTATACTAGCCCAACATAAATTAGGACATAGGAAAATAATTTTCAAATTTCTGAACACTGCTATTAATGAGTCCATAAGTGGAACTTATCATAAGACAGAATAGTAAGTTGGAAACTTTGTCAATGTAGCCTTTAAACAAGATTATGTCTAAACTTTTTTCTCATACTCTGTTAGAAGTATTAATCCTCAGGTAAAGGAAAACTTTGAGAAAAATAACGGAAATCAGAATGGTAGTACATAATTTATGAGTACATGTATACCGAATAGCTCTTTGTTGTACAATTTACTAGAAAAAAAAAACTTCACTTCATCGCGTGACGTAAAAATAATGACCTAGAAAGTTGTAACTTTCGACTGTGAGACGAGTACGGTTCCGTCATTGTAAATCAATCATATAAATATTAGGTGACGTTTCGATGAATAAAATGAAGTATTTGTCCCCATAAATAAATCTAATTTACTAGCTGACTCAGCAAAAGTTGTTTAAAAAAAATAATACAAGTAGTGAACCACATGTTTGGGCTGGTATGCCCACAACATTTCATCAAGATCGGTTCAGGCATTTTGGAGTAGTATATTATTAAAACATTCTGACGTTAACATACATTAGATATTTGTGATTTATTACTCTCCTGCACTTTCCTCTTCAAGGTAAATTGATTTCTGATCATAAAATTATACATACATATTATTTATAATAGTTGAATACTTTCCACACAAACTCAGTATCCAAAAGATGATCAAGTAAAAGATCGCATATAGTAAAAGAAAGAGTTTCGTGGTTTTGTCAAAGGAAATATTTTATTTCGACATAGCGAATATCTATATGGATCATCATTTTTCTACTCTAATTCACACACGACATGTCATCTTTTTCCATTCTCTTCTAGCACTTGTCATACAGTCCATCCATTTCTTTTTCAGTTTTCTTTTACCAGTGTGTCCATCCACACTCATTCTTATCTCTCACCGTGTAACATGAATTCCGTGATTGGTTCTATTTTTATATACATTTTTTTTATCCTATCCATTTTTGTCACACCACACATCCATCGTAACATTCGCATTCCTGTTAAACTCACCTTTCATCCAATTCTTTTGTTTCCAACATTCAGATCCATATCGAATATAGCGAATATATGTATATCGCCCCAATTTATTCAATACTCAAAAATCGTGTATGCTAACTGGGTCAAGAAATACCCGGAGACCCGTAAGCCGTTATGGCGAATTTCGAGAATCTTATAAGACAATAGTTAATTAAATTATAGGTACATTACATAATACAGAGTTTTGCCCTGTTCCCATCATTTGACGTCGGCACAACTGCTTTTCTTTGTCCAAGCTTCAATATTCTTCCATACCAACACGTTTCATTTTCTAAGGTCTTTCTCTTCTTTGATTAATAAACTATTCATTGATAATCGTGCCATTTATAATAATAATAATAAACAAAATAAATAACTTTATTAAAACAAAACAAACACTACAAAGCTTACAATGAATCTCTGCCTCCCAAATTAGGTCTACAGGTAGGTCTAGGTATAAATATAGGTTATAAAATTTAGGTAGGTACGTTTGATTAATTAATAAAATAGCAGTAGTTTAAGCTAAACGAGTAAAAACAATAAGCGTGCGCTGATAAAGTGTGTAAAGAAAGCAGGTAATGGATACGTGCTAAGCAGCACGGCAAATGTTCACCGCGATGCATCCGAAAAGAAACGAACGAGAATGAAAGTGGCCTACTTTATCGTTCCCTCATCTCTCACCCCACCCCACCGGCGCCCCGCTCGCTTTCTCGCACTTTTTTTTCTTCCATCTAATCTATTAGTTACAGTTGTTTGTTTCTTTGCTTACATCCGGAAGCATTTTTGTTTGGTACATTTAAATTAGAAATTGCCAGTGACAGGCATTCATAACATAAACTCGCGCGTTTTTAATACGCGGTAGGTCATTTAAATTTGCAATAATTAATTCTTATGTACTTATATCATACAATTATGCCACATTAATTATTATAATAACATAGTTAAAATGGTAATGAACGCCGGAATAGTACGTTTCTAGTGCAACTTTTATTTGGTTAGATAAATTTCACTTTTAAAGAAGACGCTGTGTTTGTTTTTTTTTTAACGTTTCAATAGAGAAATTTGGAATCTTTGCACAAAATTTTAGTGTCATCTATCTCTACTCAATTAAATTTCTATATACTTGATAAAAGATAAAATGGATTGGGTTTCATTTATTAAAAATAAAACGAGCTTACTTATCGAGTTATTTTTAAACTAATGTTTTGTGGCTGCTTTTGCAACATTTTGGAAATCAATAATTATAATCCAACTCGTCTAAGTAAAAGTAATAATCACGCATTTTCCTATGTTTAGCAGGAATGTGTTTTTGGCTGACAAGAGTGTTGTTGAGTGGTAGAAAGTCGTGCCAGAATCTGCCACCGTCAATGGCAGTGAGAAAGTTACTTTTTTATGTTAAAAAAATATTAACTTTCGGTTGATAGCGATGTGCAGATAGAGTAATAAACTTTGAATCGCTTATTCAGGAGATATACAGGTCTCTCACCTTCAGATCGAAAATAACATATGTATGTAGAGTGTGTGCGGTAGAGCTACGTAGTTCGCTTCACGAATGGGCCGGCTCGACCGGTGAAATATCACGACCATTCCGGATATTGACGTAAATTGGTCCAAATTACCCCGTTTTGTTCGTTTTACAACAACATTTTGCAACTTGACCTGTGAAGTACATATAGATGTCATTGAAGTTGGTTGCTCTAATTAACTTATTTTTTAGATGAATGATGACAATTATATAAGAACAAGAAACCTGCTCAAGGTTGAATTCAAAGCAGAAAAGTGTTCAATTTGAAAAAGAAAATGTTTATAATAAAATATAAATAATAAAGTTTTACGTAAAATATACATAAAATGGAGATAAAAGACTTAAAGATAGAATTTAAGATTTGAAAAGTTGTATTTACTAAATTTTCTATTTCTAATGTTTTTTTTTTCCACCTTGGCTACATTAGTCTTCAAGGCGAAATGCAAGTTGAAGGGTGATGTGGTGACCAAGATGGAGAGAAGTATGTTAAAAAAGTTTATGAAATCCGGTTGAATAAAAGAGTATGTATATAGCAGCGAATGTGACTGGCAGAGTCTGGATCGGGAGACCAAGGAGGAGCACGACCAAACAAATGCTATGTTTAAAAAAGAAAAAATGCGTAGTACTCCAAACCGGCGTGAATGCATGATGAGATGTACGACTGTGTATGAAGCGAAAGAAGTGTGTCAGGATCGTAGCTTGTGGAAAACCAAAGTGTCTGCCTACCCCTATTGGACAAAGGCAAGGAGGCGTGTCGCCTGATGGTGAGTGACCAACGCCACCCACTTATAGTGTTACAGTTGCGTTGCCGATCCTCTGAGAGGTCGTGGTATTTCACCGGCCGGCCCATTCAAGCAGCAAACTGCTTGGCTCTACCACTGTGACGTATGGTATGTTTTTAAAACTAACTTTCGAACAGAAATGTGCTTGAGAAAGCAAGTGATATTGATTGTTTATACAAATGTCGAGTCTGAAAATTAAGATTTTTTATTTATGGGATAGCGGGCACACGAGCGGGCGTATCATCTGACGGTAAGCAACTAACGCCGCCCATGGACATCTGTAACACAGATAGTGTTACAGTTGCGTTGCCTGCCGGCCTTTACAATGGGTTAGGTAAGGCATCGGAAGTGGGATGGAAATGAGAGAAGGGAACATTACGCGGCATAAGCCACTTCGATATTCTAACAGATCGTGGTATTTCACTTGTCGAGCCGGCCTATTCATGCGGGGCATGGCTCTACCACCGTAAAAAATGTTAATTGGTTTATTACAATATTTAAGTAGTAGTTTTTTAGTATATGATCTGCTTTGCTAAATAGATACCTCATTGACATTAACATTGTAGCTTTTTGAAGCTAATAGGTAATTGAAATAGAACTTAATTTCCTACAGAGAGTAAAACTAGGAATGTGTCCATTATAACTCTTCTTATTGGCTCTATTAGGGGGAAGTCACATGGTTTTCGTGTTCTTTTTACATAGTTAGCACTCACTGCACAATCACTAATTGCACTTACATACTTACGTAACTTCACGCCAAATCCCTTGGATGGTAAGCAGAGAGAACAGAATTGCACTTAAATAAATTAATTCAAAATTCAAAAGTCTTTTTCAGTCTTCTCTCTAGGTCTGTATTGTCAAGGGGCTGGATAGCCTCGTTTAGCCTCGTTCGTTATGATGAGGAAGTCCTTGTTTATGAGCTTCAGCATACTTTTTAATAGTTTTTAGTATTGTTTGCGACCTGGTCCAAGTAAATAAATGTACAAGAAAGAGAAAAAGCGAGTGATAGCATATATTAGGTCTAATTTATTGCTATCGACTCCAAAAAATTATTTTCCTCAACTGGCTCGTGTAGACGCTTTTCTAAATTGAATATTAAAGTTTTGTCATCAATTTACGAAATTTGGTATTGTCAGGTTTGCCTGTCTGATTGTTTACACGTAAACATTTTGCTTTTCATTTGAAACATACAAATGGTCATCATTTTCCTGCCCTGTTCCCATCATTTTGAGTCTACATCACATCAAGTTTTCCTACTCCACACTTCCTAGTCATATCATCTTTCACACAATCTATCCATGTTTCCTTAGCTCCAGTCCTATTCTCTTGTTTCTTTCCACAAACAAATATATCATTATTTTCGAGACACCTGTATCATCCCTCCTCATTACATTGCCATACCACGCTAGGCGATTTCCTCATAAGCATAAAAATACTATAAGAACAAATTAAGAAATTCCATTTTTTAAAAATTATTTTACGGTTCTGGATACGAGTCCTTTTGAGCCTTAAGAATTTCCAACCAAACTTAATGTTGCTGTTGTTTGATTATGACTTTAACGAGATACATTAAACAAGTGCATTCAATAATTGACTGTTAGAACACATGTTTTGTTTGTATGTGTGAGTGTTGGTGTGCGTGTGTGCGTATATTATTAATGATGCGCCTGCGACTAACGGCCGCACTAGAGATAGCCGCGGGTCAGCGACCGCTGCGAGGCCGACGCCCGCTGACGTAACGTTACGCGAATTTTCGACGTGTCCCCCCCTCTACCGCACCACACCGCACCGCTCGCACCCGTCCACAACTCGCGTCGACCCAATTCCTTAGAAGCCACGCTACTCATGTTAGTGCATCGCTAATTATATATATATAATTTCATTGCACTATCTTATGCTCTTAATATATCCAATATTAGTTATTTTAATTTTTTAATAAAAATACACACATCTTATAGTTGACTCTTGACAAATGGCTTGTCGAAATCCCGTTCGGAAGCTATGTGTGAAAAATATCGATAACTGACAACATCGTGCTTGGTGTCTAGCAACAGGTTCCGCCATATTTGACACGTAATAATCCGACGAATCAAGGTTTGAGGGATGCGGTCAACATCTAAGGATCTAACAGTGGTAGAGCCAAGCAGTTCACTGCATGAAAAAAGACAGTCTCGGTGGCGCAGTGACTAGCACCCCGCTTCTGATTCAAGAAGTAGTGGGTTCAAATCCTGGCTCACACCAATGACTTTTCGAAATGTTCGGAAGTTACGTGTGATAAATATCGATAACTGACAACTTTGTGCCCGGTATGGCAATAGGTTCGCCACCTATTCCATTTGGGACGTAAACATAACGGCCAGACGAGGCTTAACAGCCGCTGCCTACACCTTCGTGTAGAAATAGGCGTGAAGTTATGTTATGTTATTAAAAAACATCTTAAACATACATACTAGCAAAAACTGAAAAATTTGTTTGTTTAATTGTACGCCCTAAAATCGGGAACTAAAGATACTTTCAATAAAAAATTCTAACGGTTTTTCATAGGCTATTTTATTTATCCACGAAGGCTATACGCTATATACGATGAATAGATACGGAGCATTGAACTCTTTGGTTGTTAAGGTTTATATTAAGGTAGGCTACAGTAAGTATTCAGAACATACAGTTTGTGAGTAGCAAAATAATATTATCCCTTTCACTGAGTAAGCGGTAAGGCAGTTGTGTATATAAAACTATACAGTTATTAGTCGTTAGATTCTGAGAATATAAGAAAATAATTTTTATTAATTACCATTTATATAATACGTAGTTATGAACAATTATATAACGAATATTTATGTATATATATAAATTTCGACGTCAATTTTCAAAATTGTTATATCAACGCTACTTTAAGCTTATTTCTTTTTTTTGTTACTTTCTAATATGAATGAGTTGTTGATGTTTCAACACATGATTCCAAGTTTTGTTTCATAATTGATACTAAAAAACTATATTATATTACTTGTAGCAAAAACATTTAATTATAATGATAATTTAATAGTCTCGATGGTCCAGTGGTCGAGCACCCCGCTTCTTAATCAAGAGTTCGCGGGTTTGATCCTGGCTCACGCCAATGACTTCACAAAATTCTTTTCGAAAGTTATGCGTTATAAATATCGATGACTGAAAACTTTGTGCTCTGTATGGCAATAGGTTCGCCACCTTATTCCATTTGGGACGTAAACATAACGGCGAGACGAGGCTTAACAGCCGCTGCCTACACCTTCGGGTAGAAAAAGGCGTGAAGTTATGTTATGTTATTTAATTATGAGTATTAAATATATTTAAAATTGCAATTCTTATCTTAAATATATCTTTTCTAAATTAAATTAATTATGAGTATTTTAGAGCTTATCTTAAATACTCATAAATAATTAATTTTAAAATTATAACTTATATTAATTTAGTTGTCAATTATGATCGATGAATGAATGAACGAATGGAAGTTTTTCGTCATTCAGTAATGAATCATTATGTAACAAATATACTTTGTTTCTGATATTTACGCGAATATAATAAAGCTATTTTTAATGCAGTATCGAAAACATTTATACATATTGACAAATAGTAGACTGAGATGATATTAGACCAAAAACTTAAAAAAAAAATGTTCACGGCTAATTCAAGAACATATTGTTTTTATAGATTATCAAAGAGAGAAAGGAATACAATTTCATATTATTTAATATTAACTTTGTTTTTACATTAACTTGATATAATCTTCTTAGTATATAATGCTTTAAATACTAAAATTATTTCCTTCTAGTACAATGGGATAGAAACATTTAAAAAAATCTATTATTGACTATAATAATCATATTTTGGATTAACTGCATTTTTTTAGTGTTACGTAATATGTTAAAGAAAAACATGAGTACTGGGGAAATTTAAAATTGGTGTAAAATTTGAAAGCCGATAGTCTCGGGGTTTCATGTTGAGAACCGTTGTCCTAGGTTGTCAAGAGTCAAGGAAAAATAACAATCAATTTAAAAGCGTAAAAGATGACTTATGAAAAATTTTGTGCGTCTGTTTGTTGATGAAGGAAGCAAAGGAAAAAAGTTGTTTTTTTATGGGATCGGAGGGCTAACGAGCAAGTGGGTCACCTGATGGTAAGCATCTACTCACCGCCCATGAACACCGTGATGCGTTGCCGACCTTTAAGGGAGTAAGATAGGAAAGTACGCGGTATGTGCCACTTCACGTCGATCTTCTGAGGGGTCATGGTATTTCACTGGTCGAGCCGGCCCATTCGTGCAGAGAACTGCTTGGCTCTACCACTGTTATAGTTGTGGATTGAAAATACCCATATTTAACTGGACGATGGTTGTACTATGTATATTCTGAGTTAGTTACAAATATTGTTAATTAGACAAGTCATTCGTTAACCTTGATGTGGTCATTTTTTCCCCCCAATAGAATAAACAAGTTATATCTGTCATAAGGAAATTAGGACAAATGATGGGTCACATAATTTTCAATTCAACGATGATTCAGTTTTGTGGTTAGTTAGTTATATAAATAGTAATATGACGTTACATGTCCTTTTTTAAAATCTATTGTTAATAACATCACGCCTGTTATTACTGCGGGTGTTGGCTGCAGCTATGTTAGTTATGTCTTAACTTGTCTTAATTGTAGGTAAGTCAAAGTCAAGTCAGTCAGTCAAAAGTCAGTCTTCACACATAATGACATAACCTCTGAAAGGTGTCAGTCAGGATTCTGAGATCATATTTTAATGACACAGTTGAAGTTTATTTGTCCCGTCAGGAAAAGCTTCATCGCAATGTGAAAACCCCCAATGACTACATTTTATTTTTTCCTGTACCTAGGTATATCTACGTAAAAATAATTTTAAAAACTGTACAATAGTTTTTTCCTGATGCTAAGGTTTAATTGTATACATACATAACATCAAGCCAAATCCTTTGCGAGGTAGGCAGAGAGAGCAGAGCGCCATAAGGCACGATTCTTACACACCTCACTCGCTTCGTTGACTTTCATAACTCTTTTCATGCACGCGCTTCGATTTTTGAGGCTCCTAACATCACCTTCCTCCTTCCTTCTATTTGGTCATGGAATGTGTGTCTTGGCCGTTCTCTACTCCTATATCCATCTGCTTTTGCATTGTATATCTGCTTAGTCAATGCAATAATTATATATTATTATTAAGGCTTATATGTATACAAATATATCTTATAAAGACTATTCGTATTTTACCGATACTTCTATTATACTTGTCTTCACGCCTTTGTTATATTATTATTGTCTACCCGATGGTGTAGGCAGCTGCTGTTAAGCCTCGACTCACCGAATCTTTATGCTACGTCCTAAATGGAATAGGTGGCAAACCTATTGCCATAGACCAGGCACAAAGTTGTCAGTCATCGATATTTTTTTTGCATATAACTTCCGAAAATTATTTCGAGAAATAGTTGGTGTGAGTCCGGAATCGATCCCACGATTACTAGGTCAAAAGCGGGAAGCTCGACCGCTAGGCTAGCGAAACTTATTACACGTATTAATCACATTATGTAGATTATAAAAAAATAGAAAAGTGAAAAATGTACACGAGGACGACCAGATACATCAGCAAATTGACCTTATCGTTGTGGAAGGTGATTTTAGGAGCCTAAAAAACCGACGAGCGTGTATGACAAGAGTTATGACCCGTGCGAATAATAAGTATTTAAATTATAGAATTAAATTAAAAAAAATATACAATTATTTAAAAGTTAGGTTATATGGGGTTCTCCATGATATACATTTATCAAACGTCTGAAATGCGTCATTTGTGTTGCAAAAATCTGCTTGCGCCCGTCTATTAATTCATATTCTGCGCACACCCAGACTTACGTTAGTCATGAGGGGACAGACCATGCTTAAAAAAAATATTTTACAAATAAATTGTTATGTTAAATAGTTGGTGACTGGAAAACAGATCTCTTGGAGGACTCAAATTAAATGTAAGGTTTCCATAGTGACATGGGCAATTTCTAACACGTGTCGCCTTTCTAGATATTTAATAAGATTAGATTAAAATCAAACATAGACTAACTCATGCTCAAAAACTGTTTTTGATTACAGAAACGTCATACAGAAAAATAAGGAGGCAAGAAAGTTAATTTTTGGAAGGCAAGGAACTTTGGTTTACTTTTTGCATTATATTCTGTACTAGAGTCATGCAGTTCGCTCCATGAATGCGCCGTCACGACCGGTGAAATACCACGGCCTCTTAGAATATCGACGTAAAATGGGTCATGCCGCTTTTTGTAAGAGAGGTATCCGGAAAATGTGTGTTGCAAGTCCATGGGCGGTGCTAGTCACTTTTCACCAGGTGTCCCGCTTGTTCGTTTGCTCTCAAATCAAATAAAAAAAGATGTTATTACGCTTTTTTTCAATTCCAAGGTTTCGTTACAATAATAACATTACTATTGTAATTCCCCGATCAATTTACTTGAAGGTAGTACACAGTTTGATTAAATGTAGAACATTAAAGAGTGACACGACATATAAACCGCATACATTTTCATTTAACGAAACACTATGACTCAAGATTTGTTCACTTGTTGTCAACCATTAGGGTAGGAAGTGGCATTTTGTTATTATTTTACAACTGATGGTTAGCAACTAAAGCCTCCAATAAACACCTGCAGCACAGATAGTGTTACAGTTATGTTGCCGGCCTTTAAAGAAGGATAGGGAAAAGGGTCAGAAGTGGGATGCGAAGGAGAGAGGAGAAGGCGTTGTGCTTCTAAATACCTCGATCACAAAATGAAACGCGGCATAACCCACTTTACGTCGATATTCTGAAAAGTCGTGGTATTTCACCGGCCAAGTTCTACTACGGAAAAGTATGTAAGAAATGTATGTAATTATATATTTATGTGTATTTTTATTTTAACAATACTAATAAATAATTTCAATATTATAATTGCATTACCATTTACCATTGCAACTGTACGATACATTCCATACCAAGGTTGGCTGAAAGAAATCATTTTCAGTGATAAGGCAGCGCGCTGTGCACTACTCAGACGTGTATATTTATAATACTAGTTGTTCAACCGAATATGGGAATTAATCTATCTATTGACTTAGTTATTAAATGTTTGTTATCACTCAAGGAAATACAATAATTTAAAAAAAAGCAGAACATTCAGAACACCGTATAGAGGAAAACGAGGAAGGAGGTCACCTGGTGGTTATCGACTAGCGCTGCCTATTGACACCTGCAACACAGATAGCATCACAGTTGCGTTGCCGGCCTTCAAGCGTGTAGGATAGGAAGGTAGAGGAAAAGGGGTGAGCTTCCGTGTACCTCTCGCACCGAACGGAACGCGGCCTGAGCCACTTTACCTCGATATTTTGAGAGGCCTTAATATTTCACAGGTTGAGCGAGCCCATTCACGCAGCCATTCTACATGGCTATATCATCTATTTCTTTAATCAGTAGTATGATTTTATACAGCTGAGTCGTATCTTAAGATATTAGCGCGTAAAAAGAATACGTTATATTTATACTTATAATAAATAATGACATATTCTATATTATATTAATTTAATTTCCCCCATAATAACAACAATAACAACGTTTTTGAATTTATTTTATCTTATTACGTCGAGAGCGATAAAAACAACAATATATAAAACTGAATATGAATAAAAAAATAATACAAATTTTGGTTCGGATCGTCAAAGTAATAAAATAGAATAATAATATATATATATAAAGAAAAAAAAACAATAAATAAATAATGATGATTAACATCGACCTTGATATTAAATGACGGACATATTTTGCCGCGTTTGCGTCAGCGTATCATCAAATGGTTGGGTTTGTAAAAACACGGGCCGCACTCCACGGTCATACAATGTCACCCCCCATCCGGCTGAGACGCACCGGTCACATTCAGCTCGACAAACACAACGTGAAGCAAAACACTCCGACCTACCTGCCACGACCTCCTTACCACGATCACAGAATAGGTTAACTCCTTCGAAATATCTGCATACAGCTGCGCAAAATAATGTCCTTACGTGTTTTTTTTTTAAGTGTAACTTCTAATGTCTCGTGCAACCGTTTAACTCTTTTAACGCCCCCCTTACGGCCTCAAAACGTATTATATGTATAATAATAAGGACCAATTTGAACCGGTCTATATTTATAAACCGACGAAGAAAATTGCTTAAGCGTGATTTTTTTTAATGAGAAACTTGGGCATACGTGCAAGTATCATCACCAGCATTAACTGATGGTGAGCGTGGGTCAGTCTGGGATATCAAGAGGGATGTGAAAGGGAAGTGGAAGGTACTGGGCCTGTAGATATCTCTCTCATTGAACGATACGCAACACAAGCCACTTTACGTCAATTTTCTGAAAGTATTTGTACTGTGTGAACTGCACGGCTCTACAATATTTTTTTTAACATAACATAACTTTACGCCTTTTGTTACCTACAGTGTAGGCAGCGGGTGTTAAGCCTCGTCTCGCCGTTATGTTTACGTCCCAAATGGAATAGGTGGCGAACCTATTGCCATACCGGGCACAAAGTTTTCAGTCATCGATATTTATCACACATAACTTCGGAAAACAATTTCGAAAAGTCATTGGTGTGAGTCAATGTCAGGAATCGAACCCGGACCTCTGGATCAGAAGCCGTGTGTTCGACCACTGGACCACCGAGACTATTTTTTTTTGTTTTCTCTATTTAAATAAATTATTACATATATATTTTAATATCTAACAATATCTTCACAAATCACTTGTTTTCTATAAATTATATAGTTTAGGTCTTTCACAATCAATTTGTCAACGAGTTATTTGTTTTTGTCATATTTTAATAAATACATTAATAGAGAGTCGTATAATTACACTTCCAGCATGGTGCCTGTTGATTTGCGTGGTCTCCTGTGGTTCTCCTGATGACTTTAACCTTTTTTTTCCCACAGATTTTATTAAATCAATGCTAAAAGTCCTGAACGTGTTACTATTTAATTTGAAATACAGAATGATTTAGCTGAAAGGCTGAAACGAAAATATAGGGCCAAGTGCGAGTACACTCCAACACAGTGGGTTCTGCAGCAGTGCATAACATTTTTTTTACACGATTATGCTATATTTACATATATTTGTACTCATACATAAGACACGTGTGTGTGTTTGATGTTCCCATTAAACTTACAAAGTTGTTATACAAAGATAACAACTGACCTTTCTAAGGTCTAAGGTTTACGCACTGGAGTGTATATATATTTATATTAAAATATTGTTTGTAGGGATTTATTTAATACACGTGTAAACATTATTGCATACATAAATACATGCGCATGCGCAACCTTGTTGAATGCGCTCGCGCACTCTACCTACGTATCGGACATTGGCAGAGGTGAGTGGCGGACGCAGGGGGTGTCCATGAGAAATGTGTAATCAAAGAAACCCAGTCAATACAGAAAACTTACTTCACACAATGACCGTTAATATCACACGCACACATATGTATGCCTACGCACACAAGTATATACGTATCCACCTGATTCTTTAAAACACAACATAAAAATAACATAACATAACTTCACGCCTTTTGTTACCCGAAGGTATAGGCAGCGGCTGTTAAGCCTCGTCTCGCCGTTATGTATACGCATACATATTAGTCGCTCTTCAGAAGTCTGACTAACATTATTGTACCAGATATATGGAAAGAGTGGTAGAGCCAAGCAGTTCGCTGCATGAATGGGCCGGCTCGACCGGTGAAATACCAAGACCTCTCAGAAGATCGACGTAAAGTAGCTCATGCCGCGTTTCGTTCGGTGAGTGAGGTACCCGGAGGCCCACCCTCCTCCCTCGTCCTTTCCTACCCTACTCCTTTAAAGGTCGGCAACGTAACGGTAACACTATATGTGTTGCTGGTGTCTATGGGCGGCGCAGGTTGCTTACCATCAGGAGACACGTTTGCTCGTTTGCCCTACCATCCCATAAAAAAGAGGCTCCATGGAAGCTGGCAGTATAATAGTTGATTGTAGTCATATTGTAGTCGTAGAGTATTGTAGTCATATTTCTGCCTGTGTGTTGATATTGATGTAATGACGTGTTCAGTCTTTATCAACGGATGCCGCTTATCACAAGGTTGCAGCGGGCACGTGTTGCTGACCATTTTATACGTGCACCGACTACATATTATCAAAGGTATTGAAATGATGAATAAATAAGCTGTGCAGTCAACAAGACCTAGGTCTTTTGGTCTTGATCTGAACTTCTCTTATCATCTTGACGCATTCTTTAAAAAAACGCAAAGGTCACAAGGATCCAAGTTCCCAACGGATATCGTTTTTATACTTGCTTTTGTTTTGACTTAGGTATATAGGATTTGGGGAGATATAATTAAAATGGTCTGTTTAAAAAACAAAATGCATAGTACCCGAAACCGGCGTGAATGCATGATGAGATCTATGACTGTGGATGAGGAGAAAGAAGTGTATCAGGATCCTAGCTTGTGGAGAGCCTAAGTCTCCACCTAAGTCAAATAAATTTAACTACATAATATATTTCAAAAGAAGTAGAAAATTAAAATGATAATTGGCTTCCTGCACAAACGTCTACAACCTTTATTTTTATTTCTTACTAGCTGACCCGGCGAACTTTGTTCTGCATCAAAAGTAATTAATGAATAACTTTAGGATTTATCACTTTTTCTTTATTATATCAAACATGAATTATAGATCAAAACCACCCCGTTGGCACCCTCTATCTATTAAAAAAACCGCATCGAAATCTGTTGAGTAGTTTCAAAGATATAAGCATATAAGCGGACAGACAGCAGAAAGCGACTTTATTTTATACTATGTAATGATTGCTATATTTATTGCTTCCGAGGCAGAAAAAAGTTCGCCCGGTCAGCTGGTAATTTAACAAGTACGACATTAAAATTCTCCGCGGCGCGACGAGAAATTCTGTAAAAATATAAGGAAACGAAAATAGTACACACATTTATTTGTTATAAACAGATATAAAAACTGTAAAACTATTTAAATTATCGCTGCCAAGTAAAAGTATGTATGTGCTGCGTAATTACATTTTATACTAGCTGACCCGGCGAACTTTGTTTCGCCTCAAAGTAAAATAAATGAGATTTTCTCGTTTTCTAAAATAAAAGTAGCTAAAGTTACTCCTTATTACACCAGTAACCCGATAATAAAAGTCCCGTCAAAATCGGCCAAACATTTCCGAGATCACCCGGAACAAACAGACAGACAGAGAGACAAAAATTGTAGCTAATATTATTTTGGTATTTGTACCGTATCAGATGCTTGCAGAAAAAATCAATTATTTTAATATTACAAACAGACACGTCAATTTTATTTATATGTATCTTTTTTTAAGGGATAGGAGGGCAAACGAGCATGCGTGTCACCTGATGGTAAGTGATCAGCGCCGCCCATGGACACCTGCAACACATATAGTGTTACAGTTGCGTTGCCGACCTTTAAGGGAGTAGGATGGGGAAGGGAGGTGGGCCTCCGGGTACATCTCTCACCAAACTAAACGCGCCATGAGCCACTTTAAGTCGATCTACTGAGAGGTCGTGATATTTCACCGGTCGAGCCAGCCCATTTATGCAGCGAACTGTTTGGCTCTACCACTGTTATAATGTATAGATAATAATATCGTGTACTATATTTATTTTATAAATACTCATATTTTATCGAGTAACAAAAATATCAAAATAAACTTTCATTTCAACACAAATAATGTCGCGCGCACGTGACTTGACGTGTACTCGCTACCACGTTTCTTAAACTCAAATGGAAATCGTACAAAAGAGTAAAGTTAAGTACAAAAGTTGTTTAAAACTTTCTTCGAGTGTACATTAAATTGAACAAACACCAATGGCATTTTATTTCTTTTTTCGGATGTATGAAAGCTATGTATATATATACTTATATTCTTTTGACTCGGCCCATATCCTGAACCCTGAACGCTTCAATGAAGCGTAAAAGTTTGAAAAGTGTCGTTACACTCGCCTTAAGTTAGTCTGTGAGTAACTTAGTCTACTCTGTATCCTTAATAAAGCTTCAATTAAAAGCAAGCTATTATTTAAATAGTGGTCGGTGGTCCAGTGGTCGAGCTCCCCGCTTCTGATTCAGTAGTCGTAGGACCAATACCGGGCTCACACCAATGATTTCTCGAAATATATGTCATAAATATCGATGACCATTAATTTTGTGCCCGGTGTTTGACAATTGCTCAGCCACCTATTCCATTTGGGACGTAACGTAACGGCGAGTCAAGGCTTTAACAGCCGCTGCCTACACCTTCGGGTAGAAAAGGCGTGACGTTACGTTTACTTTTTTCCAATATTCACGAAAAGTGTTTGTTAGAGCCCGAACTAGGTTACCATTATTAATCTAGGTTACAAATTTAGTAAACGTATTCTCTGTCTATCTGTTTACGAAGTTCTTCTATTCATAAATAAAACAAGTTCAATATTTGGGTTCATTATGACCTGGTTTATATATTAATACCTACCATACTTAATATATATTTGAAGGAAGGAAAAAATAATTAATATTTACCTGAGGTATTAGTTCTTTTTGAGTTTTTAAACATAACGTTGCAAATTAGCTATTTGAAACTATTGCGTGTTAAATATTGTGCGTAGAAATGAATAATAATACATATGTAATCATCACACAATCGTCCTGAAATCGCAAGAATAATTGTAAAAACAATATTTTAAATTACCGGTATGTATGTATTTGTAATGATAAGATTAGACTAGAGACCATGATCTCATAATTTACGTACACTGCCGACTGTTCTTACTCGATATTGTTTTTGTGCTTTGGACAATTTTTAGTTTTTTTTTTCTGAAAATGTTTGTCGGTGATTTTGTTGAATTGTAAAGTTTTTGTCTAATACACACATCTGTGTCAGATTGAAGTAATGTTTATTTCTACAAACAAAATTAACGTTAAATAGGTATATTTATTTTCAGTTTCGTTCTTATATGGTCATATTGCAAGAATGGATGAAAGCCGAATGACTAAAAGAGTATACGAAGCGAATGTGAGTGGCAGGGTCGGGATCGGGAGACCAAGACGGAGCTACCACGACCAAATAAGTGGTCTGTTTAAAAAAGGCAAAATGCGTAGCACCCGAAACCGACGTAAATGCATGACGAGATGTATGACTGTGGATAAGGCGAAAGATGTGTGTCAGGATCGTAGCTTGTGGAAAGCCAAAGTCTCTGCCTACCCCCATGGGATACAGGCGTGAGCTTATGTATGTATGTATGTATGTTTCGTTCTTATGTATTTACTTAAATATCATCGCAATGTTATTGTGCGTAAATAAATTGAAAAGTGTCTTTTATTTTCTACAATATTTTCTACCTGTGCAATACTGACTTGAAAGTTCACTAACTTGCCCTTACATAGTGCAAAAGACAAACTATATGTGACAAGGTTAATTAATAGTTTCAGAATCCTTAGAACATCGTATTTAATCAAAGAATCTACTGGAAGGAAGGTGATGTTAAGAGCCTCAAAAACCGACGCGCGTGCATGAAAAGAGTTATGAAAGTCAACGAAGCGAGTGAGGTGTGTAAGAATCGTGCCCTATGGCGCTCTGTTCTCTCTACCTACCCCGCAAGGGATTTGGCGTGAAGTTATGTATGTATGTATGTAATCTACTGGAACTACTTGTATATACGAGTAACTAAGTTTTAAAAGAATTTCCTTATTGTACAATAAGTTTATCTTTTATATCCTAAAATGTAAGGAATTGTTGCAAAGATATGTGCTGCTTTTTCAACTGTACCCACGTGGACTCGTACTTCTCTTTATGGGCTGATTGTGAGGACAGTATAGTTAGCAACAGGAGTAGGAGCAATACGTGTAGTTTGTTGGCGGCGAGGCGAGGAGGGGCGGGGGACGGGTGCACTGCCGCGGTCGTCTCAAGATCAAGGTCGGGCGGCAGACGCGCGGCAAGGTCACCTGGCCCTCCCCCGTCCCGCGCGCCTCGCTCGCCGCTCACGCGCGCAAATATTTGCGACTGTCTGTCCTCCGCGACCGATACACCGAGGTCAGTCCGCCAATAGACCTTGAAGTAATATTAACCGACCTCTTCACTATGAAAGACAAGCTTGTATTTGTATCGGTCACTTTACAATTGTATAGATTATACATACATACAAGGTGCTAAGTAGATAACAATTCGATGATAATATTCATTCAAATATTATTAGTAAGTTCCTTTGACATTTAAATCACGTCTCCGTCTCGTATCATCAGTGTGAGATCATTATCAATTTGAACACGAATTTTTTTAATACCACCATTCATATAGATAAACTTTATTGAGTTTAAAGCTCGAGGTCAATCTTTTGAAGCTTGGTGGACCTATTGTGAGAAGAGAATGAGATGATATGAAACTTGTTCATACATGTTTATTCCGGATTGATGTACAACGGATGCTACATTTAAACTTTGGTGGCTGCAAAAAAAAAAACGATGACAAAAGACGCGACTGTCCAAATAAAAAAAAAACGAATTGAAAAGTAATTGTATGAGCAAACGGTCTCCAGACTGCATTGAGCTAATGCATTTAATGTACAGATTAACAGGGTCATAAGAACTTGTTTTTAACCGACTTCAAAAAAAGGAGCAGGTTCTCAATTCGTCTGTATGTATATATATATATATTTTTATGTCTGTTCACCCATATTTTCGTCAATTATGGGCGGATTTCCAATTTTTTTTTCATTTTCACATTCGCTATTGATTTCTTTAGGCAGCTATGTTTTATTTAAATTTATTTTACCAGGTATGCATTTTGCACCTTTATGTTATTAGTGAACCAATGAAGCTATGTACTAAATTAGGGGTTAAAATAGTGGACTATTAAGTATTATTATAATAGTGGACTATTTCTGTCCGATGTTTCGGACATGTAGAAAGAATGGATGATGCAAGATCGACTAAGCAGATATACAATGCAAAAGCGGATGGATGTAGGAGTAGATGTCGTCCAATACACACATTCCATGACAAAATAGAACGTGTTCTGAAGGAAGGTGATGTTAGAAGCCTCAAAAATCGACACACATGCATGAAAAGAGTTATGAAAGTTATGGCCTTATGGCGACCTGTTCTCTCTACCTACCTCACAAGGGATAAGTGATTTAGCGTGAAGTTATGTAGTTATTAATAATATTAAAAATACTGTAAGCAGGTTTATTTAGTAATAATCGTACTTAGGTAGCTATAGGTAGTAGGTAGTTCGTGCGACTGAAACTGTTTTTATTATTCTTGTAAATATAACAAATTGTCACCTTGTAAATAAGTTACGTTTTCAGTTTTGTTTGTACAAATGTTCATTACTAAAACCACCTTTCGTTAGTCACAAGGATTTAAAAGAGCCAAAACAATGAGTGTCCATAGGCAAAGGTCGCGTCTGTATACTGAATACGTTCGCTTATAACTCTCACCTTGATCTACGGTATTACCTTTAAATACTTAAAATACCTACTTACAAATATTTTCTACATAAATCTAATACCGATATTCATTACTGCGTACTGGCAGTACATAATACTTTTATTTCTTCGTTCTCCCAATTTGGACAGGCTTAAAGCTCAGAAGCCGTACTGCCTTTTCTGAAATATAATTTACTTTGGAGTATTAAAATTATTCAAAATAACCATAATTAACTTTTGTTCAACTGACTTACTCCTGACTCTTTTACATTCTCGCGAAAACCACAGTATAGTTCCAACGTCTATTCTTTTTTCAAATCTGACATTTCACGCCTCTTTCTGCCCGAAGGTGTAGGCAGAAGCTGTTAAACCCGACCCGCCGTTATGTTTAGGTCCTAAATAGAATAGGTGGCAAACCTATTGCCATACCGGGCACAAAGTTTACATTGATATTTTTCACACATAATTTCCGAAAAGAATTTCGATAAATCATTGATGAGCCTGGAATCGAACCCACGACTTTTGAATCAGAAGCGGGGAGCTCGACCACTGGACTAGCGACCACCACTTAAACAATATTTTAAAAATCTAAACTGTGTTCCACAAAGTAACTTCATCAGTCAATGGTACTTTAACCATCACAAATTAGTTTCTGGCTGCAATAGCTGCAGCCAGAAAAGCAAGCGTAAAATGTAAGAAATATTCCTCGTGGAAATATAATTAGATCGTCCACACTATAACAAGTATTATAAAATTTTTGGGGAACTCCAATTATTTAATTTACCCTATATTACTCTTGAAAATATCTTTGGAAAAGTGGTTCATTATTTACAGAGTTTAATGATTACATCAAACAAACAAATCTTTCTTTATAACAATAAGATAGGTGAGTATAGATATTAATAAGACATTGTTGTCTGTACGTATTCGAACTAGGGACCTTCATATTGAGTACATATATGCAAATAACTAAACGTACTATGCTTTAAAACTTTGTCTGCTCGCTTGAGTTATACCAGACAATATTATATTGTGAGGTGTTGTTGAAATTTTTTTTTCACATGTGCCTCGGGCTCCGTTGATGTACAACAGCACAACATTCGGGCCAAGGTCCCTATGAATTATGTAGTATATGGTGTTATTTGGACGGGATGTGTGTCAGTGCTCCGGTTTCGCGGCCATAGACATTTTTAATAACAGCTGAAGGTTTCATTCGACAACAGGAGGTCAGCTCTTCTACCAACCGTTTCCGGATTATTCATATGTATATTACTTGGACTGTTAAATTTATTTTGAGTAGCTTTTTGTTAAATGTTTGAATATATTATTATTACAACTGAAATATCGATCGTATCGCTGGTCTAGTTAGACGTCGGCTTCGAATCCTGGTTCACATTAATGCCTTCTCGGAATTATTCTCCGAACTTATGTGTGACATATATCGATGACTCACAACATGTGTGCCCAATGTATAACAATAGGTTCCGTCACATTTTGCATTCGGGACGACACAATTCAGTAAGTCAGTTATATTATAAATTTCTTATATTATATATATAATATTCTCGTATGTTTTTCAATATACTGTACAATATAACACATAACATAACATAACTTCACGCCTTTTGTTACCCGAAGGTGTAGGCAGCGGCTGTTAACCCTCGTCTCGCCGTTATGTTTACGTCCCAAATGGAATAGGTGGCGAACCTATTGCCATACCGGGCACAATGTTTTTCAGTCATCGATATTTATCACACATAACTTCCGAAAAATCATTGGTGTGAGCCAGTGTCTGGAATCGAATCCGGACCTCTGGATCAGAAGCCGTGTGCTCGACCTCTGCGCTACCGAGACTGAAAGTACTGTAAAGTTCTATTAAAATATAATAAAAATCTATTTTACGACTATATATTGCCATGTTATCACAATTTCTAATTAAGTATCTTTGTCATTTGTTAGCTGATACATACTGCTTAAACTCACATTCATGTCTCCTACGCTTCTTTAATTGTCATTTTGACAGTTATAGTCATTTTGACAATTATTTCTCAACATAAACCGACGCCATGAATCTATAATCCGAATAATTGTTTACAGCATTGCAACTATAATAATTAATAATTGTAGAACAGTCAGCAATCTAGGACATATCGTTCGTATGAAAGGCGTTGAGCGCGTCGGACAATGCCGGCAATGGCATCGGCAGCCGTTCCCAAAATGAGGTTAGTGGAACACGAGGCGTTTACACTTGACCTCTTTCTGTCGAGTCCTTACCTCCGCCAGACCTTCATAGTTTTTTTTACAATACTTTTATTAGCTAGGTCGAGACAATTAAGTTCATTCGTTCAGACGCGTTTGATAATGATACCGTTCCGGCTTACTGTCAGTAGATGCAGTAAAATAAACCTACGCACTCACCTTCTATAGATAGATATATATATACCAATATTATAAAGAGGAAATGTTTGTATTTTTGAATGTAACGAATAAACTCAAAAACTACTAAATCAATTTCGAAATTTCTTTCACCGTTTGGAAAGCTGCATTCATGCAGAGTAAATTAGGCTATATTTAATCTTCATTGTCATCGCCATTTTGTTTGTACGTGAGTAACACCGCGAGGCGGAAAGCTAGTGTTTAATAAAAACATAGAATATTTTTTTTTATAATACTTGGGACATGATCTACAATAGATACCGTACCTAATAATATGTTTTTTTGATTTTTTGTCTGTTTGCCTGCACGTTTGTAACTATAAAAGTACTGCATGCTTTTATATCCAATTTTGCAAGAATAGTATGAGGTCGGGTCAACATATAGGCTAAGTATTATCACGCTATAGAGGGTGAGCAATGAACCCTTATAATGGCCCTTATTTTTGCTGGTCTATGGCGTCCAAGTCGCTGGCAACAACTAGTATATATTTATATGTATTTGTACTCAAGTGTTGTACACTTGACATACATTCAGTATGTTTCAATGTCTATCGGTCTTCGTGTTCTGTCTGTGACCGTCATATGCATATATATATTTTTCAGTTATTTGACGTATCTCTTGTATTTCTTACAACTGCCAAAGACAGATTGTAATTCGACGTGTTTCGTTTTAAATATTAACGACTTTAATACTCGAACGGTACGAGCAGTGTTATGTAAATAGTACATAGTAAATAGAGAGAATTTTTCAAGTGAAGCTTTAAAATTAGCTGGTACTATTTATATTTTCCATTCGTCTAAAAGATTTATAGAAAAGGGCAAACGGGCTAGCTGACTGGCGTGACTAGCGCCTGCACAGAAATAGATCAAGATAGATTGATCTATTCTGCTATGCACATCTGCAAAACCGAAAGTGTAATAGTGGTGTTCCTGGTCTCTATGATGAGTTATGGAAGCGGAAGAGGTTTTTTGATAACTCCCTCTCCGAAAAATTGCGGCATGAGCAACTTTGCTTTGATTTCCTGAGAGGTTTTCGAATTTTACTGGCCCATTCATGCAGCGTACTGCGTGGCTTTACCATCTTTAACTCTACCTTCTACAGTATTTCAAATACTTTTAATACAATCAATTTTAAACAGCTGCCTATAAACTGGTTTAAATATACAAAACCACAAACACATTTACGTCACAAAATAATTAAAACTAAAAAAAAAATTGACACGGACTCATTGTGGACAAGGTCAGAGTGACCTTGAGTTAAGTAGCCATTTTGTTATTTGTAATTTTAGCATTAATAAGAGCGTTATAATATAAACAAGGAAGTGTCCGGCTAGTCTGCGTAATGGCGACGTTACACTTCAAACTACTCTGTGGACTGTATAGGTACACTATGTATTTACTTACAATCTCTAGTTTTCAGGGTCAACGTCAATATAGTTTCATACCTCATGTTATGATAACAAATTAATATTTTTTTAAGTAAAACAATAAGTAGTAAAGTGTCTGAGAGATGAATGGAATATTTATGAAATAATTGATCTCCTTAAATATCTGGTTAGATTTATTGGAAAAAAGTCACGTGGTGTGAATAACGCCTCCTATGCACATCTGCAACACCACGGGTTACCTTAGTGTATACTAGTTATTATTTTTTATTGGATTTGGAGTTCGACTTCGCGGACTTGTTTATTGGGGATGTTATTTTTTTTAAACATCAAACAAACAATCCTTTATCATGACTCTAGAATTTGTGTTTGAATTATATTTACAATTAAAATTCACATCACTTCTGGTATTGAATCTATTAAAATGTGTTTTGGCGATGACCGCGGAACAAGGAACTAACATCACCAAGATAATCGTCTTAAATCTCGACATAAAAATATAAGGAATCTACTTCCTTATATTTTCATATCCTATATTCTGTTTAAGATGACGATACTTGAATATTATTTAAAGTAGCTATATGATTTAAAATTAAAAAAAAACAGTAGTAGACAGTGTAGTTTGGTGCATGAACGGGCCGGCTCGACCGGAGAAATACTACGACAACTCAGAATATCGAACTAAATTGGCTCATACCGCGTACCGTTTAGTGAGAGAGGTACCCGTAGGTCCAAACCCCTTTCGTGTCCATTCGAATTCTAGTCCTTTAAATAATGGCAACGAAACTGTTTCACTATATATTTGGGTTGCAGGTGTTCATTGCGCCTGCTCATTTGCAGTCCTACTTAACCCATAAAAATACACTTATCAAAGATACAAACAGCAAACAATATATTATTGACAGATTTTGCATAACAAGTTTCTGCAAACAATATGATAATAGAAAAAAAACACTAGATTAAGCTAATTACAATAAAATTTATAATTAAATGTGCGAAGAGATGAATGAAACCTTTAACAAAGTAGTTTCTAAAAATGGTTTTCGAGAAAAGTCAACTTATTGACATTAGCGAACAAAAAAAAACTTATGAACAGAGCTTGTATTGACATTTGAGAACAAAATATTTGTATTTGCCAAAGGATCATCAGTGCGAGTGCCTACATTTTTGATACAGTTATCGCGTACTATGTTAGTATTCAAAGAATAAATGTAGGTCATCATTGCAATACTTGATAATATTTGCAAAAGTCGTTCCTTACAACAAAGAACTCAAACAGTAAGTTCGTAGAACAACACATTTGTATCAACAATAAACTTATTCATTGACAGGCGACAGTGTTTCCGTAAGTTGATGTTTTTTTTATTTGCAAACCAAATAAATACTGCTATTATCTTAAACCTCACCCGTTCCTAAAAAAACCTATTGCCATACCGGGCACAAAGTTTTCAGTCATCGATATTTATCAAAAATAACTTCTCAAAACAAATTCGAAGAGTCATTGGTGTGAGCCAGTGTCAGGCTTCGAACCCGCGCACTCTGGATTCAGCAACGGGGTGCTCGACCACTGGACCACCGAGACTAAAATTAAATAATAAATGATTGTTTATAATCATTACGTAGTACAAAATAAAGTCGCTTTCCGCTGTCTGTCCCCTTAAACGCTTGATCTTTGAAACTGCACAACGGCGGATTTTAACCTGTTTTTTTTTTCAGTACATCGAGGGTGTCAACGGGGAAGTTCGCCGGGTCAGCCAGTTATTTATATAATTGAAGTCTCTTTCTCTCTTCTATCATATTATATCTCGAATAGTGAATGTCTTATTGAACCATTATTTTCAGCTCGAGGATTTCTGTATAGAAGTAGGTACGCCGGTTCAAATCTTAGTACATAACGAGTCGTTTTTGGAATTCCCTTCGCGGGTTATGTCTGACACCAAATAATTGTTGAATGATTAAACTATGAAATATGGGTTCGTAAGCAACATTTAGTTATTTTCCATTTTTCCAGAAGCTTCTACCTATGTAAAGTGAGAAACGCCTCAGGTGTTGGCTGCCCTAACACCTGTGGAATTGTGTTTTTACTTCACACAAAATACACCTGGAAATATTCTCAAGGTGACACATTATTCCTATATATATATGCTTCGGTTTCTTTTATAAAACTTTTTAAAATTAGTTTCTCGCTTTAGTCGTTAATCGTAGAGGTTGCAGGATTTTCTATGCTGTTTCATTATTACATAGTGTAAAATGAAGTCGCTTTTCGCTGTTTGTCCACTTGTATGCTTATATGTTTGAATCTACCAAACGGATTTTGATGCGGCTTTATTTAATAGATAGAGAGTGTCAACGGGGTGGTTAATATCTATAATTCATGTATAATATAGTAAAGAAAAAGTGACAAATCCCAAATTTCACTAATTTATTACTTTTGATGGGTCAGGTAAAAAAAAAATTAAATATGTTAATTGTTTTCATTATTTGTACTATATTTTACACTAGCTGACCCGGCGAACTCTATTTCGCATCAAAAGTAATAACTGCTGCCCCGCTATGTTAATACTGCAATATCTTCGACAAATTTGAAGTCGATAGCAGTTAAAAATGGGAATTTTCCATTGTTAACACCCCCGCAACCCCCCTTGTGGGTGGAATTTCGTAAAATCCGTTCTTAGCTGACCTCTACTCGGCGAAAGGAATAATCCTACCAAATTTCAAGTCGCTACGCCTTATGGTTCCAGAGATATCGTGATGAGTCAATATATAGGTGGAAATCTCTTATATATATATAGATTAGTTGCGGTAAGAAACAAAGCATTTGTATATAGGTATTGAAAACATAGTGAAAATAAAATTTTAACAAAATAATTAATAGCACCCAATACATCAATTGACATGCGCATCTTTTTTTTTTTAATTAGTGAAATAATTTATCATATAGAAGTACAATATATATTATATATTTTCAAAGTCCAGATGTCCAAGTTCGGCGTGAAACCTATTTTATAGACATCTGCGCGTTCCAAATACATTTTTCATTGATAATAAATAACATTAAAAATATTTAGTATCGTAAATCAGTCTGCCGTAAAAATTAGGCCGTATAGTCGTGATGATAGCAACAATATGAGTACATACTTCTCATACAAAATAACAAATTATTATCAAATTTTCAATAAAAAAATGTCACTTTAATGTCTCGGTGGTCCAGTGGTCGAGCACCCCGCTTCTGAACTCAGAGGTCGCGGGTTCGGTCCTGTCTCACACCAATGACTTTTCGAAATCAATTTCGTAACTTATGTGTGGTAAATATGGATGACTAAAATTTTGTGCCGTGTGACGTAAACATAACGGCGAGACAAGGTTTAACAGCCGCTGCCTACACGAAAAAGGCGAATTTATGTTATGTAAAGTAATAAATATGTGACAGGGTCAAAATAATCGCATAATTAATCAAATGAGTGACAACCCTAGCGGTAGGTATGCGTGATAAGTTGGGGAAAGTCAACAAGTGGCTGATAACGCGAACGCTGGCCAAGGCGTTCACTGTATCGTTCAAGATTAAGGTCGTCACATCAAGTCACAGTCAAGTTTAATGATATCTCTGTTTACACATTAATGAATCTACTTTATAAATAACTAGACGTACTCATTGCCCTCAAATTCTAGCACTTTTCAAGCGTGCGCTATTTGATTTGAGTGATGAGCACAAGCGGTGGCGGACAGACGATGTCAATACAGAAGAATAACTGAAATCAACTGCTCTATATATACAGACACTGTTCTCAGTTTTACTAGAGATTAATACAGTGCCGTAAGTTTGTTTAATATAGCAAAGCGAAAACAATTGTGAGCTACTTGCCAATGTTTAACAAATATTGTTGTGCAACAATAGTGGAACAATGGCGACCATGGGCACGTTATTGCAATAATAAAGTACAGCTATCGGGAACGATTCGCACCTAGCGATTGCGTAAATACAGCGATATGAGATAATATAGATCACACGTCTAATAATAACTAGTTTAATAAATTATTTTCTTTCAAATGATAAAACTAACAGTAGATGAAACAAAACTTTAACACTGGTAGAGCCAAGCAGTTCGCTACTTGAATGGACCGGCTCGATCGGTGAAATACCACGATCTCTTAGAAGATCGACGTAAAGTGGTCTTTGCTGCGTTTCGTTCGGTGAGAGAGGTACCCGGAGGCCCACCTCCCTTCCCATCCTTTCCTATCCTACTCCCTTAGAGGTCGGCAACGCAACTGTAATACAATTTATCTGTTTGCAGGTGTCCATGGGCGGCGCTGGTTACTTACCATTAGGTGCCACGCCTGCTCGTTTGCTCTCTTGACCCATAAAAAAAAAAACAGAACGTATATTAAACTATCAATCTCTAGAATACTAGAAAAAAAATACCTGTAATGTTTTCAGAATTTATCGAGGACAAACATTGTTATTAAAATTCGTGCGCATATCTGTTAGTTAGGAAAATATAGCGTAAACTATTTGTCATACCCCTAAGAGATAAAGATGATTCACCTCATAAATGTTTTTATTTTTTTTAACAAAACGCATAAGATTCACCTTTTTTTCATCAGTCCCTATTGTGGTGCTATTCGAATTTCGTCGGGCCAGCTTGATATAAGTATAAAATATCGTATCAAAATCGATCCTTTCTTTGTTGAACCTGATCCCAACAAATGGGTGAAACTTATAGTTCCCCTTTTTTAGTCATGGTTCGGACGAATCAGATTCACATACAAATCTAGCAAGGCAGAAAAAAATGACTGAAAATTACCAACATCATCTATTGCTGCATTTGGTCCTGGTGGAGGATTCATTCCCAAGGAGAGTAGGCGTCAGGCAGGCGGACGGCAATCCGAACCGCGTGTCGTTGGATGCGTTCAAATGGGGTAAGCTGGTGCTTATCTTTGGGCAGAGGCACCCCGCCCAAAGATGAGAACAGTATTCCACGTGAGGTCGGAAATGCGCTTTATATAGCTGCAAGCGATTACCTGACGTGAAATACCGTCCTTTTTCGAAGCCAATTTGGCCTTGCCCTCCAAATAACCGCGAAACTGGACGTCACTACGACAAGTCTACCCCAAGAATTCCGTTATCGGTTGAGGCAGGTAACCGAGTGCCCTCAAAAAAGGGAGCTACAACAAAGGGTGCCATTTCAGCGGTAAACGCGCAGACCTGTGGCTTCTTAGGGTTGAATTAGACTAAGTTGAGTCGGCCTCAGTCCGAAATCTGACTAGGCAGAATTTTGATTGTAGACACAGTTTATTCCGGTACGAATCGACGTTCTCCCGAAAAATCCGCGGGTGGCCGGTATATGTGGCATCCGCCGTACCGCATAGCCCCGTACCGTATCCGCATAAAAATGAAGATTGCTGTAATGCAGCATGTCATTGATATGCAGAAGAAACAGCGTAGGGGATAGCACACAGCCCTGGGGGACTCCAGCACTCACGGATTTTAAGTCGGATCATGACCCGTCGACAACGACCTTAATGCGCCGAGGCGCGAGAAAACTGGTGACCCGATCGCATAATTTCAAATCCGCTTCTCGATCTACTGGCAGTGTCCAGAAGATCGATCGCATTGCCACGTCAAATGGCAATGCTAATCCCCTGTGCGAAGAATAGACCAGCCCCCTGGTCGAGAGAGCCCTCGATCTGTTTCTTTGCAAGATCTTTGTAGAGTGCATGAGCACTCGGACCCCATTTTCCTAGAGTCTCAACCCCAAACGCTCAACCACTGGACCACTGACACTCATTGAAGATTTCGTCAAAAAGTATTTTATTTTGAAAAAAGTATTTTGAAAGTACCTATTTTGCATTTTGCATTTGAAATACAAAACGAAAAACTAATTAGTATTTTGCATTTGAAATAGTAAATCTGAAAAGTATTTTGTATTTAAATGCTTTTTTAAAACCATTTTGTACATCTCTGCTCATTACATTATATATTTTGTGAGTATTAATTATAGACACACATTCCATGACCAAATAGAACGTGTTCTGGGGGAAGGTGATGTTAGGAGCCTCAAAAATCGACGCGCGTGCATAAAAAGAGTTATGAAAGTCAACGAAGCGAGTGAGGTGTGCAACAATCGTGCCTTATGGCGCTCCGTTCTCTCTGCCTACCTCGCAAGGGATTTGGCGTTAAGTTATGTATGTATGTTTGTAATAATAGACAACAGTATAATTTATACTCATTAGGAATTTGTTCAAACTTTTGGACAGTATACATCCGGTATATTGAGGAAACCCTTAAGCCCTAAATATCATCACGCTTTTACCCAAGGCAGCGAAGCGATAATAATTAATGCCAGAGTATACGGTTAATAATTTCCATTTCATTAAATTGAGTCCGTTGATATTTTCTGTTGGCCAAAGGAACGGAATCTCATGTCGTTGCGTGGGTAAAAAAAAGGTTAACATTTATTCAATACGTATATTTATTCCGTAGAATAAACTTTGTTACTTATCTTATTATTTTAGTAGGTACTAGGAATTGATATGACGAATAAATTTTCAAAAGTCCATATGGGCTATATGTATATCGATGACTAACAAATCTGTGCCAGATGCATTCGGATTAACATTTCGGACTAAAAAATAAATATATCTGCTCTAGGATAAAAATACAGCCACTTTAGGATATTTTCAGTTTTGTTAAAGCAAAAATACACATCTTAAAACCAAGCCAAACCTAGTCTCGGTTGTCCAGTGGTCGAGCACTCCGCTTCCAAATCAAGAGGTCGCGGGTTCGAGTCTCGGCTCACACCAATGGCTTTTCGAAAGTTATGTGTGATAAATATCGATGACTGGAAACTTTTGGGACGTATATAACGGCGAGATGTGGATTAACAGCCGCTACCTTCGGGTAGAAAAAGGCGTTATTAAGAAGGGTAGAAAATGTTATTCATGTGTATGAGTAAATGTAATAAAAAATACATACAGAAACAATTATTTACGACTTATCATTGTAATCTATGTACCTATGCACTAAAATCATACTTCCTGGATATGAGCAAACATGTCAAAAGTCTTCCTGGTATTTGTGACTTACTAAAACTTCTCAGAAACTATTCGAGCGTCGCCATTATAATCATACTTTGATTAAACTAATGAAGTATTTGTCTGGCGCGCTTCTGACTCAAACAGTACACGTGTTGTATACCGAGGTCATATACTACGACACATATAGCCTACGTTGTTTGAAACTGAAAGACATTGTCACCCATAGAATTTTATAGAACCTTTAGGAAATGGTTCAAAAACGCTATAACGTTTTCGTCTAGAAATTCCGTAGTGCAATCTCAGTCGGTATAATAAATAGTTCCTGATCTAATTATGGCCTAAAACGACAAATAATATAATCAATCACAAGTCTATAATAGTGCTCATATTTCCTAGTGTCTCATATTTCATTTATTTATACAAGTTTTTTTTTTTATTAAACTCACCGGGTTTTGTAATAGATATTCCACATACAATAAATATGTAAGCGACCTTCAAGCTTTTCCACCATTTGTAATCTTGTTATGAAGAATCGTGTGCTGCTTACTTATTGGCTAAATAGGTATTAATGAAGACGAACGTCTTATCCAAAAGCAAGCGTAAAGAATTTCCAATAGAAACAAGGGTCTTTAAAATATGGTGTTGCCAAGTTCATCTTGCCATCATATTCTTCAAATTTGCTTCAAATCCGCGTGTAAAATTTCTTCAATTAGAGAGTTCCTCCCTCGAATGCCCATTAAAGCGCTACACCAAAGAGGCTCGTAACATAGTTTTATTCCCCATTTTCTTACTTGAACGAAAACCAATTTTTTTTGAGAACCTCCAATCATCAAAGTCATCGAGTCAAAGTGCCTAAAATGGTTCCTGTATGTTAGTATTGTGGCTTATACATCTATGAACACAATATTATATACATACTATGGAATAGTTTTAGGCGAGAATAAAGATTCTGACAGACAAAAGCTTTTGGCTTATGATATTCTATTATAGGAGCCCACCACACGTTTGTCTTCGCTATCTCCAATGTACAGGTCTGTTACAACTCTGTTATAAGTATAAAATATATATAAAAAGAATATAATAAAGAAAAGATTCCTAAATCATATAAGGAATATATTGTTTTTATTATGAACCTAACCAATATAATATGTATGCCGGGACTCGGGAGGGTAGGGTACCAGGGGGTGGCTCCTTTGTGTGAGTGAAGTGGGAGGTATGCGTATGTGCGTAGTTGTCAAATAATATTTTTTCGCGCACCCACAAGGTCGAGGTTGAATCATTTGACTTCCTAGATCGACAGCGGGCGACCTTGCGCCGTGGCCGTCCCGAAACAGACGTCTGTCGACAGACCAACCTCTACCAGCTCAAACTATACACAATTGTATTATTTTCTCACAAAATGTTTTATGCCTTGTTTAACAAATCTGACATATTTTATTTGCCTACAAGTAATTATTTATTGAACGTGTAAATTTTACGTTCGTAATATTATTAAACTTGAGTACAGCGCTTGCAAGGTCATTATAGCGATAGACGTTATATCGAGGTCACACAATTGTCACGTGGCCTTCAGTGCTGAAGCACCCTTTGCCTCCTAACCAATTTGACATAGGATGAATATGTCAGCGTTATAAACACGAATATAAAGTAGTATATTACCCGGAAAAGGGCGAAGGACGTAAAAATACCTTTTAATAACGTGGGTAAGTGAAAACGCGGGTAAGTTCAAGAATTTTGTCATTGTCAAAGTGAAGCAGAACAAATACAGAGTAATGCGTAGCAGAGACAAACGTAATATCAGCTTAGTATGTCATTTTCTATTTATGTATTTATATCTAGTCTCGATTAGAATTAGAAAAAAAAAACAATTTGGTTATGAAAATATTTTTATAGGCATTAGGAATATTTAAATAAAATATATCTAATAAATTTATCATTATATTTCAAATCATATAGGAAATCTAACGAAACATTTGCGCATGTTTAATATTCGCGAACAGGTACGGAAATATACGCAAAAGGTTATTTGTGATATCTTTACATATAATCTAGCTATTATGATGTCACAAATTATCATCATCCTTGAACACACATTTGGCTGAACAAATAGGTACCTAAAAATGGCTTATCAATTTTATCAGATACAGTGCGAAAATGATTTGGGCAGCCAAGTACCTTCGAATCTACACTTTACTCGCAAAATATGTATGCGGATAAAAATACTCAGGGTCAGGCTCAAGGTCTTGGCTGCTTTGCTGATTAGGCGATAAGAAAAACAATGACGAAGTAATTTGGAACTTTTGCTCTGCAAATAAGTGTTACAATACATTGTGGAAATAATATTTTTAGTAAAAATAATAACGGTAATTTTACTGATATTTTTTTGCACAAGGTCATATCGTACATGTCTCAAATATATAATTATCTTGTGATATAACAATATTTATATAATAGATATACATATATTTATGCATACATATATATTTAAAGAAGTTTCGTAGTGTCTTAAATCTATGGAAAGAGCAAAAATTATGAAACAAATTGATTGAAATTATATTATTATGTATTACGAATATAAAGATATTGTACTGGTCATCCTTGCCTCATAACCGTGGGAGTGAAGTTAGAAAATAAATTATTCAACTGTCTGCAGTTTTCTCTGGCTAATGATAGAAACAACTGGATCATTCTTATACTACACATTCAGAAATAATTTCTTTGTAGATACAATATGGAGTAATAAAGCTTAAACTCAGGAAAATATGGGACAAAACGAGCTGCTTCCGCTTTATTGAAGTCTCAAGTTGCACTGACCGGGAATCACAGCAACAGCAGTGCCAAGGACTTATGAACTAACCCTTCACCCGGTAACTGCCATCTAAAACATGTGGGTGTATTATTAGCCTACTAGCTGACGTAACTTACCAAAAATTACTAAAGTGATAAAAATTATAAAACCGGGGTCAACCAATTATGATTTTTATTATTCAGGATGTAATAAGCCTTCCTCAATAAGCGACTCATCTACTGTAGCAAACTTTGCCTTAATTCTATATAAGTATATGGATATTTACCAGAATAATTGTTTTATTTTTTAGAGGGGAAACTCTGAAGTCTGAACTTTATTCTTATCTTCGTTTACTTCACGTGTCTCTATCACAATGAAAAGTACATACAAATGGTTATTACAACTATGCAAGACAAGTTAAGTACGTTATATGTGTCATGATTAATCAAAAACCATTGAATCCAGTATTCAAAATAGTTCCATACCCATTTTCTTCTAAATTAGATCAGCGTTTAGCATATTAAGTAGTGCCAGATAGACTGACAAAGTTTATACAAACTATGAAGGGAAATAATTTTAATCTGAACAGATTTTTTATTTGTTCGCGCTAATCTGAATAACTACTGCTTCGAATTGATAAAACGTTTTTGTGTCGGATAGTCCTTTTAATGAGGAATGTTACAGGCTTTATAACATCCAGCTGCCACCAATAGGAGTGGAGCTGACCGTTTTAATGTGTATAGTACTTAATATAGCAGTACGGAGTTCACGCGGTCAGCTATTATATTATATTGATATTACAGTCTCTCGTCATCAAATGAAACCTTTCTGATGACGAGAGACATGGTTGTACGTCGTGTACCACCGGCAAGATAGAGCATAGTGTAGGGCCAATGTGCTTGATTGAAGCCCGTGCTCGGTGTTCGGCACTCGTCTCGTCGCATTACTCTGTGGCTAGGCGCGGGCCAACGCCACACGACCTTGAGATATGACATTGGCGCGACACGGACGCTTCCTGTTATCTCATTTACGACGATACTTCGCGCCGCTCGCGACCGGCATTAATCATTACTGGAACAAAGAATGATCACTCACGGTAATTGTAATCAACACGCGTCGACCTTCCATCAGCTCATTATCTTTGCCACCTCAGCCACCATACCAACACTACGTCACAAAGGTTTTTATTAATTACATATATAAATACGTAAACAGCAATATTTTCCTCGATCATTATTCTTACTATATATTTATAATTGTGTATAGTTAAGCTTTTAATACGAATGATGAGGAAGACGTTTCAAAAGCACAACATAGTCATTATTAAAACCCAAACTATATTAGTTATGGTCATCAATCTTGTTTTTTTTTCCTACTTCGTAGTATTTTTTTATAATTAAACTTATGAGGTGCATTATTATTATGCACATTATTTCTAATGAATATTGCTTAGGTATAATAGTTGACCTAAATAGTCTATTGGTTTATTAAGAGCACAAGCAGCTTAAGGTCCTGGCTTCAATGCAGAGAGATATCAACATCTCGAAGGAATAGGTGACATTTGAAACACATACATAATCAGTTACAAATAGTTATAATTGGGAATTCTACCTGTTCTATTAAATGTTGTTTACCGGATATACTCCTGAAAAATTCTACTGTAAAAATTTAGTAGTTAAGAAGTTAGAAAAATTAAAATAAAAAAATGAAAATGACTCTTTTTATAATGCCTCTAATTTATTGTAACGAAATGGTATCGTAAATAGCCTATAGCTTTCATCGAATAAAGAGCCATTTAATAAAATAAAGTTAAAATTAGCTCCTTTAAACTTGATTCGATAATATTACTTATAAACTTATAAGTATACTACCAATTAAATTTCATTGAGTTCGTTCAATCACACAAACTTCACTTTTATATTAATTTAATGTTTATTTCTCTTAAAATCTGAAAGTAATCATTAGCAGATATTTAAATAATTTACTACATACTTCTTCAGGTACTGAATTACAAAATCGTGATAACTGCGTGTGACAATAATCCACCCGAATTACATTATGCGCGTATTTAGATAAATTGTTGTTATGTTTTTTTTTAAAACTTGTAAAAACGTATTGACAATTTTCACACTGCTAGAACATGTTTTATTTTATATTTTCACAATTTTTCATATTTTAAGTTAACCACAGACTATACGCATGTTAACATAGATGGCCTTGTAATATGGTGCAAACTACTCTGTAGTGATGTGGTTAACTGTCAGCCTTGAATGATAGTCTGTGGACCGTCGTGGCAATACATAAACTTAATTTAGACATGGGTCGGCTTGGGACTTCGATTTTTGAATTGAAAGCGATTGATTCTGTCATTGGAAAAATATTTTAAAATTTAAATTTTTTGCTTGAAATTATAATATTTTATGTAAATTTGTGTAAATATTTTAGTGTATAATTATATATTTTTTATTTTTGTATAGGTAGGTTTTTATTGCTGTGTGGCGCCGGCTTAGAATACCGCCACCCCATCTCTTCCCATGGGTGTCGTAAAAGGCGACTAAGGGAAAAGCTAGAAGAATGGGCAGCAGCATTCTCTCTCAAGACACTAGCAGCCTACTGCGATCGTCAACCCGCCTGCCAAGCGTGGCGATTATGGCAAAAACCCCCCATGATTGCGCGGACCGGCAGTTGTGGCGCTCTATAAACTTCTATTGAAGTAAAACTTCTAATGTCTCGTGCAAGAGCGTTTAACGCTTTTAAGTACTTTTAACGCCCCCTTTCGGCTCTCGCGGGACAGTATATATTACTATACAATAGTACTTTAAAACAGCGAAGTATATATGAAGCTAACTTTTCAATTTGTTAAGCTTGAATTTTATTAGTACATAGACATCTAGTGGCAAGTAGAGGTACTATAATTGATTTGGAATATCAATCATATATAAACCCTACGGTAGTGAAACCATAGCGCGATTTAAGTTAGCGTATTGCGACCTCTATGACCGAAAACGTAAAAACATATTATTAGTAAACATTCGTGACAATCGTAAGGTACTCCACTCTATTTGTTTTTATGTGCTTTTATTAAAAATGTTCAACATAATATGTTGAATTGTTGGAGTAAATTATACTCCAACTGTAAAGTGTAAAACCGATCAACGTAAAAACGATAATGTGACGATAAATTAATTTTACTCCCTGAAAGACAACAAAGCTTGTGCTTAAACTAGAAGTAGTAGTGATTTGAACAAATATATTACTTGTTACAGACAAGGATGTGTTCTGTCTCCCCTGCTTTTTAACTTGTACTCCGAAGCTATCATTCAGGAGGCCTTGGAAGACGCAATGGATGGAGTAGTCATAAACGGTGAGGTGATAAACAACCTGAGATACGCTGACGATACTGTTCTTATTGCGTCAACTCAAGAAGGACTTCAGAATATTATCAACAAAGTGTACGAGTGCAGTAGAAGGGCGGGGCTGAATATGAATGCTTTGAAGACCAAATACATGGTAATCGGAAACGCACCACCTGAACAAGTTCGACTTAAAGCGGGAAGTAACAACTTAGAAAGGGTTCCACAATATAAATATCTGGGATCGTGGCTGACTGAGTCATGGGAAAGCGACACCGAAATACGTACTCGTATTGAGATTGCCCGATCATCTTTCACAGCAATGAAAAAAATACTATGCTGCCGCCAACTCTCTCTAAAACTCCGCACTAGACTCCTGCAGTGTTACGTTTGGCCAGTTGTCCTGTATGGGTGTGAAGCCTGGACCATGAAAGCAGAGCTTCGGAAAAGACTCGAAGCTTTTGAAATGTGGTGTTACCGCCGTATGCACCGCATCAAATGGACCGACAAAATTACGAACGAGGAGGTCTTAATACGAATGGCCAAGAGTGTGGAGCTTGTTCGAAAGATAAAGCAGAGAAAAGTCGGATATTTGGGCCACCTCTTTAGACATGAAAACTACCGACTGCTGCGTACTATAATGATGGGAAAGGTGGAAGGCAAACGAAGGGCAGGCAGAAGAAAATTATCATGGCTACGAAACATCAGAGAGTGGACCGGTATAAAAACCGTGGAACAATTATTTGCTCTAGCTAAGGACAGGAACAAGTTCAAAGAGATGACTGCTAACCTTCAGTAATGGAGAGGCACTCAAAGAAGAAGATTACTTGTTACTGGATATACTTACGAATATTTTGGTAATTATAAACTTATAAATTGTAATTTCTTTTTTAATTCATCACATTTAAAATATTGCAAAGCATACCTAAACAACATTAGCTATTTACAGTTTTCTTTATATATTAGATAAAACTATGTTATTTATCAAGTAACTTGATGTATAATTTTCATTTATAATTTTTAAGAGAATTAATTTTCAACTATAATATATTTCAAGGATAATTTAATGACAAACAGACTTCAATCATGACATGATAAACATACTCATGGTTTATACTCATGGTTAACTAATCTTATAAATATAAACATTTATAAGTTCAGATTATGGGTATAAATAATAGTCTGTTTCTGGTCCTCGGTGAAATAATTTCTATATTATGAAATACAAAGATATTGCTATCTACCCATCCAATTTTTATATATACATGAGCCTTGCTTGTTCAAGTCGAATAAATATATATATAGTTAATTCATAATTAGTTTGTCAATAACAAGTTACAAGATCTTCGAAATAAGCGCTGAACCAGAGTTATTTGGAATAAAATAAGTTCAGAATAAGGGTATAAATAATAGTCTGTTTAAGGTCCGCGGTCAAATAATCTCTGTATTACGAAATACAATAATATCAAATATTTTTATATTTGATATATATATATATATATATATATTATCTTTAATATAATCCCTTTGAATTTTGAAAATGTATAATGTGTTGAAATGTAAATTATAAACGGCATGGCATTTCAAATAGAATGTGATTAACAGACATAAAATAGAATGGTCAACATTATCATAATGGTATCTGTATAGATATAAATCAAAATCAAAACTCATTTATTCAGTTTAGGTCTTGTGACACTTATGAAGGTCACTTTTTTTATTTTTTTTTTACTTCCGCCAATTCGATTACTCTCGCACTGAGAAGAATTGGCAAGAAACTCAGGGAGGTTTTTTTTTTTGTTTTTTTTTTTATTACTATCATTTACACAACAATACTATGCACTAACAATTCAAATTGTTACAAGTGTAAGAAGTAATGAGCGGTTTATTTAAAAACTTTGTCGTCCTCCAAAAAATCGTTGATACTATAATAAGCTTTGCTGATGAGACATCTTTTAACATACGCCTTAAATTTAGTAAACGGCATCTCAATTACATTTTCAGATCTCAATTACATTTTCAATATATAATTATATAATCCAAATATCTCTGGTTAGATTATGATTAATCTACCTTTCAATTTTTTGGATATTATACATGAGTCTAGGTCGTTCCAGTCCAATAAATATATGTAGTTAATTCATAATTAGTTTTGTCAATTACAAGTTATAAGATCTTAGAAATGATGGCTGAACCAGAGCTATTTGGAATATGTATCTATACAGACACCATTATGATAATTTTGACCATTCTATTTTATGTCTGTCAATCACATTTTATTTAAAGTGCCATGCTTTTTATAATTTACATTTCAACACATTATACATTTTCAAAGTTCAAAGTGATTATTAGTTTTACTAGTGATATAATAATACCATTAGGTTCCACCAACTCAAAGTTAAATTAAAATACTAGTTAGGAACTTAGTTATCATTTGAACTTAGTTATCATTCCAACTTTTAATAGTACCTATAATATTTTAATATTAATAGTCTCGGTGGTGGTGGGATCGATTCCGAGCCAGTGATTTCTCTGAATTATTTGATATTAGGTAGGTAACCCATGGTAAAAATTTGAGATATGGATAATTCTCCACTCGAAAATGATAATAACAATTCAATTCTTAGTTTTTTATGGGATAGGAGGGCAAACGAGTAAGTGGGTCACCTGATGGTAAGCAACTTGACACCGCCCATGAACACCGTGGTGCGTTGCCCTTCTTTAAAAGAGTAGGAGGGAAAGGGGCTCGGGCCTTAGGATACCTCCCTCACCGGACGAAAAGCGGCACGAGCAACTTTACGTCGATATTCTTATTCGAACCGCATGGATCGAATTTTTCATTTTGCAATGTAGTATGTAGGTATATATTATGAATGTAATAAATATGTATTACGTAGTTCTTGATCTTACGACTCATTTTTGAAGTTTTTAAACACGCTAAGGATGATATTATTAACAGTTGAGGAGCCAAGCAGTCCGCTGCATGAATGGGCTGGCTCGCCCGGGAAATACCACTAGCTCTCATTCACAAATAGTTTTAATGCTTTTTTTGGGTCTCAAATAAAAGGGCTTTTCGATAGTATCTTGAAAAATGTGACGTCATTCTAAATCCAATATTGCGGAATAAGTATTTTAATGCATTTTTACAATATGGGTATCAAATTGGCTTGAGCTTTGGGGAGTACCTAAATCAAAGAATAATGCGACGTTGAATATGGCAGATCCTCTTAAATAGAGGAGTAATTACCAAATTCGACCCAGGCCCGTATTAAGATTTATACTCGAGTGGGGATCGAACCCGTCAATCTCCGTTCCACAGTCGGTAGTTTCACCAATGCATCTAAAGGCCCATCGTAATGTAAGTAAGATGCGCTCTTTTTAAATTAAGCGTGTTATAAACGTATGTTTGTTACAAAGTTTCACTTCTATAGCGCGGAGGGACTCCACGCGCATTTTTTTTTAATTATTTTGTAATAGTGATATATATAATATATATATTATTATAAATTTCACAAATTAATTAACAAGATGGAGAAGAAAGGTCCTCCTCCTTGGCCTCCGGATTCGCCCGCAAAAGTGAGTACCCAATCATCTAAACGTAGGATGGAGCCAACGTCTCCAATACCTACGAAAAAAACTATAAATTCACCTTCAAATTCTACGCCGTCCATTGATACTTGTTTTATTGATCCTTGTTTTTCTGTAGGTGGATTATGTTATTCGGAAACTGACTCAGGACCTTTTATTGTGCATGTGTCTCGCACTGAGGCTGACCCAGCCTCCGGTATATCGATTAGGCCAATTAAATTTGGACAATTTTTAAAGAGCAATCACATATCAAATATTTGTCGTGATGGTATTAACAAGGTGAGCAGAAACAAAATTGCTATTAATTTTTCTTGTGCTAAGGATGCAAATAATTTCCTTAGCCTGCCTATTCTTTCTTCAAATAAATACACAGCGTCCATTCCATTATTTTATATCAGTAAGATGGGTTTGATTCGCCATGTTACAACGGACATGTCGATGACGGAATTCGTAGAAACACTGGAGCTGCCTACAGGGTGTGGTAAAGTTCTTAAAGCAAGACGTTTAAGCAGAAAAGTGTTTAATGAGGGGGTGGTTTCATGGACTCCAACCCAGACTGTTGTGGTCACGTTCCGTGGTCAAGTTCTTCCGGCTAAGGTGGGGTTATACTTGTGATTTAGAAAGAAGTGTGAATTCTTTTTGTAACATACTTCAGTATGCCGATGACATTGCGCTGTATGTAAAAGAAGCTTCTATAGATATGGCTTCTTATAGATTAAGCTCAGCCTTACGATATCTTAATGACTGGCTTTTGCATCATAGTCTTTGCTTATCTCCCTCTTAAAGTTCGGTAGTCATTTTTACGAAGAAGCGTATAATCCCCTCCATGCATTTACGTATTAATGAAGAATCCGTACCGCAATGTAACAATGTCAAATTTTTAGGAGTTATTCTTGATTCCAGAAGGTCTGGTAAGGTTCACTTTGATTATATTGCAGATAAGTGCGAGAGAAATCTGAATATTCTTATGTCTCTTTCTGGCTGTTGGTGGGGTGCTCAGCCTTATTCTCAAAAGTTATTGTAATTGTACAATAACTTTTGAGAATACGCATTGGCGTTAATTCGTAGCCACATTGATTATAGTTCTTTTCTTTTAAATGTGTGTAATAAATCTGGACTTAACAAACTTTCTCTAATACATTCGCTTACGTATCATTATTGGTGCCATGAAATCATCCCCTATTAATGCTTTACAGGTGGAGTGTGGTGAACCACCACTTCATCTACGCAGGCAGTTCCTGGCGGATAGATTTCTGTTCAAACTTGTTCAAAATTCAAATCATCCTCTACTTAAAAAATTAAACACTCTTTCACACTTTTATCGAGACTGCAATAATGAATCAATTCCATGTATTTTACTCAGTTACATAAAATTTACTAAGCTTCCCTATACTGTTGTTCAATTTCCAATAAGTCCTCTTTTTTCCACTCCCTATCAGGCTCTTAATTTTGGTGTTAATAAATCCTCATTTGACCCGAGAACAGAGTTTGCTCAGTCTGTTGATAGCAATTTTGCTGGATGGGATAAGTTGTTCACGGATGCTTCTAAATTTTCTTCTACCAGCACTGTAGGTGCTGCTGTTTGGATGCCTTTTACTAGGATTTGCTTAAGTTTTAATTACCCTCCGACTACTTCTGTTTTTACTGGGGAAGCTATTGCTATCCTTGAAGCAATTTTGTTTATCAAAGCCCACAATCTTAATAAATCAATAATCTTTTCATGAACTAACCCTTCACCCGGTAACTGCCATCTAAAACATGTGGGTGTATTATTAGCCTACTAGCTGACGTAACTTACCAAAAATTACTAAAGTCATAAAAATTATAAAACCGGGGTCAACCAATTATGATTTTTATTATTCAGGATGTAATAAGCCTTCCTCAATAAGCGACTCATCTACTGTAGCAAACTTTGCCTTAATTCTATATAAGTATATGGATATTTACCAGAATAATTGTTTTATTTTTTAGAGGGGAAACTCTGAAGTCTGAACTTTATTCTTATCTTCGTTTACTTCACGTGTCTCTATCACAATGAAAAGTACATACAAATGGTTATTACAACTATGCAAGACAAGTTAAGTACGTTATATGTGTCATGATTAATCAAAAACCATTGAATCCAGTATTCAAAATAGTTCCATACCCATTTTCTTCTAAATTAGATCAGCGTTTAGCATATTAAGTAGTGCCAGATAGACTGACAAAGTTTATACAAACTATGAAGGGAAATAATTTTAATCTGAACAGATTTTTTATTTGTTCGCGCTAATCTGAATAACTACTGCTTCGAATTTATAAAACGTTTTTGTGTCGGATAGTCCTTTTAATGAGGAATGTTACAGGCTTTATAACATCCAGCTGCCACCAATAGGAGTGGAGCTGACCGTTTTTATGTGTATAGTACTTAATATAGCAGTACGGAGTTCACGCGGTCAGCTATTATATTATATTGATATTACAGTCTCTCGTCATCAAATGAAACCTTTCTGATGACGAGAGACATGGTTTTACGTCGTGTACCACCGGCAAGATAGAGCATAGTGTGGGGCCAATGTGCTTGATTGAAGCCCGTGCTCGGTGTTCGGCACTCGTCTCGTCGCATTACTCTGTGGCTAGGCGCGGGCCAACGCCACACGACCTTGAGATATGACATTGGCGCGACACGGACGCTTCCTGTTATCTCATTTACGACGATACTTCGCGCCGCTCGCGACCGGCATTAATCATTACTGGAACAAAGAATGATCACTCACGGTAATTGTAATCAACACGCGTCGACCTTCCATCAGCTCATTATCTTTGCCACCTCAGCCACCATACCAACACTACGTCACAAAGGACTTTATTAATTACATATATAAATACGTAAACAGCAATATTTTCCTCGATCATTATTCTTACTATATATTTATAATTGTGTATAGTTAAGCTTTTAATACGAATGATGAGGAAGACGTTTCAAAAGCACAACATAGTCATTATTAAAACCCAAACTATATTAGTTATGGTCATCAATCTTGTTTTTTTTTCCTACTTCGTAGTATTTTTTTATAATTAAACTTATGAGGTGCATTATTATTATGCACATTATTTCTAATGAATATTGCTTAGGTATAATAGTTGACCTAAATAGTCTATTGGTTTATTAAGAGCACAAGCAGCTTAAGGTCCTGGCTTCAATGCAGAGAGATATCAACATCTCGAAGGAATAGGTGACATTTGAAACACATACATAATCAGTTACAAATAGTTATAATTGGGAATTCTACCTGTTCTATTAAATGTTGTTTACCGGATATACTCCTGAAAAATTCTACTGTAAAAATTTAGTAGTTAAGAAGTTAGAAAAATTAAAATAAAAAAATGAAAATGACTCTTTTTATAATGCCTCTAATTTATTGTAACGAAATGGTATCGTAAATAGCCTATAGCTTTCATCGAATAAAGAGCCATTTAATAAAATAAAGTTAAAATTAGCTCCTTTAAACTTGATTCGATAATATTACTTATAAACTTATAAGTATACTACCAATTAAATTTCATTGAGTTCGTTCAATCACACAAACTTCACTTTTATATTAATTTAATGTTTATTTCTCTTAAAATCTGAAAGTAATCATTAGCAGATATTTAAATAATTTACTACATACTTCTTCAGGTACTGAATTACAAAATCGTGATAACTGCGTGTGACAATAATCCACCCGAATTACATTATGCGCGTATTTAGATAAATTGTTGTTATGTTTTTTTTTAAAACTTGTAAAAACGTATTGACAATTTTCACACTGCTAGAACATGTTTTATTTTATATTTTCACAATTTTTCATATTTTAAGTTAACCACAGACTATACGCATGTTAACATAGATGGCCTTGTAATATGGTGCAAACTACTCTGTAGTGATGTGGTTAACTGTCAGCCTTGAATGATAGTCTGTGGACCGTCGTGGCAATACATAAACTTAATTTAGACATGGGTCGGCTTGGGACTTCGATTTTTGAATTGAAAGCGATTGATTCTGTCATTGGAAAAATATTTTAAAATTTAAATTTTTTGCTTGAAATTATAATATTTTATGTAAATTTGTGTAAATATTTTAGTGTATAATTATATATTTTTTATTTTTGTATAGGTAGGTTTTTATTGCTGTGTGGCGCCGGCTTAGAATACCGCCACCCCATCTCTTCCCATGGGTGTCGTAAAAGGCGACTAAGGGAAAAGCTAGAAGAATGGGCAGCAGCATTCTCTCTCAAGACACTAGCAGCCTACTGCGATCGTCAACCCGCCTGCCAAGCGTGGCGATTATGGCAAAAACCCCCCATGATTGCGCGGACCGGCAGTTGTGGCGCTCTATAAACTTCTATTGAAGTAAAACTTCTAATGTCTCGTGCAAGAGCGTTTAACGCTTTTAAGTACTTTTAACGCCCCCTTTCGGCTCTCGCGGGACAGTATATATTACTATACAATAGTACTTTAAAACAGCGAAGTATATATGAAGCTAACTTTTCAATTTGTTAAGCTTGAATTTTATTAGTACATAGACATCTAGTGGCAAGTAGAGGTACTATAATTGATTTGGAATATCAATCATATATAAACCCTACGGTAGTGAAACCATAGCGCGATTTAAGTTAGCGTATTGCGACCTCTATGACCGAAAACGTAAAAACATATTATTAGTAAACATTCGTGACAATCGTAAGGTACTCCACTCTATTTGTTTTTATGTGCTTTTATTAAAAATGTTCAACATAATATGTTGAATTGTTGGAGTAAATTATACTCCAACTGTAAAGTGTAAAACCGATCAACGTAAAAACGATAATGTGACGATAAATTAATTTTACTCCCTGAAAGACAACAAAGCTTGTGCTTAAACTAGAAGTAGTAGTGATTTGAACAAATATATTACTTGTTACAGACAAGGATGTGTTCTGTCTCCCCTGCTTTTTAACTTGTACTCCGAAGCTATCATTCAGGAGGCCTTGGAAGACGCAATGGATGGAGTAGTCATAAACGGTGAGGTGATAAACAACCTGAGATACGCTGACGATACTGTTCTTATTGCGTCAACTCAAGAAGGACTTCAGAATATTATCAACAAAGTGTACGAGTGCAGTAGAAGGGCGGGGCTGAATATGAATGCTTTGAAGACCAAATACATGGTAATCGGAAACGCACCACCTGAACAAGTTCGACTTAAAGCGGGAAGTAACAACTTAGAAAGGGTTCCACAATATAAATATCTGGGATCGTGGCTGACTGAGTCATGGGAAAGCGACACCGAAATACGTACTCGTATTGAGATTGCCCGATCATCTTTCACAGCAATGAAAAAAATACTATGCTGCCGCCAACTCTCTCTAAAACTCCGCACTAGACTCCTGCAGTGTTACGTTTGGCCAGTTGTCCTGTATGGGTGTGAAGCCTGGACCATGAAAGCAGAGCTTCGGAAAAGACTCGAAGCTTTTGAAATGTGGTGTTACCGCCGTATGCACCGCATCAAATGGACCGACAAAATTACGAACGAGGAGGTCTTAATACGAATGGCCAAGAGTGTGGAGCTTGTTCGAAAGATAAAGCAGAGAAAAGTCGGATATTTGGGCCACCTCTTTAGACATGAAAACTACCGACTGCTGCGTACTATAATGATGGGAAAGGTGGAAGGCAAACGAAGGGCAGGCAGAAGAAAATTATCATGGCTACGAAACATCAGAGAGTGGACCGGTATAAAAACCGTGGAACAATTATTTGCTCTAGCTAAGGACAGGAACAAGTTCAAAGAGATGACTGCTAACCTTCAGTAATGGAGAGGCACTCAAAGAAGAAGATTACTTGTTACTGGATATACTTACGAATATTTTGGTAATTATAAACTTATAAATTGTAATTTCTTTTTTAATTCATCACATTTAAAATATTGCAAAGCATACCTAAACAACATTAGCTATTTACAGTTTTCTTTATATATTAGATAAAACTATGTTATTTATCAAGTAACTTGATGTATAATTTTCATTTATAATTTTTAAGAGAATTAATTTTCAACTATAATATATTTCAAGGATAATTTAATGACAAACAGACTTCAATCATGACATGATAAACATACTCATGGTTTATACTCATGGTTAACTAATCTTATAAATATAAACATTTATAAGTTCAGATTATGGGTATAAATAATAGTCTGTTTCTGGTCCTCGGTGAAATAATTTCTATATTATGAAATACAAAGATATTGCTATCTACCCATCCAATTTTTATATATACATGAGCCTTGCTTGTTCAAGTCGAATAAATATATATATAGTTAATTCATAATTAGTTTGTCAATAACAAGTTACAAGATCTTCGAAATAAGCGCTGAACCAGAGTTATTTGGAATAAAATAAGTTCAGAATAAGGGTATAAATAATAGTCTGTTTAAGGTCCGCGGTCAAATAATCTCTGTATTACGAAATACAATAATATCAAATATTTTTATATTTGATATATATATATATATATATTATCTTTAATATAATCCCTTTGAATTTTGAAAATGTATAATGTGTTGAAATGTAAATTATAAACGGCATGGCATTTCAAATAGAATGTGATTAACAGACATAAAATAGAATGGTCAACATTATCATAATGGTATCTGTATAGATATAAATCAAAATCAAAACTCATTTATTCAGTTTAGGTCTTGTGACACTTATGAAGGTCACTTTTTTTATTTTTTTTTTACTTCCGCCAATTCGATTACTCTCGCACTGAGAAGAATTGGCAAGAAACTCAGGGAGGTTTTTTTTTTGTTTTTTTTTTTATTACTATCATTTACACAACAATACTATGCACTAACAATTCAAATTGTTACAAGTGTAAGAAGTAATGAGCGGTTTATTTAAAAACTTTGTCGTCCTCCAAAAAATCGTTGATACTATAATAAGCTTTGCTGATGAGACATCTTTTAACATACGCCTTAAATTTAGTAAACGGCATCTCAATTACATTTTCAGATCTCAATTACATTTTCAATATATAATTATATAATCCAAATATCTCTGGTTAGATTATGATTAATCTACCTTTCAATTTTTTGGATATTATACATGAGTCTAGGTCGTTCCAGTCCAATAAATATATGTAGTTAATTCATAATTAGTTTTGTCAATTACAAGTTATAAGATCTTAGAAATGATGGCTGAACCAGAGCTATTTGGAATATGTATCTATACAGACACCATTATGATAATTTTGACCATTCTATTTTATGTCTGTCAATCACATTTTATTTAAAGTGCCATGCTTTTTATAATTTACATTTCAACACATTATACATTTTCAAAGTTCAAAGTGATTATTAGTTTTACTAGTGATATAATAATACCATTAGGTTCCACCAACTCAAAGTTAAATTAAAATACTAGTTAGGAACTTAGTTATCATTTGAACTTAGTTATCATTCCAACTTTTAATAGTACCTATAATATTTTAATATTAATAGTCTCGGTGGTGGTGGGATCGATTCCGAGCCAGTGATTTCTCTGAATTATTTGATATTAGGTAGGTAACCCATGGTAAAAATTTGAGATATGGATAATTCTCCACTCGAAAATGATAATAACAATTCAATTCTTAGTTTTTTATGGGATAGGAGGGCAAACGAGTAAGTGGGTCACCTGATGGTAAGCAACTTGACACCGCCCATGAACACCGTGGTGCGTTGCCCTTCTTTAAAAGAGTAGGAGGGAAAGGGGCTCGGGCCTTAGGATACCTCCCTCACCGGACGAAAAGCGGCACGAGCAACTTTACGTCGATATTCTTATTCGAACCGCATGGATCGAATTTTTCATTTTGCAATGTAGTATGTAGGTATATATTATGAATGTAATAAATATGTATTACGTAGTTCTTGATCTTACGACTCATTTTTGAAGTTTTTAAACACGCTAAGGATGATATTATTAACAGTTGAGGAGCCAAGCAGTCCGCTGCATGAATGGGCTGGCTCGCCCGGGAAATACCACTAGCTCTCATTCACAAATAGTTTTAATGCTTTTTTTGGGTCTCAAATAAAAGGGCTTTTCGATAGTATCTTGAAAAATGTGACGTCATTCTAAATCCAATATTGCGGAATAAGTATTTTAATGCATTTTTACAATATGGGTATCAAATTGGCTTGAGCTTTGGGGAGTACCTAAATCAAAGAATAATGCGACGTTGAATATGGCAGATCCTCTTAAATAGAGGAGTAATTACCAAATTCGACCCAGGCCCGTATTAAGATTTATACTCGAGTGGGGATCGAACCCGTCAATCTCCGTTCCACAGTCGGTAGTTTCACCAATGCATCTAAAGGCCCATCGTAATGTAAGTAAGATGCGCTCTTTTTAAATTAAGCGTGTTATAAACGTATGTTTGTTACAAAGTTTCACTTCTATAGCGCGGAGGGACTCCACGCGCATTTTTTTTTAATTATTTTGTAATAGTGATATATATAATATATATATTATTATAAATTTCACAAATTAATTAACAAGATGGAGAAGAAAGGTCCTCCTCCTTGGCCTCCGGATTCGCCCGCAAAAGTGAGTACCCAATCATCTAAACGTAGGATGGAGCCAACGTCTCCAATACCTACGAAAAAAACTATAAATTCACCTTCAAATTCTACGCCGTCCATTGATACTTGTTTTATTGATCCTTGTTTTTCTGTAGGTGGATTATGTTATTCGGAAACTGACTCAGGACCTTTTATTGTGCATGTGTCTCGCACTGAGGCTGACCCAGCCTCCGGTATATCGATTAGGCCAATTAAATTTGGACAATTTTTAAAGAGCAATCACATATCAAATATTTGTCGTGATGGTATTAACAAGGTGAGCAGAAACAAAATTGCTATTAATTTTTCTTGTGCTAAGGATGCAAATAATTTCCTTAGCCTGCCTATTCTTTCTTCAAATAAATACACAGCGTCCATTCCATTATTTTATATCAGTAAGATGGGTTTGATTCGCCATGTTACAACGGACATGTCGATGACGGAATTCGTAGAAACACTGGAGCTGCCTACAGGGTGTGGTAAAGTTCTTAAAGCAAGACGTTTAAGCAGAAAAGTGTTTAATGAGGGGGTGGTTTCATGGACTCCAACCCAGACTGTTGTGGTCACGTTCCGTGGTCAAGTTCTTCCGGCTAAGGTGGGGTTATACTTGTGATTTAGAAAGAAGTGTGAATTCTTTTTGTAACATACTTCAGTATGCCGATGACATTGCGCTGTATGTAAAAGAAGCTTCTATAGATATGGCTTCTTATAGATTAAGCTCAGCCTTACGATATCTTAATGACTGGCTTTTGCATCATAGTCTTTGCTTATCTCCCTCTTAAAGTTCGGTAGTCATTTTTACGAAGAAGCGTATAATCCCCTCCATGCATTTACGTATTAATGAAGAATCCGTACCGCAATGTAACAATGTCAAATTTTTAGGAGTTATTCTTGATTCCAGAAGGTCTGGTAAGGTTCACTTTGATTATATTGCAGATAAGTGCGAGAGAAATCTGAATATTCTTATGTCTCTTTCTGGCTGTTGGTGGGGTGCTCAGCCTTATTCTCAAAAGTTATTGTAATTGTACAATAACTTTTGAGAATACGCATTGGCGTTAATTCGTAGCCACATTGATTATAGTTCTTTTCTTTTAAATGTGTGTAATAAATCTGGACTTAACAAACTTTCTCTAATACATTCGCTTACGTATCATTATTGGTGCCATGAAATCATCCCCTATTAATGCTTTACAGGTGGAGTGTGGTGAACCACCACTTCATCTACGCAGGCAGTTCCTGGCGGATAGATTTCTGTTCAAACTTGTTCAAAATTCAAATCATCCTCTACTTAAAAAATTAAACACTGTTTCACACTTTTATCGAGACTGCAATAATGAATCAATTCCATGTATTTTACTCAGTTACATAAAATTTACTAAGCTTCCCTATACTGTTGTTCAATTTCCAATAAGTCCTCTTTTTTCCACTCCCTATCAGGCTCTTAATTTTGGTGTTAATAAATCCTCATTTGACCCGAGAACAGAGTTTGCTCAGTCTGTTGATAGCAATTTTGCTGGATGGGATAAGTTGTTCACGGATGCTTCTAAATTTTCTTCTACCAGCACTGTAGGTGCTGCTGTTTGGATGCCTTTTACTAGGATTTGCTTAAGTTTTAATTACCCTCCGACTACTTCTGTTTTTACTGGGGAAGCTATTGCTATCCTTGAAGCAATTTTGTTTATCAAAGCCCACAATCTTAATAAATCAATAATCTTTTCAGATTCTAGAAGTTGTCTCCAGGCTATTTTGTCTAATCCCTTTATTTCAGGTTCAAAATTTCCTATAATTCTTAAAATTAAGCAGGCTCTTTACGAATGTCATAATCTAAATTTAATTGTATTTTTAGTTTGGATTCCTGGACATTCGGGTATCTCTGGCAATGAAACAGCGGATTCTTGTGCGAAATCTGCTGCTCAGAATGGTTCTCTTGATTACTTCAATATATTTTGTCATGATTTGTGCCTCATTCCTAAATTCACTCTCAAAAGCTCTTGGTCTAATTATTGGTCTGTTTCAAAATTAGTTAAAGGCCGCTATTATGGAGACATTCAACCAGAGTTACCAACACTTCCATGGTTTTTCAAATATCGCAGCAGTAGTAAGTCCACTTCTACCCTATGTCGCTTGAGGCTGGGTCACTCGTGCACCCCTGTACATTTGGCTAAACTTAGGATAAGGGATTCTTCCTTATGCAAATGTGGTTTAGATATTGGTTCTGTAGATCACTTATTTTTTTCCTGTCCTCTTCTCTGTAAGTCATTACATGATTTTCTTCCTCCTAATTTTCCCCGTCCTGTATCGGTCAAATATCTTTTATCTCTTATTTTTTCTGCAAATGTAAATATATTTTTATCTAAATTTATTTCTTTTAACAAAATAAAATTATAAATTTTCATCATTCATATTTGTATATTTGTGTTTATGTATGTTTATATATATTCATAGGTATTTATTAATTAGAAACATATAGTAGATAACATGTCTTTTTTTTTTAATTTTTTTTTTGTGTAACTTATGTATGTATAACTTAGTTTTTTCTTTAATTGACTTGGCTTAATAATTTATATTTCGAGCTATGTTAAACTTTCGGCTATACATACTTTACAAACTTTCGGAATCAAGACACTTTCTTGAAAAGTATCGCGAAGAACCGTTTATTAATGGCCAAAAGTGACTAGTAGGGTCATAGTCGCCAATAACGAAAGAAGAAGAAGACATGGGTCGTATCGCCTTTTTGGAGTACCGTATCTATAACAGATTTAGATTTTCAATATCGGATATCGGAACTATAAATTAAAATATATAGATATTCAAATATCTAGAAGATATTCAAATATCTGAATCTAAGAATACCAGCATTTTGATTCTGTTAGTCAAATACCCATATTGCCTTTCCGCTCTAACCAACTATATATTTTATGTATAGCAATTTTAAGAAATCATCTTTATTTCTATTGCAATTATATTTCAATTTACAATATTAAATCGGTTAAATCGTCTATATACTGCTATTTCGCTCCAACCAACCTCTTAATTTCAACATTAAAATCTAAAATAACCTTTAAATATGTAGCAATAAAGTCAAATCTCTCTGATGCTGGTATCGTGCATATATTGCTGTACCACTCTAATATACTTAGTCGTGCCATAAATATTGTAACCTAGAAAAAAACTTTATTTAATTGCAAATAACATTTATTACTTTTACAGTGTGTTACTTTAATACATAAATATAAAACGATATAAAATATAAAAAGCTTATTCGAAGTGGTCTCCATTGGCTGCAATACAGGCCTTTAAACGTTGAGGCCAGTTATCAATAGAAACACGCACTCTTTCCATGGGAAAATTCTTCACTGCCAATCGTATGGATTGTTTTAGGGACTCTAAATTATTATGACGCTTAGAGCAAGCCGTACTCTCTAAAACTGACCACAAATCATAATCCAGTGGATTAAGATCGGGACTAGACGAAGGCCAGTCTTCAGCTCTAATGAAGTCCGAAACATTCGCTTCCAACCAAGACTGCGTGGACCGAGCTTTATGACCCGGTGCCGAGTCTTGCTGGAAGGACCATACTTCGTTATTGAACATGGTGTTGTTAAGGGGCTTGACTACCTTTTCAAGAATGGTATCTTGATACACTTGTGCCGATGTTTTGATACCTTTTTCACAAAAATATGGCTCAGTCACTCCTTCGTAGCTAACACCTCACCAAACCATCGCTGTAGTCGGATAATGTATATAAACGTTGCACTCTGTCAACTAATTGGGAAGCTTCCTTAGCGCTTTGATCATAAATACGGTCATTTTGTTTGTTAAAATGTTGCTCAATTGTAAAAACATTTTCATCCGTAAACAATATTTTTCTGTGACCTCCCTTTGCGTTGCCTTTGACCGCTTCAGTAGTTGTTTAGATTTTAACACCCTATTCTTTTTTAAATTATCAGTTAATAAATGACCAGTGCGCCTCTTATAGGCTGCAAGTCCTAAGTCATCTTTTAAAATACGCGACATTGTTCTAGGTGCTATCTTCATCTCCCGAGATAAAATCTTTTGCTTGCGGACAGGATTTCTTCGAATTCTTTCCCTTATCTACTGCTTTGGCCACCTTTTTTGTACGAACACTACGTGGACGGCCAGGTCTTTTTCTGTCACAAACAGAGGAGGTCTCGTTGTACCTATTAATAGCCCGGTACACAAACATTTGACTAATACCAAGTGTATGGAGGGTTTTAAAAATTGCATTTGGCTCTATACCTTCTTTGTGTAATGCAATCACAGCGATTCGGTTCTCTTTATAACCCCACTCCATTTGAATATCGCAAAATATTGTACAATGTACTGGCGCCAAAACGAGAAAACACAATGAACAATCGTATAAAAATGACAGATTCCAAATTCAAATGTAATATTTTTTTATTTTTAGTTGTAACAGTATTTATGGCCAGACTAAGTATATAGCTCGCGCTCGCTTACTCCAACTATATATTCGATGCGGTACGGTACTGACGGTACGGTAAAAATCTAGATATTGTAAGTAACAGATTTTTGCAATATATAGATTTCGTGCGAGCCAGTAACAGATTTTTAGATATTGCTACGAAATCGGATTTCGTATCTATGTACGATTGATATCACCCATATCTATAAACATATTTTGTCTCGGATGGTTTAACCGAAGGCCATATGTGATAGAAATCCAATTGGAGTTCCACGTGCCGACGGTAACGGAATAAACCGACGAAATAAAACAAATGATGTATGTGTAAGGAGTGAGGGCTCGAGTTGAGACGTCACTGTATTAAAGAGTGCGCAGTGAACAGCGCGCAAACATGTTTACCGGCGCGCTCACAAAGTTCAAGGTCCTGCTAACGACCAATATGAAACGTTCTAAGTACATAGGTAGGTACATATTAGTGATGTAACGAATATTCGCATTCGCATTCGCATTCGCGAATATTCGCATGTTTTTGGGTATTCGGTATTTTGGGACTCGTTCTACTGGTATGTCGTGGCAGTCTGCGTATCCTACATTCATCCGGTTTTGCATTGTATTATCTACTGGGTCAATCTGGCATCATCCTTTCGTTCTATCTTTCCGAATCATCGGAGTATGTCCTTTCTTACTTTAACATCGACACTCTATTTCAATACTTCTTCCTTCCTCACAACCTTGTTTTCGACGCGGTCAGCGAGTTACTCCGCAGATTTTGCGCAGTACCCTCATTTCGACTGCGTTTATCCTTTCGTACAAACCCCGCCATACCCAACTCAAATCGATTTTAATCAAATTTTCATACCGTATGCAGTTTGATAAATTTAAGATAAGATTTAAAAGTTCCAGTTCATTTTTTTTATAAAACTCCAACCGCAAGATTGAACACGAGAGCGTTACATCTGGAAAAGACAAGTATGAAACTTTTTCAAAATATTCTTCTACCAGTGATATTAATAATTAAATATCTGCACCAATATGGCTTGACCGATTTTGATGAAATTTTGTGTGGATTTTAGGCCTGAGAATCATTGAAATGCGTTTGCGAAGGCTTCAAAAAAAAATTCGCATTCGCGAATGTTTTTAAGAAATATTCGTATTCGCATTCGCATTCGCGAATGTCCAAAATCCAACATTCGTAACATCACTAGTACATATCTATACACTCTCCATGTAGAGATTCGATTTGCAATTTTGAAAAAAAAATCATTTTCATTTTAAAGACACATAAATCACAATTCTATCAAAACCGGCACAGTAATTTAAAAGCAGTATAATAATAAATATATATGGTGATAATAGCAATATCTAGAGTTTAGTGACTAGTTAGTGAAAATTATTTCTCTCCAAATTGGTAGCTGGATATATAGCTCTTGACCTCCGCTGCAATTTTTATGGAAGGTCTAGAATGCATAGTTCGTACGAGACATAATAGATATCTGTTTACGTAGACAAAGTACCGAATAAATAATATTATAAAAACAAAACGTAATATAAATAATACGCAACGCTTTAAAAACACCTGTACAATTACATTAAGGTCAATACAGTATCGGAAAGTTATCAACAGAAATCTGTACAGTTACTGGAAACTGGCAGATGTGTATCTCTCTGCACCTGGACTTAAGTTCTCTATATGAAATTACATAGTTTATTACGAAGTGTTTTGATATACGACTTCCAGGTGGTTTTAATAATAAGAACAGTCATTAGTATCGTGTGCCCTCCCACGTGGTTAATTCCATGCAATGAAAGGAAAGTGAATGAAAAATACTTTTATTATTCAATAATTTATATAAAAATAAAAAGGTCTCGGTGGTCCAGTGGTCCACTGAATCAAAATCGTGGTCAAGCTCCCCGCTTCTTATTCAGAAGTCGTCGGTTCCATTTCGGGATCACATCAATGATGTCTCGTAATTCTTTTATGTGTGATAAATATCGAGGACTGCCAACTTTGTGCCCGGCAAGAGGCCGGCAATATTATGGCAATAGGTTCAGCACCTATTCCATTTAGGATGCAACGTAACGATTCGGCAAGTCGGTGAAAAAGGCGTGAAGTTATGTTATGTTTTATATAAAAATAATTCATAACTAAGTTAAATTTTTTTCAGTGCGCTCATTTCAAATCGTGTTTATTTTTTTCTTTAAATACTTTAATTGAACATGTCGCAACTGTTACGTACTTCAGTTTTCAGTCACCAGTCTTAATGTGGAGAACTTGATTTCATATTTTTTTTATAAGACTTTCGCGAATCTCACTCATTGATCAAAACAACCTTTAGGATTATATCGCGTTTATTTCCTACTTATTTATATTTATTTCCCGACGTTTCGAACTCTTTACAGAGAACATTTTCACGAAAAGGTTGTTTTGATCAACTTGATTTCATCTCAAGCAGTTTAATCAAAAGCATAATATTTAAGAATTTGTAATAACTCTTAAGTTGTTAAATCAAACTAAGAAGAACTTATAAGTTCAGAAACTAAACTAGGACCGCTTAATAGTTCTCACTGGAACATATTAGAGGATACTAAATCAAACTACTACTTCTGTCTCTTTTTACTATATCAGTATTCAAAATTTAATTAATTAAAACAGCAGTGGTAGAGCCAAGCAGTTCGCTGCATGAATGGGCCGGCTCGATCGGTGAAATACCACGACCTCTCAGAAGACCCACGTAAAGTGGCTCATGCAGCGTTTCGTTCGGTGAGAGAGGTACCCGGAGGCCCACCCCCCTTCCCCATCATTTCCTATCCCCTATCCCTTAAAGATCGGCAACGCAACAATAGCATTATATGTGTTTCTGGTGTCCATGGGCGGCGCTGGTTGCTTACCCTCCTATCCCATAAAAAAACCTCTTCTACTTATAGGTAACAGCACACCGACTATTACAATAAATACTTATATTGACAAATTCAAAGAAAACATATGACGCAAATGCCTGGCTTGGAATCAGATTAATAGAATATTTTGAATGAAAATACATACCACCAATAATAACATGCAAATTATACTGCTTTATATAAAACTAGTTGACCCGGCGAACTTCGTTCCGCATCAAAAGAAATAAATTAGTAATATTTGGATCTTAAATAGTTCAATTTGTGCTATTTATCGGCACGCGTTTTGGCGCGCAAACGCAACTGCTATGTACCGCTATGTTAATACTGTAATATCTTCGTAAATATTAGTTTAAATTACATGCTGTAAATGGATATATTAATCTATATTAAAACCACAATCTATTTAAGACACTTAATTGGACGAAAATTAATGCTGTAATGTTTAAAATTGCTTCGTAAATAAGCCATTATTTCTCGTAAAAAGTAAAAAAATAATAATGGTCATTGTGGGTTATCCCTAAGACATAGACATATGCCCTCGCGGAATTTTTTATAGACCTTATAAAGGTGTATAATAATGTAGTACATTGTTTTGATTTATCACTTTGGGTTCAGGCAGCGTTTTCGATTAAAGTTTTAAATCTTGAAAATTATCATTTTTTTTCACTACACTATTCATGAATTATAGATCAAAACCACCCCGTTGACACCCTCTAACTATTAAAAAAACCGCATCAAAATCCGTTGCGTAGTTTCAAAGATTTAAGCATACAAAGGGACATAGGGACAGAGAAAGCGACTTTGTTTTATACTATGTAGTGATATGCTCGTTCTTAATTCATTGGTGTAACTTTTGACCGAATCCAATAAAAGGAGTAAGTTCTCAATTCAACTGTATTTTTATCCATATTTGTTAGCTCAGAACTTTGACTGGTGCTTACCGTGTAGTCCAGATTTTATAATAGGATCTATAAGAATACGGATTTCGTCAATTACGTTTCATGACAATTTCACGTAGCAAAGAAGCAATAGTTTTTTTTTGTTAAAACTATTGCAAAAGAAATAAGCGAAGAATCTTCTAGTCATAAGAATGCTACCTTATTACCTTATTTTACGCCATGTTTCCTGGACTAGTTTTTAAAAGGAGACATAATAAATCCTTGGAAAAGGTTTAGATTTTTATACATATTTGTACAATATACATATAGTTGACGCGAAAAGACTTATGTTCTTTGTAATTTGGTAGATTGTTTTTTTTTTTACTTTTCAACTCAAAATGTTTCACCTAGGCCATCTACTAGACGAATAGATTTGTCTGATATATCACATGATATATGGATATGGATATTTGTGGATATTTTTTAAATATTTCACTATATTCACATTTGCACAATACTTTTATAGTTTACAAAGCAATAAATACATTTCAAGGCCCGATCACCTCGTTTCTGTTCAAATAATAAAATTTACTCTTGTAAAAAAAAAATATAAAAAATCCCGCCAAATTTTACGATTGCGTTCACAAATACATAGGAATAAATAATAAGTAGGTAGGTATTCAATAGCGACAGATATAACTTTCCGCAAAATCGTCCTTTTAAAATGATCTCGTGAAAAAAAAAATTGAAGGTCATATGTACATTAGTATTGACCTTGGTTACAATTTAAGTCTAGAGGTGATCTCAGTGACGACTTAACACGACTTATTTAAATTACAATACATACATTATTTCGCGAAATACATATATAAATACATTTGAATATTGAAAATAAAAAAAAAAGTTTACATATCACACAAATGTATGGAGTCCCTAGCAGTCAATTATTAATTAATAATATAATCTACTCGGTATACATATATATATATATATAGATATATATATATATATCATATACACTGAGTTTGTATGTTCGAACTAGCTAACCTCAGGAATTACTGATTCGCCTTTTTTTAAGTTGAATACTCCATTTATCGAGGAAGGCTTTTAGACTGTATATCATCACGCCACGATCAACAGGAGCGAAGCATTAATCTTTTTAGTGGTAAAGGAAAGGAAGATCACGCGGTCAGCTATTTGTGATATGTAATTAGTCTTTTTTATTTATTTATTAGGACTCTTTATGTTTTTCTCTAATTTGACAAAGTAGATACTATTTATACCATGTGATATTGTAAGGAGAAAAATTCGGGAATTAATGAACCGATTTTAATAATTATTTCACCATTAAAGAAGTAGTTTATTCAGGAATGCAGTGTTGTATATTAAGGATCTATTTTAACATACTTATTTAGAGTTCCACATAGAAAATGAAAAACTTTTCTGATTTACTTACACTTATTAAATTATGAAGGGCAGGAGATTTCTTGTTACTTTTTTGTGTGAGAGTCATTAACATAACTTCACGCCTTTTGTTACCCGAAGGTGTAGGCAGCAGCTGTTAAGCCTCGTCTCGCCGTTATGGTTACGTCCCAAAATGGAATAGCTGGCGAACCTATTACCATACCGGGCACAAAGTTTTCAGTCATCGATATTTATCACACATAACTTCCGAAAACAATTTCGAAAAGTCATTGGTGTGAGCCAGTGTCAGGAATCGGACCAGGACCTCTGGATCAGAAGGCGTGTGCTTGACCACTGGACCACCGAGAGTCAGTAAGCAGGAGATAATGCTGCTTGCATTTGTAGAAACATAATAAGACCTTCGTTGACGTAGTATAACCTGCCTGAGTTCCTGACGTGGCATGGGCTTCCTGTCTATTCACATCACAGTAAGTTGGTTCACCTCTATCCAATCGCTTGAGGTCACCGGTACGTACCTATTAACCTCAACGTCATTTCATCATAATATTTGTCTTGATTTTTTTTTCTTTACACTAGATACTGATATTTATTATTGGCCATTATAAGTATTGTTAACTGAAACTTTTTATCAAAATAAATAAAAGCAAATGTCGTCGTATAAAAATCAAAATAAATTTTAAGGGGTTTGACTGATGATTTCCGCTTCTGATTTAGAAGTGTCGAGTACGAATAAGATAGCTGTAAAATAATATGAATTTCTGAAGTCGTATTATGATGTACCGAAGTACCGATATTAAGACTATGTAACAGAAAAATTTCTGCAGTTATTGCATAAGATCACGAAATATAATTTGGCGAGTCGAGATATAATTGCCGCTGCCCACACGCTGGGGTATAAAAAGGGCGAAGATTTATATGTAGGTACAAAGTTATTAGAGTCATGTAATTTGACAAATAACCTTTAAAATCGATTGTCTAACTTCATTATAGGTGATAGTTTGGTCTTGGCGACGCTTCGAGTTACGGAAATTCGATATTGAGACACAATGTCTTTGGCAATGGCGGCGACCCTGGCTCATGAATTACCATTCATTTAATCTTTTGGTACACATAAAAATTCTAACTATGGCACTCGTCTTTGCTCGTATGGTACTATATCGTAGATGCTTTGTTGTTACTATTGTCGTGCCTATCGAAGTATTGTTTGTGCTTTCTAAGATTATCTATGCTAATAGCTGAAAGGACCCAGATTCCACACGGCCAATTCCCTGAAGCATAATTCACACATAGGAACTAAGTGCATACTGTCAAAAAGTAATGTTATACTAACATCGGGTATGGTTTTCTGTCAATGTTACAGAAATCGGTTTGAGATAAATTCCATTCAAATTATTTTCTTTTAAACAACTGCATATTACACGAAATTAAAACGTAGCTTCACGCATTTTTCTACCCGAAGTTGTAGGCAGCGGCTATTAAAGCCTCGACACGCTGTTACGTTATGTCCCACATTGAATAAGTTGCGAACCAATTGCCATACACCGGGCACAAAGTTTTCAGTCATCATGTTTGTCATCAGTTTATCACACATAACTTACGAAAAGAATTAAAATAAAATCTTTGCATTTATTTATATTGCTAATTGTTTTATTCTAATTAAATTAGTTTTCAATTTACTTCTTACTGACTAACGCCTTAAGAGCTTTCAATACTGTCCTTGATCACTTGATTGACGCGTTCAATACTTTTACTAACTTTTACTTTGTTTTCAGATCATTTTTCAGATCTACCCTTTACTTACGCGTATGTTAATATTATCATGATTACAGTAAATTTTTCTAGTCATATTTAACTACCAGCCAACAAGCAAGTGCTTTACAGAATTGATATTTTTACAAAAATAGATTGCATTTATACATGTGGATATCTTGGATGGTTAAGGTATAACCCTTTGATATTATGTTCTTGATACTTACCGAGTACTTTAATCTGAGTCCAAATCTCGACAATTTAGGTAGGTTAGGTAGTCCAAAATGTAATTATTACCGAAATCTTTAACTAAACTTCACTTTAAACTGTGAACTTTCTTTGAGTTTGAAGTAGCAGGACTTACTAAAGAAATATATCGTCGAAACATACCAGAGTTAGTACATCAGTATAATATACCTTCTGTGTACTAAGTATCGGGAATTTGTCAATAAAACAAAAAATACAAATTATTCATCTAAATTTATTTTATCGCCTTCAAAGTAGGCCCCATCGCTTGCAATACAACATCTCCACCGCTTCACCCAGTCTTCCATACATTTTTCATGGGCTATTTGCGGTATGGCCTTTAGCTCATTCAGCGAATTTTCATTTATGGCTTCTATTGACTCAAAACGTTTTCCTCGAAGTGGTAATTTTAACTTGGGAAATAAAAAAAAGTCAGACGGAGCCATATCAGGTGAATAGGGTGCTTGGTCGAGAACGTTTGTTGATTTTTTCGCTAAAAACTCTTTCACTATAATGGCTGTGTGTGATGGTGCATTATCATGGTGCAGCATCCATGAGTTGTGTCGCCACAAATCTGGACGTTTTCGGCGGATACTCCGGCAAACGCTTCATGACGCCTAAATAATATTCTTTATTCACTGTTTCTCCCTCTGGAAGGAATTCGGAGTGAACCACACCACGGTAGTCAAAAAAAACTGTCAGCATCACCTTGATTTTGGTGCGACTTTGCCGCGGTTTTTTGGGTTTCGGCTCGTTTTCGAGACGCCATTCTGAAGACTGTTGGCTTGTTTGCATGTCATACTCATAAACCCATGTCTCGTCGCCAGTTATTATACGTTTCATAAAGGTCGGATCCGTAGAAGCTCGGGAAACCATGTCTTCAGCGACATGCTTTCGCTGCCCTTTTTGAACAAAATTGAGCTCTTTTGGAACTAGTCGAGCGGCGACGCGTTTCATGCCTAAAATGTCAATGAGAATATTGTGGACAGACTTAAAAGATATGTTCACCTCACTAGCCAACTCTCTCAGACTCATACGTCGATTTTCGAGCACTAGCTTCTTGATTCTGTCGATGTTTTCTTTGGTCGTAGCGGTTGAAGGTCTACCAGAACGAGGCAAGTCTACTACTACTTCTCGGCCTTCTTTAAAAGCCTTATACCATTCATAAGCCCTTGTTTTCGATATACATGATTCGCCGTAGGTATTTCGCAACATTTTTAGTGATTCACCACATGAAATATCATTCGAAACACAAAATTTAAGGCACACTCTTTGTTCAACAATATTTTCCATTGTAAAAATCGCCGAGGACTCAAAACTATGACCAACAAAAAGTTTAGTTTAAAACAAATTAAATGACAGATCCCGTTCAAATTTTGCGCGCTAAATGAGTACAGTGCTACCAACATGCAGTAAAAAAATTAGAACGACCTCTTTTACGCGGGTCTCTTTATTGACATATGCCCGATACTTTTTACACAGAGTAGTATGTATTAAATTTTCAACAAAATAGACAGATATATTTATGGATAGTTGTATATGAATTTAATGTTGATCATCTGTAATTTTACTGCATATCGACTTCTTACCATCAGCTTATGTAAGTAACTTCAAATATTGTAGTAAAATAGTCTCGGTGGTCCAGTAGTAGAGCATCCCACTTCTGATTCAGAATTCAGTAGTGAGTTCGATTCCGGATCACTCCAATGATTTCTCGGAATTATTTCATGTGATAAATATAGATGACTGATAAATTTGTGCCCGGTGTATGGCAATAAGTTCACCACCCATTTGGGACGTCACGTAACGGCGAGTTGAGGCTTTAGCAGCCGCTGCCTAAACCATCGGGTAGAAAATGGATTGAAGTTACGTTCTTAACTCCAAATAACCTCCGCTAGTGTCACTGGTAACTGTGTAAGGTGGTTCAGTAGTGAATGTTGTTGGCGCGTCACGTTACGGAAACCCGACACCGTGACGTTCTCGCTAGCGAGGAGCGAGGGCGCCGGTGACCCTCACTCTTGAAATAGTCTTCCGCATTATACGAGAACAAAAATATCGTATGATGTTTGCCTCCAAGGCCACATGTTTAATCAGACACCCTCGTCTATCCTAAATTGGACATAAAACTAACACGTCATATAATATTATGACCTGTCTACATATCCCTTGTGGCTTTTATATTATAGTCATACAATAGGTAACTTCATGCCATGTCTCTTGCGGAGTAAGCAGAGAGAACAGAGAGCTTTATGGCACGATTCTTACATACCTCACTCGCTTCTCTGACTGTCATAACTCTTGTCATACAAAGTATACCCTTGTTCTATTTGGTCATGGAAAGTGTCTCTTATATTGAATTTGGTATTTATCTATAAATTATAGTACATATTATTATAATATACTAGTCTTATCTTAACTATCTTATCTTTTGCGTCGCACTTTCATCTCATAAGCAGTTGACGAGCATATTGCAGTAGCGCGCAACTGTTTAATATCATAGTTAAACTATACTTATAATAGGTAGTCTTATACTTATATTAATTTTTCTTATATTTATAGTCGTATAATTTCAATTGTTTCAGAAACTTTACAGATATTTGCTCGTATTGTTTTGCAAACTTCAAATCGTCTCAAGATTTTACCAGTCTTTCGAGCCTTACGAAACCAATTCAATTCTAAGTCTCAAAATTCATTGATTAGAACATCGAAATACATACGATCTGACTCCAAATCCCTTGGGAGACAAACGATTGTATAAAAAAAGAATTATTGAGGCTCCTAATAAGAAAAGGGAAAACACAGCAAACATCACATTCTGATAAAACAAAGGTGAGTCCTGACCTTCGATCCCCGTAAAGAAAACAGTAGCCAAATAAATTTGTTATATGTGTGTGTTAGGCCTCAAGGCCCATAAGGGAGAAGATATTTATGCTTGTAGACAACGACTTGGTAGTAAGGCCACTTGATTCGCCCTTAAATGACGGAGTTGTAAGGTAGCAAACAAAAGTCACTTACAAATAAGTGGAAATCCCCCCTTTTTTGTAATTAAGATAACTTACGAGTATTTATACACTATTCCATATCTTCACAAATGTGTTCAAATTTATATATATTACTAGATGAATATAATAATTATTATAAAAAATTCACACCATTTCATATAAGTATAAAAAAACTTAAATGAAAAAAAGTACTATATTTTTAAGTCATGGAGTTTCCTGGTTGGAATTCAGAGCCTCCTCCTATTTATGGAAGTCTGTATGGTTTTAGTTCTGGCTACATGATATCGTTACTTCTCAGTATTATTTCATTTACAAGAATTTATAAGCATACAATAAGGGCATTTTTTCATTTCAACAAATAAAAATCAACAAAAATGTGTTTTTCATAAAACTTGGAGATTGGAATTCTTTTAGATTGTAGCAAGTCTAAATAGTTTTTTTTTTTGAAGTGCACCTTCTAATCTCTCTTGCATGTGTTTAACACGTATAACGCCCCCATGCGGTTATAATATGGTATATAAACAGTGGAATATAAACCGGTCAATATAATAACGAACTTCCAAAATTTATTATTTGAAATTAAACCATACAGAGACATTTTCAAACTTTCAAACTAATCTATGTAGTCTATTTCCAATATTTTGTAGGTACAGCGCAACATAATAATATTATAATTATAATTGTAATGACATCAGTAAGTACCTTCCTACTTAACTATATAAATAAATACCTAAGTTATTTCTTTGTTATTTTATATAATTGTCACATTCATATAATAATATATATATTTTTTTTTTTATGGGATAGGAGGGCAAACGAGCAGGCGTGTCACCTGATGGTGAGCAACCAACGCCACCCATGGATACCAGCAACACATATAGTGTTACTGTTGCGTTGCCGACCTGTAAGGGATAGGAGAAAGGAAAGGATAGGGAAAGGGGGGTGGGCCTCCGGGTACCTCTCTCACCGAACGAAACGCGGCATGAACCACTTTACGTCGGTCTTCTGAGAGGTCGTGGTATTTCACCGGTCGAGCCGGCCCATTCATGCAGCGAACTGCTTGGCTCTACCACTATTAAAATAGAAAATAGAAGTAATCAAGGAATACGATAGGAATTGCCACGGTGGCCTAGAACTTGAACACTCCGTTTCCGAATCCAGTAGTGTCGTATTTATGACACCAACAAATGACTTTTTAGCAAATCATTTCGGAAGTAAAGTGCTAAATATATGCTGCTATGAAATATGGGTTTATGTTTTTAAAAGAAAACTGCTGTAGCAATAGAATTCACCACATTTAATAACCACATATAAAACTTCTGTGTCTTTCCGCGCTTGGTGCTACGACAAATTTCCCTCAAGTTTAGTTCAGTTTTATTTTGAAGGTCGATATGGACCTCAGTCAATTACTATTACAATTTGATAATGTACGCAAGAATATTCTGTAAAATCGTAAAATACGTCAAGCCCGACCTTGAGTTTTACATACAATGTTGTTAACTTGCGTATGTATGTACACTGGCCGTAAATCACAGCGAATCGCAGCTGTAAACAGACTGTTCGCTCTTTGCGAAAAAAAAAAACCTAAACGTTTCTTCAAAATCCACCTTGAAAAATTATATTAACCTTGCTGAAAAAAAAACACTCGGTTTGTGTTACAGTGCCAATGTTTATAGCCCGGAAAATCGTTGCTGTCAGTTGGCTGTTGGACTTTATATTGCGAATGTAACACTCTGGATATCCATAAATAAAGAATAGTAATTAGATACAAGTACTCAGTATTTAGATATTATTATTGTTTATAATCTGTGGCTACGTTCGCAAATGCCTAAGTTTTATTATACGGGAATAGTAGTTCATTCCGCGTTTTGTCACAAATCCTAAAAATGTAACATTTTTATGGGTGAATTCTTTCGTACCAAAACCTCACCCAACATAAAATATATATTCAACCAGGATAAAAACAGCGTATTCTAACCAGCCACTAGGCATATAGTAATAATTTCTTTTCAAACTATTATCTACATTGGTAGCAAGTTTCAACTAGATCTACTCAGCCGCTCTCGTACTTTAACCCGTGATTAATTTCCAGGCAGCGCATCTCTCATAATACATGTAAACCATAGATATCAAATTCGGGCATATATTTTGCAAAATTCTTAAAAGTTTAATTTCTTCAAAATCTCAAGAGTTAGTAATTTTTACTCTAGTCTATCATGAATTTATGAATTGTCCTATAGGTCCCAATGGTATGTATCTCAACCCTGACTCTCGATGCAATTTACGCCCTTACTCCAGTTAGGACGCCGATGAAAAAAACCAATTTAATACATATTTAATTATATATTAAAGTATATTGATGATGATATACTCTATCGATAAATTGTTCCAAAATTATTTTCATATGTGTGTTACTCTTAAATCCTCGAAGTTATTCATCGGATTGAACGTTCTTTATACTTTCTTTCTTTTCATAACAGTAAGTAAACTCTAAGACAAGGTAATCCCATACAATATTTATTAAATATGATTTATATGTCTGTTTAATTTAAAACTGATCCATGTATAAAACGTATCTTCGTACTGCAAATAAACAGTGAATACAATGAGAGTGAAAACGAGAACGTTCATAACGAAACAATGGAATCGATTGGATCGATTCGAATAATAATGTATAATACATCACAACCAATGCATTGAACACAAAGTCCTAAAATCTTTTTAAATACCAGAAAACTACACAACTAACTTTACGCGGTAACAATACAATGATAACAAATTGATAAAACGTGGAACATATTTGAAAAAAGAAAAACAAAAAAAATACGACGAAGTATAAACCTATGAGTTTGTATTGGACCGTTTTTGTTTTATTTTTAATTTTAGCGAACGCGTTTTGTATATTAGCCAAATTTCAATACTTATGTATTTAGTAATGTATTTTTGTACTTATACTTTGAATGAATCTCAATCGTTGCAACAATCACGTTGCATCTACATGTTGGTCGCACGCAGGACGCCACGTGTATTGATAACTGCTTAGTTCTGCGTCGTATTCAATAAATACACGCTTTATTTAAAACTATTTACGTATTTCCCCTACGTAACACCCTGAATAATATTTTTAATAAATGAAATTTCTAACAATCTATAATAAAACAGAAAACAATTAGCATCGTCACATTCACAATGAAAACTAACCTAAACATTATATTCACATTTTATATATTTTTTATTATTACACAATTAATATAATTTGTTTATTTTTTTATAAATAAAATAAACAATCATAAAAATAAACAATACATACATAACCTACTATTTCTACCCGAAGGTGCACGCGGTGACTGTTAGGCTTTGACTCGCCGGTATGTTTAAGTCCCAAATGGAATAGGTGGCGAACCGATTGCCATACCGGGCACAAAGTTTTCAGTCATCGATGTTTATCACACATAACTTTTGAAATTAATTTCCAAAAGTCATTGGTGTGAGCCAGGATTTGAATCCGCGACCTCTTGATTCAGAAGCCGGGTGCTTGACCCCCAGACCACTGAGACGATAATACTTAATAAATAAAATATAAATAACATCATAATCCTCTTATAAATGTTAAATGTCTCTTAAAAAATACACTAATTTGTTGTTTAGGCGGAATATAAATTATTCGTTGAGTTGTATTTGTTTTTCACGTCTTAAAGCTTTTATTTTAAAACTTTTAATTTTGAAAACATTGGAGACAACAAAAGTGGGGTCGTTGCGCCCAACGCTGCCTGGTTTGAATTTGTCATCAGTTTAAATTGAAACCGAAAAACTGCCGAGTAAGGCAATAAATCCCAATCATCTAAATGTTGAAAAAGGCGCGAAATACAGGTCAGTGACACAACAAAACAACTCTTCGTTAAGTATTTCACCGTACTGAAACAGAGTAGTTTCATTATTATATTTTTATATAATTTAATGACCTGGTTGCTAGGACCTTTAAGTCGAGTCTTATTTTATATTTAACAGCATCATTCTTAACCTAAACTAATCTTAACCTAACCTAGCCTAACCCTAAAGCTTAACCTAACCTAACCTAATCATCCATAAAGTCGTCCCACTTTATGCATGATGTTCCGATACTACGATACCTACACCATTTCCCACATTTGCACTCATATACGAACACTTATTCAATAAAACGCCACGAATTTTATTCAATAATATCCATTGAAACACAAATCTGAGAAAATAATGCAAATAGCGGACATGTCTCTTCCACAGTCCCGCCAAAACTCCAGTAGTTTCATTAAAATAAAACAAAAGACTAGATACTGAAAAAAAAAAAAACGGATATCTATAAATATGGGACTGCTAAATGGACGTGGCCAATTATTAAAATTTATAAAATTAAGATTGATTAAAAAGTAATTATGTAAGTATTTATTTTTTATACACTTTCTATTTAGTCAGTGAAAGTAAAAATATCTTACGTTATAATAAAATAATGAAATCACCATTTCATTGTGGTGAACTGTCAAGCGTTGGTCCGTGGCGGCGTGACCCACTGGCCTGCTCCACATAGCTGATGATTGTATGTAGATTTCGTAAGCCATAAGTCAAATCACAAGAGCAAAAATGACAGCATCCATACGTTTTCACCAATCATTGTTTCAAAATGTGTTTCAAAGTTTTCGAAATGCGACAGAAATGGACCACGCGCATAACTGCAAAACCACAAGATGGCGCTATTTAACAATACGGCCCAATAAAAGTTTTAATTGTAGTAATTATCTTTGAAGTGTCTAAATGTGTCATGTCTTGGACATGGCAAAGTGTAGTTTTATTAACTATAAGATATTCTAGAAATATAAGTAGTTATAAAAAATATGTAACAATAAAGTGTTATTTTTTTCAAACTTACACTAATAAGTAATATTTGTCTTTTACTTTCCATTGATTTCATCGTGGGTTGCTAGCCTCCAATTGCTGAACAGATTATACTCCATAAAAGTTCAAGATTTTGCAGTGTTAATTAGATCTGGGCCAAGAAATCTGGCAACCCTAACAACACGCCCTGCCACGAGCCGCACCGGGTGATATTGAGGCGATATCTCTTGTAATACCAGTACATACATATACTTTCTGTCCTACTGGCCAACAAAGATGCTCACTGCAAACTTGTTTCGGCCTGTTCATACGGTCTTATGATTTAGTTAATACTAATTATTATTAATGTTATGCTTTCGGTAATACGCAAATTAGGACACATACAAGAAACATTTGAATATTTAATCAACATTTCTCTTTCTGTTTCATCTTTCTTGCAAATCTATCATAAATATATACTTAAGTTAATAAATTTTCATTTTTTACAAATTTCAACATAATAGCGATTCTATTTTTCTGGGTTATGTACGGGCATTTGAGCAGGTTGAGATTTTTTGTTAGGGCAAGCGCGAGAGTAGTATAAGCAACATATATTTTAGACATCTGTAGACTCTCGGAAAATAAAAAGCAGCCCATTCCATAGAAAAAATGCCTATTGCTACATTACGTATATTTTAGTTTCCTGCAAACTTTTATTTTTAATGCCTAACACAAAAACAACAAACTATTTGAAAACAAAAAAAATAGTTGATAAAGAAACAAGAGATCATTCGTCTTCAATAAGACTACGTCTACAAAGCTACTATAAGCTAGCTACTATAATAAAGCTAGTGACCTCATAAAGTGAAAAGGATGAAGTCCTTTCTCTTCACATGTGCCAGCCCACGCGATGGCGCGAGGTGCGCAGGCGCATGGCGAAGTGAGTTCAACTCGTCCGCACAACCCGCGCTCGTGAGTGTCGAGCAGAGAGAGATTTCTCTCGGCAGCACGCCCGTATTCGGATTCAGGTCACGTCAACCTCACCCAAACAATATCTAGTTCACTTAACTATCTGTGCCCTCGAAAATACTTCACGGAATTTCTTTTTAAGCAAAACATTTTTTTTAACATTAATTGTAATTTTGACTTTGACTTTTTTAAATTCGAGGAACCTTCGAAAAATGTTAATTGTGTTGTTAAATTTGTATATTTAGCTAGTTTCAATGTCACGTGTCTCATTTAGTTATTGTATATTAAATATATCCTGGTGCATTACTTGCAAATAAGGTACAGTTGATATGGGCACATTTTATTGTCATCTTGTTACAGCACATTTGCGAGCACGGACTGAGCAAAGAAGATCAGTTTTGTTATCAAACGTCTAATATTAATAATGTCCGTTGTGTAATTTAAACATAACAAATCCAAAAGAGGTTATATGTTCCATTGCATTAAAATAAAAATCCTGAACATTTATTCAACCGTTTAAAGATCTACGCTCATGCTCTCAAGTCAATTGTTATAAACATAACATAACTTCACGCCTTTTCCTACCCGAAGGTAGGCAGCGGCTGTTAAACCTCGTCTCGCCATTATGTTTATGTACGTCCCAAATTGAATTGGTGGCGAACCTATTGCCATAACGGGCACAAAGTTTTACAGTTTAACAGTGGTAGAGCCAAGCAGCATGAATGGGCCGGCTCGACCGGTGAAATACCACGACCTCTCAGAAGACCGACGTAAAGTGGCTCATGCTGCGTTTCGCCCCTTCCCCGTACTTTCCTATCCCCTATCCCTTAAAGGTCGGCAACGCAACAGTAACACTATATGTGTTGCTGGTGTCCATGGGCGGCATTGATTGCTTACCATCAGGTGACACGCCTGCTCGTTTGCCCTCCTATCCCATAAAAAAACCCAGTTATCGATATTTTTTAGACATAATTTCCGAACAGAATTTCGAAAAGTCACTGGTGTGAGCCAGTGTGAGGATTCGAAACCGCGATCTCTAGATTCAGAAGCGGGGTGCTCCACTACTGGACCACCGTTGTATAATTTAGGTATAGGTTTTTTTCTTACACGCATTTATTTTAATAACCGAAGGAGTAGGGCAGCGTAATCTTGAAGACTAGTATACCTAGGACAGGTGATAACCCGTCAATAACCCTAGAAATAAGTGTTATTGATAGTTAGATTAATTAATTAATTACACATAATGTCTGATACATTTTTCAGAAAGGCATAAGTTTGTATACATAGGAGATTCAATGCTCCCATTAAAATAATGAACCGATGAATATTTTACACATTTTGCATTCAATAACCTAATTGGCAGTTAAAATTTAATGAAATAAAAAACACCACATTTTATGTATGGAAAAAATGCAAAAATGTCCCGATAGTGTGCAAAACTCGATTCTCAAAGGTTTATCTTAGATACCTATTAAAAAATTTTGCTAAGACCTATTTATAAATAAGACCTACATACTTATAAAATGATGCGTAAAAAACCTTTTGTTTACCAAGATAACATATACATTGTTACGTATATATTTAAAATATATAAACAAATATGTGTATATTTATAAAAATAGCATATGACCTCGGGTGGCGAGGCGTGGTTAATATTCTACCACTTGCTTCCTGGTTAGCAACTCGAAGATCGGGATCGGTTAGAATGTCAAGTTGATATTTTTGCGCGACCCTGAACAGTAACACAAGGCCGCCACAATATTTTTGCAAACGGCCACAGATAAAGAGCATGGAAAGAGGTCTCTATCGATCCACAATCATTCTGGCTTTGTTCCAATTGAACAGATGTTGAATAATAAAAACAAAAATGTCATGGAATTAGTTTTAACATAAATGACGAATGTCTAGATCAGTTTCGATCTTCGACTCCGGATTTATAGGTGAAATACCACGAGCTCTCTGAAAATTAAAGTGGTTCATACCGCGTATCGTTTAGATATTAATAATAATATGGTATTTACGAGCGCAAAATAAGTTCATTTATGGAAGCGTAAATTACATTTCATGGGCGTTTTTGCGTTTAAAGTTAGCGGGACAATTGGGGGACCAAGATAACAAGCATCAAAGTTTTTACTATAATGCAAAAAGATAAGTTGTCATAACATATTACAGAAAACGCATAGGTACAAAAACTCAATAAATTATATGAGACAATACAGAATTAGTAATATGTAATTATTTTTACTAACAATACATTTGAGGTTATGGGTAACAAAAATATAGTCAAAACGCAATATTGTTATTTATTGGATAATTATTTCGTGATCATAATAGCTATACAATTAACATCGTTAGAAATAGTTCTTAGTTTACAGCATTGGGACTGTATGCGGATACAATTAATGTTAGTTAGCTCTATCTAAAAACAATTTATATGCTAAGCAGATGGATAAAACAAAAATTGTAATGAATTAAATTGATAATTTTGCTCTGAACGTAGATGAACGCGGAAGTGTTGAGGTGCGCGTCGGTAGATTGAGCGTGCGTCGTCCGCGGCCCGCTATCGGTCGCTACTCGCTTGGGTCGCTACCGGTATCTGGGCGCGTTATCTCGCGGGCACCTCCGTGGAGGTCACCCGCTAACGTCACGCTGATAACGATTTGCGTGGTGACCTTGTCGCGAGCCGAATCTCAAGGTCGGTGCTATTTGTACAATCAAAAGGTGGCGTGCGGCGCCCGCTACCCGCGCCCGCTCCTCCTACCCACCCGCTCGTCGATCTGCGTCACCAAATCTTACCAATCTATCGACTATTTATTTGCGGCTCGCGAATTCCTTAACTAAGTTCATCACTTTTGACATTTCATTTATATTAACCGCCCACAAAATACACGTAACGTTCCACTCTAGTCTTGTACAACTATTATCTAATATTGATAAATCAACTTGATCTTGACACAATTCTTGCAAATATTAACTTTGCCTTGAACTCTTTATTCTCTCTTGTTTGGTAAATTTGCTTCACGCGTCGAGAAAGGCATGATTGATGGCAGTGAGTCACACTGTTCTCAAGTAACGTATAATGCATTCGACTCCTACTTTGCTTTTTCAATGCTAATACTTAATAATATTATGCGGAAACTAATAAAAGTAACCTCAACATACAGGTCAGTATTAAGTATAATTAATACATAGATATTACAATACAGAAAGATAACCTCGCGACTAAGTGCGGAAGTGACAAATTGCAAATTAGTATATACAGCCAGGGACATGTTAGACCAGTGTTGGATTTACGAAGATCTTTAATGAGTAATCTTTGTTTAAATATAAAACTATTCAATGCGTTTTTGAGACTATACTCCTAAACGGCTGGGTATGTAATGAAATGTATGTTTGGTTAGAGTCTTAGATGGATTAGATTCACAATTGATAAGCAAATTCTGCCAATACCATAGTGGAGAAGGCTATAACGCTTTTTAAATTTAAGTTAAAAGTTTAAACTCTACACAATTCTACTTAAACACAGATGATAAATTTTATTATATGTATAGATTTTTATTAAAATTATATAAACGACATTCCATGTGACATACCGATTATTTGAGACAAACAGTAGCTACCTAACGCTAAATTAGTATATTATTTTAATTTAGCGGAATTCCTAATAAATACGTACATAATAATATTTAAATGATAATAAAAAGTCACAATTCTAATACCAAGTCGTTATAATACAGAATAATATTTTAAAATTTATTTTTCATGAAAAAGTCATGACGAGTTTGTTTTAACTTATTTTTTTTTATTAAATAATAACATGAGGGTCGCGCATCATTTCCTTATTATAGTCGATTATAAATGGGAAAAATAGTATTTCCTTAAATTCTTGAACTAACATACAGAGACCGCCAAAATTCTTTCAAAAAATATTTTACTTTTTTTCTTCCTTTCAATTCCATTATTGAAACGATTTAATATTATAATATAGTATACGAGGACACCACATTAGATAAAATGCTTCAAAAATGGTTAGTAAAAATTTAAAGACTGTCTTACGCTGTTTGATAGAAAACTTTAAAACAGTTTCAGCCATATTTATTTTTATGTGTTACCCTATGAAAGGTTCTTTGACATTTCCAATCTTAACTATAAGTTAATGAATGAATGTTGCTAGTATTTTTAAAATGGCAACACTGAATGAGTAGAGTCACGCTGTTCGCTGCATGAATATTCCTGCTTGACCGGTGAAATACCAGAATATGGACGTAAAGTGTATCGTCCCGCTTTTCGCTTAGTGAGAAAGGTATCTGGAGACCAAACCCCTTTCCCTATATGTGTTGGTGATCATTGCCTCAAGCCCCAACCAAAAAACATATTTAAACAGCATATAAAAAGTAAAAATTATATATATGTTTTCTCCCTTTCACATTATAAACTTCCTGTTAAGTGATCTTGGTGGTGATAGATGGCCCGAGGACTGTTGTGGAGAGAGCGACGTCAGCCGGCAATCAGCAGGGCATACGGTCGCGTCTACGGTCAATGTCATTGTCCAAATCACACCACGTGTTTGCTACTTGTCAACAGACTTATTTTCGTGATTAAAATGCAATCATTACGACATTATTGATTGATTGATTGAGTGGTAGAGCCTGGCAGTTCGCTCCTTATATGGGCCGGCGATGAGATGATATACCACGGCCTCTCAGAATATCGATCTAAAGTAGTTCATGCCGCGTTTCGTTCGATGATGTGAGAGAGGATGTTTTGAAATCTATCTAGAAGTTGTGTATTAATTCTAAACATAACTTCACGCCATTGTTACCCGAAGGTGTAAGCAGCGACTGTTAAGCCTCGTCTTGCCGTTATGTTTACGTCCCAAATGGAATAGGTGGCGAACCTATTGCCATACCGGGCACAAAGTTTTTCAGTTATCGATATTTATCACATTTAACTCCCGAAAACAATTTCGAAAAGTCATTTGTGTGAGCCAGTGTCAGGAATCGGACCAGGACCTCTGGATCAGAAGGCGTGTGCTTGACCACTGGACCACCGAGAGTCAGTAAGCAGGAGATAATGCTGCTTGCATTTGTAGAAACATAATAAGACCTTCGTTGACGTATAGGACCTTTGGATCAAAAGCTCGACTACTGGACCACCAAGACACTAAATTATTCCATTAATTCTATTCTTTATAGTAGCTACTTATTTAAAAAGAGGAACTCTATTACCAAATATCCTTATATATGTGTACAGATGTATTTCCTCAATTTTACGGAGGTTATGTTAGGTGGAGGTACAATTTTGTCAATCAACGTCAGTCATGACGTTGATTGACAAAATTGTACCTCCACCTAAGTCCTGGTTATTGGGTGCAGATAATTCAATTAACTTGTCGAGACACAACCACGCTGTTTACACGTTCGATTATAAATGGTGTAAAGTTATAAGAAAAACCCAAGTAATATATTTAAACTGTTCGGTGTGAGGTAGAGCTGGAGAGACGTCGTACGAAGTTAGTGGTGTGGCGTCGTCAGTTACGCAACTCGTGCGCGGCCGCGTGAAGTGTGAAGTTCAATGTCACACACTCACACATATAACACTCGTATACAATACATTTATATACGTCAGCAATAAATAAACATCTGTATCTACATGTGTGTGTGTCTCTGTGTGGTTGCTGTAATATCTCAATAACAACAGCCAACCCGTTACTCGCCTCTATCAGTAGTACTTCCCGGAATAATTGGCGAAAATACGATTTTCCACAGTCGCGATACAATGATATGTCTAACTATACTCAAGGTCATACAATGTCGCGCTCTTATTTTTAGCTATTGTTCACATTTTCTCATTTTTAATTTTTCCGCAAACAATTCAAACTATTTCAAACACATTTTCTATTCATTTTAAGTTTTAGTCGAGCTAAAAAGCAAATATGTAGTATACTTACTATTATGATTTTTATCTATTCAAATTCAAATCAACTGCTATCGTACAAAATTATCTTAAAAATATATATGGCGCACTTTTCTCTCTGCCTACCCCGCAAGGGATTTGGCGTGCAGCTATGTATATATGTGAATGTAAAAATATTGAAATAATAATAACTATCTATCGTATCGACTATCATTACATAGTATAAAACAAAGTCGCATTCCGCTGTCTGACCCTTTTTAGGCTTATAATTTTTTAGATAGAGCATTTTAATTGCAAGCGCTTGCTGAACCCTAAGTGGTAAATCAAAACAATGTGCTATATTATTATACACCTTCAAAAGGTCTACAAAAAAGTCCACAATGACCTATGTCTATCTGTCAGGGATAACACACAATGACCATTTTTATTTATTTTCTGAGACGGAAAAACGTTCGCTGGGTCAACTGGTATATGAATAAAAAACAAATACATCACGAGTTCATTTTCGCTACGTACACTTTTCCCCAGTAACACTACGCATCTACGCGTAAGGAACTACCTTTCAAAAAACATATAAAATTTTGTTGACGAATCTAACGTACAATTAATATTAAGAACATCTTTACCTAAATTATACAATTAATTTGTTCATTTTACTTAACATTTAATATAAATTCGTTATAATTAAATGCGTACCAAACGCCCTCTGCGTAACGCTTATTTGGCAGAACGTACAGAAGGTACTTTGAAGGGCACGCCGCCCTCCTAGGTCAAGGGCGACGTGTCTCACTGACCTACATCCTCGATAATACGCCCTTACAAGGTCACAGCGGAGCGCCTGTCAGCCATCAGGCCTAAATGCCTAGTCAACCGTTATAAATACACTGTTTTGAATAACACAACAAACTACTCTGTGCAAGTTTGTTGCTGGTTGTTTCTGTTATTTTTTAGAAGAATATATGTTGTCTGCGGCTAATACGCAACCCGCGTTCGTCTAAAATATTGTTTTAAAATGATATGTGTATTTATTTCTGTATTAATCTGTATATCATTTGGGCTGATGGCTATGCCAATGCCTCAATAAATTGAAAAAAAAAAACGCGTACGCAATAATAAAAAAAAATGTATATAGCTTTTTGTATAAGTTAGTAGGCTAGGTAATAGCTGTTCTCCATTCGTGTATTTTATAAATAAACTAGCTGACCCGGCGAACTTTGTTCCGCATCAAAAGTAATAAATGAGTAAAATTTGGGTATTAAAATTTGTGCTATTTGTCGGCACGCGTTTTGGCGCGCAACGCAATACTATGTCCCGCTATGTTAATACTGTAATATCTTCGTAAATATTCGTTTAAATTACATGCTGTAAAGGGCAATATTGATCTATATTAAATGCACAATCTATTTAATACACTTAACTGGATGAAAATTAATGCTGTAATGTTTAAAATCGCTTCGTAAATAAGCCATTATTTCTCGTAAAAACTAAAAAAATAAAAAGGGTCATTGTGGGTTATCCCTAAGAGATAGATATATGCCATCATGGACTTTTTTGTAGATCTTTTGAAGGTGTATAACAATGTAGTACATTATTTTGTTTTATCACTTAGGGTTCAGGCAGCGATTGCGATTAAAGATCTAAATCTTGAAAATTATCACTTTTTACTACACTATACATGAATTATAGATAAAAACCACCCCGTTGACACCCTCTAACTATTAAAAAAAACCGCATCAAAATCCGTTGCTTAGTTTTAAAGATATACGCATATATGACGCGGGGACAGACAGCGGAAAGTGACTTTGTTTTATACTATGTAATGATACATAATGCAAAAACAAAGTTTTAGTTTGAATTCCCTCGACTCCCTGATACCTAACGTTAGGCCACAGAATCTTTTAAGATACTAGATAAAAGAAACTCTTTAAAATACTATTAATAAAAAAATTAGAAATTGTTAGCGACTAAATTATTCCGCAATCGATAGTTAGCGGCTCAGTATTTTTGTTTTGTTAATTCGTAATTTTGGAAAGTTAGTAAATTTAGTATGTAAAGAAAAGGATGATTAAACATTCATAATATATATTTTCGCATAATAATCAATACAAAGACATAGTTGTGTTACTTTTATTTTATAAGGTATCGCCAATATTGTTATTTAAATATTATGACAGGTTATTATTATTACAAATGAAGTAAAAATAGAATAATTATAATACGTGCCGCATACAATACATATGAACATATGTATTTGTTTATATGAAAGACAACAATTTTTAATTCTTAACTAGACAGTTAACTAGACTAGTTGGAAATTTATATATAAATCCACCAAAAAACGTATTTTTGTATATTTTAAAACAGATATCTTTGTAGAGTTAGAAATATAAGGCCTTTTTATTTTTGTACTATAATAAAGTTGTGACGCATAATTAAAATTAGTATTGTGTTGTTAATCTGTGGCTGCGATCTTCGCATTTTGCCGATTTACCTGTTTTTAGAACATTACTCATCTTCTGGATAAACATTGTGTAGGTACGAAATATTATAACGCTACGCAGTATATATTTAGCACTTGAGTTTTTATATTAACATTTCTTTTTTTGTTGTTTCATATATTTTTCTACCTGAAAGTGTAGGCAGCGGCAAATAAATGGTATAGGCGGCAGAACCTATTGCGATACATCGGGTATTACTTTAGCAGTCATCGATATTTATAACAAGCAACTTTCAAAAAGTTGAAGGTGTGAACCAGGATTTGAACCCTTGACTTCTTTATTCCGAAGCGAAACTCGACTTCCAGACCAAAGAAAATTTATAAATATGTATTATTTTTATTCAAAACTGCGATTTCTGTTTATTTTAATATGAAGTGCTGCACTAGCAATGTCGTCAATTCCAAGGGTCACAGCTATTCATTATATTCAACTGAGGAAATGCTGCATACCCTTTCACATTCTACTGGCGTGAAACAGTTATTAAATATTATTTGAAGACAAATAAAAAGGTGACATAATTAAGATATGTTTGTGACACAATTAACATATCGTGTCACCTTTACTTGTTTTGCACTTTATATGAATTTATTCAACATTTAATTAATTATATTCAATGTGACACTGTCAAGGGCGTCTCTTTATTTCACAATGAATTTGACAACAATAACTGATAAATCGTATATATAATCGTAGTTGTCTTTACAATGTTTTGTTATAGATTATCTTGTTGATGCAAGACTGACTAAGCAGATATACAATGCAAAAGCGGATGGATGTAGGAGTCGAGGACGGTCAAGACACCCATGTTGATGATGTTAGGAGCTTCAAAAATTGACGCGCGTGCATGAAAAGAGCTATGAAAGTCAAAGAAGCTAGTGAGGCGTGTAAGAATCGTTCTCTATAGCGCTCTGTTATCTCTGTCTCCCCCGCAAGGGATTTGGCGTGAGGCTGCATGTGTGTATGTATATTTTTTTTTATGGGATAGGAGAGCAAACGAACAGGCGTGTCACCTGATGGTAAGCAACCAACGCCGCCCATGGACACCAGCTACACATATAGTGTTACTACTGTTGCGTTGACAATCTTTAAGGGATAAGGGATAGGAAAGGATGGGGAAGGAGGGTGGGCCTCCGGGTACCTCTCTCACCGAACGAAACGCGGCATGAGCCACTTTACGTCGGTCTTCTGAGAGGTCGTGGTATTTCACCCGGTGTTACTACCAATAACGAATTCCAATAACACGTTCAAATTAATAGTGACTGCAACCGATGGTTAACATTTTGACTAACCTTAACCTTAAGTGGCTATTTTAAGCGGAAACGACCTTTGCAATTTGGTCTCGCATAGCGAATAATGATTCTGTGTGGTAAACGCATGCAAAAAAGGGTATGGTTATCAGCTCACCTAGAATTTTAACCGGCAAGTATGAAGTGATCTCATCAATTTATTCCAACAGATATGAGACTCTAAACATATTTAAAAAACATTCCACTAACCCATAAAAAAAAAGTTTTCTCTTAAAACGACTAATCAATGTTTATAGTCTAATTCTAGTAGGTTTCAATTCTCTTCACTTACTTCTTGTTACTGGCTTCGCATACTAGCTAATGCGACTTAGCCACTCTCTTCACTTTCTACTTACTTACGAGTATAAACGCTTCAGACTGAAGAATTTGCACGGTTAGGAGGAGAATATGGCCAGTTATAGGTTTCATTTTAGTTAATAATATTAACTCGATATAATTTTAAAATATGTCATTCTGGCACTAATGACAATGGTCGTCTCTATGGTCTAGTCTAGATCGTCTTGGGTTCGAATTTTGACACCATCTATATATTTTGTGAAAGACTTTTCAGAAATCCTGTTTGGAATTATCTAATTATTACATATAAGTAATATTAAAAAAAAATTTGCTAGTTTGTAATCGGTAAATTCTTATCAAAAGTCAATCATTCATCATTTACAAATTATTATCAGGCATTGATTTCTTGATTTTTTTTTATTCGAAAGGGCGGCAAACGAGCAGGCGTGTCACCTGATGGTAAGGAACTAACGCCACCCATGGACACCTGCAACATAAATAGTGTTACAATTGCGTTGCCGGCCTTTAAAATTGGATAGGGAAGGGGTCGGAAGTGGGATGTGGACTCATACGTAGATATCTTAACAGTGGTACAGCCAGAATAACCAGAAATAATTATTTCTTTCCGGATATTTCTCTCGCCGAGCGAAACTAGTCATGAGCTACATTACGTCGATATTCTGAGAGGTCGTGGTATTACACCGGTCGAGCCGGCCCATTCATGTAGAATTACGAGGCTGTTAATATATCTATGTGTTTTAGATTGTCGATGCCAACACCTTTAAATTCAAATTTCATTTTCCCTTTTTACGTTTTAATATAACCAAATATTAGGCATCATATACGACACTCTAAGCTCTTCTTTAACTAAATATGAAATTTACATTATGTTAAGCAAACTAGATTAGGTCAAACTATAGATGGGGCCATCTTAAGTATAGAACAGGTGGAGCTGCGGCCAATAACTATGAGAAAATAATAGAAATTTTATTAAATAACCTAAACATAATATAATTATAACTTCACGCCTTTTTCTACCCGAAGGGTAGGCAGCGGCTTTTAAGCCTGTTCTTGCCGTTTACGTCCCAAATGGTATTCCATTTGGGACGTAAACGTAACGGCAAGAACAGGCAGGTGGCGAGCCTATTGCCATACTGGGCACAAAGTTTTCAGTCATCCATATTTATCACACGTAAACTATCGAAAAGAATTTCGAACAGTCATTGATGTGAACCAGGATTTGAACCCGCGGACACTTGATTTAGAAGCGGTTAAAAGTTATTAAATAAATTTAGGATATATATGGATTTATAATGAAGGCAGTCATTAGGTACCATATTGCGTAATATTAAACACATAGACTGTTTTATTGCTATTCTATGTTTGCACACAATGTTGGTTGGAACGACCCCGGCGTAACCTTGTCGCGACCTTAACACCACCCCCGCACTCTCTACCCTCGCTGCCTATATCCCACCACCCCCAGCCAGGACTCCGTAAGCTGCGCAACCTTGGAACAATCAGGGAAGAGACTTGAATAGATTTAATTTCGAATTCGTATTTCGGATATGCTTTTCGCACACTCAATGGAATTAACGAAAGAAAGTTTTTGAGTTCCGTCTTCGTTACGTATGTATATTCCAAGATTTTATTAAGTACTGTTAAGAGAAATATCAAAATTATATTCAGATCAATGAGGTATTTAATTCGTTGAGGGCATTCTTATAAAGGGAAATAATCTCTGCCAACCCAGCAACAGACTTGATTTGAAGTTATAAAACTAAATAGATTTTGCGTCAATTGGCGTCATTTTATAACAACGTCACCGATTTGATTGACGTATCACAGAAAGTATGTGTTTTTGACGCATTTTTAATTTATTAATATCTAATTACTAACAGTTGTTAAGTACAGGTGACGCATATAACTCAAACATATGGTTAATATGGTACTGCCCGAGGCTTTGCCCGCTTGAAATCCGGATATTCTTCTGAATTCTGACAGTGGTAGAATATCGACGTAACGTGGCTCATGCATTTCGTTCGGTGAGTAAGGTATTCGGAGGCCCAACCCTTACCCTCTCCCCATCCCATCCCACTTCCGACCCCTCCACCGGCTCTTAGCCGGTAACGAAACTGAAACACTATGTGTATCCAGGTGTTAGGTGGCGCTTGTTGCTGGCCATCGGGTACTTCGGTGGCTTCCGAAAATAATTCCGTGCAGTTAATGGTGTGACCCCCTGGAAGCGAAACCACGTCTTTTTTAAACTAATGTGGAGCGCTCGACTACCTAGACTAAAATAGACTAATTATAACATAACACAACTTCACACCTTTCTTACCGGAAGGAGTAGGCAGCGGCTGTTAAGCCTCGTGTCGCCGTTATGTTTACGTCCCAAATGGAATAGGTGGCGAACCTATTTCGATACAAGGCACAAAGTTTATTAGTCATCGATATTTATCACACATAACTATAATATAAACTTTAAAATATTAGTGTGAGCCTGGATTCTAACCTGTGCCTTCTTGATTCAGAAGCGGGGTGCTCGACCACTGGTTCGCCGAGACGTCAATGAAGGGAGTGAAGTATGTATTAATCGTTTCTTGTGGCACTCACTTTCTGCCTGTCCTGCAACGGACTTGGTGTGATGTTATGTAGTCGCTAGCCGGGAATATAGATATTTCGGATTCTGAATAGATTTTATATAAGTAATGACTTCAACCTCCTTTGCTTTCATGTCGTCCTCAATTCCCTGCCTCCTCATGACCTCAATCCTGTCCTCATTCTCAGTGGAGTAGCAAAGTACCAAGTATGAAAGCCCCGGACTCGGGTACGCACTAAGGAGTTCGACAAGCCCTATTTTCCTTAGTAGGTCACCTCAATACATATCGAGACATTAATTCTGAAAAAATGTTTATCTTCCAGATGACCTCGAGGTAGAGCAACCCGCTTCTGAATAAAGAAGTATTGGGTACAAAACTTAGCAACACAACTTTTCGAAAATTATGTGTGATAAATGACTGATAAAATATGTTTCGCCATCTATTTCATTATTATCACCGTTCATATATCATCATCAATCATCAATAGCCTTTTGAGGTCCACTGCTGGACATAGGCCTCCCCATAGAGCGCCACAACTGCCGGTCCGTTCACTCATGGGGGGTTTTTGCCATAATCGCCACGCTTGGCAGGCGGGTTGGCGATCGAAGTAGGCTGTATTTTGTTGAGAGAGAATGCTGCTCCCCATTCTTCTAACCTTTCCCTTAGTCACCTTTTACGACACCCACGGGAAGAGAGGGGGTGGCGGTATTCTAAGCCGGCGCCACACAGCATATAGATTCTACGAAAATATCTTCTCCCTACATCTTCAAGTATAAAATGAAGTAATGATGAATGAAGTACAAAAAAAATCTATACAGAATATTTATAACAACGTAACCTCACGGATTTTCCTACCCAAAGGTGTAGGCAGCGGCTGTTAATCCTCGACTCGCCGTTATGTTAACGTCCCAAATGAAATAGGTGGCGAATATATTGCCATATACCGGGCACAAAGTGTTCAGTCTTTCAGTATTTCTCACACATAACTTGGGAAAAGAATTTCGAGAAGTCATTGGTGTGAGCCCGGACTCGAACCCACGACTTCTTGATTCAGAAGTGGTTTCTCGAGCACTCGACAACCGAGACTAAAAGTACGAAAACAATCATGCAGAATATTTATAAAAATCTTTCTCAACCGGCTAAGAACGTTCTAATTAGCTATATTTCTATAGTAAAATCTTTCCATTAAACGTAATTCAAAATAAACATGTTCACAATGACTCTAGATGATAATGATTTCCTCATCTGTTATAGTTTTTCCTATCTTTATACAGAACAGGAAATACAGGTAGCGCTAACTAATTGATTGTATTCTACGCATCAGAACTCGTCAAATCAATATCGTCAGCATCGGAAATCAATCTACTACATACATAATTTTTTTTATTTTTTTTATTGTTTGGTTTTCAAAGTAATATATATTACATGGAGACTTTTCCAGTCATATACCACAAAAACCATCTGGGGTTTACCAGTGGTATATCCACCCATCCCACCAAGAGCCAACAACAATTATGTAATGACTAGGTCGGGTGCAGACAATGTTTCCTTAAGACTATTTTACAATTTTTCTTAGTTAGAGTGTCACGAATTTCGGCAGGCAGACCATTCAGTATAGTTGGTAACATGTATTCCCACGTCCTTGTTCCGTACACATTGGTATGTTTAGGTAGTTTGTATATCGGCAGATATGAGAGCTTATGTAGTGATTCATGTCTTATGTTCACGATGTTGTGATATTCCTCGCTCAAGACACACTCACTCACCTTATCGAAGACACTCAGGACCTGACAGTGTTTAAAAAAACCATCGTAGTTGTTACAGTATTGGTGCTTTATTTTTTTAGGTACAATTATTTTTAAAATTCTTAACTGCAAGTTATAAATGTCTCCAACATAGGTTTTGTATGTGCGCCCATAGCTACTTATGCCATAGCTAATCATTGCGTCAGCGAGTGATAGGTAAATAGTTCTTAGCGTTTTATATGGTACTTTGTACCTAAGTACATACAACTTTGACATAATAGACCTAAGTTTGCTACAAACATTATTGATGTGAGGTCCCCACTTAAATCTACAATCTATAGTTAGTCCTAGGTACGAATGTTCTGGCGTGACCTGCAAAGAGTCACAATTACATGATGTAGTACCGATTTGGTGCAGATACAGGTGGTCATGGGCTATGATGACCGGAACAATGTGCGAGGACAAGTGTGATGAATGTATATGCATTAGTTTTGTTTTTTTCGCGTTAATAACTAATCCCATATCGTGGGCCCAGCTGCACAGTAGGTCGAAATTATGTTGCATTGCTATCTGTGCTTCATGTATATTTTTATAAGATGTTATTAGGCATGTATCGTCGGCAAACTGGTACACGGAACCCTCGGGAAAAATGTTACACATGTCGTTTACATACAGCAAATATTCCGTGGGCCCAAGAATCGAACCTTGAGCCGTGCCTTTATCGGTTGGAATCGTGTCACTTAAAGAACCAGCAATACCCACTGCTGTACATCGATTCATATGGTAATTTTGGAACCACTTTAACAGGGGACCCCGAATGCCGTTCTGCCGCAACTTCGTGTATAATGTGTTATAGTTAAGAACATCAAAAGCTTTGCAAAAATCAACGAAAACAACCAACACGTGTTCACGGTTGTCAAGGTATTTGTTGACCTCATTTGTAAACTTTGATAACAATTGTGAGGCATTTTTATTTTTTTGAAAACCGTACTATTTGCTGTTGATAATGCAATTCTTCGTTAGAAACCTACTAATCTCCTGCCTCAAGTACCTTTCAATGATTTTGTCAATACATGACAAGATGGTTATCGGTCTATAATTATTTACATCTGCGTATGAACCATTTTTATGAATGGGTCTTATAATACCCATTTTGAGCTTATCAGGATATACGGACTTGGCGATACATGAGTTTATTAGATGCGTGATAAGCGGGGTAATATTTTTATTAACACATTTAAGATCTTGTGGTCTGATGCTGTCGAACCCCGGGCACTTTTTGTCGTTTAAGTGTTGAATAATGAAAGAAATTACGTTATTAGTGGCTTTGTGTAATCTCATAGACAAGTCCCAATCCTTGCTATAAGTATCGACATTTAGTATAGATATATACTAATAGGTATAGGTATAGGTATATAGTGAATTGTTTAATTTTATACCTAGCTATCGGTTAGGCTACGTTTTGTATAAAAATAATAGTAAAAATTACTAACATATATCCAATGTTTCCTACATTGGTTATATGTTAGTAATTTTTACAATTATTTTTGCCAGTTTTGAATTTTGAACGATAAGACCAAGGTTGGACGAACTAAGGCAAACCTCGCTTTTCGATCTTGGGCCAAGCTTGGGCCTTCGGTAATTGCCAGCCTTGTCCCAGTGGTCTAAACCAAGCATAGACCTTATTTATAATCCCAGACTTTAAACAAGGTTGGGCCAGTGCTGGTATGCAACCTTGGGCCATGCTTGAACAGGGTTGGTGCCGGCCTAGGCCAACGCTCCCTCTTACGAAGACCTCAGAGGGTCATAGCAACGAGGAAAATCAGGGGTTACCGTACCGTGTCGTGGACGGCGGCCACTGTTTTGGTGGGTGACCCACCCTGGGAGCTTGAAGCAAGGGTCCTGGTGGCGGTCTACGAGCACTGCGTGGAGGTGCGTGCTAGAGGCGGGCTGGCCAATGCAGCAAACGTGCGGGCTGCGGTCCGCACGGCTATGCTAAGGCGGTGGCGAGCGGATCTCAGCAGCCCGGCCACCGGAGTTGAAGTTGCAGCGGCGGTCCGACCCGTCCAGGAGCGATGGGTGCACCGCCACCATAGTCTGATGACGTTCAGACTGGCACAGATGCTTACCGGGCATGGCTGCTTCGGTAAATATCTGTGCCAAATAGCCCGGGGGGAAAGATCTCCGGGCTGCGTCGAGTGTGGCGCGCCATAGGACACCCTCCAGGTGTGCGCCGCCTGGCAGGAGCATAGGGACGACCTGGTGGCTGTGATAGGTGGGGACCTGTCGCTGCCGTCAGTGATCAGTGCCATGATCAGCAGTGACAGGTGCTGGCAAGCAGTAGCCAACTTCAGGGAGGCCGTAATCTCGCTGAAGGAGGCCGCGGAGCGGGAGCGTGAATACGCTGAGTGCTGATGCGGACCCGCTCCGCCGAGCGAGGCCAGGGAGGAGGCGACGCGAGTATCTCCGCCACCTCCTCGCCCCGCCTTAATGAGAGGAGTCGACTGCAGGGTCGCAGCCCGACTCGCCGGCTCAGCGCTTTGCGATGCGCGTTGACTCGGGCCCAGGTCGTCGCCTGACTGGCCTCCCTTTGCGCTCGCGCGCTGCGGGGCTGGTCGGGCAACGGTGTAGAATGCTAACCGCGAGCCCCTGACGCCCCAGCTAAGACGGAGAAGTGCGCCGCAGAGGTTTAGTGGGTATTCCGGCACCACGCTACACGTGCCGGTGAGCCCCACATACCCCTGCCGACGCCGTCGTTGTTGCTGTCAATCCCGTCGGCGTCGGCAGGGTATGCGTAAAGGCATTACTCTGCGTAAAAAAAAAAAAATGTAAAAAAAAATGGGTGCGTGTACTTATGTACGCGCGTGAGAAGTTATACTTCTTTGGCATCATTAAAATATGTCGGCGCGTTTAACAATTATTTTAGAGTACGATATTTGACTCCACTCGAGCATTTAAATCCTCTTTGCAGTCGAGTCAAATGTCACTCGGACGCAACACCGGGTGCTAGTGCGCAGGCGCGACCGAAGGGAGACATTACATATTTTGGAGAACTGGATCGAGTCGCATCTGGATAACGCGCTACGTGTTCGGTGGAGTGTTATTTAATTAAGTGTTATAATTAACCATAGTTGGAGATAACGATTATATTTTGTTTATTGCTGCGCTGAGTATTTCATTCTCTTGTCCGACAACCCACGCCACTGAATAATGGAGCAAACTGACATTGTGGACGAATCTAGTGTTCCTTTAAATATATATATATGACGGCGCGTTTAACAATTATTTTAGAGTACGATATTTGACTCCACTCGAGCATTTATATCCTCTTTGCAGTCGAGTCAAATGTCACTCTGACGCAACACCGGGTGCTAGTGCGCAGGCGCGACCGACAGGAGACATTACATTTTTGGGAACTCTGATCGAGTCGCATCTGGATAGCGCGCTACGTGTTCGGTGGAGTGTTATTTAATTAAGTGTTATAATTAACCATAGTTGGAGATAACGGTTATATTTTGTTTATTGCTACGCTGAGTATTTCATTCTCTTGCCCGACAACCCACGCCACTGAATAATGGAGCAAACTGATATTGTGGACGAATCTAGTGTTCCTTTATATATATATATATATAATTATTAAAAACAAAATTTAGAGAATAATAAATATATAAGACATTATTTTGTAAATATTAAATAACCAATAATAAGTATTTAACATTAATAATTTAATAATATTTAGTGTTAATTATATTAAATAAAAGTATTTTAATTTATATCAATAAATAATACATACGGATAGTTAACCTCAATTATATTGGAGCACTTGAAAAAGTATATAAGCACAATTGTTTTCACTAATATTCACAAATAGTTAGTAATATCAATCAAAATATTCAATTTAAATCACTACTGAATATAATTTATTAGCACATATATAATTCGCACTTGTATGAAACTAAAACTTCATTCTGTTAATTTTGTGTCACAGATGCGCGCGCATCTTAAAATTTCACTCTCATCATTTTTTCATAACGCGCCTAAAGAAGTATAACTTCAAAATGGCCTAGGCCAACGCTGGGCCCGTCTATATGGGATGTAATATAAACTATCCTCTCTTTCAAGTTTGTTTTATGAGTAAGAAGGAAAAAGGAGCAAACTTATCAACTTATGGTAAGCTGCCCATGGACATATAATACATTGTGAGTGTCACGAAGTAAGGGGGCGGGCCTCTAGATATCTCCCTCACCGAGCGAAACACGGCAGGAGCCGCTTTACCTTGAATTTTCTTTCTGTGGCACTTTGTGGCTCTACCTACCACTATTGACTAAAACCGAATACAGATACCAAACATTATAATATCGATATTATATTAAATTGATATAACATATCAATACAAATGTATATCTATCTATATATATATATATATAGATAGATATATATATATAAGAGATTTCCACCTATATATTGACTCATCACGATATCTCTGGAACCATAAGGCGTAGCGACTTGAAATTTGGTAGGATTATTCCTTTCGCCGAGTAGAGGTCAGCTAAGAACGGATTTTACGAAATTCCACCCACAAGGGGGGTTGCGGGGGTGTTAACAATGGAAAATTCCCATTTTTAACCTATAGCTGCTATCGACTTCAAATTTGTCGAAGATATTGCAGTATTAACATAGCGGGGCAGCAGTTATTACTTTTGATGCGAAACAGAGTTCGCCGGGTCAGCTAGTAATTTAATAAACTGTTTTATTAGTTGATATATATGCTCATATATTAGCATGTATACATGTTTATTAAACAATAATATTACAATACAATAGGGTTTCACTTTGTAAGGATACCTTGAGTTATTTCAATTAGGTATTATCGATGTGTTGTTTGTAATGAATGCCACCAGTGTTCATTCGAGGTCGGGGGCGAAAGTTGTGAGTACATGTCCCCTTCTGACCTTCCACTACCCCAAGGAAAGTGTACAATAATCTATGAGCAACACCTCCCTAATATTTTTACATTATTAGATTAGTAAGTCTATACATAACGTAACATAACTTCACGCCTTTTTCTATTCGAAGGTGTGGGCAGCGGCTGTTAAGCCTCGTCTCGCCGTAATGTTTACGTCCAAAATAGAATATAAGTGGCGAACCTATTGCCATCGGGTGCACAATTTTTTTGACATCAATATTTATCACTCATGTGTGACCCAATGTGAGGATTCGAACCCACGACCTCTGGATTCAGAAGCGGGGTGCTCGACCACTTGACCACCGAGACAATTATTAATATACATAGTATATATTTTAATAGCGACCCGCCCCGGCTTCGCCCGCGTGCAATGCTGATACTAAATCCAGTACAGAAAAACTTTGATGTTAATTGAAACCTTCCTCTTCTATCACTCTATCTATAAAAAAACGCATCAAAATCCGTTGCGTAGTTTTAAAGTTTTAAGCATACATCGGGATATAGGGACCAGAGAAGGCAACTGTTTTTTTATACTACTAGTGGCTTAATCAAATTTGGTATTAGAAAGTTATTTCGGCCTATTCAGACAGTAGACCCAAGTGTAGCGGACTACATATTCAGGTATTAGGGCTTGAAGTTACAGTTACATGTACTGTCTCGAGTATGACCGAAGTTTCATCGGCTTTTCCCTGGTCCAAATATTTCATTCGCCAAAATTACGCGACACAGCGACTGCCGATATTTCTCATTTCAAATTATTCTATGTTAGCTATATAGGTAGTAAGGAAGGTCTAATATTTATGAAGCTTTTATTAAATTTATTTTTTTATGCATATTAAACATCGTTCAAGTTCGCAATTCATTGACTCTGGTAAATATTGCACACAAGGAGACCAGTAAATTCGAAATCAAAGAAGCTTTATTTTCATAGGTCTTCACAGACACCTAAAAATGGTCATCATATACAAAGATTTAGCTAAAATTGTGCGTCAGTGGAACAAGAAAACAGGGACGCCGTGAGCGGTGAGAAGCGCGTGATTCCGAGGGTTGGAGCTATCATGAGAAGAACCGGACAAGAAACTTATGTGCCAAATATTCTTTTGTATAATATACAATATATTAATATCTACTGAGAATATAACAGTAGGCTCGTGCATAAAATGTGTAGCAGCCAATATGCGACCCTTAAAGTTAAAATCCTACCAAATTAAAATCAGCGTCCTACAGGTTATCAAGAGAAATTCTATGCAACTATTTTATCGTATAAATTTTTTTGGGGCTATTGCTATTAGTAAGATTTATCGCACGATCGTAATATCTACATAAATAAGTAATAGCATGTACGATAAATAACGTAATAAATATCGAACACAAAATTTATCTAACGTAATTAATATACTGCTAATTACACAAGAAATAATATATTAACTTAGTAACACGATGTTTAAAAAATGGTATTTATATAACGGTCCGCTTATCAGTATGGGTAGGAAGTATGTTTATGTACACAGTACCTACGTCATATCACATACCCGAAAAAAAGAATTAAGTATTTATACAATTACATATTTGTGTGGAACGTAGATAAAGGTCACGTCCCACGCAATATGGGCGCTAGAGGGGGTTGGGTGACAGGGTGGGAGGTGGCTGGCTTGCAGGCGGTCGGGCACGCGCGGGCACAGCGACCTTGCCCGGCTGTGACTCTGCGACCTTGGAGCTTGGAGCTCCTCGCACCTCACTCAATCCCGTACCACCGCACGCCTACAAACCACCCCTGGTATCCTATCTCTTTCGGCCGCCTACAAGGTCTTGTACAAAATTTAATAGGCACCTTCATATTATTATTGCAAGTATCCTCAAACAGTAGTAACCACGAAAAAATTCCAATTCGCAATTTCCACGTTCAGTACATTTACTGAACGTGGAAATTTGGAATTGGAATTTTTAATTCAAGAGTCATTACTCTTGAATTAATAATTAAATTACCACTTTGATATTTATATCTTGTAAAAAAAATGGCTATTAAACTACAATTGTCGTTCAGTTGAATGATTAATAAAGATATTCAACAACATACATACATACAAATTTTATGATTACTACTAATATTAGCTGATGATGCCCCGTTTTAACTGATGGTTATATATATAAGGAAGTGTCCTGTTTTCATTTAAACAGAGGGCCGGCCCGGGCGCGACCTTGCCACGGCAAGGTCATTTTCGGGTTTTTCCGTATACCGGCTGAAGGTCTCTGACATTGACTATTTACAGCACAATAAATAACTGTTTAACAATGTTACAAGGAACTAAATGTACGTCTATTTGTGTAATAATGACATAATCGATGTGGTCCACAAGGATATTCACCAAGATAACCAGATAATATGTGGTTACACCATTTTTTATTATCATATATCTATTGTAGCTATTTTTCTTTTTTTTTTCTTCATTTACATAGTCTTATACCATTTCTTGCTCTTCTGTTTAAGTCGATCCAGAATTTGCCTGGTAGAGATCGTAATGCAAGGTGATTTGGGACGTCCCAGCGTACCAAATAGTTATCCATTTGATAGTCTCATAAATAAAAATACCCAATTAAATATTTTTTGGTAAAATAACTAAGTATTTACCTATAAAAAGGTACGTATGTTTGGTGTGCACTACCTAACACTGCAGCAGAAAAATATTGATATTTGATATTTGTGAACAAATAATTATGTAAAACAAAATTTTAAGCCAGAAGAGGAAAAATATGAAGGTCATTGTGGTGATAAAAATGAACTCGTACATGTATTTATTTTATTTTTCATATGCGCTATATGACGTTTATATCTACTAATATAGTATCAAGTTGTAGTTGTTAAAGTATATTAATATATGATACTTTTTTTATTTTCTGGGCGTTTCGGACGCCTTCCAGCTTCAATTTTTTTACACTCATTTTCCACTTTAACTATTTAAAATGCTGCACGAAAAACTTAGAAACAAATAATGTATATCAGAAGGTAACAGAACCTGTAGGTACAAGAAAAATATAATTCCAGTGCACTCTACAATTTTTCCCGACAAATCTTTTTCAGTCCAGGCTGCTCGGTTGTGGAATGAATTGCCACTGTTTATTCGTCACGCTCAGTCACTGGCCACTTTTAAAAAACATCTCAAAAAACACTATTTGTCACTGTAAATGACTTCGATAAGCATGATGTTCCAAACGTAGTTTTATATCGTCTGTATGCATCTATAATGTTTGTTTAATATTTGTATATATGTATCTACTAGCTTTTACCCGCGACTTCGTCCGCATAAGTTTTTTTGTTTTCTCCCGGCTATAAGTCCCCCTGCAACAATGTCCCACTATCGTATGAAAGACCAAAACTCCCAACAAAAACGACTAAAAATCACTTACTCAATTTAGTTATCTGCCTATTGCCTACCCCCTAAGAACGATGGCGTGATTATTTATAGCCTATGACCATTTCTAGGTAATCATCTATCACCATACCAAATTTCATCAAAATCCGTTCAGCCGTTTAGGCGTGAAAGAGTAACAGACAGACAGACAGAGTTACTTTCGCATTTATAATATTAGTATGGATTTATGTGCAGTTATGTATATACATACATAACTGCACATAAATAGATACATACATACATACATACGTATGTGTGTATTTATGTGTAGTTAAGTATGTATGTATGTATCTATTTATCTATGTGTGTACTTATTATGTGTATCTATTTATTTATCTACATAAGGTTCGGTCATGTATATTGTAAACAAACAACTGTTAACCGCGTATTATTCTTCCTAGCTAGCATGTCCACTTAAAGGTTGTCTGGCAGAAATCGCAGCATGCGATAAGACCGCCTGTAATATATTGTACAATAAAGTGTATTCTATTCTATTCTATTCTATAATTCCCCTTTTGGCATATTCGGGTTAACAGTGCAGCGCACTCCAAGTCAGTTTAGCGCTTCTATGAGCAACGCTAAAGTTTCTCAGGATTGTACTGATAATATTTGGGGCCTTACCCGAAAATAAATTTAGATATCCAAAGTAAAATAAATAATAAATAAACGATATATAAATCTTGACAAATACCTTTACGTACTCACTATACTGACAGGACGTTAATAGGGGGTAATAAATATATCCTGCCCGGAAGGAGATGGCCGGTAAATACTTAATATATAAATATAGTTTGTTACGTAGAACGTGGCTTGTTATAAAAGGGGTGTTTGGGTAGAGTTGAGTGGTGTGGGTTAGGTACGTTAGTTGGGGGTTACTCGTGTCGGGGCATGAGCGGGCGTTGCATCCGAGCTCACAAGAGTCAAGTGCATGGCCCACTGGGGGGGGCGGTGGTGGGGCGGCGCACTGCGCGGATGCACTCGCGCCAAATGTCATGCGCCCGCAGACCGGTCAATAACATCAAACACAAGAAATAAATCCATCCGAGATTTATTCTTAGCATTTATTTTTCAGTTAGTTTGATAGTTTCAAATTTATTCGGATAAATTTTATTGATAAGAAATATTTTATTATTATTCTAAGAAATTCTCCGCGAGTGCTAGAATATCCATAAAACAAAAAGATTCTCGTGAACCTAATTTTCGAAGCGCACTTTCTTTCTTTTTCTTTCCTTTGATTATTTGATACATGTACGGAAATTCTTCTGGATAAGTAAGTATAGAGACAAACTATAAAATATTTTGATTGCCAAAAGGTTTTTTTTTTCGCACAGAAGAACAAATTATAGCGCAATTCAAGTAAATACATAAGGTATTCTCAGTAGTTTAACAACAAAAGTTTCTTTGAAAATAAATATAGTGTTTCTTGAGGAATTCAAGTGATATCTATCATTTTGTTTGTCACTAGATCATTTAGATACAGGCAACGAGTTATCGAACTTTAGTAAATATTTATTGTGTAAATATATGTTCTCTATAAGTCAAGAATCTAGATGGTAGAACAGTTATCGCTTATCGGACATACCTGAACACTATACAATTATCACACAATTTTTTATTATACCCCTTTATTCACCAAACCCGCCGTAATCTGTGTAACATTTAAAACCACTAGCTGCTTAGTGACGAGGCTGGGCCCTACTGTCCTTTTATCCGGAAAAAAGTCAGTTCCGCCTGATCAGGTTATTTTCTAAATAAACGTATCACAAATATAAAATAGTTCAATAATTTTTTTTTTATTTTATTTAAAGATTTTTGTAAATACAACTAGGCATTTTGCAAAAAAGTATGTCCCTTAACTCTGCTAACTTTGGAAACATAATGATCTATTTTCATGTGCATCACTTCATAAATAAATTAAATAACCATCACTTTAATTGTAGTATATAACCTCGTCATTACACCACCCATAAAAGGTTATTCCTTACTTGCTTTCTACAAGGAAATAGGCTTTTAAGTAGTAAGATGCACTATGAGAATTATAATTCGGAGATTTTTCTATAACCTCCTTCTATCCGAAGGAATTTTCAGTTCCAAATAGAACAAGTGACGGAACCTATTGCCATAATAATATCAGTCTTTAATATTTATCACACATAACTCTCGAAAATAATTTCGATCGATCCCACGACTACCAATCAGAAGAGTGACCTTTACCCAGGATAATAGGTTAAGACTATATTATCTTCTCGAGTCAACATTTAATTTCAGCAATTTAGTACAGCAATAACTAACTACCTCTTTGTGATACCATCTTGGCTTGTGTCAGTCAGTAAGGTGACATGTCAATACCGCCGTCACAAGAAGATGTCCTAAGTCGATCTCTGTTTTTCATTATTCACCAGAATACAGAGTTTTTAGAATCCTCGTGTGAGGAAACATCGACGGCTATTTTATGCGTGTATATTATGATGTCCCTTCTAATATACTACTCTGTGTAAAAAGTATCGGGCATATGTCAATAAAGAGACCCGCGTAAAAGAGGTCGTTCTAATTTTTTTACTGCATGTTGGTAGCACTGTACTCATTTAGCGCGCAAAATTTGAACGGGATCTGTCATTTAATTTGTTTTAAACTAAACTTTTTGTTGGTCATAGTTTTGAGTCCTCGGCGATTTTTACAATGGAAAATATTGTTGAACAAAGAGTGTGCGTTAAATTTTGTGTTTCGAATGATATTTCATGTGGTGAATCACTAAAAATGTTGCGAAATACCTACGGCGAATCATGTATATCGAAAACAAGGGCTTATGAATGGTATAAGGCTTTTAAAGAAGGCCGAGAAGTAGTAGTAGACTTGCCTCGTTCTGGTAGACCTTCAACCGCTACGACCAAAGAAAACATCGACAGAATCAAGAAGCTAGTGCTCGAAAATCGGCGTATGAGTCTGAGAGAGTTGGCTAGTGAGGTGAACATATCTTTTAAGTCCGTCCACAATATTCTCATTGACATTTTAGGCATGAAACGCGTCGCCGCTCGACTAGTTCCAAAAGAGCTCAATTTTGTTCAAAAAGGGCAGCGAAAGCATGTCGCTGAAGACATGGTTTCCCGAGCTTCTACGGATCCGACCTTTATGAAACGTATAATAACTGGCGACGAGACATGGGTTTATGAGTATGACATGCAAACAAGCCAACAGTCTTCAGAATGGCGTCTCGAAAACGAGCCGAAACCCAAAAAACCGCGGCAAAGTCGCACCAAAATCAAGGTGATGCTGACAGTTTTTTTTGACTACCGTGGTGTGGTTCACTCCGAATTCCTTCCAGAGGGAGAAACAGTGAATAAAGAATATTATATAGGCGTCATGAAGCGTTTGCGTGAGAGTATCCGCCGAAAACGTCCAGATTTGTGGCGGCACAACTCATGAATGCTGCACCATGATAATACACCATCACACACAGCCATTATAGTGAAAGAGTTTTTAGCGAAAAATTCAACAAACGTTCTCGACCAAGCACCCTATTCACCTGATATGGCTCCGTCTGACTTTTTTTTATTTCCCAAGTTAAAATTACCACTTCGAGGAAAACGTTTTGAGTCAATAGAAGCCATAAAAGAAAATTCGCTGGATGAGCTAAAGGCCATACCGCAAATAGCCTATGAAAAATGTATGGAAGACTGGGTGAAGCGGTGGAGATGTTGTATTGCAAGCGATGGGGCCTACTTTGAAGGCGATAAAATAAATTTAGATGAATAATTTGTATTTTTTGTTTTATTGACAAATTCCCGATACTTAGTACACAGAAGGTATGTTTTGGTAATAAGCCCATCGGACTTTCTTTAGTATAACTCTGCCTGTAAGTACCGTATTGTAATCTTACTGAACATATTTTTGACCATTATTAGTTTCTATAGTAATCTAATTCAGAATTTAACTTTGACTTGAAGTCATAAAATAACTCGTATCTCTTTAAGAAAATAGAGAGTAATTTGAAAGCATTTACGTTACAAATGTACTCTTAAGTCGCTTTCTCTGCTACAGTAGAGACTGAAGCAGTAACATGTTATATGATTTTCATCAATTTATTTAGAGAGACCTGATAGCTCAGAGGTATTTTAAAAGAACTTAAGTAAATAAAGGCCTTAATACGGTATTTCAAATAATAGTATGACTAATGAATGGTTTTTTACCATTCGCTTGTAAATGAAAATTGATTTATTAGTCCTCCACTTTTGTTAAAATAATAAGTCATTCAACACTTTATTTGATGTGTCCCAATGATTTATTATCGTAATTCATCTCTATAATATTACCCTATATTAAAAAGGTTATGTCTCTTGTATATCTTATGTGATGACAAGTAGTCATAGCATTTTATGCCTTATCATAACCTTATACAGGCTGTGTGTGTATTTTTCATGTGGTGTTAACTACTAAGGATTGAGGAATAAAATGCGGTAATAATTTTTACAAGATTCTTTTATTTTAGTTTGACAACCTGTCATTATATTAACAAACAAATGACTGAGCACGCTCACATACGCACATACATACGCACACAATATACACATATAACACACCGCGACCGGCGCTGCATTTCATTTATTTATAAATTACACTTACACTTAAAGTCTTAAATTATTTTTCAGTCTATTGCGCTCTCCTCGTCCCGCGCCGGCCACGCACTCACGCGTACTAATCAAATTATCACATATATAATATATTACAACGATCTTCGAACGCTTAACTATTTAATAGTTTATTTAATTTAAAGTAGGTCGGGGTGGGGTGGCGGAGACAAAAGACTCCGCGGGCCGGTCTCACGCCTCCAACATCTGTGGCATAAAGGAACGCGGCGGCGATGGCGACTTCTTGGACAGATTGAGAGGCGCGTCAGCGTCAGACACGTCCACCTGCAGGGCGACCACGGGCGCGGGCGCGGGCGATGCGCCGCGATAGCAGGACAGCAGGGCTCCCGTGCGCATCGGGCAACCTTCGCCGGCCTCGCCGCGCCGCATGTACTGCTGGATTATGTCTGTGCGCTTCAATTGTTCAGGGGTCATGCGTGGACCCTCCATCAGGCTTTTAGCTAGCACTGAGTGTGTGGACGAAAGAGATGCCCGCAGAGGGCGCGGCGAATGCGCTGGGTGCGCGGGGCTCGCAGGATGCGGATGGTGCGGTACAGCTGCCGGTGTTGGCCTCACAGGCCGTGCTTCCGCTTCGCCAGTGTCACGTCGCATCGCTCGGAATTTCTTGTGTGGTTTGTATGCTTCGTCCATTAATGAGGCAGCGGTGTGGTACAGCGGAGGTGCCTCCAGCACGCGTTTGAGCACGGGCATATCATCAGCAGAAGCAGGCGGTCGCCTATCTTCCGAGTGCTCTTCTAAAGAGGACCTCGGGCTCGAGCATCCAGAGCCTGGGCCGACTATCCTTTCGTGCTTTTCATTTCCTGATTCAATACCGGAATCTGTAGGTGAATCCAGTTTACGGTAGCGTGGCGGTGGGCGAACGGGTGTGACTGTTAGCCCATTGTGTGCTAAGTGCGCTACTCCAAGAGCTTCTTCATCAACAGAGCCCCGAGAGTCAAGGCGGCGGCGTCCGGCCAACGTAGCAGCCAATAGTGGCGTGCCACAATCACCGATTGCCTCGCCAGACTCGCTGCTGGAAACTGAGCCGATGGGACTCCTCGCAGACTCATCAGCACCAGAATCTGCCCATAAAACTCCCTCCTCATCATTCCACATTTGCTGTCTCAACAATTCTTTATGTTCTGTGCGGAAAACCACAAGTTTCTCCGTATGCAGCGTACTAAGAGTGCGTAAGTCAGGAAGAGTGTCCATTAATTCTCTAAGAAAACCTGGTCGGTCTGATCGGTTTTGTGCGATCACTGTTTGAAGGCACGCTTTGAGTCTCGCGTGCATTCTCTCCACCAGCTCTACATTGCGTAGTCCAGGCCTGTCTGGTGTAATGAGTACTATGGCGCAGAAAAGGCCGATCTCGGCGTCAGTTAGATTCATAGAATTCATACGTTCTGCAAATTTGAATGTTGAATCGACAAGGAACCTGGCGTTGGCGCCGCTCTGGATAGAGTCACGTTTCATTACTTGTCCGTTTAAACAAATTATACTATTAAGTGGCGCATCGAACATACATATTAGCCGCACAAATAACGCATCAAATAGTCCACTTTTAAGAAGCGTGAATTTGTCATCTTGCGTGAGTAGCTGGAAGCCGGGGATGAGTCCGGCAAAGTCTATAACGCCACGGATCACGTGCGCGAATCGCTGAGAAAATTCTTTCTCAGACTGTAGCTCTGGTGCCGGATTTAGAGGGCAAGCCTGCAACAAAAGAAACCCATTTTACTTTTTGTTCTAAGTCGCCCAGAGTTGTAATGTTATATAGAGCATTTAAGTTATATAGAGCGATTCGAGAGCAAGGTTAGGATACTAACCAGAGTCGGTTGTGAGTAGGTGGGACAGTCGCGAGCGCGTACTCGCATGGCGGCTACTCGCTCACGCGTGAACTCGCACGTGTCGAGGTGCGCCCGGACCACCCGGGCCAGCAGCCGCGGCGCATCGTCCAGCTCTGCCGCCGCCGCCTGCTCGTTTGCTCGCGACGTCGATGATTGTTGCATCGCTGCTAATATGCGTGCTTTCTCGCGTTTTGGGACGCGTCCGAATCGCACGGCTGTAACAAAAAGAGACAAAAGTTTAATGGCTGGTCAATTCATCAGATTGACCTCGGGGGTGAAACACAAAAGTGTACACCTATACAAAGAGCTAACGACTAAGATTGAATGTGTTGTGCAAGGTCGTGGCTGAACATACGGTGGGTTGCAGCTGTCGCTAAGTGCGCGCCGGTGTGCGTGTGCATAGCGAGCCATGTGCACTAGCAGCTGACGGCGTCGACGAGAGGGAACAGTTCATCGGCCTTCTTGACCTACCCCTGTCTGGTGCGTGAAGCGTAAACAATTCTACAATACTGGCAGACACCCCTCAGTACGGAGCGGCGGAGCGGCGGCGCGGTGAAGTGAACTAGTTCCAATGACAAATGACAAAGCGCGAACTACGAGGTCACGCTGAAAGTGTTACGACTTTCTCGCACTATAGATGCCGTGAACCAAAACGTAGTAAGCGGTGTCGGCGCGCGAGTGCCTTGCGCCGTTCCTACTCGCGGCTCGGTGAAAGTGTTTGCGTGCACTCCACTACACCGCGCACGGTTGAAAACGAAAGCGGATAGCGCCCTCTCGCCATTTCTCCTGACTTTCGCTGCTCGATGTAGGACGCACCAGATGCACGAACCCATTGTTCACGAGCGGCAACTCTCCTTTACTTTTTTGTTATTTGTTTATATTGTATGCCTTTGAATTTTATACGATTGAATGATTCCAACGAATGATTCCAATTATTTTCAACGCCAATTCGAGTTTAACGTACATTTTTGTTTGAATTACTTTTTTCTATGAAATCATCTAAAGTTGAGTCTGTTAGAATTTCGCGGCAAATACTCTTTACTCAATTTAGTTCTATTAATTTTATCTAGCTAACTAGGCAAAACAGTTCTAATATCCATATGAATCTCCAAGTAAATAACTGTAAAATATTTATTATAAGTAACCATTTGTAATTTAAAAATGTTAAGTAGGTATTGTTTTTTAAATGGAACCACATATACATACATTATAACAAAGGTAGTTTGATATAAATATTAAAATATAAAGGTAAACTATATGTAAACTATATGTAAACTATATTAATAATAAATTAATGTAAATAATAATTCTTATAATAAATAATGCTTTGTTAATAATAAGATATGAATGCTACGACCGCGTAGCGCAGTGCTACGATGTTCTGACCTCTATTCAAAATGAAAGTGATTTGAAATTCAATTTTCAATTATTTTTCAATTAATTGTTTGTTTAGAAAAAAAATACCTACGTGCATTGTGATATTTCACAACTCCGTTGAGTATTCCTTTGAGAATCGGTAAATCTTCTCCCATGTCTGATACCATAACAGTTTTTCACTAAATATTAGTTCACAGCCTACAGGCCACAGGTAATTAAAGTTAAACGGTAACTATTAAAATTTATGAATAATTATTGTAATTTATTCACAAAATAAAATGTCACACATCACGTAAATTGTTAAAATATTTTGTCACATTCACTGTAATCCAATGTGTGGTAGTTAGTTGTTGTTAATCCAACAGGCCACTGTTCAAATTGGGCACACCACGTTGTGTTCAGCGGCGACCACTGCGAGCGAGTGTTGCGTTGCGATCTCGTACCGTACTGAGTAGCGAGTAAATAACATAGCGTTAGTAGTGAGGGCTGACGACCGGTGCGCGGGCCGGACTCCCTCGCACTGCGCCGCGGCGCGCGCCGCGCCAACCTTGAACTTGACGCGGGGAGCGCGGTTCGGCGGCGCGGGGGGAGGGAGCACCGTCAATAAACTCCGCGCATGAACCCCCCCTCTTAAATTTGCCACGAAAACCTCTCACGATTGCGCCATCTAGTATTCGAACTGTGCCGATTTGATGTGATGTGAGAACATTACGGACGCTTTCTACCATTTGCCTAATGAAAATTGCGATACGGCGATATTTTTTGCTTGTGTTTACTTAATTTATTCTATTTTTATTTTGAAAACATTATTTTATTGTCGTACATAATACAAGAATTATAATATTTAAAGATACGTGGACAAAATATTATTATTTTATTTTGATTTTCATTAAAAATATAATTATAAGTTATGATAATTTTGTTCTTTTTTTAAAGTACAGCTATGTTAATTTGTGCAGGATTTTAGAAATAAATAAAAAAACAAATTGTAGTAAGGTTAAAAGAAAATAAAAGAGCAATCGAAAAAAATGCGATCAATGAGTAATTGATTGCATTTTATGTTAATTAGTAAACTAAAATGCTACCATTATATTAAGCAAACATTATAAATAACTAATAGAATAATTCTTTTGGTAATCAATCAATCACGCTAAAAACAAACTAAAAATACGAACTTATTAAAAACAAATACAAATCTTTAAACAATGTTTTCATAATATTATTTGTTTTATCTAATCAACACATTATCTGATATTAATGCAAGAAGAGCTTAACAAATTTCTAGAGAAGCGCCATCTGTCATGGAGTAGCAAAACTAAAATTTACAAATGTGTGAAAATTATTAGAAATTGACTCATTTTCGTGTATAATTCGAGAAAATAAGTAAATATTTATGTTTAAAAATATATAAAAATCCTTTTGAATGTTTCTATAAACATGAAGGAATTCTTCATAAAAGTTTTAATGGTTTATCTACAACTATATTATTATTGGTGTTTTAATGAGTTAACAGATATAATCATAGATTAAAATAGTTCACGTTTAGTCATCATAAGCATATAAATTATCTCATAGCTTTTATAAGCGCCATATCATATAAGAAGTTAAACCGCGGAATAATTAAACATTTAGCTAATCATAGGGGGGGTATATTGTCATCAGAGAAACCGCGCGAGGCTATCGAACTCTATTACGAAAGTGAAAACATAAATTTCACTCTCGCGCTTACGAAATACTCCTTTCTCTGCTTTCACCGACGAGCCTAACTCACAACGGGAGGCATACAATACGAGCGCTACCGACTAGTGTCGCAACGTAGCGTGCGGAGCGGTGCGGTGCGGGGCGGAGCGGTGCGGTGCGGACGTCGACCTGCTTTGCGTGCGCTCACCCGCGCTTGCATAACCGACCTCCCACACCGCCGGTCCAGCTCCCCACTACCGCCACCACGAGCCCTGTACCCCTCGCAATCCGCTACCCAGGCCCTGCTCCACGTCGCGTGCCTTGCGCGAAATTGTATCTCTCGTGTGTACAATTCGCGCGCGGCTCAGTACAGAGTGCGCGCGTGTCCGAGTAGATACCTCAAACCACTCGCTTACCAAATTCCCATATCTTGAACGTATTTACACTGCAACCCACCAGCACCTACTCGTATGCACAATACCACAAATCTTTTACAAATCACAAAAAAAAATTATTTACTATTATTTATTACGTTTTTGGAAATATATTTATTTACCTCAACTTACAGCGATTTTAATAAAATTTATATCATATCCACAATATTAGTTGTATGCAAGATATTTAATTTTTTGGGGAAAAATTAATAGCCACATAAGATTTGTTTATTTGTAAACACAATTTTATTAAACCTACTGTTTTTTGTAGTTATATTAATGTTTTGTAATTTTTAATGTTATATTATTTCAGAAAGATCTTGGCTTTTATTAATTTAAAGAAGGAAATTATTATAAAAGTAATTTAGGGAACATTTACAAAGTTACGGAGATGTTTTTTTTATAAAATCGCTCAAAAATTGTGGTAATATTGACTTAGATTTAATTTATAATATTTGACAAAAATGTACTCACCATCTCTGCTCATGCCCACGGCGATGCATTTTTTCAATCTGCAGTATTGACACCGATTTCTATTGATTCTAAGGATAGAGCACTGTTGATTTTTCGTACATGGCCTGTACTGTATCTTCTGTTGGATTGATCGACGGAAGAAACCCTGCGGATCACAGCTGCAATTAGTGTCTCGCTCGACATCAGACTCGTCGTCAGTGGAGCAGCCAGAGTCCGTGGACTCGCGGCGAGCCTCCAGCATGCTCACCAGCACCGAGTGCCTCTCACGAAGCTCAGTGCCCGCACCGCACGACATGTCACGCACCATTCACTACCACTGATCGCCTAGTGCCCACTAACACCACCCACCACACTCAGCTCGTCAACAGTATCGCGGCAACGTTGCAATTAGGCTTTCGCGCGCTGCACCGAAGCGGATGGCTGTCTGTGGCGGACTGTGCGGGTGCTGCGGCGCGCAGCGCACAGTTACCCGCGCGACCTACTTGCCGGCCACCGACCCAGCCGAGAAAGTGAGAGTGCCCCCGGGCCCCGGCCCCCGCCGTACCCGCCGCGCGCGCCTCTAACGGTCCTCGCCGCTCTAGAATGCGTCGCCGTCGCTGCACCGGTGCGCCGGATATAGGCCGGGCGCATCCCGGCGGCGTCGCGGCGCGAGGCCGTTCACCCCGGGTCAACGGCCGCTCGATTGCACAACTGCGCTATCTCCCCCGCACGCACCCCGTCACCCGCCCCCTCGCCCTGGAGCTGGCTACGGCCCGATCGTGTCGTCGACCGGCTATACGGCGGTCGCCCGGTGACGTCGTCTATGCGTCACGTCACGGCCTACCTCAATGCGCGCGCGCTCCCCCGGGGGTTGCACACACACTAATTAATTATTAATGGATCGTCCAACTACAAAACGTGTGTATGTGCCTTATGTACTCGTTATATTGCCGCTCTTACTATTGTTACAACGCCACCACAAATTATACAAATTTTGTTACTGTCTAAACTAACAACGTTTGATTCGTTCAATGATTAGTATATCTCATTCGTTCGAATAATATTGTTATTACTATGATAGAAAGTAAGTAATAATAGTAAAGATTTATTAGAATCAACACGCAACGGACCATTGAATGTTTTGTTATTTCTCTGTGATGGATTGACAATTGCAGATTTTCGCGATATGATTAACGTACTAGTGGAGGCGGCGAGATAAATCCCAAGTTTATGACGTAACCGTAATTGTAATTAGTAAGATGCGACCTGGTGGTAGTCGCCGGGCTCGCCAGCGGCAGGCAGCGTGAGGGCCGTGCGCTGTTCAGGTCGGTGGCCTAATTTCGTGCTGCCATCGATCCATTGTGCGCTGTGCGAGTGGCCCATAATTGGTCGCAGCGCGGCCAGTGACCGGCCACGCGGTCGTTGACCTGATGCCGCGAAAACAAAACCTTCCTCTTTCGTCTCACGATACTACACACCGTGACACCTACATATGTATGTTATCTAACGTAAATTCTATTTTGATTTACGACTAATCCTTAAACTTGCGCGTCGTGTGTAAAATTTAACGATTGCAAATAAAACTATTTCCCGTTTATCGAATGAATCGATATCATAATAGAACCTCTTTTCAATCAATTCGTACGAATAATAATATGTGAAATGTTATTGTGTCAACGACCGCCAACTAATTAACACGGTGACTTACTTCGAGCTCTAAAAAATATTCTAAATTCTATTTGTGTTCGGCAGCCACACATATATTCCACAATTCTGTAAGTAGTCCATTTATTTTAGGTCGTTTTGATAAACTGTGAAGGAGTTTGTAAATGTGAGTAGGTATCTATACATAAACATACTCGTATTATCTGCTTCTTTATTGTAATCATGTCACGCATAATATTACAGATATTTAATTGTATATATGACAAACTTTATTGAAATAAGTTTATGAGAAATATTTAAGAACCACATAGAGTCTTCAATATTTTGAGAACGGACTTGCTGGAAACTTCTATATGAATACTAGTAGTTAGATAACAGCTTATTATAGTACGTATTTTAGACCCATTGCAATATATGTTTGGGTATTTGGATCTCCATGTTTTTGAGCAGCAGTACTAGTAGCGACCCATCGAGTTTAATATTCAATAAAAAAAAGAGCTCAAATAATGTGTACACCTACATGTTTTTGTGTTGTTTTATTTTCATAGAAATAAACAAATAACTAAAATATAATATCAGTATGTATGAATTAATCTATATACCCCGGGATATCTATTGAGCGATATAAGATAACGCAAGAAACAATAGATGCGTACAGCAAATATTATCCTCTTGAGAATTAACTTTAAAAGCAATAAAGCAGTATTTCCAAGGTAAATAAACTTTATTCAGTTTATCATAAACAATCGATATGAAATAATAACGTGTACGCGGGTAATACCGAATTTCTTCAAATAGTGACTAACAAAACAGCCCGAATAGCAACCGACGTCGGATTACGTGGCCTATTCGTGTTTTTGAATGACTCAAATGACTCATTATATGAGACCAGTATGGCATACGAAATCTTTTAAAATTAAATAGTAGTCTTCGTCATTTGGCCTAAACTATTTCTTTCTTAATATCATTTAAAAGTTAGCAAACATTTGTAAGCAAAAAATAAAGTGCAACCGATGTATAGCAATCGTCCTGGCGCCTTTTTTTTCAAAGTTAGAATCTTATTTTTGACATACAGGGTAATGAATTTCGTAGACACGAGGCAACGCTACCTCTGTAAATCAGTCCTACTCTGAGTTTTTGGTTTTTATTTAGTTTTTTTTTTGTGTTTCATGTGATTAACAATTACCAGTACCAATTCCATTTCTAAAATATTTATATCTGTGCTTGTTTACATATTAAGGGTAGTGTTAATTTAATGTTTTGACTAAATATTTGTACATGTATTTTTTTCTAATTTAAATCAAGTATATTATTGAATTAGACATCAAAAAAACAAGTTGTAGACAACAAAGCTGTACTAGGCTATCCAATATTCTAGAATAGTAGCGAATGGCAATGACAAAGGCATCGGAGCGTCGAGTAACGTTTGGTGGATGTTTCGACGTCTAAGTTAACGGTGTTGCGGACAACGACTCCGCTTAATTCACAGTTCAAGTTAAAAAAAAAAAACAAGCTGACGCATTGCTTATGTTATATTTCCGAGGAAGCGACCGCCGGCGACCCGTTCCTTAACAGTTTTGATTTCACACACAACTCCTTCCTCACAACTCCAGCAGATGTTCGGTATGACAGTGCACACGTCGGCTGACTCATGTCGTTGTAATTCACTTCCCGTTCGCAATTTTATTCTTAGTAACTAACGCAACTAGAATAATAGTGGTGGTACTTTTAGCATAATTAAGTAACTTAGCACGTACCTATATTTGTTTCGTGTGATGTACATAACTTCTATCAACTTCGATTGTTGTATTTATTGAGATATTTAGATTCCCGGGAAAGAACTTAGAAGAGTTTTTATTGCAGTAATTTGCAGTGGATTGAATTTTGTCTCAATAGGGAACATATTATTTTGACGTATTACGACAATCGTAAAGGTTAGTGTAGAACAAATATAGAACGATTTAAGCGAACTAGACAAGGATTAGCGACGGATGGTATATTATAAAAAAATTCTAGAACTTACTAAAACGGCTTATAGAAATCATGATTATGTAATAAAAATAGATAAATTTGAGTAAATTATAAAAATAACTTATATTAAATTTTGTGCTCGACATAGATAGACGAGTTCCGTGTTAAAGCTTGTATATTATAATATTATTATTGTATATTATTATTGTATATTATTATTATAATACAATTAAGTGCTGGTTGAACCTTGAAATATAACATCTTAAAATAAAGAAACAATAAAATGAACGCAATATTAAAATTCATGTATAATAATTATAATAATATAGCAGGAAATCATAAAAAAAAAACAAACGAACAGTCGACGCGCGATGTTCCCAATAAGTAATATGAGTGCTCGTGGGATCAATGAACTTTTAAGCTGACAGTTCAAAAATAATGTAGGTTACGTTCACGTAGCGGCCGTACACTCGAATACCCGTAAAAGTTGTTTACAGCGTGGAGACGCGGCGAGTGCGCGCGACGCCGGGCGTGCGAACTAGCTAGCTAGAGGTCGACGTCCTCCCGCCCTACAACAGAGGAATTGGTGTCGAAAAAAAAATAATCGACCCACAACTGAAAGAAATTATGTCGGCCACACTTGGAGAACAAAGAGTTGGTCGGGTGTGCTCTCTTAGTTGAAGCAACAAAAGTCTGATCGAAATTTATTATTGGTTGGCACATATATTTATGGAGTTTATTATTGTAAACGGCGAATTATAATTTTCTTTTGTAATAATTAATAAAATGTTTTTTTTTTTAATGTATTGTTTTTTTTTAAACTCATAAATGAATGTTTAGGCAGTGCACGTGGAACTATATTTCAATTTTTAAATAATAATAATAATTTAATTTTTTGGAAAAATTTTAAAATTAATTAATTGTACATAATCATGTACTTAAGGCACGACCCCGAGACTTTATGTACATGTAAACATAAATCCCTATGTTATAACACTAAGCTGTCTATGTGATAATAAAAGATCACTTATTGTGTATTATTGTTAACAAAAAAGTTGCTTATCTCTCATAAATATAACAACATAAATAAAAATACGACTCTAATGAAGTTCGCTAGAAAAATACACGTGGTCGTCATTCATTCATAGTAGTATTAGCCGAGTTCCGTCGGTGAATGGCGGCAGCACTGGCGCGCAACTCAAAGCGACATCTAGCGGCGAATAGCCGAACTATCACGAAGTCTTAATATTTATGCCACTAGTTGGCGCTTTGAATTAGATCACTCCCTTGTACTATTTTATTGAATTTTATAATCAGTTGGTAACATAATATCAAGTGTTATAAGCTCGGTTATATAAGTTTTTAAGATAATAATTCCTGTTGCATAACTAATTTACGTAATTAATATCGCTGTTAATCGTAATTCAATAAAATATAAAGGGGACACAAAGGATACAATATTTCGTGTCAAGAACACTGAATCATTGTTCTATCATTGTTATGTTATATATTTAAATAATTTTAAGTTAAATATTATAGCTTTTTTAAAATTAATTCCTGAGTTCTATATTAGTTTTGCAAATACTCACTTTCCGATTTTGTCATAGTAAGTTAAGACTTATTCATTGTTTCAATTAAAATTTGAACAAAGTTAACTAACAATACAACACATTATGAATAAAAATATTTTATACGTTAAATTATGAGGAAGTAATTAATGTGGACATTAAGTGCTTTTGAACGTTCACTTGTCACGTAATTTTATGCTTTCACTCTCCTCTAACGTGTTAGAATTTAGTTTCTAACAAATCAAGATGTTTCTTTTTAATAAAATAATAATAAATCTATCTCTACAAAATATTGACATGATATTGTATTATGAGATTTTAGGAAATGAAAGTAGAAAGACTTGTATTACGTGCTCTTTAAAAAACAAAGAAAGTGCATCTCATATTCCAAATTCAAATTTTCACTACTGCGAATGATTGACGAGTTCACAAGGAACAGTGAATATTATTATCCCTTAATCTAGATATTAAATTGAATAATAAATATAGTTGACCGTTGTGACATGTTTAAAAAACCGGTTACTATGTTATTGTTCTAAGACAGATATAAAACGTATAGGAATTGGACACGAGGGTCCCGCCGTCGACGCGCCGAAGGACAGCAGGTACCTACCCGTTGACCCAAAAACCATTCATAACATAACAAGTTCACACGATATCGTTCTCTCTTTTTTTCGGATCACATTGTATGGAATGTTGCGAGTGAGTTGCTTGAGTGAGTGAGTGAACGTAATTTTAAAAAAAAAGTAAATAAGGTCGTCGGGTTGTGGGCTCTATGCGATACGAAGAATTATCAGAGATTGGTTTCCGCGTACAAATGACCTTGCTGACAATTTAATTCCACCTGCAGCAGCAACGAGTGTATACTTGGAGGACGTGAGGTATTTGCCGCTAATTTTCGCATACGCTTCCTACTTCAGAGGCAAAGTTTAACGGCATACTTCACTTTTATATTCCATTCACAAAGCATATTGAAAGGATATTTAGAATAAGTTCTCTTTCTCTCGATACGTGGTGGTAGTGATGGTAGAAGAGGCATAAGAGCTGGTGAGCATTTTCACTGACAACGATTTATATTTAATATAATGAAATTAGCTAACAAAAAATATATTTACCTTACAACCTTCACAGGAATGGACGCCGTAATGGAATCCGCTAGCTTTATCACCACACACACGGCACAATACCGTGGTACCATCAAACTCTGCAACAACAAGAAATTGTACAATTAGCCAAATAAATCATTATCAAGTTATTCAAAGATCACTATTATTAAAGTAGTTTGCGTTTTGCGAGCGAAAAATCTTTTAATGTGTCAACCCTATTCTATTTAACTTTCTATAGAAGATGTGACATTGTTTTTTTTTTGACGCCGTTGGTGTAATGACAAGAACTTAAAAAAATGAGTGATCATGGCTGACGTAGACACCGATAGAGTTATCATTAAATAATAATTTAATATTATGTATTTTTTCTGATGCAAAGATTAATTCGTTTGTGTAAATTAAAAATAACATTATATGTATTTTTTTTCCTTATCTGAACACGGAAGACATGAAAATTTGTATTGCCATTTTTTTCATTGGGTTGTTCATCATGTGCTTCTACGTAGTAACTGACTCAGTGCTTATAAAACTGTTATGCAATCAATTAGGAACAGTATAATTAAAGCAAATATTTTGATTTTTATGGAATATTAAACAATTTCAATGATATTACATATCTCGACCGTTATCAGTGAAGTACACGTGATTCTTAATAGCTTCGACATTAGTTAGCATCACGTTACCAACTGCACACAACGTTGACTCATGATAAGAGATTTAAAAATAAAATTACTTTCATAAGAACCAAGAATGCGTAAACAAAAATTCACACTTTAAAAATTAAAGTTTTTTGGAGAAACAGTAGACATTTTAGATAGATAGATAGATAACTCTTTATTTGTATCATAAACATTAACTATCAATTAGAATACAGAAAAGGTCTTAAAATTATGAGTACAAAGGGCGGCCTTATCGCTATGAGCAATCTCTTCCAGGCAACCTTTGGAAGGACATAAAGGACATAATTCTAATATTAAAGGTTCAATAAATAAATATGTCATGAATTACACAAAGAATTCCCACGTAGGTAACGTCAAAAGATACGGACTCCAATCCCAGTGTAGTGTAAAAAAGAAAAAAAGTATATTCTGAGTTGTAATTATAATATTGTCAGTATAATATAATTTAATGTAATAATACATTATAATTATTTATATTACTTGTCCGAAGTGTATATAAATAGAAATGACTAATGGTTAGTGTTAGTTTTAGAAAGTTTTTTTTTTCACCTATGAAGAAGTCGTTGACTCTATAACGTATACGTAACACCTAGACAAATTCACAATGAACAATAGTTTACATGACGAACGTATAATACTTATATTATATATAAAAATATATATAATAAAGTTGATGGTATTTGATTGGTTTTAAATAATAAATAATACTTTAAATAGGTCAAGCATTGGACATTAACAATAGTGTTATCAAACAATGTAATTGTCAAGATCATTAATACAAAAATCTTATCACATAAACAAATATGGTACTACCGTATGATGTTTCTTAATGATATCAACTTATAATAAGTTATTAATTAGGTCGGCGATAGCTCGCGGGGAGTGAACAACAGGTGCGCGGGAGGTGTCAGCCCGACTACATAAACCGGGAACAGGTTCAACAGGCGCCCCCCAAAACTGCTGTCACTTTCCATCTCAACCAACAAATGTTTGTTTATTTGTTAAGGGATCGAGCCACACCGGGCTTTTTGGATCTCATACTTTCTATTTCTGGCACCACTAGAGGCTCGGCAGGTCGACGACGTTCGGGCGCCGCAGCTTTCTACCGCCTCACTTTCTTTTTTGATTACAGCCAGCAGTATTATAACATTTTTTTTAGTGTCATCTCGGTCAGCTGGATGAGTTCAGTCTACTGTGTTGAGAATTGTTGAATGTATCGTACATTATACATGAAAGCAAATGCGCTTCGCAGTCTTATCGAATCTATATGCAACTAAGTCAGTATAGCGTGCAGCCATTTCTCTTCGTGTGATGCAACGACTTGCGTTTTTTTTTTGTGTGGCGTGTGTGTGTATGTATGTATGTGTGTGTGTGAGAGAGTCGACTCGCTCGTTACGTCAATTAAAAGACGATGAAAGTGCGCGAGAAAGTGTTGCTGCTTACCACGTAACACGAATGCCGTCCAACCATGCAAACCAACTGACTCTGCCATTCCTCAGCACGCTGGCGATCGGTGTCAGGGCGATGTTTGTTTGTAAATAATTACTTGTGAACTACGATCATGATCACGTCCCAAGCGACATTTCCTCTTTGCAAAATTACATATTGTCACATACGATCAGATAGTAGTTTAGCATTTATTTAATACATTGTGACATTAACAAAGTGAAAAAGTGTCATTTTGACATTATATTATGTATTAAAATCGATGATGACGACAAGGTTATCAGATAAATATCGATATCAGGTAACTTTAGTATGTAAGTTAGTCGTATAGCGAATGTTCTCGTGTTCAAAGCATTAATAAAAAGTAAAAGTGGCTCCGCGTGGCGGTTTGTTGTTTTCTTGTAGAACCTGCTTATATCAACTAGTTACAATAATATTCTTACATAACTCAATATAACAGCTATTATCATAACTAATCAGTTAGAAATTGGAGAAAAATCTTTAACAGATTTCTAAGGATTTCTAACGGTTAACCCTTTGTGTTAAGTCAATTTTTTTTTGTTATAGCTAAAAATTTCACGGGATAAAATCGATAAGAGAGTTCGATCATTAGCGAAATCGATTGGCAATGTTCATGGACTCCCCGCGGTAGTGTTCCACTTCGGACCCCATTGATTCTTGCTGAGAAAAGATTTGACGTTTCCTATAATATGTACCTACACGTTTATAACAAAACATTTTTTAATTGTTTTTTTTTTCCTCTGTGTGCCCTTCCGTATAAACTTTCAACAATTCATCGATCAAACATTCGTTCTAGTGTTTGATAAAAATCATTCTGTTAACCATTGTACCCTTTCATCATTAAAAACTTATATCATTCATCAAAAATTTAACAAATGGCAGTTCCATTTAATGGGTCGTGAAATAATTTTTCAATTGTATGGAATTTAATGTATTTTAATAATGGTACATTGAGATGTTTCAGTGAGAAAGCTCGTCTGGTAACGTACTAAGAAATTGAAACATTTAACTATCGAAAATTAGGTAATTGGTTCATTAATTACAAGTAAATATTGTTATTTATTAATCGGTGGTTAAGTTAAATTTTGCACTCATTTATTTCGACCTTCATGCCGATACTGAGATGCAAGTAACAATACAAATTTCTTCTGTTATGAAAGTTTATTGAATAGAGAAAGTAAATCTCTACAAAAATGAACTTCATTATGTATCACGAGAGATTTAATAATTTGAAAGAATATTGAAAAACACTAATACAAAGTAAGCCACAGTAATTTTAAGCAAATTCTGGTATATAAGATGTTTTTTATTTTATGATTCAGTACCAACAAAACAAAATAATGGTTTTTGTGATAACCACAATTTAATATTCAATTTTATTAATTTATTTGTTAATAATATAAATAATATTTTAATGAATTATTACAACTCTATAATGTATTGTCTACTTCACTGACCCGTATAGACCACGTAAACCAGATGATGTCATGTAATTACAGTACACATTAAGGATTATTAAGTGTTTTTAATTAATTGTTCGATAAATCTTTATAAATGTGTTAAATAAAATTGAAACAGGCTGTATGGGTAGTTATGACACCATTTGGTATTCTATTTATCAATTACTGAAATAATATTCAAGCTGAAGAGATAATATCAAAACAACGATAATTATGTAATATTATGTTGTTATAAATAATTACAATAATATAGATATTACAACAGACAATGTCATAACAGAAGTATTTAGGGCGATGATTGTAAACAATAACACCCAGGTACTTGAAGTAAATAAACAATAGTAAACTGAAAGCAATTAGCTACCTATATGCAATTCTGGCTCTCGTTCCCTGTGCGCCGCCGGGCTGGTCACAATATTGGGATCACCCGGCGTGGGCGCATCGTATTGTCCATAGCTGCTATCAGGAGACATCACGAAAGTCATTTGGTATTGAGAGTACTTAAAAACTAATTATTTAGTCCTCCCCCACACTGCACTGCACGTAAGCCACATGGAGCCGGTTTGATCACTGACTATGGTCTGAGGTTTGTAACGTCGCCACTATATAGGACAGGAGTGCATGCGCCGGCACTACGAGGATGAAGGTCGGTCGTCTCGCGCCACTGCCGTTACTGCCACTGCGCCGCGTGCGACTTGCTCGAGCTCGATCGACGAACTGAGCGAGGGCCGCGCGCGCTCCTGCTCGAAACCACGCGACTCTCCCCATAAGAGTGAAAGTCTGCAAAAAGATCAGCCTTCTGTGCGATACAATCGGTTCGACGACTGCGCGCCGCCGGCTGAGGGAAAATCGCCCCTATAGGTCGAGCGAGTCACTCGGTCTGCGCTTTAAAATGATGATCGGTTCGCTTCGAACTCCGGTCTCCGAGGTCATTGCCGCGCCAAGTGCGGACCAATAGCGAACACGCGCAGACGTGCGCGGCGAGCGATTGGAGCGGCTCGGCCGCTCCGCTCCCCGCGGCCCGCGCTCCAGTGCGAGCGCGAGTTCGTAGACCCGAACCTTGCGGCTCACCGCGGCCAAGGTCGCGCGAGAACGGCTCCGATGGAGATACTGCCCGAGCGAACGAGTGGGACGGAGCCGCTGCCGGTTGCGTCACACCACTCAAATATTTTCGGTGATGGAACGCGACTGAACTTGAACACGAATACGAGCTAATGGATGGCGGCCAGTAGGCAGTGGGCACACTCGCCACACTGGGCACGGTGTAGGTCGCCGCGTGACGGACTGACCCCGTGTCCCCGTACTGTAGAGCGCCCTGCGCGCCCGCTTCCCTTATATCACGACATGACATACACTTCCGGACACACTATTCACATTGTAGCTATCTTGTGCAAAGTTACTAACATCAAGCGGGCTTTAGTTTAAAGGCTAAATACACCTATTAGCTCATTATATAACAGAACTCATATATGTATTTCCTAAACTTCAATGTTATGTAGAGTCAAGTCTATCTACAATTCTCATTTCAAAAATAAAAGTGCCCCCAAAGTAGTATGTACCTAGTATTTTATTGTTGGCTAGTTATTATAATTGTCAACATTGGTTTATTTAATTTCGACACGATGCATTTCAATTTACACCAAAAGCTTCACCATTATGCTTGCTGGCGCCTATTTTTCCTTGTATGTAGTTATTAAGTTGGACAAGTACATAATTATGTGCAGATTACGTCAAACGACATGAGAATCTTCATGATGTTATATGAATCAATCAATACGGTAACCCAGTGGCACCACACAACAAGGAACACGATGTAACTATACATATTAATACGTTATTACCTACCTACCTACTTATAATTGATAAACAAGTTTCTTTTAACAATAAGTACATAAACACGATTTTATATAACACCACTGACGTTACAATTATTGCGAATTGTATATAAACACACTTATTGTGTGAGTAGTAAGAACGATATTGGCGTACACGTTGTGTTGTTTATGCGAGATAAAACGAGCGGTGGTGGGCGTCTCGGTAGGTGAACAACCTGGAAATTTTGGCGCAGGCCGGTCAAGGCCACCGGCACGCGGCCGCGCAGGCGCGCTACCTAACACTGATAGCCCAGTGAAGACTGACACCACTCATAGATAGCCCACTGACTGACTCTGGACTAGAAGACTGGAGTAGGTTACTACTTACTACCCTACACTGGATACAGGACACACATCACATTGTTTTTATTATTTACACGCAAGCTGAAGTCTCACCCTACTTTGGAATTACTGAATAATAAAATAAATAATAGTTTAAAAAAACTAAAAAACACGCTTTTTATAGAAAACCGAACTAAAAAATAGAAAAATAAAAAAAATATATTTTATTTAAAAAAAAGCGTGGGGTGCTTTTTAAGATATTATCGAAATGATAATCACTCTACTCATATCTGTCAATAAAATATTTATAACTATTGACACCATGCACACCACGCTTTTTTTAAAATAAAATATATTTTTTTTATTTTTCTATTTTTTAGTTCGGTTTTCTATAAAAAGCGTGTTTTTTTAGTTTTTTTAAACTATTATTTATTTTATATTTTTTAGTTCGGTTTTCTAAAACAAGCGCGTTTCTTAGTTTTAAATCGCACCATCTAGTGGCAATCAGCGGAAACTAAAAAAGAAGTCGGTTACAAACAAACCTACAAACATACAAACTTACAAATATACAAACATACAAACATACATACAGGTGAAGCTAATAAAAAGCTAATAAAAACCCTTCTTATTTACTTAATTTAGATGGTAGCCCTGTCAAAAAGAAAGGAAATATTTATAAACTAAGACCGAACAAACGTTATCATTTACATACATATTCATAGAGCAAGAGTGATTGTAGCGAAGGCGAGTGGTAGAGTCAGGATTGACAGACCCAGAAGGAGCTACCACGGCCAAATAAATGGTCCATTTGAAAAAGCGAAAATGGATGAAAAGAAACATACTTAAATGCATGATGATATGTACAAGAATGACTGTGAATGAGGCGCAAGAAGTGAATTATGATCATAGCTTGTGCAAAAACAAAGTCTCTACCTACCAGTGTTGTATACAGACCTGAGGATATCTATGTAAATATGTACTTACAGAGCATATATTAGTCTGACGGATCGCCTAAAAGAATATAATATGTTTATACTTTTTCTACTGGAATAATGTTACAAAAAGAAGATTGAACAGTGTGTCGTGACATTTATTTAGGCGAATCGCCAAAAAGTTTGATAGCTTTAGGTAAAATGTTGTGAGGCGAATTCTGTCATAATATTCTTTCTTGCTCTTTCTTCATTATTTCCTTTTCATTCTGTTATATAACCTTTTGCTCAACTTTAGGTCTATCTATTTTTATTTTTTTATACTTAGGTACACATTCAGAACCAACTATTGTATTGTTTTAAAAGTGTTTGACGCAGCTATTGATGTATAGTGAGACCACTAAAAACAAACAATGTCATTCCGAAAACCATTTATCCTTATGGTTTATCCTATCGCCGCCAATTTTATTTTTGCTATGTACCTACGTATTATAAGTTTAACAAGAAATAGAATAAGTAAAAAAGTCTTTAAAAACCGTACTTATAAGAGATAATTTAGGGACTAGTAATTACAATATTTAATTTTTTTTCTGCGATAACCCAACTAACATTATTATTATGTTGAAAAATTAGTAAAAAAAAAACTAAAAAGGTGGCATCAAACTGTTGCGTAAGTTTTAAAAAAATCAAGAATATCTATTCAAGTCTATGCCTATTACTCGATGACAAACAGCATAGATCCTACGAATATAGAATCGAGTGAATTTTCAAGTTGTTTTTTTAATATTGTGTCAATTAAATTATCCCTACACATCACAAAACTATTTTCACGCGGCCATGATTTCTGTAACAAAGCATACATAACATACATGTCCTGTGATGACCGTGAACGGTCAAGCCGAGATAACAATAAAGTTATACTTATAAACAAATATAAAATATATATAATTGTGGGACATAGATAAGTTAATAATAAAATATCAAATGAATATGAGTTCAAGTAAAAGGGTTTCATGTCTCGTTTGACGTCAATGTGCAACCAAAAGGTGTTCCCTACTATATTTTTTTATTAAAATTATTTCGCTCGAATACTCTTTACCCTTTGCACAATAGCAACCTTTTTGAAAGGGTTTCGCAAATATCCTCCCACGTGCATGTTTTTTTACTAAAAAATGCGCAGGTAACTTTTGAGTTGTTAATATTTTTTTTATTCAATTCTATGGCAGATGAGCTCATAGCCCGGGAAGAGCAACTGTTGGACACAATATTACTATTAACTAAACATATATTAGTACCTATGGGAGGTATATTAATATAAATAAAGTATGTGTGACGTAATCTCTATTAAGATAAGTAATAATAAGTATATCTCCACCTATGAAGGCACATCCCTTCTTTAATTGACCGCTATTTGAAATAAGAACTTGTCTCACATTACACCTGAGTTTGAGGACATTAAAAAATTAGGTTTTATTATATTTATATATAATTTAAAAATCGAACGTTTTTACATTTTTATTTTTTTGGCCGGTAGTTTACATATTTATCCATAATATATGATCTACATCATGTGTCAAATCTTGTAGCATACGGAATACTGTATTTATGAAAAAAAAATAACTTACGAAAATAACTATCGATTTTATATTTGCAGTAAAAAAAAAATATTCCATAAATATTGTATTATGTGCTGGCTAAGTTTTAATGCCTGTTTTTTTTTACTAATGTCAACGCAAAAAAATCGATCTGTGACATGTGTGCCGATTAAAACGTGAAAGTGAATAGGAACCCAGTTTTTTACTTCCTTCCGTTGCCCTCACTTTTAATGGCAGGGTGCGAATATCAAATTTCCAGTCAGCTTTTACTTCAGCATTTAACTTGTACGAAACAGAGCTTTATTGTATTCAGTTTAAAGTTCATAAAGTTTTTCATTGTTTTTTTTTCATATAACGTAAAGCCACATCGTCAGGCGGTAGCCACATGTATTTTTGTATTGTTCATTGTGACCGCAGTCAGTGGAACTTGATGATCTCGATTGATCGGCGATTTTTTACTCAGCTTATTATAAAAAAAATAGCCATATGCCTTGATTTTGGCAAATTATTATATTATTATTTTTTTGTTTTGATTGATATTTTAATCCATTACCACGATACTAAAGATATTATAAATATGTGCTTCTATCTGCTGGTATTATCGAGTTAGGAAAGGTCCTGTGCGATTTCTGCAGCACATCTCGAATGCAAAAAGAGGGTGAATGCATTGTAAATGTCTGAATAAAAATAAGAAAGAATAACAAATAAATAATGCCTGCTCCAGCAGGGTAAGACTGTTGACCTTATGCGAAGGTCGAAGGACGTCGGGACAAAGGCGAGCGGGCTTGTTACCCAGCCTCACGACAAACGGTACTTAGTTCAATTCCCGTTCATTACTTTATACATAAATATACTTTATAAACTTATTAAACATTCGAATTAAAAGCACATATTGCATGCATCTCTGTCCTGTCCGAGTTGATAGACGTTATTTGGCAGATTTGCTTCAGTAGAACTAATGATGACAAACTTTAATAAAAGTAAAAACATCTTATTTTTACATGCTTATAATATCTAAAATTTCGCAATTAATGTTTAAATTGTTAATTTAGCTAATATATAATTTAATGGATAGGTAGAGCATTATTAAAAATGGCTAGAGGAAAAGTATATGATATGAAATCGCGTTAAATTCATCAACATCACATCATGAATCATTAACAGTGGTAGAGCCAAGCAGTTCGCTGCATGAATGGGCCGGCTCGACCGGTGAAATACCACGACCTCTCAGAAGACCGACGTAAAGTGGCTCATGCCGCGTTTCGTTCGGTGAGAGAGGTACCCGGAGGCCCACCCCCCTTCCCCGTCCTTTCCTATCCCAACAGTAACACTATAAGTAAGCAACGCAACAGTAACACTATATGTGTTGCTGGTGTCCATGGGCGGCGTTGCTTGCTTACCATCAGGTGACACGCCTGCTCGTTTGCCCTCCTATCCCATAAAAAAAAAAAATGAACAGTCGCAATAACATTGTATTTAGAGCGTTGGCGGTCTCAATTCGTTGTTGAGATTCCACGAAATGTCGAGCAGCTTCGTTGGCAATTCGGACGTTCGTGTCGGACACTGGCGCGGTCAAGGTCTCCGTTGAGACGTCGAAACAAGTTCGACGCGCATCGGAAATACGATCCCGCCCTTTTGCGGGCCACCATTGTTATTGTATTTTAATCTTATTTAAACATCTCTATGGGTATTGAATGTTTATTACGTACTTTGTATTTTCATATTGACATTTTGGTACTTTTATAAGTATGCACTAAAAAGCTAGTTCACGCGTTTGTTCTCGTGTTAAAGTATATATATATATATATATATATAGCGTATATACCAACATAGATTATGGTTTAAATCTGTGCTAAATTTTAGTCAGATCTGTTCAGTAGATCTCATACTAGCATTGCTTAAAACATATATCTGAGGCTTTTGTTCCCGAGAAGGTGGGCAGAAATTACCATACTATATAATTGCACGTTTTTTAAAGTTTACTTTTCGAGAGTGATACAGATAAAAGTTTTGATAATCGTTGAAATAATTTAGGTATGAAAGCATACAATCCAACAAGGTCAGATTTGCGTTTTTAATATTAGGTATGAAATATGAAGGTATTTTGAACGCATTAATTCAAAATTATAATTATTTCTTTCCTTCCCTTTCTTATTTATTATTTTTCCTTGAAAAATTACGTAGCCGGTGAGTAATCGTAAATACCAAGCTGAGGCACTGGGCTTATATGGAAAACGAAATATTACAAAAAAATCTTAGGCAAAGTTTTTATCAGATAAACTCTTTTCACAAAAAGATTAGGTACTGTTTGACAAAATGTAGTGTCGTGAATGAGGCTTGTAAATGTCAATAAAAAATGTGAAAACTAAAATGAAATAGGTGATTGAAAAAATACACACTAGTATTTAAAAAAATACATCTTAAAAAATCACTTTTATTTATTTTGCCAAGCGATAAGTATCATATATATGTATATGTAATAAAATTAATTCACATCTGAATTAAATAATTAGAACGGCCCGCTATGTAAAATTTTTAGCATTTAAGTAAAATATTTCTCTCTCTTTTCAGGCTAGACATTATAGACTAGATATATTACATCCCTACTAATATTATAAATGCGAAAGTAACTCTGTCTGTCTGTCTGTTACGCTTTCCCGCTTAAACCTCACAACCGATTTTGATGAAATTTGGCAAAGACAATCTTTAGACCCTAAGAAAGGACATAGGCTACTTTTTATTACGAAAAAAGAGATAAAGAGGTTGAAATTGAGGTTTAAAGTTTGTATGGGATTTCTTAATTTTAAAAGATAAAACCATGAAACATTATTTTTGAGCACTTGATAAGAAATAATTAAACATTAGTTCTTGCGTTTTTGCAATTTCGACCTGTGATGATGATGAAAGTTTGTTACTATTAATTCTAATTGAGGCGAAACGAAGTTCGCTGGGTCAGCTAGTTTAAATAATTATAAAGAATAAACAGTTTGATAGTTACGAAAAATACCGAGTTGTGACGAGTTTTTCCGAAGCGTCGCGAGGTCAGTGTGAGTCAATTACCCCGAGCGGGCTCTGGCGGGCGGAGGAGTCATCGACGACACCGCCGACTAACTTGACTAATACCGACTTGACTAATATAAATTTTATATTAGGTTTGTATTGTCTGAAAACGTCTGTGTGGGATTTATTTGTTATACCTATATTAGGTAGATAATTTAAATATATTAAAATCTAAACTATACTTTCGAATATTATTTTTTTTATACAAATAAATACTGATATTTACAGTAAGTAAATAGAACGTGTTCTGGAGATGTCTCAAAAAAAACGACGCGCGTGCATGAAAAGAGTTATGAAAGTCAACGAAGCGAGTGAGGTGTGTAAGAATCGTGCCTTATGGCGCTCCGTCCTCTCTGCCTACCCCGCAAGAGATTTGGCGTGAAGTTAACTATGTATGTATGTGTACAGTAAGTTCATTTATAACATTTTATGGAATTAGAAAACACGTTTTATAATATCTTTATATGCTTTGGAATACTACTAATATTTTTAATATTCATCGAATCTGTTATTTATCTATCAATGTATATATACGAGTATGTCATGCAGGCCGTGTGATCCGGACGCTCTCAATCGTAGCTGACCTCGGTCGATTCGGCAACTGGTGCCAAGGCCAAGGTCAATTAATTGTTCAATGCTTCAACGCCTGGTGCCCCATGCCCCCAACAAATCGATCGTTAGATCGTCCATCACGCTTGTATAAAATATGGCCTATGGAACAGTCATACCCCAGCTCATCCCGTGGGTGTTATAAGAGTTGACTACAGAATTTCGAGCTCAGAGGTTCCTGATGAATTTCCAGAAAGGACCAAGCCATTAAAAGTACCACCAGTTCAATTGTTGAACCTGACCTTCAAGACTTGCCAAAAACAATAATAATATGAAGTACGCAAATTAGTTAGATGCCACAATGAATAACAACGTGATTCAATATTTAGAGCCCATAAAAAAATAAATATGTGGTCATCTTTATTATTAAATCAATAGCTGGTATATATGGACACCATAAGTTTATATTCCGATTACCTTACACCTTACGCTTTATTTAGGGAAGTAAATACAGACATACAATTTCAGATGTATTCTTGTTCCAGAATCGTAATAAATAATAAAAAAAAATTACTTTATTATTTATTTATTAAAAAATAAATATATCTTAGGCTTACTTTTTGCAAAATAATTTTAAACTTCGTAGTTCGTACCAACTACCGACATATCATACCTTTAACCCCCAAAAAGGTCACTGCTCTTCACCTCTTTGTCGTAGCGAGATAATATACAGCCTATAACTTTTGTAAATAAACGAGCTATCTAACAATGATAAATTTTTTCAAATACGATGAACAGTTTTAGAGGTTAGCGCGTTCAAACAAACAAAATTTTCAACTCTATCATATCGATATAGATAAAATATCATAAGAAGACTATCGTAATTATTGGTTCCTGTTCTTCATATGCAGGTATATAACATTGTGGACGACCCCGTAAATTTAATATCTAGGAGTACTTACTTCCTCTTCAAAATATTGAAACACGTCAATGTCGCGCTGTGCTGATTTAGCCGCAATGTCAACTTCAAGGTGATGGAACGTCATATGAGGAAATTCGTGTAACTAACCTAACTACCTGTACTGAACCAATTTAATGGGTATTCGTTATATATTACAATAATTATGTATGTACTTGCATCTATATTATATGATCTAGTTTCTACGTATTTGGCACTGGCAATTTACAGATATTTTAGATTTTATTTTAGCGGCAAATAATAGAATTGTGATATCAAATATATCGAGTAGAAAAAAAAACATAAAGAAACAATTATTTTCTCTTGTTAGATTGTGTGTTTGTTTGTAATAAAAAAAATATGATAAGTGGTATGTGGTACTAGAGTTATAATAATTCATGGCTTGTCATGACATGCATTGTTCTGTTGAAGGGGATACCTTTCTCCTTTCGGTTACCTCACCTTGATATTTACAATTAAACTGAGACTTCCTGCTCCAGTCTGAGGACGTCTGCGTACTATTTTTTTTAATTCCTCTGCTAAGCAATATAATATAGTGCTTGTAATATATATAATCATCATCATTGCCTGTAGCCAATAGTCTCGGTGGTCCAGTGGTGAGCACTCGCTTCTGAATCCAGAGGTCGCGGGTTCGATCCTCACATTGGCTCACACCAATGACTTTTCGAAATTAATTTCGTAAGCTATGTGTGATAAATATCGATGAATAAAAAATTTGTGCTCGGTATGGCAATAGGTCCGCCACCTATTCCATTTGGGACGTAAACATAACGGCGAGATGAGGCTTAACAGCCGCTGCCTACACCTTCGGGTAGAAAAAGGCGTGAAATTATGTTATGTTACGTTATCATTACCTATCAGATCAACAATATATCGATATTTTAAAAACAAGAGTAGCTTTTTAACTTACCCATGAAATAATATTGAACAAGAGAGTATTAGAATTTTCATTATCAATTTTTTTCCCCGGATTATATGTTTTTCGAGGATGTTTTTAAGCTATTTATCATTGTACTACAAAAAGAGTGGATTAGTAATAATAGTAAGAAAAAATAAATAAATAAAATTATTTACAATTTAAAACCTAGCTGAAATCAAATATACCCGCATCTCGGTCTACTGGCAGCGTGCCCAGAAGTCTGGCCGCATTCCCACACTGAATGGCAATGCTAATCCTCTGTGCGGAGAATAGACCAGCCCTCTGGTCGCGAGTGGTCTCGATCACTCTCTATGCAAGATCTGTATAGATTCATAGGGATAATACATCGGATAAAACTTTCATATAAAATCAAACTATGGCATAGTTTGTTCAGTGAATAGTTGATTTGATACCCATCATAAAAATATTAAAACTTGCCACAATCTCAATATTTAATGTATATGAGAGTGATAATAAAGTACTAATTAATAAAAACTCTTTTTTTTTCACGATAATATTACTGCAATCGTTAACTTGAGAGTAAAACCTTATTTGAATGTTAAAAATGTGTATAAAAAGTGTATATCTAAAATGAGTAAGTAATGTGGAGTGATAAAACGGTCTACAGTTTTTGGGAAATGCGCATGTGTTAAGCAGAGCATTGAAGTGGGCTAATGGTCCAAGACTTGGAGGATTTCGTCTAGTTACATTCTATGTTATGAAAAGTAACGTAACTCTTCGAATCGGCTCGTAAGAAAAATGTATGCTTGGGTAACCAGAGCGGCAATATGGTGGCATCCCACACGACAGTTTTTCAAATACAATAGCGTCATGACTTTTATGGCCAAAGGTGTCTCGGCAGTATTATCTAGTGTCGCCTAAAGGAATATTTATTATATTATTTGTATATTATATATTTAATAAAATCTTTTTTGTTGTAAAATGATAGTTTGGTTATTATTTATTGATCAGTACATTGCTATGGTTAGCCATTATTCAATGCTATTACAGTCTACACTGTTGTATCAATCCAGAGCGGAACTTATCTAAACTCGTAATAACATTCATTTCTAATGTAATGACTAGAAATATTATTTTATGTCGAATGCATCCTAGTATTACAATTCTTATAATTTGATTCCCCTTTATTTATTTCAGATTTTATATTTGTTCAGCTTCAGTTTCAACTTATACTCTATGCAAATATTTTAAGTTAATTTCGTAGATTTCCATTTCTCCAATAATATTTCATACATATATACAATTTTATCATTATTATATCATCATATTTATATATTGAATGTTAGTCGCTTCAGGCTGAAGAGACGACCAATAATAATTTATAGGGTGTGAGAATCTGAACGTAAGATATTGCGCAGTTGATATTGGGTTCTGAAAACGTGTCGGAAGAAAGTTCACGGTCGCGCGTTGACGTTACCACCTGCCGGGGCCAGCGGTCGTGAAGCGCTTCCATCGCTACATCCACCCATCGAACCACCTAGTTTCCAGTTGTCTTTGCCAACATGCTTGCTACCAATACCCAGAGAGCTCATTATAAAACATATAACTGATACTTTATATATCCACGTCAATTAAGTGAAAAAAAAAAAATATATTATACTTCGTACGAAAAAATGTACTTCACTAAACTGTATTAATGAGGAGCCCCGTCTAATCTAAAGGCAGAGTTTGCTGGAAAGTCTTTATAGAATTTTATAGTAAATAAATAAAATTTTAACAAAACAGGAATGAAGTGACATGTGGCATGTAGGCGAGTTAGATTCAGTCTAGAATAAGTAGCATATCTAGGCTGTCAATAAGAGCTGAGAGATTAGAGTGGGTGAGGGGTGTCAGTTAGTGGGGGCGTGGGGGGAGATTCGGCCTTGGCTCGTTCGTTGGCCGAGGCGGGCGCTCGGCGCGTGTACCGGCTCCGTGATAATTTCGGCAGTTGCGCGCACGAGTCTACTGACCCCATCAGCGTTGTTTGCGACGCAAATGATTCCCCCCCTGACTATATTTATTTAAATCATCCTGACCGTCAACTGTCCTCGTACAATTTATAGTAAATAAATATTTCAACGATCCTCATGTTTAAAATATACGGACGGACCAACACTGGGTAATATTATTTATGTATTTCTTCATTAAACATTTTGTTAGACTAATCGTATTATTAGGACATTTCGCTATTTATTAGTGGGTATTGCATCTTGCTGGTCAGACGAATTGGATAAAACTTCACTTCAAGAATTATCTAGCAGTTGACTGGGACAGTATTCGCAAAAAAGTACAAAACAGATTCCTCAGCCCTCCATCTGATTTTCATTAAACACAGAGTATGAATGTATACGAAAAGTAAATAAAGTCAACGAAGCGAGTGAGGTGTGTAAGAATCGTGCCTTATGACGCTCTGTTCTATCTGCCTACACCGCAAGGGATTTGGCGTGAAGTTATGCAGGTATGAATGTATACTGATATCAAAGTATCATTACCATCACTAAACCAAAATTTTGATATACGAGTATGTAAAGGTTGTAGACAAATTTGCCAATAAGTTTATACATATGTACATAACAATTTATTTACTCCAATCATCTGCATTGTATGGTATACTTAAGATACTATCCAAGGCGCGCATTTGAAGCGATTTAACTAATAGCATATCCAACCTTGAACTGCTGAATTGGCTATAACTGAGCTCGAATCGCAGCGAGAAGTCGTAAGCGCCATTAACATGGCGGCGCTTACGCGTTTTAATCATTTCTTTATAATTTGAATTCTATTGCGATATATTTTTATTTATGTATTTCAGAATTAACATAACTAATTACTTACGTCAAATGTATGTGTATATTTATACAGTAATTGTTGTTGTACCCATCGCAGGTCAAACATTACAATTGCAAGGACTATGTTGACGCCGCGGTAGAGAAAAAAAAGATTTTGGCTTTATTGAAAAGACATGTTTGTTTGCCTAAAAGGTTTCGTTTTGTTTTGATTTAAATATTTGACCGCTGTTATTGGCGTCAGTGATATCTCGGAGTATGTAAGCGTGAATATATTATGAAACATAGAGTTTTGACTGTTTTGCTTATATAATGCACATATAAATATTTTTAGCCTACTTTTTCAGGTTAAACTTAATGAATATATGAATTATGTTTGTCAAAAGTAAAAAGCAAATTTTTTTATCGAATTTCAAATTTAGAAGAAAAATAAGGTAAAGTAGAGCAGAATTTGAATGTTTTCTGGTTAACGTGACATTTTTACGTATTGGGTCGCAGAATCATTTTTAAAATGTATAGTAGGTATCTAGAACTTTTATTTAAATTATAATTTTTACGATTTCTGGTGGAAATTATAATTGTTAGTTGTATAGATATAAAAACTTGACTAGGGTTCACTGATATCACTACAGTTTTTGTTAGTAGGTAGTTACTTACGCGACCGAAGTTCACGGAGAAAGTGCTACGTACCTATCAACTATAAGCCAACTTTCATTTTATGTAGGACCGGTTTCATTATTTTTTTTTCAATTATCATTGCTCTATAGAATTGAATAATATTTAAGGATTTTTTTTGTAATTTCAAAATCATAGCTTTTCGCTAAGATAATAATATTTTTAATATACTAACAAATAATAGCTCTTAAGAGACTTTAAACTTTAAAACAACATATCCACTAATAAATTTGATTCGATAATAATGTTATTTAAAAAGGAAGAATGGGTTTCCGTGAAAAAAACAATATTGCGTTATATCGGAATCACACCACAGCGCCCTCTCCAGGAATTTTCCACAACAACAATGTCAGAACTAGTAATATAATTAGTATAATCAAATTGACATTGAAAATAACATACATCTATTGCTCATTCCTACACATATATACCTAACTGCCAAGTACTACACGAAACGCGCTCATGGTATTTCTGGTTTGAACATGAACGATGCCAATGCCAAGGTCGCACTCAAACCTCCATGCCATGGACCTACTTTAACTATTTTAACAAACTAAATGTTACGTCAAATATTTTGTTCAAGGCTCAATACAAAACAAATAGTATGAATTACTTACTTGACATTACGCCAGTTGCCTTATGCGGTAGGCAGAGAGAACAGTGCGCCATATAGTATAATTAATGACGGTATATAGGTATGGCTTGCTTTTTAGTTCTAGGTTGCATACATACATAGATCAGTATAACATAATAATAACATGACTTCACGCCTTTTCTAGCCGATTTGAAGGTGTAGGCAGCGTTTGTTAAACCTCGTCTCGCTGTTATGTTTACGTCCCAAATGGAATGGGTGGCGAACCTATTGCTATACCGGGCACAAAGTTTTCAGTCATCGATATTTATCACACATAACTTCCGAACAGAACTTAGAAAAGTCATTGGTGTGAGCCAGGATTCGAACCCGAAAATATTATGACATTATGATTATAAACTCTGTGGGGGTGAGCAGAAAGAACTGGGTGCCGCAGACAGCGTTGTTTACATGCCTCACTCATGTTTATTTTCTAAGTTCTTGCTAAAAAAGTTCGTCAGTTCTCAAGGCAGGTGATGTTACCTTTTTGATAATAATACTTTACTGCCAATTACCCTATAGCGTAGGAGGTTTGAACCATTGTTATAGATTGTTATAATTGCACCAACTTTGTTAGCGGCATAGAATAGAGGCGTAATAACATCTTATTCAATGACCTCTTTGTTAACAAAAAAAAGCAATAATACAGTCGTTCAACTTGTGGTATAAAAGTTGAGTTGTCGAAGTCTGCGTATACTCAATGTATATATGAAAACAATTCATCAATTTCCCGAATATATTTGTAAGATGTATGAACTTTACGACTAAAAAAGTGAGTACTCCGCTCCTTTTAAGCGCAGCGCAATGTTATATACCCTAACGTCTTCCTCGATAAATGGACTATCAAACACAAAAATATTGTTTCTATTAGAGACAGTAGTAGTTCCTACAATTAGTGCGTTCAAAAAACAAACATAGTCTTCAGGGTTTTGACATTTATTTTAAAGCCCGTTTCAAACTATTAAAGACTAAAATCGGTTTTCCTCCAATATTTTTCATTTTCCTTTCTACGATTTGATAACAAGTACAAATTTACAAATAAATAATTAATATGTTCACATATATTCAAATAATAAATTATAGATTTAAATTTAAATATTATTACAAAAGTCAGGTTGGAAAAGAAGTTTTTTAATGTCACTTCATATGTCAATATAAAAAAAAACAAGTTTAACTGTGACACAAGTCCTTTGGTACATATTGCATGCGCCTACCTAAAGGTGCGGTTGGCAGAATTTCTCTTTCATACAATTAATAACTGGCATACAATAATTATGTTTACATATTGGTGCAGTTTCGATTTTTAACAATCAATATAATTCGTATTCCGCCCGTCCATTGTGGAGCACACTTCCTCGTCTACCATCTGGCAGGGACACGTGGCCACCTTGTGATTATTAAAAAACCTCTCTCGTTATACCTATTATTATTTTCATATGTATGGGCGTTTTGCGGTAAGAATGCTTTTTTTTTTCACCAGGAAAAAGTTGTCGCGTCTCTATGGTCATATGGCCTGTATTAAATAGTGACGTAATCGCGGTAATAATGATTTTGGGCGTTAGGTAACGCGTTTTATGTAATGTTTGGGGTTTGTGCTGTGACGTGATATGATGATGGGTGATGTGAGGTGATGACGGATGGTGATCGCAGACGTGGGTTATAGAAGCTTATAAAAATAGTGGTGTCGGCGACCGCGCACTCGTGCAATCAACTCTAAGCAAGTGCGTGTAACGGTGTACCACGATCTAGCTGTGCCATTCTAGACACAAACACATTCATAAAACGTTCAATAACAAAACGTCTAGAAAAAAATATGTATCTACATTTAATTTAATCGTAATAAATTTTAACATTTCCATTTATCGATATTATAATTATCGATAAATTTTATTAAGACGATTTTTTTAAAGAACGAAAAAAACGATACAATACTTCCAAAGATTTATGATGACACCGTTCCCATTGAGTAAGTCGATGAAGAAGATACTTTTTGGCAGCTTTGTTCTACTGTCCTCACTTTAAAGCTATTGTTGAATTGGTAAGTTAGTAGTATTTCGTGAGAAATGCTCTATATATCGATTATTACTTATAAATTGGGTAAAATTAACATTATTATGGGTTAATATCAAGTAAAACCAAACCAATAAAAAATCCGCATATTATTAATAATGGACTTTTATTATTATTACATTTCATTACATGACATAGCTTCACGCCTTTTTCTACCTGAAGGTGTAGGCAGTGGCTGGTAAGCTTCGACTCGCCGTTAAGTTTACGTCCCAAATGGTGGCGAATCTATTGCCATACCCGGCACAAAGTTTTTAGTAACCGATATTTATCACACATAACTTTCGAAATATATTTGTCGTCGAAAACTTGGTTAAGAAAACGACGCGTTCTTAAAATAATCTCCTAGTGGACATAGTTTCGTGACCCACAATGTTACAGGATCATGGGGCAAAGAGCAAATTTGATGCCATGTGCAAATCAAACAATAAAACACAAAAAGAAATCCTCTAACCCTTGTTGATAACTTCCTTTCAAATTTCGATTTCAAAGCGTAGAATTTTTAAAAACCAAGTAAAAAAAAATACACGGTGCACTCGCATTGTTAAAAAATATCCTACCTACCCTTTCTTTGCTTCTCAGATTTCACGAACAGGTAAAATCCAACTTTTTGCCAAATATTTTTATAATAGTTTCGCGATATCCTAACTCTTCTGTGATCCTGACAGAGAGAAAAAAAGTTTGTTAATCGACGACGAACCTTTTTAGATGCGACAAAAAAAAACTCGAGGATTGTAATTTTTTACTCGAGTTTTTAAACTTCCCTTTGTCAGTACGTTTCGTAACCGACATTCCCAGATAGTTGATGTATTATGTATTCGCTAAACGATATCGCGACCAGGGGATGTTCTTTCAACTATTCTTAATGATAAAATATCAGCGGGACGTCGCTACATCGCCTAATATTTTCACAATATTGTATTCTAATAATTTGACTATTATTTAATATTTATTAGAAATTTTTAAAAAGCCTATAAAAAATACTAAGCATTGATGTATCGTTGGCAATATTTTGTCAATTTTTTCTCACCCCAATTTTAAGAATTTCAAGGTCTATAAGTAAAGAATATAGAGTAAAAGTTAGTATGGTAATTAAAATTTTGGTTGTGGGACTCACATTACAGTAAAGACTCAGGCCAGCTTGTTGCATTCAATGCAGTATTTTTTTGGGTGTCCAAGTCATTATTACCCATAAAATTTCTGTGGGTCATTGTTTGAGTAATGCTTTCAATGGGCTCGAAGGCATTTATGAATTTCTTAACGCAAATGCTGATACTCTATTTATAGTTGTTACAAAAGGAATTTCTATTTGTTTCCTGAATGTGCAGATTTGTATAGAGGCGAGCAGGACGTCGGGAATGTCCATTATATTAATAAGTATGCTTGTGGAGTTCATTGGACATTAGTAAGCACGATTGTACGACAATTGCGGTGTGATGATGGCAGTTCGCGAGCCTCGGGCGGGCATAGGGCGAGCCCCGTTAGGACTGGGGTGACTGACATCACCAATGCAACCTGGTGCATTGTGCTCTAACGAGAACACTGCACTATGTGCAATCTACTAATAGAACTTACCTCCTCACTACGTACGTACCCCATCACTAAACATGCGCTAGAGTCAGGACGAATCACTTACCTGCAAACAAAATTAAATAAAGTCAAATTAATATGTTATATTTTCGGTTCTCACTATCATAAGTTTAACATTAATTTAAATAAAACACTATTGTTTTAATAGAATTGAATGACACTTGAAAATTGTCATTAGTCTATGGTCTCTGTCATGGCGTCGGTCGAGTTCATTTACACACGTTAATATCATTTAATATGCTAATAAACGTATTGTTTTTAGTCAAAAGTCGATTAAAAGCTGTGCATATATTACTGCTAAATAGTTAATGTTAAATGATTTTTTTTTTTTGTGTTTTCCAGAGTTAACACAGGAAACCGGGCAGGGGTCAATGCACGTAATGGTGTCATTCACAGCCGAAAGGTGGCTACTGAACTTGAGCTGGTTGTCCTTGAGCCCGCCACAAAATTCGCCAATATAACTAACTAACACAGCGGTAGTTAGTTGGCGTCTCACGGCGCTGTAACGCCCCGCACACTCTTGCAATATTTAAGCCAAAAGTATTGAAGCACACGCACACATCCTGACCGGTACACGTCCGTACACTCGGTTATACATGTGTAGGTACACACGCAAACTTCGAAGTCAACAGACCGAAGTAAAAAATTGAAACATAACACATATGTCAACATAATACGTCATATTTGTGCACTGACGTTGGAAAATTTTAGCAGTTTATCAATGTTTGGAGATCAGTAACTTTGTAACAAAGCGAGGCAATGAAGGCACGATGATGTCCTAGATTTATTAATATCAGTAATTCTCTTGGCAATTTAAAAAGATTGAAAATATTTTCAACGACTTTCCAAATAGTTAATTATATCGAAAATGGTTTGTCGCAACATAAGTAACGACGCCATTTTGTATGCATAACTTATATAACATATAAAATCTAGATATATTTTTAAATCGTCATTGAAAAATCAGTCCACGAGTGGATTAAAGAATGACTAATTTCCGGATAAATATTCGCTATTAGTAATGGTACAGGCACTGAGGCACCGAGGTTGGCGCTGTTAATAATAAGATTTGTACGTATATATATGTATACGTGCGAGGCCGCGGGCCAGTGACCGCTGCCGAATCTCAAGGTCTGCGAACATCGCGGTAAACAAGTGGCGGAGTACATATTATACCTCGAATCGCCCCATATCTAATACATACGTATTAATAGCACACTTTTATCTACTAAAAACGTGTACATTACATGTGACCTGAATCGTGGAACGTCATCGATTTAAAAAACGAATTTCTTTTTATCTACTTTTTTTTAATTTGACTGTCACTGTGATATGATTTTTTTTTTAAATTGTACCAACGAGTGGCCAGTACTTCTTTCTATATGGTCCTAGTCGAAAATCAAACTTATTTTTTAAATTTTAGTATTGCACACTCTTTGTTTTGAATAATAGCTAAGAAAATTCTTACACTTAGAGGTTTTAAGGATAAGCATAGAGTTATTTTAAAAAGTAAATTAATTAAAGGAAAATATAGATCTTCAGTACGAAGATCTATATTTTGTAAATAAATATGTCAATAGAAATAAGCGTATTGTTTTAATAAAATTGCTTTCTAAAAACAGCGATCTCTTTAAAGACGCAATAAAATGGAAATGTATTACAACCTTGAATTTAAAAATAATAGACTTAGCCAGTCGAAAGTTCAATATCGCATGTAAATTTTGTAATTTCTTATGCCATTTTAATGTATGTATATGTGTGGATATATGTATGTACAACGCGATTCTGTCATTTATTAATGTACCTCGATTCCATTTCGATCCCAAATATATACAGAATCAACAAAACATTAAAGCATGTACATCTATTATTAAAAATAGGATAAATCGATAGAAACATAACACGCAGACAACATTGGAAAAATTTATTGCGTGTGTCGAAGATTCGATCCTGAGACTTTCTAAATAGATGCCACACGCTAAGCCGCTACATTACGAAAAGAAGTGTGAAGTGAAAAGTAAAATCTAAATGGAAATAATAAATATTAACTATTACATAAGTGATTACGTGATATTTGTTTATTATAAAAAACAAAAACTTTCTCCGCTACGAGACCTCTACGAAAGTGCTACGGTTTACGTATCATTTCTTATGTGGAGCGGTGTAACCATGTTGCATGCAAATGAACGACTTTTTTCTTGTAAAAAAAAAACATATCATGAGTGCACATTTCATTTCTGAGCGAACAGTAATTTATGTTTAAATTTAATTTTAAAAGTATATATTACATATAAAATGCAAAGCAAAGCAAAGAAATGAACTTATGAATATATATATGTACTTACTATTGAAATGTTTAAGAATACGATGCAGCCATTTTTGAACTTATAAATTTTTATATTAACTGTTTTATATTAAAATGAAATTTTTGTTCTAAAACCGTCTTACTATCCTTCTTACACTTTATATTTACAGAACAAAAAAAGGATTTTTTTTATTACATTTGTGCCATTTGTGAATAACCAAGCAACATCCTCGATTAGTGCTGCTTATAACTCATGTAATTGAAGAATGTGGTGACTTAGAGATGTGAATATTATCATCGTACCAAATGACCCAACTCTGACTATATCTTCGCATATTAAAAGCGTGATAATATAAAGAAAGTATGTATTATAGATAACGTTTTAAAAACTCAAATATGCGTTCACCGGTGCCTAAATTCAAGTACTTGGTGATATCAGCGTACGTCTTAACAAGTTCAACGACATGCTATCGTATAGCCTTGACTTTATCGTTGTCTACGAAAATATTACAAGTTTGAAACGTTATTATGAGAAAATATTTTTGTTTTATAGTCAATATTAATACGATTAAATATATTTCAATTTAATTTTACTTTGTTTACACAATCTGCTAGCTCTATGTAATAAGGTTTTATTCGAGTAAATTCGTTTAGGTTTTTTTTTAGTTACATTTAAGTTAATTTCTCGACATCAATCTCCCTAAATGATACATTTTTATGCCACACATCTTCTGTCACAATTAATAAAAACATATAATTTAAATTTTGCATCTATGTACGAAGATTTCTACATAGAGTTACTGTCAATGGTTTCACAGCAATCTTTGCCAGTAGTGGATTTACATTATAATTCGTGAAACTGAACCAAAATAAGTATTTACTATGCCGATATAAATATTGATAGTGTTCAGTCGCTATGGCGTTGATAATGGCCGGGTAACTCTATCCTGCAAGGAAGACTTGCTTGTATCTTTCAGAATAATTACGTCACCTGTGCTAACACGTGATCGTGTTTCGCGATCAAGTCGCGATTTTCAGTAGATTGCGTGACAAAGTGCCGCCTATGTCTTCTTCTTCTTGCGATGTCGATGCCCTCTATGAACTTTCCACTTGTTAAACTTGATTATAGACACACGATCGACTCGCCGCGATTGAGTCGACTCGGTGTATACTGTATACAACCCGACGACTTATGTAATATGGTCGAGACGAATTTCTAAATTATTTGTATAAAATATCGTATAAAATTTTAAGAGACCGATTATACAGTATTTTAACAAATTTTATTGATAGTATTGTTTATTAGATTTTTATATGCGTATAAAAACACTGTCTGTTTTGTTTGCATTGAGAGAATTTGTTATTTAATTTATAAAAAAAAATCATAATTAAAATTATATTACATATTTAAAACGTACATAAATAAAGAATTTTTCAACATTCTAATTAGTATTCTACTAATTTCAGAAGTGTTAGATTTATTTCTACAACATTCCAAAATGAAAAAAAAAACTATCAAAAATGTCTTACATTGACGTAATTTCACATTAGAATAGATTATGTAACGTTAATTTTTTCTGTAAGACGATGGATAAATGAATGTTTAGTTATTGACTTGTTGTCCTGTAACTCCTGCATACTATTTATAAATAGATATACCGGTTAGATATATATTATATATAGATGTGTATAGACAGTCATAGATAATGCGTTAGATACGCATGCGTGTCGCGTAATAAGAAAGGATTCGCACGGTACGCTGGCTTGTGCAAGCGAATGCAACGCGGGATGCATGCAGTGTGTGAAAGGGACAGACAGAGTTCAATGGTATTTGATATAGTGCAATAGAGTTCTTTAACCCCTTAGCCTACCTGCGGTTCTTGCGAATGAGGCAGTCCGGCCGTTGTCCCTGACTGCACTATTATCAACCGCGCATCTTTATAGGTCGACGCTAAGCGCTGTCACTGTACCGTCAGCACAAAATTGATTAAATACTTTTTTTTAAACTACTTAACTTTTTTTTTTTAAGTTGCCAGTATTATTCTCATATAATAAAATCTTTTTTTTAAATAATATACAATATTCATGTTACATAGAATGCATTGTAATAACAATGATCAAATTTGTATTTCTTACGTATGCAATTTATCAATTAACTCGTGGTTATGTCAAATTTTATCGTAAACCAGTAACAAAAAATCATCACCGTATTAATTGTTTAGAAATCTCTCATCAACAATCTATTCAATACTTGTATTGCTTATATTTACATAAAAAGTTTTTTTTTTTTCATATTTGCCAAATCATTGTAAATTCTGAATTACATATTTTTTTCTTACATTCTTAAAAAAGAGTATTTTTAAGAATGTATTTGTGGACTGTTATTAAATAGTGATGTAATCAGCAGAACATGCCAATCACGTCCGCCGAGAGCTAGTTGCATGTCAACTATAATCTAGGATTTTAAAAATTCGCAGCAGGTGTGTAGGAGGGGTTCGCGACGTGAGAAACGTCGCGGGAGAGGGGCGGAGGGGGGGTACTGGACTCGTTTCCGTTTGTTTCGCAATAACCCGGGTTCAATGACGCCTCCGTACATATAATTGTTGACGTGTCACGAGCGTGATCTCGTCCCCCTCTTCACTCTTGTATATCTCAGTCCTGAGTTTACAAGTCGATATATGTCGCTTATGATAAAGCGAACTGTCACACTGTAACCAAATACATAGTTCGATACGAATCATTACATAGTATAAAACAAAGTCGCTTTCCGCTGTCTGTCCCCTTAAATGCTTAGATCTTTGAAACTACGCAACGGATCAAAAGGATGGATTTTATCTATATTTCATGTATGATATAGTAAAGAAAAAGTTCCAAAATTTACTTTTTATTAATTTTGATGCGGAACGAAGTTCGAAGGGTAGACTAGTAAGGAATAAAGTGAACCTAGTTTTGTCTTCGATCACACCGAAACTGTGATATTGTATATTGATTTTTTACTTGTGTACTTGATTACTTGTATATTAATAGTTCTTGTTTTTTGTGTGATGTTAATGCATTGAATATTTTTTTATTTAAATGCTTCAATATAGTATATATCTATCTCATCGAATTCACAATTAAATCTTTGCCTAGACTGGTACAAATATTTTTTATTATGTACAAATAATATATAATAATATCTTGAACACAATACACACAGCGCCCTCTAGTTCCAAGCTAAGCAACTAAATGCTTGTGTTATGGATACTAGATAACGGATATAAATACATATATACTTTTCTTTTGTAAATACATACTTATAATACATAGAAAAATACATTCATTTCGATAATTATTGTGTGTAGAAAGTAAGAATATGTAAATGTGTAATATGTAAATGACGTATTCATATAGATAAGAGATTAACGCCGACTTACAATGTTCTAAAGATGGATCTCTTCAGCCTAGCCTATTTGTTTAATTTGGAGTATCCGTACAGAAAGTCCCGAAAGCATTTTTTTCAGAAAGCTTTGTGTATATTATGAATGACATGATTGAGTTACCTAGTATTTATGAATAGGCGCTAAGTTTATTAGAAATAAACCAAGTTTAAAATGTTTGAGGAAAGAGAAGAAATTAAAAAGATAAAACATTTAAAAATTAAAATAATAATAGAGGGGCTGGGTTGCCCACGAAACCACGTCGGTATTATACGTTATTAGTTATTACAATAAATATAAAGTTCATACTAATTAAACTGTAAACGTAGCGGACACAATAGGTCGAAATTTCGACCACAAACGACTAACGTCGAAATTTTAACACGCAAACATCAAATAGGTCAATAGACTCTCGTGAATTGAATATAAAAGGACACAACAAATTTATTATTCAAAAGCATAGAAATACACGGAAAAGCTTTTGTAAGGAAAAAAAATGGACCATATTAAATCAAAAATATTTATAAGTATGTCTCATTTAATAGGTACTTACTTAATACATATATGTATGTCTATGTCTATACACATAATGTCACTATTTATATGATTATGTTTGTAAATTTACATATAAAGTAACTTAAGGAACGTGCACACGAATATTTATCCTATACTGACCTACAACGCCGATAAAGACAATAGAGTAAATAAATACAATAAATAAAATTCATCTAAGTACAAACAACACAAACCAAACATCTATTAATTTTGTTTTGAATTGATATTGACCTACATAGAGGGACAACTATTTCTTTAAATAAGTATGCGTTATCATATCCTTAATATATAGGTGGCAAATAAAGTTTCCAGTGACAATTTAATTTTGTTCTTTTTTTAAATTTAAATTTGAATTTCGAACATTAATTGTGTAAGTAAAGACGGTTGCGAGTCGTGAAAGCTGTAAGTGGGGTGATATGCGAAGGCGCCGCAGCGCAGCTGGCGTTGACCTCGCACTGCGATCGACGACCCAGCCTGTTCGAGTCTATGCTAACTACACACAATAAATCCTATTTACACTCCAAATACCTACTGGCACGCCACACGGCTTTATAATATTGTTTTTTTTTTCCACCTTATAAAAAAAAAACAGTTCAGGGGTATTGTGTCGTTTAAATAAAAATAGGTGGTCAATCATCAACTGTCACCTATTTCCAATAGCTTGTTACTAGGAAGGTACTTATAGTCATACAAAAATATTAGTAAGTATTAATGTCTATTACTAGTTCCAAAAATGTTCATTCGGAACAAAATAGATTTTCGGTTTTTTTACGTTTGCAAATTATTTGTTTGTTTAAAAGAAGGATTATTTTGAAACACGCAATGATTTTGTTTTCACGAGAATAACTTGAAATTAACGATCCAAAAATTGGGTATTCCGTATTATTTACGAAAGTCCCAATTCCCTGAATCCATACGTTGACAGCGTGCCTCAAAGTTTTGTATAAATTTGAACATTTTAATACATATATCGTAACTTCCTGTGAACAGTTTAAAATTATGTAGGTATGTGTTCACATGCTCGTTGTAGAGAAATTAAAAAAAAACTTCATTATATATTAGTTGTTGTTAAGTTGTTATGTGCTAGTATAGTTGTGTGTTTCGTAACTGGCAGCCGTGGTCGATGACTCCGAACGTTCTAGTGCTCACATCTCTCCGCCGAGTTACGTAACCGCGAGAAAGTTGACATCCGCCCGGTGAGGAGCGGAGCGAGAGACGGGGGAGTACCAGCTCAGTGCGCCTAACTTACGTTCCACCCAACATTTTCAGACAAGTCAACGCACTACGATGCACCCCAATTAGCACCAACATTATTACCACGTATAATGGACTGGCTAAGCACATACACAACGTAAATTACGTCACAAACTTTTCTATATGATCACTGTAAATTTTTAGTACGATTTTTTTTAAAATCCATATTATTCTACCACTTTCCTTGCTCTATTTTCAAATTAACTAAAATATAACAAATGTATATCTAGTAATTAATTTATTTCTATTATACATTAGATCAATTATTTATAAACCCAATATTTATTTATTTATAAATACTACAAGATGGACAATGAGTAGACAGTAGAAGCGACAGATATGGATGCTCTATTGAAAATTAATGTTCTAACTTTTATACTTGGTATTTTCTTTTATTTCCACTGGAGTATACAGGGTGTGAAGGTGGTACTTAATGTAGTGTAAATGATAAAAACTCATATATAATAAATAGGGCGAAAGTAGGTGACTTTAAAATGGATCAGAAAGTCTTACCTACTCAATACCCAAGAGATTTTTTAGTCCAGCCGATTTTTTATTCGACCGAGTGATGACAAAATTTGTTTAGTCATGTTGCTGATATTTTCACCTCAACTTGTTTATGAGCGAATTTGTGCAATTTTATACCTAAATTATTATATAATATGAAAAGTATTCTCAATTTACCCGCAATATTAATAGTTTCAACCATCATAAAATGTCATTGTCACAACGTTATCGTAATCGAGGACATTTTTATATAATTCTGGGTCATTGTACCGAGACGATGTGTTGTTCGGCTTATCGGCACAACGCTATCGAGCCAGCAATGTATGTCACTGATAAGGTTATGTGGCCTAACCCTTTGTTTCTAAGTTAATGTTTCCACTTGTAAATGTAATGTTGGAAAGAGGTCAAAATATTCCAAATTTAAAATCGGTAACTTTATTTTAGTTTTCGGTCGCCCATTCTAAACGGGCTAAACTATTAAATCCTAGGCTGTTTGGTAATTTTCATTAGGTACCAATTATAGAAATGTTTATCCAGGATATTTTTTTCGAGGTAGTGTTTATGTACGTTAATGATAACAGAAAAAAAATAGGTTATCCGAATAGGGAAAGTTATCATATCATTTTTTTTATAACTATATGTTACCCTCGACTCCACGTTACTAGTAAAACACCTAATTCATGCATAAGAGTCGTGTCAAAATCCGTCCTGAACTTGGCCGGGAACAGACAACAAATTTAAAACTTTTTATTTAACTAAAGTTGTCATTTCTACATTCAAAACGAACAGTTAAATACGAGTTAGAAATGAGATAAAAATATTGGTCGTTGAACTATTTCGCTGCGAACATTTAGAATGTAAGCGACGGCGTTACGGGAATTATTACTACATGCAGACAAGACACATGTTATAAAAGTTCCGTGTCAATGGACTTCTTAGTAAACTGTCATGACTCAGTTCTCTTGACGAACCATCACCGAATAGCGGAATCTGTTAAGACAATACCTGTATCGCATTCGGAGTCGCAGTGTCCAACTCACTACAAGAAAAAAAATATATAACGCGTTAAATGTTTGCATGTATGGAAATCATGTTTGAAATTTGGATATAAACCACGATATCACTTTGATACTGGTTAGATAAAAAGAAAACAATAAATCTTATCTAATGTGAAAAGAAATGTAATCAGTAGTAATTATGATACTGAGTAAATCAATTACACAATTATCATAACATGTTAGCAGTGCGTTTTCTTATTAGTAATGAAACTTGATTTTATGAGACGACCAATAATAAATGATGAGCTAAATTCGTAAAAAAACCTTGGTTCTAGTGCACCAATATTAAAAATAAAATGGAAAAATTAATTAAATAAAATTTTGTATTTGTATTAATAAACTTTGTAATAATATTCTCTGCTTCACACAAAAAAGTTATGTATCTTAATTAATATTCTCCCTCAGCCGGTTAGAAATAAACAACATTATAATTATATGTTTTGCCTATGTAACAAAATCATTCAATCAATATGTTTCAGACTATCAATAATTAAGTATTACAGAAAATAGGCAAGTAAATATTTAATAAAATAATTAATTAAGGTTAAATAAAGTTAATTAATGCTGGTCTCATAAAAGGTCTCGGTGGCGCAGTGGGCGAGCGCACGGCCTCTGATCCAGAGGTCCGGGGTTCGATTCCAGATACTGGCTCACACCAATGACTTTTCGAAATTGTTTTCGGAAGTTATGTGTGACAAATACCGATGACTGACAAACTTTGTGCCCGGTATGGCAATGGGTTCGCCACCTATTCCATTTGGGACGTAAACATAACGGCGAGACGAGGCTTAACAGCCGCTGCCTACACCTTCGGGTAACAAAAGGCGTGAAGTTATGTTATGTTATGTCTCATAAATTGATAACTTAAAAAAAAATGTATTTCCTTTTTCTAATAACAAACAAATAAGTCGTGATAACAATTTAAATTTCGAATACTATTAAGCTGCCATCTATATAGATATAGATAACACACAGTACATGGTTGAAGTCGCCGTGAAAGGTGACTGACCTACTCGTGGCAGATATTTGTACAATTGTGTTTGTAGATTCGCTTCAAGGACGCTGCTTACGTCATCACTCGCAGGGGTAATCGACTCGATCGGTATGATTATAAAATCGATTCACACGAAAGTTATCTTTATTTCTTAAGAAAAGAGATGTAAATAACTATGATTGGAATTAATTATTAACATCGAGATCTAGCAAAATAGCAGACAGGTCAATAGTACTGACCAAAACTAATAAATTATAAATCATGATACTTCATCATCTAAAATTTGTGGTAAGAAATATTACTGTTTGTACTTACTATCTGCATGGTAGTTAAAGTGAATAGACAAAGTATGAGAGCTTGGCTACTGAGTGATATGGCTGGCGTTCCGTAGCACCAACTATCCGGTCATTAACCCTCTACACCCGGCGACACAGACTCGCACCCCCTACCCTAAACTCACAACCCTCAATAACCAACATTTATTTTCATAACTGCCATAAACACCAATGCGTTCTAATTTTAGTACTTGTTCAAAAACACTCACAACTAAATATATATATATATATATATATATATATATATATATATATATATATATATATATACATTGTTTTGTTTTTCTATTTCATTTTCCCGTAAATAATTTATTAATTAAGTATATCAGTCACATGTAAAATTTCTAATCATTTCACAAATACGTAAGAAATTCAATTTTATTGGTTTGTATCGTAATCCCTTATCCGGGGGTTCAAAATAGATGTAATTTACCATGAAGCTAGTTTTACTACTAGGAATGGATATAAGATTTTTAACAAAAAATTAAATAATAAGTACAACCTCTTTTGATGTAACTTTGCTCCTATATGTATAGACTAGATTTGAATGAATTAAGAAAACTAGACAAGATGAAAGTATGAATACTGACAGAGATAAAATGAGTTCATTATAATATAATAGTGACTTCATTTCTGTTTAATACTAGTATAAAATTATCTTATATGAAAGAGCATTGCTAATTAAATTGGTATCCTTTATTTCTGCATAAATACGGTCTTCACTGTTTGTTAGCACGAGGTCACTTTGACGATAGTTTATTGTCCTCATAACTCAATGCAAATATTAAATAACGCAGTCATTGTTCTTCATTGAAATTCACATATAAAATATTGACGTATTATTGTAATAAAACACCCGACTGGTGACTATATGTGTGAGTCGATTGCTGTTCATAAATTCAGGACATGACACCCGATCCTAATCGCGAGCCAGCTCAGGATTATTCTAGACTAGACTCGTACAGTTATACACCTAACGGCACATGGGTTTCCGCGTTCACACAATCCCCTCTGTTCACTGTTGTATATTTTCTATTAATGTTTTTGGACTGACTGCCAAAAGATACGGTGCCATGTCACTAAAACGAAACGAAAGAAAAAAAACAAAACACGAAATAAATTGTCTATGAAGAGGATTTATCGTCTTAAATGTTTTTAAATATGGAATCGCAAAGTCGTGTTTGTTTTGGTGAAACAAAATACTGGCAATAAAATGCAAAAGTAAAGTAGTAAAACTTGTTGAACTTCTAATTAACTATCCAATATATATAGTTATTATTTAAACAAAGCACTACAAAAATGATGGAATTGGAACTAAAATCAACTTAATTAAAACTTGAACTTTGTATCGAGCCTTTTTATCTAGCCTTAAGTCATCTAGTTAACTAGAAATTTAAAAATGCTTCTGTCCATTACGTGATGTTGTTACACTTATTTTTCTACATGTAGTAATGTGAGCATGGTTCTGGTTTTCGCGCCAAGATTATCCAATGTAGGGGAGTCGTGCACGCATCAGCCGGCCAACGACCGCGAGAACTTGTAACTACATATAGTGAACCCAGAACTGTACAGACGTAACTACACCTTCAATCGATACCATATTATTTGCCGGCAGCTTGCACATTATATGAATTAAAAGTTACATGCACAAAGCATACCTACTTTGTAAAGGCCATTCCAGCATATACCTAATCAATCATGACAATCTTGACAACAATTTCAACAATTTCATATGACAAAAATAAAAATTGATGACCGAGTGACTGCAAGTGACAAGAGATTTGTTTATATATAAAACTACTTTCCGATACATAATTATCTGAACAACAATCTTAGTAGTACATTGAACGTGTTAAGTATGTATCTACAGAAGCGTTGGTCTTAAATTCCTGACGGTTACATAACATTGACATCGGATGATGCGTACTGTTCAAGTTTATTGATGTCAAACTGTTGGTGTGCAGTGAACGCCCTTTACCGGAAGACGTCATCACATTAAATTCATAATCGGAGAAAGGTATGAGAGAATTTCACCGAGTTACGACATCATCGGCCACGAGTCTATGAATATAAGTATTAGCGAATAGCTTGTAAAACTTATACAATGGAAATGGAAAATCGCGAAGTGCATTGAGGGGGAGGGTGGAGGCGACAGGGGACTGCGGGGTGGGTCCGGGCATTCGCGTGCACTGGCCTATATGCAGTGCGACGACACCGGCGCCCGGGAGCGATGCACTCAAAGTACATACTCATAGTAGGTACATGCCACGTACTACACACACCACACACACGCCAATTTTTTTTTGTGTGTGTGCAGTTACTAGAGTTTATGTGGCGCCGACGTGTCTCTCTTTACAAAAAAAAATGTTTACATGAAAAGCAGACATTCAGAGTAGCGCCTCGAGTGGAAGATTGAAATCCTGCAGCGTTACGCATAAAGTGTAGCCAATGTTTTTTTCTTAAAAACACTGCAGCTATCTTTATAAAACTATGAAAAGGAGGTCAGTAGAAATGGATAGATGTTTATGGTATTTGTAATTGTCTATGGTTATAATATTTTCATCAGGGGGTCATGTCAAGAGCGTGCACGTCGCGATCCCTGCCGTCCCAGTGGGACGCAATCTTGACCAAAGCAAACTCAGCTGGACGGGCTGCTAGGGCGTGCCCCGTAAGCGACGGGCACCGATTAGCCCCCGTCGGTGCGGCTGCATGCGCATGCGGCGAAGGGGGCCGCCACCCTTCACGCAGCGCCAATCCTGGCGGGACGAGGAGAGGGGAGTGCCGTATAGGCACGTGGAATGTTAGAGGTAGCATGGCAAGAAAGATGAATGAGATGATGGATGTATTAAATGAGAGATGCCTGGATGCCTTATGTTTGACGGAGACAAAGCGGAGGGGGAGGGAGACCGAGGACCTCCCCGGTGGCATGGTAGCCCTATGGTCCGGAGTGGACCCGGACGTCCGTGCCAGTGGGGGTGTTGGAGTCGTTCTCTCCTCCCGCTTTGCTTCCGGAGTGAAAGATTATGAGTTGGTAAGCCCAAGACATCTTTGGGTTCGAATAAAACTGGGGATCACGCGAGTTTTCATGGTCGCAGCTTATGCTCCCGTTAGCTCCGCGGATCCCCGCGAACTCGAGGAGTTTTGGGAAACTGTTAAGGATATTCTGGATCTAGCTGAGGGAAATGAAAGGATAATTCTGTGTGGTGATCTTAATGGGTGGGTCGGAACCAAGCGAGACGGCCTGGAGGCTGTCCTTGGTCCGAATGGTGACAAGAGAGTGAATGATGCTGGTAAGCCGATATTGGACGTATGCCTGGAACGGAACCTCCTTGTGTCTAACACATTATTCCGTCATAAAGATATTCACACGTATACGTGGAGACGGAATGAGCAAAAGAGTATGATAGATTTGATTTTGATAGATAGTCGTCTCCGAAATACTCTAAGGGATACAAGAGCCTACAGAGGCCCCACTCTTGATACGGACCACTACCTGGTGGTAAGCCGATTCGTGGGTCTTTTCAAGAAGTGGAGACACTGGCGAGTGCGTACCCATTTCGGAGAGCTTGAAAGGACAAAATGTGAGAAATTAGAAGATGAAAGTGTACGGAGTATGTATGTAGGCCTAGTCAGTAAAAGACTCAATGAGACGAGTCTTTCTGACCTAGGTGTTGAAGAATGCTGGGAAAGAATGAAAGAAAGTATAGTGAATAGTGCAAAAGAAGTATGTGGTAGTGCAAAGAGGCATAAGATTCTGAGAGGTGACGCCTGGTGGGACGCGGATGTGAAATCCAGCGTCGAAAGAAAGAAAAAAGCATGGTTGGATTATGTCTCAAGTGTGAACCAGAATGATAGTATGACAGAGAAAAAGTATGAGAGCTACCGCCGCTGCAGGAATGTTACCAAAGCCTTAGTGAAAGAGAAGCGTGAAAGACTTGTTGCGAATGAGGAAGTGAGGTTGACGGAGAACTTCGAGGCGAATAACAAACTCTTTTGGAGGGAAGTTAGAAAGTCTCGGGGTTCTTCGTCAACATCCAGAATGGACAAAATTATGTCTAAGTTTGGTGACATTCTTGCAAACCCAAGCGATGTATTGGGCAGGTGGAGTGAGTATTTTGGGGAAATGTACGAGTATGTTCCGGATGTGGGCGCCGCGAGTGAGCCTACGGCTGACACCGCTGCGCCAACATCTGATGAGGACATTACTATGGAAGAGATTGAATGGTCGATACGAAGTATGAAAAATGGTAAGGCAGCTGGAATTAATATGATGTCTGCTGAAATGATCAAACACGGTGGAACCTGTGTCCGGGACGCTTTCCTGACCTTGAGCAATCTGTGCTGGAGGTCGGGTAAGGTTCCCATGGACTGGAGGCGCGCTGTCATCGTGCCCTTGTATAAAGGTAAGGGATCACGTATGCAGTGCGCCAGTTACAGGGCCATCAGTTTGATCAGTTTAGCAGCAAAAGTGTATGGGAAAATTATTGAAAGGAGAATGAGGGTGATATCTGATGGAGTGTTGTGGGAGGCTCAGGGTGGTTTCAGAAGCGGACGAGGGTGCATGGATCAGATTTTTTCTCTCCGCAACATCGTGGAGAAACAACTGGCTGTTAACCGGAAGGTTTTCTGCGGTTTTGTGGATCTGGAAAAAGCGTTTGACAGAGTGTTACGAAAGGATCTGTGGGATATACTGCCGGGCTATGGGGTGAGCGGAGCACTGCTGCGCGCTGTGCAGTCCACTTATGAGGGCTGCACAGCGTGTGTGCGTGTTGACGGCGGCTTGTCCCCCTGGTTTGACGTCAATATCGGCGTCAGACAGGGTTGCGTGCTGTCCGCTCGACTGTTCATCCTGTACCTGGACAGTTGTCTCCAGAGAATGAGATCGATGGATGTAGGGATGCGAATGGGTGAACTAGTCGTGAGCTGCCTGCTTTACGCAGATGACGCCGTGCTTCTAGCCGAATCGCCGTCAGACCTGCAAACACTAGTCACTACTATGAAAGATGATTGCATGATCAAAGGCTTGCAGTTGAATGCGACGAAAACGAAAGTTATGGTGTTTGAAAGGGAGGATTCCAGAACAGATGCAAGGATAATGGTTGATGATGTAGTGCTGGAACAGGTGAATGAAATTGTATATCTTGGATGCGCTTTTAGCAGAGATGGAAGGTACACCGCGGATGTAGAAAGACGAGTGGCGATAGGAAATAGCGTAAACGGAGTGTTGGGCAGATTCCTGGGCGCAAAAAATATTAGCAGAAAGGCCCAGTTAGCAATCCACAATGCAGTCCTGATCCCAACACTAACTTATGGAAGCGAGAGCTGGGTATGGCAGAGTGTGCATGAAAGTAGAATAAACGCGGTAGAAATGAGGGCTCTACGCAAAATCTGCGGAGTGACTCTCGCTGACCGCGTAGAAAACAAGGTTGTAAGGAAGGAAGTTGGTTTGAAAGAGAGTGTCGGTGTAAAAGTAAGAAAGGGCATGCTCCGATGGTTCGGACATGTAGAAAGAATGGTTGACGCAAGACTGACTAAGCAGATATACAATGCAAAAGCGGACGGATGTAGGAGTCGAGGACGGCCAAGACACACATTCCAAGACCAAATAGAACGTGTTCTGGAGGAAGGTGATGTTAAGAGCCTCAAAAACCGACGCGCGTGCATGAAAAGAGTTATGAAAGTCAACGAAGCGAGTGAGGCGTGTAAGAATCGTGCCCTATGGCGCTCTGTTCTCTCTGCCTACCCCGCAAGGGATTTGGCGTGAAGTTATGTATGTATGTATGTATGTATAATATTTTCGCGAAGAATCATTTTTGTGTTAGAGTTGGCAATGATAATGAGCTAAGAAATAAGATTGGAAAGAAATACATGTAATTGTTTTGCAGTAGTAATAATTAATTATATTATTAATAAAATCTTCTGCTGTTTATTACCAATTGTGAATATAGTTTTATTAATATATATAATTATAAATGTATAATTGAATATTATAGGGGGACAAAGTATAAAGTTTATTTATAGGGCCACAGTTAACCATACACCGGATATCTTGCCATGCATGAAACGTATGGCTGAATCAAGTGACATTGCACTATGCGTATGCGCATGCAAGTGAGCGCATTTAACAGGCAACCGTAAAAGTGGAACGGATATCGGCGCATTACAATGGGGTATGCATAAGTGCAATGTGCGAGTCACCATGAGCCGCGGGTGACGCCGAGTGTTCCGCTCCGTATGTCACTTACACGCTGCCATCAATAACTGCAGTATGGTAACGACAACGACCACTCGACTGTTACATTTTACAACATGATCTACTGACCATACAGAGCAACATGTGTTCATAATTCAGTTGACATAGCCTTCGTTACGAGAAATGTTTTAGATAAAACTTTTTTTAAAAATTTGTATTCGAATATTTTTGAATTTCGAAGTTTCGAATCTGAACAGAGTTGTCAGAGACAATTTTACAAAAGAAATTGGTCTATTTCAGGCCAGTATTTATATATAGGGTCTTCAAATATTAGATTAAATTGATAAAATATATTCCTTTATCATCAAGCCTAAAAGCATTTGATCAATAATATTGTCAATACAATACTAAACGAAGAGTTCAAAATGGAGACTGTTTATTTATCAAAGTGAAAACTTTAATGAATGCATTTGAGTGTCTGACCAGACTGTGTATTTAGGTATTTTTAAATGTATTACCTATTTTCTATGCATACATTCCAGTCTGTGCAGTTAATTTAAAGTTGTTTTTTTGATACCATTAACATTAATTATTCGTATTCTATTGAAAGTATTATTAACACACAATACTTGTATTGTGTTAGTACGATTGTAGTCATAAAAAATAAAAAACCCCACCTTAAACTTTCTCGAAATTTAAATGGGACCTGTTTCACATTAACCTTAAAATAAAACTTTAACATCCGGATGTAGGGCGTCCTCTTTACCGTCAATAAGTTATTAACGAACGTTATTTGACGAAACAATAAATGATTGCGAACCGAAGGAAAAAATCGAAGAAAAAAGTTTCAATCCAAAATACTAACTCAAAGCAAATCTTCCATGTAGTAGTAAAATGAAAATTATTACGAAATAAAAACTCCACTTTTAATAAAAGAGAACATCATGGTATCCCAGGGTCAAAGAAGCCGTAAAGCATTCAAAATAGATAAGTGAAGCATAAAACAATATAATCCCTCAGAATATTTAAAAATAAATTGTAGGTATACGTTTGAACAAAAGATTAAACAAAAGGTTATTTTAATGTAAGGTACTTAGTAGTTCATCCCCTGTACCTTGCCGGGGCATAAAAGGAAAAAAAAGGTTTTAACAAATTATAATAATTATTTTATTGTAACACTAACTTAAGTATATTAATTATACTTAGCGGTATGCAGGTACTATCTCTCATACAAAATAAAGTATGTTACATAATAATAGAAAATAATAATGATTATATAAGTCATTTTTTTTAAATAATTCATTAATTCTACAACAAATGTGAGTAAATGAGGAAATCCGGTTAAATTTTATTTTGTGCAGATTATTTATATATGCCCGTCGCCGCACTTAGAAAAGAGCAAAGTTCAACGACCGCCAGCTAATATTTCAAGTGCAAAAGGTCACGAAAATAATATTATTATTCTCTTAGAAGTATTGTTGTAGGTGCTTACCCTCTGTATGCTGATGTCTTGGCGTATTATCACTGTTCGGATCCATCATATTTAGCCATGGAACCAAGATAATTAACTTTTCTAGAATATGCCAAGTTGTTAGGTTAGAGCCGGCGCGAGTCTGACAAAGCTTTGGCGCGAAAGTAAGCTGACGAAGGCGGCAAGAACGCGTGGGCGAGCAGGACGCATGCGCACCCGTGACGTCAACGAACAACCCCCTACTCACAGAAACTCAACAACACCCATAGAAACGCTCATTTGAAACTTATAATTTCGTAATGAGTGTTTGAATAAATTTCTCAGATGCAAACTTATCTTACATAATAGACATGTAAAAAAATATATTTATTATTTTTCAAATTCGAACATCTATCAAATTTAACCATTTTTTTTTTCTTAATTGTCACTGAAACATGGCAACACGAATTTGTGTCATGACAACTTATCATATAATAACTTTATGATCTGTCTGTTTTTATAATAATTATCCAAATATAAGCTAATTTTGAAACAAAATACACACAAAAATATTTGGACAAAATGACCGACCGATTTATTTTATTCAACATATACCGGTTTTAGGAGGAAGTGGAGATAACGTAAGGGGTCGGGTGAGTTCATGGCCAATCTACCCGCCATGGGGCGCCACCCAGCTACCCCAACTGCTCGTCGCTACCGCTCACACAACAAACGTCAACTAACCTATTTTTAGTAAACGCTTAACTAATCTCTAAATTGCGTCATTATTTTTGTATCTTTATTTTGTATAACGGATATTTAACAGCTCAGCAGTTTATGGCCAGGTCAATGCAGAACTCAATAAAGTAAACTTTAATTCATGGTTTACACATTTGTTCAGTGAAAATATTTATATGATATTCAAATAAGACATTTCAAAAAAACATTAGTAATATTTTCATTTGTTTTTTGCTTCACGCCGAATCACGCCATTAGTAATTGGAGGTACCTATCGACAGGGCTAATTATAAGGAATATTGTGTTCTTCTGAAATAGGCACAGAATTTCACATCGGGAACAATTTTACCAGTCATTAATATCTATCACACACAACTGTCTAAAAAGTATGTATCCGGATTCAAACTTGGGGTAATGTATATACACTTACCTTTATCATGATAAGAAAACATGCGCTACTTTACAATGAACTTTGATGTATTTCATGAAAGAAATTACAATACTTCATGCATTATTCTCTGACACATTCAAGTCTTTTATATTTTGGTAATTTAATGATAGATGTATTATTAATTATATTTCTGAATGCATACATTGTCATAAATTGAGTAGTAAGTCCTGTAGAGTTAAATAAATGAATAGTTTTATAATACATTGTTGTTCATGTATTCATAAACATTAGATATTAATTATCTCATTCAAGCGCTAAAATTAGACAACTAATTTTACATTAATTGAGGTTATAAGAAATGTCGTAATGTTTTCATAGCGCCAGACGTTAGCGACATCTATTGAAATGCCGTCAACTAATCTACTCGACGCTAGGTGGCGCGCTACACAGTTAGCATTTCTTGTTATGCTGTATCACACGTCTTATACCCTGAAGATTAATTTGAAACATTAATAAAAATCTTTTAAACATTATAGAAATTATATCTAATTAATTTTAACACTTATAATTGAATTTCGCGTCTTTAAAAAAATATATTTATTGTGCCTAATGTCAGTATAAAGAATAAGTTTAATATTTGTTTGTTTTTTTCTGGCAACTCTAGACATAGCCCAAAAAATACAATATGCGTAGGTACGTAGCTATGTGTTAATAATTAAGTGTTACAACAAAGCGAAGACTGGTCATTGGCATTGGACCGGCATTGCATTCAACGGTTCTTTATTTAATAATAAATTATTCTCGGACGATCCGACATTTATAAAATAATTTTTAAGGTGACCGAATGAATTAATATTTATTTAAGTATAATAATAATTTCTTGCATCTATTTGCCTAGATACCATTTGTTTGCCAGAAATTTGCAATGCATACTTATGTACAGCATGGTGTTTATACAATATGTCCAATTGTTTAAAAAATATAGTTATTTATTACAAACAATCTATATATCTTTTGAGAAATACTTGACCTGGATATCTAGCAAAAAAATACCTTCATTGGTACGGGTAAACAAAAGAACATTACATTCTGATACAATAGGAGGCATTCAGCCCGGTAAATACGGGGTAGGCAGGTCTGAGGTCGTCGACCTCGCTCCCTAACCTACTCCGAGAGTATTTAGAGCACGTAGGCAGCGGCTCCCGTTCACCGTCGATACAGCCTGCCACCAAACTAGGTCACCAAAATCACCACTGACTCATAACTTGACCCACTACGCTCAATCATCAACGTCAAGTTTTCGTCATAACTGAACCCATCTTTTTTTTTTTTTATTAAATTATTACACATTCACAGTATTTTTGGATAAGTTCGTACATGTTACACGAACTTCAAAATAAGGTAATTTTGTTGGATTATCATAGTAAGAGCAAAAATTTTAAATAAAATGAAAATACTTATTATTGGGCTTCATTAAAGTTTCAGTTATTTTACAAAGTTATTTAAGCAATAATAAATAAGGTTAATCATTCCATTTGAGCTGATAAATAGTATTAAATTTATACGCCAACCACTTTTATTGTCTAAGGTGTTGTGTTATATCTTATTTAGAATGCGATTGTATAAGAAGAAAAAAAAAGAATACGAATGCAATAATTTATTGTAAATTTAAATCAATAAACCTGATAGCTGTTTTTGTTTATCTTTGGCATTTTAAATTTGAATATCGGCGGCAAAAAGAGATAGTTTTTCTTATACCAGAAACACATTAAAGAAGAGGTAATTGTTGCCTTATCAATTGTTATTGGTGACGAATAATAAAATTATCGGCAAAGTAAGTCACGACCTAGTATTTTGTGTATTAAAAAATAAAGATCAGTTAGTCGAAACAGGCCGAGAAAAAAAAACGAGGTAATGGACCCAACGTTCGCTACTTTTCACAATGTTTGGGTTCAACTGGTGAACAGTCAGTGGGTTACTGGAGAAGTGTTATTACGAGATTGGAAATATAACGGTTTTATATTAATTCTGATCTAAATGAAATCGTCTAGTCGACAAACGGTAGTAATTTGGAGTATATATTTTGTACCTTCAAGCCTTTTTACCAGAAAATGTAAGCGGCAGTTCTTATGCCTCTATTATCACGTTATATAGAACTCAAAAGTTAAAGATAATACTCAAAAATAAGTTGAGAAAATAATTACGAAAAGCCATTGGTGTTGTGAGCCAGAATTTGAAACTAAGACTTCTTGACTCAGACCTCTAAGCCACCGACATATTATTATTGTGTATATTTTATCAATTCTTATTGATGTTATACATAACATATCAACAATCAGAGAAAAATAGATGTCCAAGTTATCGCGACAGAAAACCTAAATAGGTTAGTAAATAGGTTAGTTAAACAGTGTTCTTTATCAAACTAAAAACTCAAAACAGCAATGTTAAATAAAACAATTAAAAAGAAAACAAGTAACCAACGACTTGTGACAATTTTACTACTTAATATAAACTGACATTTAAAAACGCGAGAACTTTAATAAATAGCTTTGAAAGTTCTCTGTTTTTGTTTTGTTAATTTTAAATACTATAGATCCAATTAACCATGACATAACAAAGATGCAAGAATGAAACACGAAGTCAAACACGAGACGAGCTCGTTACTACGACATCTTTGAAACTGTGTCGAATGTAATAATTCATTTCATCACAATAATATGTATGTTATGTTTCATAGCTTGTTCCACTCACTTGCCATCAATAATAAAAAAGTAGGTACGTTAAGAACCACAGTAGCCCAACGCGTTGGGACATCGGACTCGCAATCTCACGATTGCAGTTTGAATCAAGGTTGATTTAACGGTCTAAAAGCGGCGGTGACCGTGTTACCTTACGTCAATAACTATCTCTACGTTTATATCCTTGTATCTTATCAATTATGTGTACTACTGACTGGAATGACGAATGATTTTATCATTACATAAAAAAAAACAAAACTATTTTTTTTTTATTAATAATAATATCGCAAAATTGAAAGTATATGCAATTTATTAAAGAATATTATTCTGTTGAAACTATAGGTATTTTCCGCTGAGTGTATGTATGGTTAAGCACCGAGGTCCGTCAGCGAGATATGACGCGAGCGCAAATCGAATTGGGGTCAGGGCGTCTCGGGCGTCGACCCGCAGCCTCTCGCAGCTTGCCTCGACACCACCACCCTCACCAGAACCCACCACCACTCCCCGCTCACCCCGCACCGTACACTCCGCACACCCTCATATGACTTAACTTATTTTTTCCATAAAACTTTCGCTGAAGTCAATGACCGTTTTATTGTTGTCACAAGTAATAGAAATACTCGTAAAAATATGATCGCGTATTGTTATTAAAATATATAATTAAAATGCCTAAATACATATATATTTGAGTAGTACCTTTTGTCTATAACAACAACAAAATTTCATTCAATACTTAAGTGGTAAGCAGAAAGATTAGTGCACCATAACTCTCCAGGAAAAAATACTTTTAATTTTTCTCATATTTTAAATGTGATTTAGGTTTATGTGAGTTAAAATACGATTTTAGAGCTGTGGATATTAAATCCTTTAATTTGTATGTTTGAATTGTGATGACGTGAATGGCAATCAAATATGAAGTCAGTAAGTGTTACGTATACGTTCAGCGAGCGTTATGCGCTCTTGTATAATGACTTTCTTTAAGGCATCCGTCAGACTCGTGCCTCAAGTTAAATGAATTCATTATCTTTCATACAAAACGTATATTAATGTCATAATTGTTTTGGAATTGTAATTTCTGGAACTACTGAACCGATTATGATTTTTTTTGCCAATTGAAACGGTATTTTCGAACGCAAAATTTGGGTTATTCATAAAAATATATGTATTGCGTTATTCATTTTTATATGATTTCAAAAGATTTTCGTTTTGTTTTTCGTGAATAATAATTTATTTATTTACAATTCAACATCCTACTGCGATAATTACTAGTAATGATTAATCGTATGTTGTCATTATTGAATCGGTTAAGTGTAATCGAATCGAGAAATCGATTCAATTAAAATTAATATATTATACATTTTCTAATTAAATAAAATTAAGGTTACCTACATAGTCAGTGTGACGTTACAGGTACGGATTTAGTGTGATTTAAAACAGTTATTTGTGTGCGGGGCGACGAGCGTGACCCAATTGGACGCGGGGTAAACGAACTGGGGGCCTTGATCGCAATAGTTGGTCCGCGCGCGCCCCCTCGCCGCGCCGCACCCCTCCCGCGCACGTCCGCCGCGTGCACCGTGCCTACGTCACAGTTGCAAGTCTCACGCAACGATGTTACGATATTGTTTTAAAATTCATGCCTCATAAAAATATTTATATATCAAATTTGTACGGTCACACACTATATTTGTAATTATTTGATTACAAACAGTGTAGATTCCGGTTATATTTAGCAGAGATTAATTATTACAAATGTTGAGTCTGAATGATTCAGTTTTTTGTAGAGTTATCTAGATTGCAGGCGTCGTGGTGCATTGGTGAAACAAGCGACTACACTGAGTTAAGATCGGCCGGTTCGATCCCTACCCAAGTACAAATATTTATGATATTTGTATTTTTTCCTATTTCCATTATCTTGTTTCCATAACAGAATCTTTGGTTCACTTAACTTGGAAAACTTAGAGGGTGTTGGATGTATCGTGATCAAAACATCATTATTATTTACCTATAATTGCATATAACTTATTAGATTCCGATGTAAAATGACAACTAGTTAAGTTACAATTTAGTTGTAGAAATACCTATTCATACAAAATATTCTAGTAACTTAAATTGCATTCGCCTATTCAGTCTAGAATTGCAGTTAGAGTGAGGGAGACAATTCAAACTAATGCTCGCGCACGCGGAATAGAGTGTGTCTTACAAAACACTACTCGTCACTGTTCGTTGGTACGGTGATGTCGTGAGTGAGAGTGGGACAACAATATTTCAAGGTTTAATGTAGATTATTATTAGAGTATCGGCGCTAGGTTATTCTGAGACGGCCTAGATAGCGCACGGGGCCGTTGACCGCGGGCCCTCCGACTGTGCGCGTGGCCTCCAAAATAAAATGGCATTCAGCGATGGGCTCCACTTGCGAAATTTGACTCGACCATGATGTTGAGCGTACACACTCACCCACCACCATTCGTAGGTGCAATTAGTACATTTTACTTTAACTGATTAAGAGGTCTTCTACGATAACGTAACGTAACGTTACCCAATTCAATGTTATTCAGGAGTTAATTTAATTTAATTAAATGTAAATAGGCTTGAAAATTCCACCGCAAATTAAATTGTAAAAACGTGATTGCTTGAAATAGCAGAATTGTTCTTAGTATTACTGAAATAATATTGAATTTGTCCGTCGAACATATAAATTTGACTAAAAATAGATAATGTTATAGTAATTAACTAAAACAGTTAAAGTCCGCCTCTGTGATTATAGCGCCAGAAGGAGCGAGGTAGCGCCGGGGGGCGGGAGCTAGCGGCGGGGAGGGCGGTAACAGTGATTAGCGACGTCGAATATAGCCGGGAAGGCCGAGGGCAACGAACTCGGCTTGACCTAGATCGGCGAGCCGCCCCGCGCGCCCCGCTCCGCACACCGCGCTCGCCCGCCGTCATCGTAACACACGGGAAAGTCACAAGGATACCTTTATCCTTTGTCATATTACTAATAAAATATATCAACAAGACAATCTAAGAATTCTACTACATCATAACACTACAACACCATGACACTAAGGTGATCGGTTGATAACGGGAACATATTTAAATCACTTATGATAACATAATGCATTATAAACCAAAAAAGAAAATCGAAAAATGCCGTTCATTAATAAACTTTCCAAAATCACTTTAATATAATTGAATAGACAACAGGTGGACTATCAGTATTCGATTGGTGAGGATCAGCTGATGGTGTTACTCACCTGCGAGGACTCTGCCTAGGAGCACTTCGGAGTCGTCGGGAGGTGGTTGTCGTGCCGTGTCCGTGTCATCGGTGGGTTCCAGGTGGTGGTGATGGCACTCTGTCACAGTCATGTCGAGCGGACGCACCGCGGGCGGCGGGAGACGCATGAGCCGCGCTGTGAGGGGCGCGTGCGATCGTCGGCGGTATCGGCGCGAATGGCGTACAGCCCGAGCGCGCTACGACGTCCTATACACACCGGCTACACAGCCGCTACGCGCCGCCCGCCCCTAACTTACACCCCTAGAGGTGACTGTTAGGGGTGGACTTCCATGTGCACACTATAGGCATGCATGCTCTTCTATTTGTATCTTAAATACATTTTTTGCAAATTCATTGTTTATTGTCTTTGATGTGTCGACTTATTGACGAGCCATGAAGTTCGAAGTAAACTAAATATTTCATTCAGGGGTACATCTTTTAGGAGCAAGGGTTTGGACGTACAACAATTTATGTATTTGTTGTTCAATGTGATCTAAGTAAGTATTAAGTATTCCAACCAATCTAGGAATGTCGCAACAGATAACAGGAAAACCGTAGCAAAAACTGCTAACATATATTAAACCTAATTAAGGCTTTATTATGGAAGTTCATACTATAAATAAACAAACATAACATAACTTCACGCCTTTTTATACCCGAAGGTGTAGGCAGCGGCTGTTAAGCCGCTGCTTACACTCGCCGTTATGTTTACGTCTCAAATGGAATAGGTGGCGAACCTATTACCATACCGGGCACAATGTTTTCAGTCATCGATATTTTTCACACATAACTTCCGAAAAGAACTCCTACACTACAAATGATTACCAAAAATTTAAGTTTCACTTCTTGTCATTTTTCTACATGAATATTGCCATCCCATTTCTTCTCCGGCTACCCCGGAGGCAAAGGAAGATTATGTGTTTTTATCCAATACAAACCATCTCTATTAATATGTCCGATGGCCTAGTAGTTCAGCATTATGACTTCTAGTTTAAAAGTCCTGTATTAGAAACTTAATTATAATAATTTATGCATGGCAATAAATTTAGCCAGAATTTAGATTTGGACCCAGAAAATTAACTCAGCGTATAGGGTCGTAACTTTCGCTGTGTCACCTTCTGAACTAACATTTGTTGAATCACGTAGTAGGAAACAGCAATACCCAAGAAACAACGAAGTGAAGTTTCATTTATAATGTGAAAATGATTGTGAAGAAAAACTGACTAAGATTAAATAACTTATGATTACAAAATGCACGTAGTTAGGATTTGTTTTTGAAGAGCTTTGTGGTTAGGACCAAAATGAAAGTGTTAGTATATTTAAAGAGTACTAAACATCACGCTCAACCTTATCGGGGTAGACACAAGGAAGTGATTGGATATATGTTAATATGATTCTTGCAATAATCTCTTGCTCGATGGTTTTCTAAGGTCTAAATGCGAATAAAAAGGAAAATTATACTTTGTAAATAAAAACCTACTCGTCAATTACTCTTTTCATTCAACAGTTGAGGTAGAGCCACACAATTTGCTGCATGAATGGGCCGGCTCGACTGCTGAAATACTACAGCCTCTCAAAATATCGACGTATAATGGCTCACGTCGTGTTTCGTTCGGTGAGACACAGGCCAACCAGTTTTCTCTTTTTTTTTTATGGGCAAACGAGCAAGCGTGTCACCTGATGGTAAGCAACCTGCGCTGCCCATGGACACCAGCAACTCATATAGTGTTACTGTTGCGTTGCCGGCTTTTAAGGGAGTAGGATAGGAAAGGATGGGGAAGAGGGGTTAGCCTCCGGGTACCTCTCTCACCGCGAAACGCGGCGTGAGCCACTTTCCGTCAATCTTCAGACAGGTCATGATATTTCACCGGTCGAGCCAGCCCATTCATGCAGCGAACTGCTTGGCTCTACCACTATTAATATTTCCTATCTTACTCCCTTAAAGGGCAGCAACGGAACTGTTGTTTGTCCATGGGCGGCGGTAGTTGTTATCACCAGATGACCCGATTTCTAGTTTGTTGTTACTTGCCATAAAAAAGTCAAAGAATAAAACATTTTTTGATAAGACCTACACTTTTTATTGTACATCAAAAATAAATATTAAAAAGCACCATCGCATTTGAGTAAATTTTTATTTACTTAAATTATAACAACATATGCGACTGTTAAATTATATTAATTTAATTAATGTAATAATTAAATAACATTTTTAAGGAAAATATTGTTTACCGAAGTACCTACCTACTGACCACCAACGAACCTAAAAATTTTAGTTCAAAAACGGTAGCACAACCCACTGAACTGGAAACCTAAATCTAGAATTGGCGAATCAGCCGTGAGCTGAGCTGAGCTGAGTCGTGAACGAGTTTATAGGCCAAGGCGACCGATCGTGTGGTATACAAGTGCGACTTTACTGTACTGTTACCGATCTGTGCTTTATTACCGACCGTTGTAAATATTACGCTTTTATTACTTCCAATATAATGTACGGACGGACTGTTTTGAATGTGACATAGCTGCCTTTAACTAACCATTTATATATAGCTAATTGATGTATGTTTAAAAGTACAAACTAGTTCGAATCCGGGCTGACACAAATGATGTTTTGAAATTCTTTAAAGAGTTGAGAGTTATGAGTGATAAATAACGATGACTGAAAACTTTGTACCACCATTTGGGACGTAAACATAACGGAGAACCGAGGCTTAACAGTCGCTGCCAACACCGTCGGGTAGAAAAAGGCGTCAAGTTATGTTATGTGTTATGTTATAAACTATAGAAATGTTTTTCTCGTATGTTTTCCAGGCTACTATATAGTTAGATGGAAATAGTTTTAAAACATAGATACGTCATATTGATAGAAAAAAATTACAGGTTTGAGACAATTACATAATTCTATTACAGAGATCCTGAATTCCTTTACCGTCATCACTGAGGATACGGGCCATAACTACAAAAGAAGAAGAAGAGCTCCTGAATTTGAATATGGTTATAAGTGCAAATTTTAGAATTTTCACGACTCCAAAAGTCCGTAGGAACTGCGTTAAAAAATTGAATATTTTAAGGTGAATCTAATCTGCGAGACTTAACAACCGCTGCCTACACCTTCGGGTAACAAAAGGCGTGAAGTTATGTGTTTAAAAACATAACCCCACTCTTGGCTCAGTTGAGTAATAATTGAATATTGCCCTTAATCAAGTTACAGATATTAGTATCTATTACTTTCCTGTTTTTAATCAGCTTCCTATAGATAAATAATCGTCATAAATTTGAATGACTCATAATATTTTAATTTAGAACTAGATTTGCGCATTTCATTAATTTGAATGAATTTTCAAAATGAAAACGTTCTCATGTTTTTAGTATAGCCGTTAATACATCATCTATATGCTGAAGAAGGATCCGTTACAATAGATAAATTATAAAATTATCAAAGCTCAAACAAACAAACAAACAAACAGACGGAAAAATCCACATACATTTCGTAAAAAGGGGTTATTTTGATTTTACAGACATACATTCAGTTTTATTTATTTAGTATAGAGAGTAAAGATTATCTAATATATAAAATTCTCGTGTCACAGTTTTCGTTCCCATACTCCTCCGAAACGGCTAGACCGATTCTCATGAAATTTTGTGTGCATATCGGGTAAGTCTGAGAATAGGACAACATCAATTTTTCATCCCCCTTCAAATTTCATTCACAAGAGTAGCCCACCCCATAATATTTTCTTTTAATTTTTCGATATATTTCTGTTCCTTATTTTTTTATAAAACGGTATACAAAAATACATTCAACCCTAAATTTTTAACCCCCTACGATCAACCCCTATTTTTTAAATTTTATTTTTCGGCAGGACAACGTTTGCCGGGTCAGCTATCTAATAGTAACTATTATCATTCCTGAATTTCTTAAATCTGAAAAAAGTAAAAATTATAAAGTGAATACTTCATAATTTTCCTGTACTTATCCCAATCTAAGTGGGGTCGACACATCACCACCTATTCTAGTCTCTTCTATCACTCGTCTACTCCGCACTTACTTCCTTCATACTCATATCAACATTTATACAGCCCATCCATCTCTTCTTCGGTCTCCCTCTTCCAATGTGTCCATCCACAGTCATTCTCATAATGGATATTAACTTTAATATCCATTTGGAAAAAACTATAGGATGAAGTACAAGTAACAATTGTCGCAATTGACCTATCAGTGGAACATGCAAATCAGTGCAAGAGTTCAGAGTTCGGGTTAAGCTGAATCCGGGCAGCATCAGGCCGCGGTGACGAGGTGACGTCAGTAGCGGTCGTCGGCTTCATCTCACCCCCTACAAAACCCAGCCACCCATCGCACAGCTCACCCTGCATTTGTACTGCAACAATATCTGCATCCTTCATGCGTTTTAATTCCATTTATTTCAATTGCAAGAAAGTTTTCAGTCTATAACCTTCATTGATCTATCTGCCATTCTTACAACTTTAATAATTATATTAAAAGAAGCTAAATGATCATAATTCTACTTAAATATTATGTCGTCTCTGTATAGGTAATAAATTTAATAATGAATGATTACAATTCTAGCAAATTAAATTCGAAACGTGCTTAGAACAGGACTGTGCTGGGGTTCTTGACCTGGACGTGGAAAGTGGACCATTATGACAGAACAACTTTCATTTTCGCACAACTCTCACTGATGCCGCCGCGGTTGAGATCGAAAGTGTACTACTTTGGCTGCGCGCACGCATCTATACCTCCCCGCGCGCCTCAGACTCACCCCCGCCGTCCCCTTAGTCAAGTGTCGGTTGTGTTCAACTTTCCTTTGTTGGACGCGCTTTCTTCTGATAGCGCCGGCATGCCACTTGTGCAATACACTTTCTAATTGCATTGTGATTGCACTGTGACTGATGGCTGCTAAACAACCATCTCACTGCCCCATTTCTCTTAGTAAAAGATTGGTTCAAGATATATTTTCATTGTTTTAAAGACGCCATTCTTTTAATTTAGATAATTTTGTTCAATTATTTGTAATTTGACTAAAGCTTTATACGTGTTGTAATATTATGGAATACTTCAGAGTTTAAGTAATACAACAACAAAAAAATATTAACCAAATTGTGGACCTCGTCGTTACCAAGTTATCCCAGTTACAGAATATCAAACCCACCACCCCACCGATTCCGCCGTTCCCTATACCAACTAACAGATCAACGCATCGCAACTGTGACCCTCGCGGGAGTTGCAGTTGTCTATGGGTAGCGCTATTCGCTTACCACCAGGTGACGACTCTTTTATCCCCTTTACTATTAAGAAAAACCCCTACGCATAGAATAATTGGCGCTGCTTATAGCTTTATTTATAGGAAAAAAGAATGGATACATGTCACGGCCGTTTCATCTGGAATTCCGTATTCTCTGCCCTCGATCAGGAAAAACGGGTATGGATTTATATATTTATATGAGTAAACAGTGTTACCAATGTGTCATAGGTTGTTGACATTATACCGCACTTACAAAACAATTAAGACAACTGGGACAGGAATACGGATTTTAAATATATACACGAACATATATTTGTTTCAATAAAAACATATGACGCACATTCGATAACATATTATTAAATGTATCTGAAATAAGTTAACGTTTCTTTGAAATTATTAATATACAAAACATTCGTCATTCGTATTGTAAATACTAATAGTACTCATTTTTTTTTTGATAAGTATTAAAAATTGTGCTAAGTATTAAGAACACTACACGGTCCCACAAAAACCTTTATATTTATAAGGATCCCTAATTTTTTCATAGTCCACGTTGTTCCTTGTAAAAGCGCGCCAAAATCGATATCAGCCGTCGAAGAAAATTGCAATTTTTCAAATGAAGTTAGTAAACAAGGTTTTAATTACTTTTACTGCTTCAAAGGTTTGTTATCACATTTGCAATTAATAATAATATAATAATAATAATAATATCTTGGACACAATACACACAGCGCTCTCTAGTTCCAAGCTAAGCAACTAAATGCTTGTGTTATGGATACTAGTTAACGGATATTAATACATATATAATTTTCTTTTGTAAATAAATACTTATAATACATAGAAAAACACCCAGACGCCACACAAATATTTGAGCTCGGGTGGGAATCGAACCCCCGACCTTATTGCTGCAGCCAGTAGTTTTACCAATGCGCCACGAGGCCCGTCCGTAATTATTTCAAACACACAACACAACAAATAGATAACTTAAGCCCGAATACTGAACCGTCACTCAAATATATAAGCGCTACTTGAGCGTTTAAGTAGCTGTCACATTAAACAGAATACGTGAAATTTGATGTAATTGTGAGTAAGTAGCACTTTATTGATCGTCAGATTTGAGTGGCGGTTCAGTATTCGGGCGTTACATCAGTTATTATTGTAGTTTAATTTTAACAAGAGTAATTTCTTTAGTATTATTTATAGTGTTAATTAAAACATTATAAATATACACATATGTCATTTAAAACTAAAAATAAAACTACGCTAATAGGAAGTCACTGTAATAAAGAGAGAAATACATAAATAGAATTTGTATTAGCTAATTTAAATTAATGAATTATACAATTTCAGTAAAACAAAAAAATAAAAATATGTATAAACACAGGCAAGAAACGAAAAATATATGTTATTATGTAACATTATTTATTATACGAAATCTATGTGATTTACATTTAAATTTTGAGTTTATTTTACATTTGAAAATGAAATTTTAATTTAATTTTAGTGAATATGTATTATACGAATTTATTTACTTATTAATATATATTACTGACTGTAACCGTAATTTCACGCTTTTAATACATGAATGTTTTGGCAGTCATACTCACAACAATATAGCTAAGCCAAGTCCAATTAATTTTCTAGTCCAAATATGGCGAAATTAGTTCCGATAGATTTGGATGTTGGGTGCCACTATTCGATGATGCTACACGTTCAAAATACAGACCATGAGAGGTTTTTCTTCCATCAGAGGTCTAGCGAGAAACCTCTAGTGTTTCCAGGCAGACTAAATATTAGCGTTGTATATGCAAATTACTTTTTTTTTTTCATAAATATATAGATTATCCTTACAAACATATTGTGATCGAAACCATCATCCCACATCTATTGAGAAGTAGATTGTTTTACCCATGCACCACGAGACTCATACATTAAGCTTTTAATAAAATGACTTGAATATTACAAAGCTTTGTTAAAACAAAGGCGCTGAACATTATTATTTACGTAGACAGATGCTTGATTAATAAACATTCATACATTTTGTTCACAAATAGTTCATGTCCCGCATTAACGAATCTATATGTAGGTTAAAAAGTAACTCTATTTACCTATTGATTCAGTTAAACTTGACAATAAATAATCTGTCATTACAATTGTAATAACGCTGTTATTACAAAATATATATAATGACAACTTACAACTAAAATGGACGTATGCCAGTTGAATATCATAGTTATTTGCTGAATAATTGGTACATTATTCTTATATCTTCACGCCTAATTTAACTTTTAGTACCGGCATAGGCAGCATCACTTCATATATGTTATTGAAATAGTTTGTCATATTGGTGTAACCATAGTCAGTTTATAAGTAGCAATTTTTTCAATCCAGTAACTTTTCGAAGGGAAGTCCACTATTTAAAAACCTTAAAGACTCGTGAAAATAAAAAATATATATACGTAAACTATTTATTTATATTGGTTGGTAAGAGGTTAGATTATATTTAGATTAAGCTTGATATTTTGAAGCCAATTAATGCTACAGAAAAGGCAGTATGGCTTTTATGCTTCAGCCTGTCCAAATTGGGTGAATGAAAAAAAAATGTAGGTAACCAGAGATAAAAAACCGCATAAAAATACGCTTTGATATATATATTTGTTTAATAAACGCCCCTAGGCGGTATATTGGATTGTGTTAGATAAAAGTAACCGTGTCGTTTGGCTTGGATCTAGGTTTTGAGAACGTCACTTTGTTGATCTTTATGAATATTGGCAGAAATGGACTCACAATATGTATGTCACAACCTAAACAGAATGACAGTGTTTGACACACTTACCGGTTTCTTTTTGTCTGCCGTTATATCTCTATATATTTATATAGAATTGTTATAGGGATATTTGGGTGCATTGAAAAAAATAAACAAATTGTCTTTGTTACAGCGTCAAAAACTATTGATTTTAGATATTTTTTTTTTATTTATTTATTAGATTTTCGCGAATCACATTCATAACATTAAAACAACTTTTTATGGATTATATCGCGTTTATTTGGAACTTAATTTCTATTTATTTCACGACGTTTCGAACTCTTTACAGAGAACATTTTCAAGAGTAATGAACAAAAGATGGTAGTCGTATATATATATAATCCATAAATAGTTATTTTAATGTTATAGTTTTTTCTTTTTAACTGTACATATGTTTGCGAATAACGTAGATACTGTTGTGCACAATTTAATATGGTTTTCAGATATGTACAAATAAAAGTCTAATTTAAAAATTAAATGTCAACTTAGCAAAGGAATACGATTTACTTTTACTGGCAAATAGGTAAGTCAGATGAAACCTCTTAATCTGTATTCGGTTTTTGCAATTCTATAAATTTGTTTGTTATTGTCAATTGTTATTTATAATTAATTATTAATCTACGGTCATTAATCTACGTCTGTTTCCTATAAAGCTGGGAACGTAATTATTATTTCACATCATCACAAATAATAGCCCTATATCCTACAGCTATCTGAAATTCAAATTCGGTGGCCCAGTGGTCGGGCACACGGTTTCTGAATCCCGAGGTCGTGGTTCGAATCCTGACACGGGCTCACACCAATGACTTTTCGAAATTGTTTTCGGAAAGTTATGTGTGATAAATATCGATGACTGAAAACTTTGTGCCCTGTATGGCAATAGGTTCGCCACCTATTCCATTTGGGACGTAAACATAACGGCTAGACGAGGCTTAACAGCCGCTGCCTACGCCTTCGGGTGACAATGGCGTGAAGTTATGTATGTTTAATCACACATCTGTTTTCAAATAACCAAGGCATATATAGTTTAAAAATAATAATATAAAGAAATAGCTATACTAAAATTATTATTTACCAAATATATATAATATATTATAATTTAATTACCAAATATATTGACGGGCCTCGTGTCGCATTGGTAAAAACTACCGGCTGCAGCAGTGAGGCCGGGGGTTCGATTCCCACCCGAGTACAAATATTTGTGACAAACATGAATATTTGTGTGGTGTCTGGGTGTTTTTCTATGTATTATAAGTATGTATTTACAAAAGAAAAGTATATGTGTATTAATATCCGTTATCTAGTATCCATAACACAAGCATTTAGTTGCTTAGCTTGGAACTAGAGGGCGCTGTGTATTGTGTCCAAGATATTATTATTATAGAAAAATAGTTTATTTGTTATAAATAGTAATAATTATTATCCATAATTCAATAATAATTATGTATCGTAATAATCAAAGTGAAATTTTAAGTATTTTTTATATTTATGTTGTTATTGATATATTTAATTATAATATGTCATAATATTAGTTTTGTAATAGTATGAAGTTACGTTTGATATATATACATTTTATACGTACATTTATGTAAGTCTACTTTAGTTAAGTATTTCTAAGTTTATCGTTGCGACTAAAAGTAAGAGGTAACAGCGGGCAAGCAGTCGGCGTTGTACAACCTTGATCGAACAGAATTGGCAATATCCTGGAGGTACGAGAAGCCCGATTGGCGAAACCTTGCGACCTGCAGAACTCGGTCGATGAACTCGGCAAGGCCGGTGTGTTGTCGCTTTCTTTGTTCGTTCTGTCTGTCGCAACTCCGGACCCGCGACTGTGGCCTCGGATCACATTAATAAAGCCTACACTCATCTCAACTGTTATCACAATGTTTATTAGACCATTCCCGATGACCTAATTCTTTGTTGTTTCAAACGAGTTATAGATAATATTTCATACTTCGCTTTTTATATAGTCATCATTACATAGTATAAAACAAAGTCGCTTTCCGCTGTCTGTCGCCTTATATGCTTATGTCTTTGAAATTACGCAACGGACTTTGATGTGGTTTCTTTTAATAGATAGAGGGTGACAACGGGGTGGTTTGTATTTATAACTCGTGTATGATGTAGCAAAGGAAAAGTGATAAATCCGAAATTTACTTATTTATTAATTTTGATGCGGAGTTTGTCGGGTCAGCTAGTTATTATTATAAATACAAGACGTTTTTGTATCGTTTGCGGATCTTTACCCGATTTGCGTTCACAAATGTGTTATGTCTTTAAGAGTGTATATTTGTATGTACATTTGTTTGGCGTTCCCTAAACCGCTAGACACGTTACAAAAATTAAAAGTTTTCTTGTACAGTTTGATTTGTTATTTTTCTATAATATTTCAATTGTATATCAAAAGAAGGCACTCAAATATGTTTTATGGCTTGTTAAGCGATATAGAGAACTTTGATACTAACAACAACTAATATAAATGGTTTGATTGATTGATTGAAATAGTGACAATAATTGAGGAACTTGTTGTAATATTATTTATTGGAAGTGTTTACTGCACACTTGAATATACTCACATATCAAGAATCGGTATTTTATTATCTTTTACGATATTAAATAACTTTATAAGTAACAGCGAACAGTCTCGGTGGCGCAATGGTCGGGCACACGGCTTCTGATCCAGAGGTCCGGGTTCGATTCCTGACACTGGCTCACACCAATGACTTTTCGAAATTGTTTTCGGAAGTTATGTGTGATAAATATCGATGACTGAAAACCTTGTGCCCGGTATGGCAATTAGGTTCGCCACCTATTCCATTTGGGACGATGTTTACGTCCCAAACGGCGAGACGAGGCTTAACAGCCGCTGCCTACACCTTCGGATAACAAAAGGCGTGAATGTTATGTGTTTTATAAGTAACTTTGCAACCATTATTTTTGATAGAATGCATCTACCAAGTTCTCAGTCCGATCAAAGATAAAAATAATTTACATATACTTAAGTTGTCGAGGGCTGCATGCCAAGTTGCAGCCAATACTAGGTACCAGGTGCCGACGACTATGAGAAAAACGATATAAAATGTAGGAGGAAAAATATCAAAATAAAATCTAGTCAGTTCTATAGATTGAATATTTTATTTAAAAATTATCCTTCCTTTCATGTCGGCTTTTGAGGAAAATATTTGCTATTACATCTAAATATTTAGTTAGTTACTTTTTGTACATACACGCATTTAACACTCGAAATTGTAGTCGGCGTTGGAAACGCCTCGCTATATCAGGAACAAAATATCCCAAATAACATCTTAAGAGCACATACATACATAACTTCACGCCAAATCCCTTGCGGGATACGCAGAGACAACAGAGCGCCATAAGGGACGATTCTTACACGTCTCACTCGCTTCTTGGACATTCATAACTCTTTTCATGCACGCTTGTCGATTTTTGAGGCTCCTAACATCATCTTCCTCTATTTGGTCATATATCTTAAGAGTTAGTTGATATGAGAAATATAAACTCAAAACTTGCGATTCAGTGTCGGAGAACTGAACCAATTGACCAATGAGATAGGAGACGTTGCTATCAGGAAAATATATCATAGCAAAATCGTTAGTTTAGATATTATACAAGTACCACTCGTTATGTAGGTAAGTACTTATTATATATTTACGTAAGATGGTGCCTGTGCCTATTCGATCGTCTGCCTATTATATAAGCCTGTTCGTGTATTGCTCACAGTTCTTCACTAACGATAAACGCGTTCATTGTTTCAACTGAACTACATTATAAGTGATTATGATGTCACTCAAGGAAAACCTATTGTTGGGTTTCCTGATGTCGATTGCAAATAATCTTTATATTGCTTAAAAAGATGATATTTCAGCGTCAGATACACATTTCTGTAGCAAATAAGCGAAAATAAGAACTAAAATAAACAATAAAATATATTTAAAATACGAAAGCAAGCTTTTTTTTCTGATTGGCATTATAAATTTATATCGTTTAAAAATTTTTAATTTTTGTCTGATTTGCTTATAATTTGTTATCACTGCACCACTCCTTTGGTTAGTAGCGTGATATCAAAAAAGATATAAGCTATCAATATGCCAATATATTTTTTATTTAATAGATTCATTAATATTAGAGTCCTGGACTAATATGTTCAAAAACACGCTTTACTTTATGCAGATGTAAGTACATACTTAGTACTGAATACTCCTGTAGATTTTTAAAGACGATGTTTTATCAGTATGTATGTTTTTTTTTTAATAATTTGTGCCATAGCTACCAAAGTCCTTTTTTCGTTAATATAAAGAATGTCCTATGTATAATGAAAGCTAAGTGTTTGCAGTGCACTATAAAACAAATATTTAACATCAATAGATTGGAAAATTATTAATTTGCATATATTGTATGTGATGTATTTATTTGTTAGGTTGACAATGCAACAGTGGATTGTCGAGTTACAGACAGGCAGCCAAGTACCAGAGTCGTGTGATCGGGCGCGAATAGAGGCCATTACATTTACATTTTGCTGGCTGAGCGTCATTTCGCAGTCAACGTAATAGGTTCCATGGCCAAGTTGCAAAAAGCGGGCGCGTGCGCAGGTAAGTTCGCCGACGCGCCTTCCAACCATCGGAGAGGCGGGGGGCCGGGGGGACACTGCGCGGGGAGGCGGAGGGCCACTTTCGCCCGGCGAGGCTGCGCGGCCGTCGACCCCACACTGTCCTACTCCGCTGACCTACTAACTGAAACACTATTCACTTTCATTTCAGCACACTGTCATTAGGCTCGATGGTGATGATGAAGCCTCTTACGTTGCCCAGTCATACTTATATTGCACCATTGTTAAGAGAACTCAGAATTACTGGATCTATCACCCACGATCTAGCAGCGGTTGTGACAAAGAGTGCCTAAGAGATAGTCGCCGCGCGCAGTGACTACGAGTTGCGTAACATTGGCGAGAGTGAAAGTGCTGAGAAGCTGTCTCCATACTAATGAGCGCGAAACGAATGCACCGCGCCGCCTTACACCGGCAGAATTATACATCAGTGGGTTAAAGTGTCACGCGGCGACTTACCGAAATTACATAACACTTTTGTTTTTCAATAGGGACATTGCAAACAATGCCTCCGGCGACGTACTTCTGTTTATTTTGTAACACTCCACACAACAAACTGTACCAGTGAACTTACAACTAATAACTGTTTCATTTTACTTAAATCTTGTATGATTTACAGTTTGTTATTTGGTTAAAATAAAATTAATTATTACATATATTGAATGATTACGATGAGTATGCGATTATCGGTGAGCGAAATTAATATTTCGCGGCAATATGACGTTCGGTAATTTCCGTCGGCGTTCGGGATCATTCGTACAGTCAGTCTCACACAGCTCTCTGCATCAGCGACCTCGGGCTGCGCGGGGCAACGAACGTTGAGTAGGCCGTACGTACCTATTACAAAGTCCGAGTCGACCGCGGCCGCTCCCTGCCACTCTGCCTTTGAGATCCAGGCTAGGTTCGCCTCTTACTACGCCAATACCTATATTACTACAACCTATGTCTCACTACGACTACGTCAAGGTGAAACAAACACCTAATAATACCTTGGGCTACAAGTAACTGACAGTCACTAGTACCGTTCTTGTATCAGGCATTTAACTATTACAAAAAAAATAATAATAAAGCTATTCCAATTTTAAAATTTGAAAATAAATAAAATCGTTATCAGACATTCGAAAAAAGTCCGTTACGTTTCAAATATTTCTACGTCACTTGGAAATGACAGAGGACGTGACCAAATACATTAGATAAGCTTATTAAGTAGTAAGTAAGTACACATGTACTTAGCTAGAACAAGTTCAATGTTTACATCTATAAATTTCTTGCATTATATAGTGCAGAACTTCCACTGCGTAATACAGTATAAGTAATAAATGTAAAACCTTTGATTATTTAATAAAAGGGCGATGTTGCCACAGATCTATTAGCTAAAGTTCTACTTGAGACGCGACCTAGGTATATCTACAATAGTGGCTGAGATAGAACTGACTAGAAAAATTAATCAAATTTTATTATTTTTATCTCAATTAACAAGTAACACATTTATATAAATGCAAAAATAATACCTCTTCAAGTACAAATAGCATATGTGTGGCAGAATTAAACATTTCAACTACTTTTGATAAGTTTTGTAAATATTAATTAATATAATAGTTAAAATGATATCGATTCAATACACACAGCGTCATCTAGTGTTACAAGTTGAGAAACTAAATTAATAAATCGATAAATTACACACATAAATATGTACCTATATACTTTTTATTGTTTTCGCAAACGTTACTTTAACTTCAACCATTTTTCTACCCGAAAGTGTAGGCAATAGTTGTTTAAGCCTCGACTAGTCGAATTGTTACGATACGTCCCAATTGGAATAGTTGGCGAACCTATTGCCATACAACGGGCTCACAGTTTTCAGTCATCGATATTTATTATTGATAGAATTTCGAAAAGTCATTGGTGTGAGCCCGGAATTGAAGCCACGACTTCTAAATTAGAAACGGGGTGCTCGACCACTGGATCACCGACTCATATTGTTTATTTAAATACATTATACATACATTAGAAAACGCTCAGACTCCATATAGCCGTGGGGACTCAAAAAAGTTTGTGATCGGTTCAATGTCCAACCGGCCTGCTTCTACTGAACAATGGGTTATTTAACCAATGCACTACCTAGGTGCGGTCATGTAACTTATTTACAAATAGTGCACGCATAACTTGTAATACACTTACGCTAGCTAATAATCGATGTCACAGTTTATCAACTTCAATAGATTTCTAACTTTCGTCGTCCGACAAATTTTTACAATTTGCAATATATTACAATTTACAATAATTTACAGTTTACATATTTTTAGAATTGTTTGTTTCAAATTGTATAAATTAATACAATTATTTTCGCGGTTCTTCATAGACAATAATAGGCTATTGTCCGCGACTTTGTTTGAGTGTTATTTTTTGTAATATAAGAACACATTTGTCAATATTGAGCGGACATCTTGTTGTTATTGTAAAAACGATTACAGCCTGTTTTAAAATCCGTTCAGTTCCTTTATAAAGTTTAGAAAGAAGAAATCTAAAGCTCTTATTTGCATCATCACGCCTTTTATACCCAGAAGAGAACACAGCGGAATCACGCATCGACTCGAGCCAAGAAAAGAAGATGAAGTATTTGAAACGACATAGCGACCACATAATTTGATCGTTTACCAATAATTTATAATCATACACATAACATAACATAACTTCACGCCTTTATTGCCCGAAGGTGTAGGCAGCGGCGGTTAAGCCTCGTCTCGCCGTTATGTTTACGTCCCGAATGAAATAGTTGGCGAACCTATTGCCATACCTATTTATAATCATACGTTTATATATTTCGATGATATTATTTTGGTCTGATCTCTTATAGATAGCAGCGTTACAATACAGCAAAATAAAAATAGTAACAACTAAATAAAAACAGTAGGTTCGATCAAACATTGACCTACCTCACACCAAACAAAAATTGGAAAAAAAATCTGTTAAGTAGTTTTAGAAGTTAGGCCACACAAAAGAACTCTTTTTTTCTGTCCTTCTCACTTTCCATAAATTGTTCAAAGAAGAATAAATAGTAATACCAATGTGTAATCCAGTGTTTGCTAAAAATTTGCTAGCATTAGAATTTGCGCGCGGCGCACGTTCGTAAGTTAAGTGAGTCAGGGTCGGTGCGGTGCCGACGGCCGGCCGTGCACCCGCCGCTTGCGACACCCGCCCGCGCCCCGCCACCCCACCGCACCACACCGCACCACCACCAGCCCAGCGAACATGAAAACTTGGTGAAAACATCAACCTACACCCACCTATAACCTGACATGTCCTTACTAAATTATTATGAATTCATAATGTTTTCTGTGTGCCAGTTCCAAAATGTTTTTGTAATCAAAGTGAGCGTTACGTTTCTGCATGTGCAAACATTCTTGGCAAATTTGTCATGAATGTGCGTACAAAAAAAGACTTTGTCAAAAATAGAACTTTACTATTATCATTTTACTAAATATAAACACATAATATTCTGTGTCTGTGTCAAACAATTGTTATACAAGAAAAATACGAAATCACCATAAATCACTAAATCACATAACATAACTTCACCCCTTTTTCTACCCGTGGGTGTAGGCAGTGGCTGTTGAGCCTCGACTCACCGGCATGTTTACGTCCCAAATGGAATAGGTGGCGAACCTATCGTCATACTGGGCACAAAGGTTTTCATACATCACTAGATCACGAATAATTGGCAAATAATATATTTTATTAAAGCATAATAAGTTAAGCACTTGTCATAAATACAGACGTGGACATAGTGCAGCCGTTAAATGCGCAGTCACTCGAGCCCTTATTTTAAAGGGTTTTCTTTATAAACGGATCCCTATTTTTAAAAAAAAGCCTCTGCTAGTCGAAGGCTAGTTAAACCACTTTCAAATACTAATGCAAACAGTTATTTTATCGCAAACTGTTAGGGATAATGTAGTTCAGTGTTGCGTAGGTCTTAGCGTGAGATAATATATATGTATAGAAGTAAGAATATAGTTTTCCATTGTCTTAAATTAATAACGATTTGAAGCTATGGCTTCCAATGTTTTCGTAATATCAAAAATACCCTATATAAACGACACATTGGTATTTCTTGCTTCTGAAATTTCATTTATGCCTTATACACATAACATACATCACATAAGTCCTGGCACAGGAATCGAATCTTCGATATCAGGGAAAAAACTAGCTTTAATAGTGGTAATTTAACAGTGGTAGAGCCAAGCAGTTTACTGCATAAATGGGCCGGCTCGACCGGTGAAATACCACCACCTCTCAGAAGACCGACGTAAAGTGGCTCATGCCGCGTTTCGTTCGGTGAGAGAGGTACCCGGAGGCCCACCCCCTTCCCCATCCTTTCCTATCCCCTTCCCTTAAAGGTCGGCAACGCAACAGTAGCACTATATGTGCTGTTGGTGTCCATGGGCGGCGTTAGTTGCTTACCATCAGGTGACACGCCTGCTCGTTTGCCCTCCTATCCCACAAAAAAATAATAATAATAGTCTTACTGGGAATTACATTATTCAAACGAAATCTGTACATATCTTACATGTGGTATTGTGGCAATTAGTAATTATTGGTTAATATTTATTGAAGCTACTGTTGTCAAATTTTGATAACGCAACAAATACTATTGATATGTCTTCTACATTGTATATCTGCTTAGTCACTCTATCTCTCTTTTCAGATTCTTGAATCACCGGAGCATGATTTTTTTACCGACACGCTCCTTACAACTGACTCTCATTCCTAAATCCAAATGGAAATATGAAGCTATTGCACACAGACTGCTTTTGCTATACCCTACCCTAGTTTGCTGATGTTTTGTCATCCTCCTGCCTGTATCTCACACTAGGTGGTGTCATACTTTTCCACTCTTTTCGCTCACTCGTCTTCTCTATTCTTACATCCATCATACTACATCCACTTATTCCTACAAAATCCATCTCAATCTTTTTGGCCACTCTCTACCGATATTCAGACTCATGGCTTTCCTAGTAGGCTTTCTTCCCTCCACATGATATGTTCAGTCCACTTATTATTTAGTAGCTGACCCGGCGAACGGCGATTCGCCTCGGAAGCACTAAATAAAATATTTTTTTCTAAAAAAGTAGCCTACGTCACTCCTTATTATATATGCCAATAAAAGTCCCGTCAATATTGGTCCAGCCATTTCAGAGATTACCCGGAACAAACCGACAGAAAAAAAATGGTACGAACTATTATTTTGGTGTATTTACCGTGTATATATTCATATGAATGTAGTAGGACGCGGTTATTTTAATATTATAAACGGACACTTCAATTTTATTTATTTGTATTTATATTTTAGATTATATTATGCAGTAAAATATATTGTTTAATAATCTCTTAAATTTGGAGTGTTATGATTATATGAGGTGGGGTGGGTTGCGTCGTCTCGTACCTAGCTAGGTGGTGGGGTGGTGAAGTACTCGGTACAGGGTCTGACCCAAATGTCGGTCGACGACCGAGCTATATATAGCTATGTCTCCCTGCCTCCCTTCCATCAAACGACGCTGCATCCTGCATTTATAATCTAATGCAATGTTTATTGTACGGCTAGTAGTAGTACTAGAACATTTTCTACTACATAGATGGTGGATATATCTTTTTAAATCGAACGATCGATAAAAATGAAGATTAAAAACAAAACTGCGATACGGATCTGGTTAGGATTATTCCCTGAAAATAATTGTTCTGAAGTAAGATTAGAATGAAATTAAAACAATTGATTTAATAGTCTCGGTGATCGAGTGGTCCAGCACACGACTTCTGAATCCAGAGGTCGTGGGTTCGAATCCTGACACCAATGACTTTTCAAAAGTTATGTGTGACACGATTTTAGAGCAAATCCAAAAGAGGTTATATGTTCCATTGCATTAAAATAAAAATCCTGAACATTTATTCAACCGTTTAGAGATCTACGCTCATGCTCTCAAGTCAATTGTTATAAACATAACATAACTTCACGCCTTTTTCTACCCGAAGCTGTAAGCAGTGGCTGTTAAGCCTCGTCCTGCCGTTATGTTTACGTCCCTAACGGAATAGGTGAACCTATTGCTATACCGGGGCACAAAGATTTTAGTTGTTTGATTTATTTTTTAATCACCTTGTAACATTAAAAAACTTTGTATAGATTATATCGCGTTTATTTAAAGCTTATTTTCTATTTATTTCCGGATGTTTCGAACTCTTTACAGAGATAATTTTAAAAGTTGTTTTAATGTTATGAATGCGTTTCGCGAAAATCTAAGAAATAAATAATCACCTCGTGTCCAGTGTTTAATTATTAGTACCTACTAATCCATCAGCTCAGGTGCAGCTCATTAACACGTCAGCTTCAATGAATAATCCCTACGTTCGTCATGTTTACTTTTACAAGTGATTGTGTCAACAAAATTGTTTACCGTAGTTTAACAGCTCAGCCCCGGCTATATTATTATAGGCCACAACAAGGTTACTGAAACTAAACAATATTGTTGCGTTGCGTACATAGGGATGTAGCAAGCGATCAGATTATATGATACATAATTTTTAACGTATTATAATAATCTTAGGAGTCGACTACGGCCAAAACACCCATTCTATGAACGTTTTCTGGAGGAAGGTGATGTTAGGAGCCTCAAAAATCGACACCCGCGCATGAAAAGAGTTATGAAAGTCAACGAAGCGAGTGAGGTGTGTAAGAATCGTGCGTTATGGCGCTCAGTTCTCTCTGCCTACCCGGCAAGGGATTTGGCGTGAAGTTATGTATGTATGTACATATAGTCTTATTTTAGATATTACAAACAACGCCATCTAGGTATTGTGAGGATGGTGTGAACTCTTTAGTATTTTTAAATATAAACTCTTTTACATATTTCTAAATTTGCACTTTTGAATTTTTAAAAAGATATTTTTGATTAATAGAATTTTCTGAGAAAAAGAATATAAGATTTTAATTGTTAAATACATTTTGAAGAGATAGTATGATTTTTAAATACAGGAGTTCATGTTAATATAGTAAAAACGTAATTATTAAACCGGAATATAAATATTATAATTCTTATATAAAATCATCCATCGAGCATTGAGGACAAGATCAATGGTGGAGCTGGGACCTAGACGAGGCGCCCAGGGATAATGCAGTGATGAAAACCCATGTCACAAGTTCGGCACGTATCAGATTTTATTTTAATACCATGAATAATATGCAATAATTTAATTTATTAGCCTATTTATTTATCACACATGCACTGAGCTTGTAATACCCCTATAACAGATAAATCTTTTATCTTATATTTCATATAAGAGGGACTTCTCATGTCGGCGTTCCTTATATTCAATAAATTGAGGAGCTGAGAGATGAACCCTATATATACATGAGAGACTCGCGATAGCCCGAGCTCGTTACAGTATACAATTTATACAACTAAATACTTAACAACAAGTGACTTTAGAAAATAAATAAGAATACATACATATTGTTTTTGTAAATGTATACTTATAATACTTACATAAAATAACAGGCAGATGTCGTACAAACATTCATGCTCATTATATACCTATTATTATTTGTAATCGTTTGGGAATCGAATCCAGTCCCAGTACCCAACTGTATATAGTATTAAGAATGTACCAACTGAACTAATAGAACTAATAAAACTAAACATACTTATGGAGCTAAAACTTACTCATAACTCATCTGCAGGATCAAAACACTACCAAAAAGTAGTACTCTGATTTTGAGTACGGTAGTATAATACATCATCACATCACTAGCCTGTTGCAGCCCACTGCTGGACGTAGGCCTCTCCCAACTTGCGCCATAACAGCCGATTCTAGCACCCCTTGTCCCACCGTTACCACGACCGTTGGCCGGGAATAGTGGGACCACCGGGAACTGGAGGCCGTTGGATTTGCGCTTTTGTCATGGGAGGTTTTTGCCCATAGTCCCCACGCTGGGCAGACGTGTTGGAGACCGCAGGGGTGAACCATTTAAAGATGCCCCTTCTAAGAACATTTATGTTGACTCTTTATTTTTGGAATGGTTATCCCGCCATTCTTCGGTCTTGTGCTATGTTAGCTTTTCAGCCATATGTTTTTCTTTCGCTCCCGGCTGACTGAGAACATACTATATACTAATATAATTTAATACATCGCTGACTTATTTTGAATAAAAAACTTCATTTATATATTCTTACCTTTTAATATTTTAATTTTCTACCAGCAAAAATAAGAACAAAGCGGGAACTTACCTAAAACAAATAAAAAAAAAACAGTTATTAATAACAACATTCATTTAAACAAAAGATTCAGACCACGTCCCTTATTTATTTTTTTCAATCATCAATTATACATATATTTATAACTAAATTGTTAATAATATAGTTTTAAGAGAATATGTACATATTTTGCAGGAATTATTTCTACTATATGTATTATGTACACTTAACTAAACAATAGTTACCTATATTACAATTCTTGGTATAAACCTGAACCTATTATTATCGTACAGTGAAACACTTTGAGCTAGCACTGTGCTGTTGAAGTCAGCGTATTTGCCTAATTGATCAAATACATGTAGTTCAATCAGTCATCGCGAGCTATTTCCATTCTTATGTAGAACATGCTTAGGTTGTAATTCACATAACGTGTTCGGGCGCTCGAGTCATTACGTTGTCATCGTCCTAATTTTGCAGTGTCCTCGTTTTTGAGGTCAGTCTGTATCGGGGCAACGAACTCGTGCCCTTATCGAGGAGGGAGCGGTGAGGCGCGCGGGGAACGCAGCTACGCGGCTCAAACTATATGACATTAGTGCTACTATTCTCCGATAGATGGCGTTGTTCAATCAATGCAAAATATTTGATTTCAAAATCACACCTTTTTTGTACATCAATTATATATTAAGAACAAAATAATATAGTAAATATGTGCATTATTAATATAATATCTCAATTATTCTATGTAGATATTAAACTGAATTGTAGGAAAGCGAAAAATAATACACGCCAGTGCATTCGTGTCGGTGCATACGGTTCGTAGCAGATACGTAGCGGACGGCTACAAGAGACGAAGCGCGCACACAGCGAGGTGCTACGTGCTCGTAGAGCCAGTAAGTACGGAGTCGGGTCGTCGGCCGACAACCGGGGCAGCCTTGCTCTGTCCTCCGCGCCCTATTTCTGTCGCCACGGTGTATTGCTCCCCCCGCACACCACTCTATCTCCCTCTACACCCTTCTCGTTCAAATTATTCCAATTTACTACAAAATGACTTCATTGTAAGAACTTATTCAACTGTTACAATGAGAAGAAAGTTTACTTTTTTATTATATATTATATACGGTAATGTAACAGTAAACAAAAGCTAATTATAGCATTTTAATTATGCAGTTAGGAATATTTTATTTACAAGAAGAAAATGTAAAAGTATATGTATAGTGGCAAATGTTGAGTGACAACTCAATGTGATTTTGCAAAAAAAAAAATTCTTTGTTGTTTGATATGAGGTTGAATTATCATTGACGTCAGTAATACATAAACACACGTGTACACAAAACAGTTTTCACAGAGGAAACAAAGATATAAATAACAAAGACATACATTATGCATTTGGCGATGCATGATATTTACCTATATAAAATATTAGGAATGCACTAGGAGAGTCCATCTTGGCGTGTCACGTGATCGCGTCGAGATGAACATAAAAAAGATTCTAATTACAATAACAAGTTCACAACGACGGACTTCGTTCGATCTCGGCAGGTTCGATTCCTATCCGAGTACAAATATTTGTAATAATATAATAATAACTGATATATTTTCCAAAACACATGCTTTTAGTTAGTAAGCTTCGAAAAGTAGTGGGCAATCTGTGTTCAAAAACTTTTCGCTGATTCAATTCTATGTTTTGAAAATAGTTTTTTTCAAGAATATTTGTTTAAATGAAATTCGTTGTGGTTAACTTGAACGAATCACAGTTTAAACGTCATTTAGTGACGACATTGTGCCAAATTTACAGATATATCAAAGTTTTATTAACGTCTGCGTTGATTAATGAATATTATTAAAAACTCACACATTTGCTTTTGATACCACTGTTTGTTGAATATAATATACGGTATTAAGTTCATATCTTATTTTAAGTAAGTTGATTTTTTTTACTTTAGAATGTATATATCTCCTTGAGAATTGTGATAATTACGTAACAAAAGTATTTCGTATTATCAGTGAACTTATTATAACAAATAGCGTTGAAATAATATACTTAGAGACAGAAGACTAGTGACTCTACTGGGTATTTTCACTTTGTTAGAGATAGAGTTACGGAGTTGCTTAAAGCAATGAGATTTCGTTGTACAGCAAGCTTTATTAATTGCTACCAGGCTTTTTAATACATGAAAATATACTTGGGCCAATATCATCGTAACAAGCTTTAAGCCATTGTATAACGATTCCATTGTAATCAGGTATCGTAAGTATGTAATACTTATATTGTAAGTACATAATATATAACACATTTACACACACGTGTGAACGTTTGAAAGTGTGCACGTGTGACGTGTAAAACGAGCAACGCCGCTTGTGACGTGAGTTGCGTCAACTTTTACTCGCACTTTCTCGTCTGCGCTTGCGCAACTGCTAGCTACTTATTTATTTACAAGCTCAATACTGGTTCATTCGCCTCGTATAATGACAGCATTTCCAGTATATTATACAATGTAAATATTTATAAAAATCTATCTGCGAAATGATGTATACTATAAAAATTAATATAATACTAAATATTAAACTGCACATTTGTGATTTAATCGTTGAGGAATGTGTTCGGCCGCGAGTAACAATAGTTTTAATACTCGAGTACGACCTTAAACTCGTTACTGGCCGTAATTATTACTCACTATATTAAAAAAAAAAGGAAATCAATCATATATCTATGGAACGATTATTTTACACCATAAACTATAAAATAAATATTTTTAATTAGTTTTTTTTTTGTTTTCTAAAGTACTAGAAACAATTCAATGAAGTTGTTACTGGTAGGTAACGGGACGTCGGCGGGGCAAGGTGCTGTGGTGGGGGGAGCGAATGGCAGGAGAGTGAGTAGCGGTGCGGGGGGCAGCACGCGGTACGTGGCCCAGTTTCTCGCGGGTGCATGAACTCTAACGAGGTAAGGCCACCGACCGAGCGGACCGCCATTGTGAATTATACTTTCGCATATTGTAATAAGTTTGTGTTTCGCATAAATAATGTCTTTGCTAGATTATCGTAACGAAGCACCTATCTGGTGATACCAGATGCAGTAGTTGGTGCATGATGCTAGTAGATTCCAGGTGCAGCGCGACCTTCACAATTAACGCTCTTACGATATACCAAACAACTTTACACACCCTTTCAGAATTTTACAAACCAATAAATAATCCGATTTACAAATGCGTATTAGATCATTCTAGATTGTACTAGCATGGGCAATATATAATAATATTAACATAGGTATACATTGTCTTGCAACGCAATCAAGTAAAAATAACGATTGCAACTTTTTGTTTCTCTCTATATGCTGATAACGTATTAACTAATTTGAAGATTTAACATAATGATAAATGTCCTTATTTCGTAAAAATATACTGAAATTAAAAACAAGACTTTTGAGCAATATTACCCATAATCATCATAATAACATTTGGTGTTTACTTAAATTGAAAATAAATTCAAATTAATAATCTATTCATCTTATATCTATATAATAGACTAGCAAATAATAAATAGATGCTTCATTGCAATTTGCAATATAAATTCAAATAGCATTGACCGAATTTACACAGCGATTTGCGCACCGACGATGTTAGCCTTAAAACGTCTCTGTTATAGCAATCGCCATTGTTTATTAAAACATAATTGATATTAAACATTTATCACCTTACCACTATCCCGCTTCTGAATAAAAAAAAATCATGAACCACTTCTGACTTCTTGGAATTTTATGAGATAAATATCGATGACTGAAAACATTGTGGCCTATGTATAACGACGTGTCGAGGCTTAACAGTCAATGTCTATATCTTCGCGTTGAAAAAAGCGTGAAGTTATTTATAAAAGATCACCTTTATCTAAACATACTGACACACAGCTGAATTCGTAAGCTATGACGACATTCCATTTAAATGTAGAATATATTTCATATACATACTTAATACTTCGAGTGTCGGGGATTTTTTTTTATGATTGCAATGGTGTAGTGACGTAATGGATATGAAGTAAGCGGGCCAATGTTGTATTAACTTGTAACTATGTACACATAATATGACCCTAAATTTATTGCCCAAACTGTTTTTGGGACGCACCAAATTTGGACGGATTAACGACACCAAATCCTTATCTCGGTCATCTATTCCACAGTTTAAACACAAGAGTTACTTTTTGATAGAGTTTAGATTATTTAGATTTATTATTAAAGGGAAAACGGAGCAAACGAGATCACCTGATGGAAAGTGAAAACCGCCGCCCATAGACATCCGCAACACATGCGTCAAATCAGCGTTGTCAAATGAATAAACTTTATACCACCAATTATTTCAAGAGTTTTAACATAAACATGCTGCCTTTACATCCGGGTATTGAGGGTGTAAATATTTAAAATAATATGAAAGTCTTCTTGCAATGATAGTCTGATATTAAGTAAGTGCAGACGCAAGTTTTATCTATAAAAAATGCTTTTTTGTTAAAGTATAGTTATCGAATCCAACTTTTTATCATTTACTGCCGAAAATCTGAAAAATAGTGCTTCAAGAATCGATGTTTTAACGCATCGGATGAGAGATCGTCTAATATAAAATATAACAACATGTTCACGCCGTATTCTTTGATAGGTAGACAGGAATAATACTCTAAGTGCCAAAAGACAAAGTTTTTAAACACCTCAATCATTTCAAGGTGCCTAATGTCACCTTGTGATAAGACACGGTCATTTTGGTCATGGAAAGGGCAACGCGGCCTTCCTCGACTCCTACGCCCTTCCGCTATTGTACCACATATCTGCTTGGTTATTTGCCATTGCTTAACATAGCTAGAAGAAAATAATTTGCCTGTTATTTATAGCATATTATTAACAAAAACTAAATTATAACAAATCTTCTCGATGGTCTGGAGATTTGACCGCCTCGCATGCGAATGAAGAAGACGTGGAATCAAATCGGGATTCTTTTCGCAGTTTATATAACAGCTGCTGCTTATACCCTCAAACACAAAACGTGTGTAGTTATAAAAAAATATCAGTAGGCAGAGAGAACAGGGCGCCATAAGGCACGATTCTAATACGCCTCACTCGCTTCTTTGAGTTTCATAACTCTTGTCATACGCTCGTTGATTTTTAAAGCTCCTGACATTACCTTCCTCTGGAAATGGTTCTATTTTGTCATGGAAGTTGTGTCATGGCGGTCCTCGTCTTCTAAATCCATCTGTTTTTTCATTGTATAATATCTGCTTAGTCAATCTTAGTGTAGTCTTGGTCAAAAAAATAGCATTAGCAATCTTATTGGTTTAGTGTCAGAGCCAGAAAATTTGTGGAGTGGAAAATTTTAGCAATACGACAAGTTGAAATAAGTGTTGGTACAGTACGTAGGTGATTTAGGTCACCAGCAAATTCTCCGCACGCGGTATTCGCTCATCACCGAACACTTCAAATCTCGAAATAGATGTGAACAAAATATATTTGTATGTATATATGTCACAATATCAATTACATTTTGATGATATATCTAGAACTTTTGTATTATGAATAATATTTATTTGCCCTTGGCTTATCGCTATGTTTATATATAGTGTAGGACGAATAAATAACTATATAGATAATGAAATATTTGAATGAAAACAAATATATAATATATCATTTAATGACTAATACGCATCATTAATAATATTTATTTATTGCATTTCAATAAGTGTACAATAACTTTTGGGAAATATACTTATTCCTATTTTGGAATGTTATTTTGAGTGAATACGCTATTTTAATAGTTAATTGAAGTGTTTTTCTATGTATTATAAGTGTGTATTTACAAAAGAAAAGTATATATGTATTAGTATCCGTTATCTAGTATCCATAGCACAGGCATTTAGCTGTTTAGTTTGGAACTAGAGCGCGCTGTGTGATTTGTGTCTAAGATATATATTATTAATTTAAAAGAACAGTCTCGGTGGCCCAGTGGTCGAGCACACGGCTTCTGATCCAGAAGTCCGGATTCGAATCCTGACACTGGCTCACACCAATGACATTTCCAAATTGTTTTCGGAAGTTAGGTGTGATAAATATCGATGACTGAAATCTTTGTGCCCGGTATGGCAATAGGTTCGCCACCTATTCTATTTGGGACGTAAACATAACGGCGAGACGAGGCTTAACAGCCGCTGCCTACATTGCATGAACACTAAATTAGAAAACCACGTGAACACAATTAATTCCCTCTTGTTCCTCCGATTTTAATCAAGTCGATGTCATAATATTTCCGTTCAGGACTATCATGAAAATAGTACAATTTAACAACAACCATACACACACGTGTAATAATTCGTTCAGTCAACCCCAAACTGTATACAACAGCTTCACTTACTTACTTCATAACGACTTTGCTTAAATAGGTCACAATATTGTTTTTCGCTAACAATATTTTCTTAGAGACAATGCGAAATTTATAAAAGTCTTTGGTTCATGAATAATACAATAGTACGGTAGGTATATAGGTCAAGTAGTTGTAGGATGTGTAAACAGTTCTCGGTGTTTCCACTTGAGGGCGCACCACACTATTTTTAAACTTATTTTCTAACTGCTTCTGTAAGTAGGGCAGGCTACCCAACGGAGATTCGACCGTGACGAGTTTTGGGTGAACAAACGATTATGTAAAAATGCCTTCTATATGTGGGAACCGGACAAGTTGTAATGTGGTTTCTTAAATCACAACTGTAGTACGTTGTTCATCGCTAGTACTCATCGTCTTGAATCGGATTGTATCTGAATTCCACAGTAGTTGTGGACAAATTTAAGTTCTAAACTTTGAGAACTAAATTATATTTTTTATAAATATTATAAAGAGGAATTTTTCGCGTTAATATTTCATTTATTTATGTGGACGTTTCATTTCAATAAATAAAGCCTCCAAGCACACAGGTACTGTAATTAACGATAGCAACACACTTACACCGAAAATTTGCCCCAAAAAAGTACAAATAAGGTTTTACTTAATTTTCCCCCAACAAATAAAACATTTTTTCAAACTGGAGTTTTTCATCAAAACATCAGGCTTCATTATAATGTCTTATCATAATACAGTTTTATTTTGATTTATAATGGAACTGTGATAATTATAATATTAAAATTTTATAGAACTACATTAAAAACTCAGATGAAAGGCATAAAAATATCTGCTAACTATTGCACATAGCAACATACAACAAAACATGCGGGCGCAGAACATTCCAGTTTGAAAAAAAAAAATAACAGCACAACACTCAATAAACAGCGTAAGCATTATAAATCTTTTTCAGTACATTACATGCGCATGTAAACAACCTGTATTTGGAACAATAAACTTCATCAAGAACAAGTGATAACTATGGCCGATAGTTAACTAATTATCTCATTATGTTTTTCGAACTGATACGAGGTTTATCTTGAAAATGGCATAAAATTACGCTTGCATTTTAAACATGCACATCTCACATACAATATAACACTTTTAACTAGTAGAATAAATTAGTTAAAAATACTTTCAAGTATTGTTATTCCTGCAAATTGTCTATGACCTAGCTTTCGAACTATAAATTGTTTTGTTAAAATTATGATTATATACAAAGATTGTAGGTATTTGTAATGAATGTAGCCTTAAGTTGTACAAGTTAGTGTATTGCAAGGTTACAAAAAGACATCCAGCGAAATACCTGTTACAATATTGAATCATTGCATGCTCGTAGTAAAGTTTATCTAAGATGCCTATACATTACAGCATAGCGTAAGACAACGACTCTCCCGCTGAATCTGTCTGTTTGAGATATATTTTAATATAAAATCAACGAATTTTCGTACAATATTCACTAAGAGAAAAAATAATTCATAAATCAAGATATAGGTGTATAATTATTTAAAGATCTTTTATGATTTGGCTATAATAATACTGATTGTTGGTGATGTCAAAAATGGCGGGAAATTGGTGATGATGAACGCTGCCTGTTCCCTTTGAGATGTTAAAAAACAATTCCCATCAGAAGTCAACTAAATTATAGTGTATATGTATGTGTATTTCACCGGTCGAGCTGGCCCATTCGTGCAGCGAACTGCTTGACCTTGCTTGGTTAACTCAACAAAGGCACGTTTTTTGTACCTTTTCAAGCTGTTGTCAAATGAATTGAATATTTAAATAAAAATTATGTCGAATTAATTTTAGAATAGAATTAGTATTATGTTAAACTGTGATAATATGTCACAATATATACATATTTGTAGATTACATTGACATAGTGTGGAAGTTTTACTGTGGTATAGTTAGCCGTGTCACTGGAGGTTAGATGGTTACCTCAGCTCCCCCCGGCCGCGTGCCCACCACCTCCGTCGCCCGGTAGGAGCAACAAACTCTGCAAGGTTGCGGTGTGACCGACTCCGACATCGCTCGCTCGAGCTACAGTTACGATATCGCCCGCCCTTCTCCGACAATCTAACTTTATTGCATTGCCGTCATATGGATGTTATGCCTGAAGGTCTCTTAGATATTATTTTACATTTGACATATATTGAGAACTTTAATAATCCTCAGTACCTATTTTTAGGTTTTGTTACGTGACATTCGCAATTGTAATTACAATCAGTTTAGAAATTTTGTTAATTTATTTAAGACACTTATGTAAGAGTTAAAAAGAATTAAAAAAATATATATTTAATATATTTTATATCACATTTTTAATCTTATGGAATACATATTTACGAATTTATAATCTGAAGCTCAAAACAGATTTACTAGTAGCGCCATCTATGAGCGAGTAGAAACACTTGTGCAACTACGTAAAGCGAAAATTTTGTTTCGAATCATAAATTATATTTATTTCTAGATTATAATTATTAATAATTTTATATAAAATATTAAAGTGGAATATATGATATCTTCTTACAGTTTTACACAAAATTGCCGTAAAGCAATGGATCTTCTCGTCTAATAAATAAAGAGAACTGGAGTGTGTAATGTTTCTACTCGTATGTATCTTTGGGATTATTCGTATATTTTGTGAAATAAATTATTAATTTTCTTTGTGCTGCCTGATGCTGCCTGTCTTTGATATCTTTAACTCTATCAGCAGTTATAAATATGATAAGCGCCAAATAAAATTTAGATAATACAAACTTTCTTTGACCGATAAAGAAAATATCCACTATCGCTCTTTACAATGTCAAAAGTGTCATGGAAAAGTCATTGTCCTCATTAATAATTTACTGTTATTTACCTAAGATTGACTGATATCCAAAAATTTTTAAGCTTCAATAGATAATATAAAAAAGGGATTAAATTTTCCCTATGACGCATGATCAGGCAATTATCATCATGTGCTAAAATCAAATGGACATGTTGGAAATTGAATTACAATTTTCAAATTCTAAATTTTAAATTTTAGTCAATGTACACTGAGTTTAGATATTGGCTGAAATCGAAGCCTTCCTATAACAGTAAGTGGCAAGTCGTATCAGCTGGCATACGAGCCAGACAGAAGAAGGAGAAAAAGAGAAAGAAGAAGATAAGATATACACAGGAGTCCGAACGGTATAGGTAATAGTATTCTATAGTAATAATGTACACAATAATAAACTGAGTTAAATTAGTTACCTTTCCTGCCACTGTTTACGCTAGTATTTTGGACGTACCGATGATTACGTACGTACGCTTATTGTTATTACACGTATACAAGCGTTAAAAAGTTATAAAGTCAAAATTTGAACAAGACTTTCCGTGTCAGTATTTGAACGAATGCTTCTCGAAGGATGGCGCCCTCTACCGGCGCAAATTCTTCCCCCTAAATAAATAGAGACCATTCGTTCAACATTACGTTCGGACTCCTGTGTCACGTGTCCTTCCTTCATCATGTGTCAAAATCAAATGGATGAATTTTGATACAATGTCAATTAAATTAAATGCAAATTCTAAATTTGAAATTGTAATGATGGCTAAAACTGGAATCCATTTCAAAAATATATCAGACACAAAAATAAACTAGATAGATGAATGTGTTTTTTTAAAAAATGTTGTATGAATAAAATATAAAAAAATGAGGTTATTTATTTAATAAAATTATTCAAAAATAGGCATAGATTATTATGAGTCAGTCAGTCGTTTTGTTATAAAGATGGGGGCCGACGACCGACCGCGTGTGTGACGCACGCTGCTACGTGCTCGGCTCACGGCTTCGGACTCACGCAACATGCAGGCACTGCTGACGTCGGACTGCTGCCCGTATTTGTTATAACCGATTTGGATTTATAACCTACATAACTTAATAACAATTGCGTTCTGATGTCGATGGCCGATACACAACAGTTTTATGCCGACTTGTTGAACGTTCGAGTAGCCTCTTAAGTTGTTATTCGATGTTTCTCGAACGATCTGCACAGGACATAGATATTGTAACAATGTCTCATCATATTTTAACTACTAACTCAGATATCTAATAAATATCTGTTGTTATTGTATCCTTATTTAAAGGCATGTAATTTTTCTTACGTATGTACACTATATTTTGTTTAATATTACGCATAGATAATTAAATTACATTATGGGTTAAATAGTTTTTTTTATAAAATTGCCGTCTACATTTATACATTACCTAATAATTACATACAACACACATAAAACATTTAACCTGTCTAATGCTTCCTGTCTAATCTTTTTTCATAATAAAATCTTAATCATAAACGCCTAGTAGTTCAGCAATCCCATTTCTGGCAAGAGATCTTGAGTTCGAATTACTAGACCAATTAAAACAATGGCTTTCCGGAATTGTGCTTAATAAATATCGATGACTAACAAAATAACAGCTTATACTTAATTAAATTTACTGAACAGATTTCACTTCCTGTTACATTTGTGATTTAGAAAAACAATAAAAAATAAAATTTTCGATGCCTACATCTTCTGTTATTAAATGCGTGAAGTTACAGAACTGCTACAGTAGACTGTAATTTGAAAACTTGGAAGTGTGAAATATTTTTTTTATATATTATATCTTTAAATTTTAGTAATAATTTCATTTAAAAATTTAATACAATCAACTATTTATTATAAACTGGGTATTCTAAATGATCAATTTAAATAATTAAGTAAGAGTATGTGATACGAATGGCAATATATGAAATAAGCGCCATCTTTCAAGGATCGCATAAAGCGTCAGGTTAACTGGCAGCCTTAGCGCGTCGCCATCTAGTGGACTTTTCCCACACAATGTAGGCTGTAGAATGCGAAGGTTGCAAAGAAAGTAATGGAAATGCCACTAGATATCGCTTTTCGGGCGCTTTTCACATTAACATTTCATATATTTCAGTGAGAATTCATATAAATTCATAGGTGTCGTGGCTGATAACAATATTATAGGATGGGGAAAATATTCAGGACTACGAGCACGTATTATTTTGGAGTTTTACTGAATTACTATTTTTCAATTATTAATTCTGGATGCTGAATATTTCCATTATTAATTTAGTGAAACTCGTCGTTATATTCTAATACAATAACATATTGGAACTACAATCATTTAATACCAAATGATAATATAATGTATTTTCTATCATTGAAATTGAAATGAAAATTTACTTACTGAAAAGTAAGCAAATTTTTCATGATAAATATATAATAGGTGAAATTAATTTTACGAATATTTTATGAAAAATAAAAGCAAAAAATAATATGTTTAATAATAGATAGAATATAAGTGTTTCATGCAAATAATTTTGGCTTTACAAATAAGTGACAGAGCCGATGGTGATTTAGGTGTTACCCGGTGCAGATTTCGATAAGTTTACACGATAAAATTATAAACAAAGTCTTCAATTGATCAAACTATGATAATAGAATCCGTGATGAAGCGTCTCGTTAAATGATCTAATTAAAGGTAATCAGCTGCGATGATAAACAGCGTCGAGCCAAACATTGTGTCAGTTCTAAGTTAAATAAATATCCACGTAATGTAACCTCCAATCGACTTTCGGACTATCGTCCGGAACATACACGACTGACCTACAAACAGTCGCGAACGCACAAGATATATTGTGCTATCCCTTTTTAACCTGTACAAAATTGTTTGTTGCGGAAGAGATGGAGCATCTCGTTACGATGACGAGCCTCCGTTCTCAATGTCAAGTTCACCGATTATTATTAGTTCTCAATGCCGCAAAACACACGCAAACATGATGGCGGAACGCGTGCCGTCCGGACGAACAAATATACATTGCGGGGATTTTACATAAAACTATGCTAAAAAAGTATTGCTAAATTGCTACGTTATTGAATTAGAACGACCTCGAATTTAACCTCACCAATTACGACTACTGAGGTAGATACCTACTAAGTGACAGCTAAAATTATCCCGGCTGTCATGATTTTCCTTAGACGAAATATGTAACTTATGTTAATAATACACTTTTAATTAATCAATATATTTTATTATGTAATGTTATTGTTTATTTTATTTATCAGAAACATAGCTACGATTAACAGAGTTCGTTTGAACATTAATTTCGGAAATGTTCTAATACTAAGTAGCCGGTTTGTTGGGAATATTAACCATATAAAAATTAGCTTATCATATTTAATCATTATTATTAGAGCAATATAGCGTAGCAGCGAGTAAGAAACCATGAGTAGGAACCAATATGGTAATACAGAAATTTGAAGGGGCGGATCGCCCTTGCCCTAGGGCAGGACTGTCTGTAACTTTTAATAATTCTTTCACCCTTACGAACCTACCCGAATTTTAGTTACATAAGACATAATGTATGTATATTGTTTTGTTTTAAATAATTTAGGTTCCGTATAGAATCTATGAATAGGGTTACTAACTAGACTTTTTTGTATATTCAACCCTTTCTATAATCGAATGTACAGGCAGTCTTTATACCTCAACTCGCTAGATTTTTAGGTCCCAAACGAAATACTTAGGTGCGTAAGTCGCGTAAGCAATTGTAGATTTTGTCACTCGTCATATTTATCATATATAACTTCCGAAAAGAATTTCAGGAAGCGATCGCTGTGAGCTAGAATTCGAACCAGAGACTTCTTGAATCAGAAGCGGGATGCTCACACTCTATACTGCCGAGAGAAGCTGGAAACTAGCGTGTGATAAATATAGACTGCTGATGCAATTGTGCCCGATAGCAATAAGCTTCATCACCTATAGGTACCTCTATTGGCTGAATACTTTTGTCCCAAAAGATTCCGCGAATATACGCAATTGCCACTGCTGACATCTTTGTCTTTTTTATGGGATAGGAGGGCAACTGCTTGGAACTACCACTGTTAAAATCGTCTATTAAAGGCGCAATGTTAAATTAACGTTGTTTAATACTTTTATATGTTGCTTAAATTTACATTACAGTTAATAGCCAAATGGCATGTTTCCAGAAGCTTCCGCGATGATCTGACGAATATTAGTCTAGAAGTTTATTTTTCTCTTTAAACAAGTTGTTGGTTATATATATGTCACTGGTTAGAGTATTGCACTTGTAATGCAGAGGTCGCAGGTTCAAGTACCGGTCGAATATCTAATAATTTTCTTGATACTTAGGTATATATAAATTTTCTATATTACCTTTCAATTAAACCGGTTAGGGGCTTGCTTGATTTCTGCAGGTTACAGTAATTAATTTTAATATGATTTTATTATATACAAGCTCGCCCGGATAATACGCCCGCTACTTATCCCATGATATTGGGTGAAAATTTAGGATTTTATGGGTTTTCCAATGCCGATTCACAAAAGAATGAAAAAATTGACCAACCATTAAATAATAATGCTTATCAAACCACTCTCATAACTCAGGGATATGACAATTACATAACAATTAATGCTATGCACAAAAAAATACAAATCGGTCCAGCTGTTTCCGAAGAGTTTGCTAACACAGTATAACCCCGCCCCGCAGCTCGCTTCAAGAATGGGCCGGCTCGACCGGTGAAATACGACCTCTCAGAATATTGACGTAAACTGGTCAAAAGTCGCGTTTCGTTCGGTGACAGAGGAATCCGTAGGAGCACCTCCTTCCCTTCCCATCCCGCACCCTTAAAGGCCGGCAACGCAACTGTAAGACTGTCTTTGTTGTAGGTAACCATGGGCGGCGCCTACTACTACCACTTACCATAAGAATTAATAGACTTTCACAAGAATTTAATATATAATCTATACATATACTAAAATAATAGAGAAGTTGAAACTGTACATTGAATATATTTTTTAGGAATACTTGGGACATGATCTACAATACCGAACGAAAAAATATGGTTTTCAGAATTTTTGTCTGTTTGTTACGGATAAACTTTAATAGTACTGCACGCTTTTATGTCCAATTTTGCATAAATATAACCAAGAGGTCGGGTTAACACATAGGCAAAATATTATCACGCTATCACTAACTGGGGGTGAGCAATGGTGAACCCTTATAATGGCACAGGCATAGTATTTTTGCTTTCCACATAGACGAAGTTGCGTCCAACAGCTAGAAATATATAAAACTTATCCATCTATGTTTTACTCTTGAAGATTTTTTCTAAATTAAATCGCAAGCTTTTTGCTAAGTTTAAAAACTTACAAGTAAGTAAGTGGCTATTTAATAATTGGTTGGGTAAAGAGTTCAAAGATTTCATAACGTACAAGTGTGTAAGGTTACGTCCACTGAAGGCCACTGGTGCCTTGAACTTATAATTTATACCTAAAGTCACATCGGTCGAATCGTTTCATCGCCATTTAGATTCGTTATAATTTTAAACCACAATTTTCATTTAATATCAACTATGTACTTACGATTTAAGAACATGGCGGATTCTGTTGGACACGCTCGAGTTTTTATATTTATTTGGTAAGATTATTAGGTATGTCTTGGTGGTCCAGTGGTGGAGTATACGGTTTCTGAATCCAGAGGACGTGGGTTAGAATCCTGGCACACACAAATGACTTTTCGAAATTAATTAATTTCGAAAGTTATGTGTGATAAATATCGATGACTAAAAACTTTGTGCCCAGTATGGCAATAGGTTCGCCGCCTATTCCATTTGGGACGTGAACATAACGGCGAGACGAGGCTTAACACCCACTGCCTACACTTTCGGGTAGAAAAAGGCATGAAGTTATGTTATGTAAGTATAATTTTACTTATCTTATTATTATTACTTACGACTTAGCATCTCGCCAAGTCTATTGCGGGTTAGCCAGAGATAACAGAGCATCATAAGACATTATTTTCATATTGCTTATGTAAATGGTTCATGTAGTTTACGTCCAATTTTATTTGGCACATAACTACTTATATGTATATATTAAATGAGTTTTTTTTTTCAGTATAATGGCTAATATTTCAAATCCAATAATTATTTCTAACGTTATTCGTATTTTAAGTACTGAGAAATGTATCTTCACGCTATTGATACATACAATATTCGCATCACCTCTTCTTTCATTTTCTACTCTCCCTCTCTCTTTACATAATTGAGAAATTCTCAAATGAACTTCTCTCTAAAGAGTGATTGACATTGATCTTGTTATTGAACGAACCAGGTGAATGACTTATGCATGCCTTAAAAAGTTGCGCTCTTTTATCTTAAACAGTTATCAGATATCAGAATTGTAAATAGTACTAAGGTCACATGCATAATATTTTATCAACCACAAAAGTAAACCTAATCTTTAACTTCTTTAACAATTGATTACTCGTGAAAATGATCTCTTTAAAGAGTTCGAAACGTCGGGAAATAAATAGAAAATAAGTTCTAAATAAACGCGACATAATCCATAAAAGTTGTTTTAATGTTAAGATTGAATAGTGAAAGAAAATTGGGTAATAATTTACTGGCTTGAATTGATTTGAATTTAATACCCTCACGCATTTATTATTTGATGGTGTAGGCAGAACAAATAATTTATGTGATCACAGGTACGTTGCACACATTGATTGCAATTTTGTCATAGCATTAGAATTATAAAAACATAATATAAATTCACTCTTTTTTCTACCCGAGAGTGTAGGCAGTATCTGTTAAGCCTCGACTCGCCGTTATGTTTACGTCCCAAATGGAATAGGTGGCGAGCCTATTGCCATACCGAGCACAAAGTTTTAAAATTCGAATTGTAGAACTACTAATTAGAGGTAGCGATGTTAAACCAATAGGCCAATGAGGGTAACTTTAGGGTAATATAGATAATCGAATCTAGGATGCATTTTCATCTGGCAAGAGTACGCCGAGACGCCAGCTCGGTACGCATTCCCTTGCAGTATTGATCGGTCCGAATCGGCCGCGATGTGAGTCATGCCGCCCTTGCCCGACATTCAACTACCCCAACTCAGCCACCCCATAGCATCTATACCGGATACCCACATATAGGTATATTTATATTTTTCAATTGCTTTTTATTTTTTTTATAACCTTTTCCAATAATTTCAGGTGAGATTTTTCTTTCAAATTAATAGTAGGTACACATTAGATCTAAGACTGTTACACAACACACTGTTGTAAACAAATTAAATTACTCAACTATCGTAACTATAGACTTTGAACAATCCGCTTCTGAAAAGTCTCTGGTTCGAATACTGGGTTACACCAAGTTATGTGGGATAAATATCGATGACTGAAAATATTGTGCCTATTCAATCTGACGCGTAAAAAATCGTCGAGGAATAAAGGCCGCTGTTTACAACTTAGGGTAGAAAGAATAACCATAGACACGCACAAATTCCTAAGGGCCACGTTGCAGCCCCCTTGCACTATATATCCTCATGTATCTTAGCTATAAGTAATCTACCCTCGTGACCAGGCCACCCCACTAACTTTTATTTCGTTATTAGATTGGAGGGATAGTCGCAAGGAGGGGTCCCTTATATTTCGTCACTCTTCTTCTCTTTCTTATATTGCGTCATTATTGATTAAGATATTGTAAAATTATATAATATGTCTCTAAAAATATTGTTTGTATAATATATTAGGATTCTTTTTATTAACATAAAATTTGGATTCGATTTCCTTCCAGAACAAAAGTTTAACCTTTAAAAAATATATTGGCATGGTGTTTGGGTGTTTCTATATTATTTGTGTGTGCCAAAATTCCTCCCCAAGAGTTAATAAATTAAGTGCTAGGTTATCTAGATAACCTACTCTGACAATAACCTTTAAAAAGTTATGTATGATAAGTACCATAAAATGTGTTCATTAAAGATTTGAATTGGTATTACGAAAAACACTGTTTAGATACACCATCAGGTATTGAAGACGGCAATATTTAAAAATATCAACATTTTGATACTTTTTTTAATTCTAATACTCGTGTAATTTAAGGTTTATTTTAAATATTACACATTGATATTATTCTACACTACCGGCGTACTGTCGACACGCGAACTTCCGAACGAGGGTTGGTTTATTTTTAAAAGACTAATATCGTCGTTGTTTTGAACGCACCGTGCACGTGTTTCATAGATGCATGCACCGATATAGAAAGTTAATTTAAGAACTATGTCGTTGTATTTATATAATGTATGGATGTACAATGTACATGCGTCTTTTGTAAGTGGCATGTCATGACGACGATGAAACGTATTGCGCTCCTAGCAATATCATTTAAAATAAACTTACTAAAATAAAATTGTAAAACATATATTGTGATATGTAGTTTCTTTAACTAGTTAAAAATATATTATTAATCTATTTAAATTTTCAGCTTCGGTCTTCAATTTGAAACTTGTACAGACTAATCCATTTTTGGAAATTAAATGAACTAAATAGTATTAATTCTCATAAAAACCAGTAAGTTAGGATTGATTTGTTGACTTCTACGATTGCTGATACGCTTGTATGTGAGGTAGCGTAATGATATATTATTATGTATTTAAGTCGATAACCTACCTCAATAGACAATGGTGTTTCCTACTAAAACGAGTTTTTGAGTTGTACATATTGGGTTAAATATATAAACAAATAACATAACATAACTTCACGCCTTTGTTACCCGAAGGTATAGGCAGCGGCTGTTAAGCCTCGTCTCGTCGTTATGTTTTCGTCCCAAATAGAATAGGTGGCGAACCTATTGCCATACCGGGCGCAAAGTTTTCAGTTATCAATATCAATCATCAGTATCAATTTCGAAAAGTCATTGGTGTGAGCCAGTGTCCAGGATTCGAACCCGGACCTCTGGATCAGAAGCCGTGTGCTCGACCACTGGACCGCCGAGACCCTAATGGCTAAAGGCAAATAATTTAAATTTTAAAACAAATTTAATCGCAATAAAATCTTGACATTGTTGGACATTAAGACTTCAAACGTAACCTACGTTAGGCGTTATTTCATAAAAATCGGTGATATTTGTAAAAAGAAAATCATTTTAATAAGACAGGCAAGTTGGGCGGGCCTGCGGGTAAGAAATGGTAAGATGTAAGAGGGGTGTAGGAAGATGTTGCAGTTGCATGAGTGTGTCGTGCGATGTCGGCGTTATACTTTCCAGTTGCGCGAGGGTATGGCTGCACGATCGATGCTTTACCACGTTCACGGTCATCGCCCTCCGCCCGCCCTACGTTTCCGCGTCACCGGCGCCGCTGTCCCCACCCGTGCCCTTCCCTATCGCCCCTACACCAAATATAGGTAGCTAGATCTCACACGACCCTTCAGCCAACAGTTATGAAACACAATTAACTCCTCTATTCCGTAACAGACAGAGCTACAGGGTATTCTGTTATGAGTTTAATACATTCACCATTAGGTTATTGTGCAGTAATATTTTTGAATATTAAATTTCTACAGTTAAAGGTTTTTTTATTAGTTCTTTACAGATTCTTTAACAGTTTCAAAATTTTTGGAAGTTATGTGTAATAAATATCGATAATTGAGAACATTTTGAGCGGTATGGGAATAGGTTCGCCACCTATTCCAGCCGCTGCCTGTACCTACGAGTAGGAAAAGGAAGTTGAAGTTGTTATGTAAGATATATATCATAATTAAAAAACAATAAAATTAAGTATTACACGATAAATTAAGTACAATTCGATAAATACTATAAATGAAAAACTCGATGATAAGTACGTTCATATTTCTAGGACTAATATCTGCGACTTAGAAATATGACTAAAAAAGACTTTCGCGAATCTCACTCATTGATCAAAACTCGTGAAAATGATCTCTGTAAAGAGTTCGAAACGTCGGGAAATAAATATAAATAAGTAATAAATAAACGCGATATAATCCTAAAAGTTGTTTTGATCATAGACTAAAAAAATAAAGTCTTGGTACTTCATAAAAAAAACTGCTACTATAAAAAAAGGAAAGTCTATAACTATTATCCTCTAATTCTGATACTTATAAAACTAATAGAATATTCTATTTTATATAGAAATAAAATAGTAACAATATTTATTTATATGAATATCGGTTTTTTTATCGTGAAACAACCTCTATGGCACTTAGATTCAAATACAAAAAAAAACCGGGAGTTTTCCTTTAAAAGAAAAGGTCTACATATTCATGCATATATTTCAGATATTATTACAAGTACTAGATATTAGCTAAGGTAATATATTAATGATAATTTACACTCAAGTAGTTCAATATCACAAAGGATTGTTACTAGGAAATCACCTATTGTTGTGAACCCGCACGCCTATGCACTTTCAATGTATGTTTAGTTTGAATTGGAGACCCCCAGGTCCCGGGAAATAGAGCAGCAATAGACGCAATATTGCCACACGATCGATAGCTTTTCATGAACATTACCTACTCGATATTTTATTCTTTCAATCGATACCCTAATGCAGTGTAACCTGCAACTTGGTATTCGATAACTAACATAAATCAGTAGCAAAATTTTAAATATATCTAAATATTTATTTTCAAAAAACTGTGGACAGTTTTTTTTCAGATAGTAAAATAGAACAAAGAAAAAGAAAGACATTTTGTATATATAAATAAATTCCTTCAATATTTTAAAGATAAATTAATTTTAGTTTGGCGCTTAATTTGGCATTTGAATCTAAAAAACAATATATATCTAAAAATTGTGATACGTATTAGTAAGTAATATAAATAAACTTTAATATTACTGTAACTTAATGCTTATGGTATACCAGGAATATATATAAGTTTAAATGTATAAAGAAAAAGAGATTTTATTCATAAATTAATAAAATACTTTTTAAAAGCTTCCACACATTGGCTGTATAGAACAATCGTGTAAAAAAAGTAATACAAAAATTCAAAAAAGGAAAAATAACGGGCGACGCGACGAAGAGTCCTCACTAGTCCTCAGACACGTTCTATACGTGCTTACCTACATAACTATATACTGCAGTGAGTGGGTAAGCAGACTGCAGCCAAAGCCAACTGAATCCCGGAAAACTACCGACCCAGTCTAGACATGGGGGCATTTCCCCTCGTCATCGCAACCCCTCTTTACCCCTCTCTCTCCCCCGTCGAATTAACCCTCGCCGCATCGCTAGCGCTTTCACCATCCGCTTGCAGACTTTATAGAAAAAACAACCTCTAAAGCTTTGAGTGACATGCTATGTGATATGCTGACAAAAATCCTAAAGAAAATGGAGATGAAAAATCATGAAGCACCCTTCAAAGGTGAAAAAGTAAAGAGAGAAAGAGAGAGGGTTTTAGACGAATCAATACGAATAATGACACCACTTAAGTAAAAACTTACTGATTCATGAATAGTATGTGTTGATATATTTATTTCTCAGATATTCGCGAATCACATTCATAACATTAAAATAAATTTAGTAAATATATCTTATAAATTTTTTTTTTTGTTTCATGGTCTGATGTGGGTTACCAATAGTAAAAACCATTTTTTAACATCAACTGTTTGATTTTTATTCCCAAAAAGTGTGTGCTCTCTGTATCAATGAAAATAGCTTTTGAACGACTACCATCTTTTTGTTCATCGCTCGTGAAAATGATCTCTGTAAAGAGTTCGAAACGTCGGGAAATAAATATAAATAAGTAATAAATAAACGCGATATAATCCTAAAAAGTTGTTTTAATGTTAAGTATTTGTTGAGTTTTAGTTCATAATTATAACTACACTATAATATAATATAAGTTACTCTACATAACATAACATAACTTCACGCCTTTTGTTACCCGAAGGTGTAGGCAGCGGCTGTTAAACCTCGTCTCGCCGTTATGTTTACGTCCCAAATGGATTTTTGAGTTTGTCAGTCATCGATATTTATCACACATAACTTCCGAAAAGTCATTGGTGTGAGCCAGTTTAGTTTAGTTAGTCTATTGACCATATTTCGCGCTTTAGAAAACAGTTAATCACCAAAGCACAGCACCAAAAAAAAATTGATCAAGATAATTTATTCAAGACAGATTTATTCATAACAATTTAGATATATTATTGTTGTACTTTTTCGAAGAAAACAATTAAATTTGTTATTAATTATTTGATTCCACACGAATAAAGCCGCGGGCGCAACTAGATATTTTTTTTTGTCTTTTCTATTTTCCAATAATTGACCTTCTATATAAACTAAATATTCTTAAATGGAGATACTATTTCTTAATAATCAATAATTTTATTTGCTTCGATATCACATAGTGGCTTAGAACGGGTAAATCAATTTAAAAAGTTCAGGGTACAAATAGGACAAACACGCACAACAATGACTTTTCAGATACCTATATGATAAGTCGATTTTATTCATAATGATTCTAGTCTTTTTTGCTACAAAATAATTGCAGCTCATATAAATATTGAAACATATTGACATGATTTTCAAATATTAAATTAACGATGTTAAAATATTTTTTTATTGTATACGTCATTATTGTATATTAATATTTAGTAGATATATATAACATTTTATAAGAAATTAATAAACAGGTTATCGAATGAATATCAGCGTACCGTGTTACTATAGTTAGTGTTAGTTAGACAGTACTGTGTGCATGATCGACTGTGCTGCAGTGGGTTAGTGAGAGTGAATTACATCCGAGTAGGTGGAGTGGGGTAGAGCATCAGGCTTGATGCAGCCAAGGGGAGGTTTGCAGACAGGGTGGGCCGCTGGTGTGGGGCCAGACGGGAGGTACCCGACGCACCTCGTTTCCGCACCAGAGTGTAACCGTACACATATAAATATAAGTCCATGGCGTAAGGGTAATCAGAGTACAACCTACTCGTACCTTTAAATTGGCAAGCAAGACAGACAGGCCACAAATAATTTATTTATAGAAAAATAAGCTTGCGAACATAGTACCGCCATAATAGCTGATGCTAAGAAAAACATCTATCTGCTTATCTGTTTGTTGCGCCCAATCTCTGAAATGGCTGAACCTATTTTGAGGAGACCTTAGACCTGACCTAAATTCAAATATTTAAAAATAAATATTTGAATTCATTTACACACTAGCTGACCCGGCGAACTTTGTTTCGCCTCCCAAGCAATAAATCAATAAATAAAAAATTTTTTTCTAAAAAAAAGTAGCCTAAGTTACTCCTTATAACATCAGCTACCCGTCAATAAAGGTCTCGTCAAAATAGGCTTTAACAGTGGTAGAGCCAAGCAGTTCGCTGCATGAATGGGCCGGCTCGACCGGTGAAATACCACGACCTCTCAGAAGACCGACGTAAAGTGGTTCATGCCGCATTTCGTTCGGTGAGAGAGGTACCCGGAGGCCCACCCCCCTTTCCCCATCCTTTCCTTTCCCCTATCCCTTAAAGGTCGGCAACGCAACAGTAACACTATATGTGTTGCTGGTGTCCATGGGTGGCGTTGGTTGCTTACAATCAGGTGACACGCCTGCTCGTTTGCCCTCCTATCCCTTAAAAAAAAAGGTTCAGCCATTTCAGAGATTGGGCGCAACAAACAGATAAGCAGATAGGTGTTTTTTCTTGGACAATGGCTAGCGTTATGTAAACTAGATAACAGATATAAATACGGGCAGTGTGGTGTATTGGTAACACTGCCAACTGTAGAATTGAGGTTGGCGGGTTCGATCTCCACCCGAATACAAGTATTGATGACAAGCATAAATGTTTGTATGGTGTCTGCGTGTTTTTATTTATTATAAGTATGTAGCCGGCGTTTGCAATAAAAGTCACAAAGTAATAAAAAATATCACTTTGTATTTGCTCCAATATACATGAGTTGTACATACAAAGTCTCGGTGGCGCAGTAGGCGAGCGCACGGCCTCTGATCCAGAGGTCCGGGGTTCGATTCCAGACACTGGCTCACACCAATGACTTTTCGAAATTGTTTTCGGAGGTTATGTGTGATAAATACCGATGACTGACAAACTTTGTGCCCGGCATGGCAATAGGTTCGCCACCTATTCCATTTGGGACGTAAACATAACGGCGAGACGAGGCTTAACAGCCGCTGCCTACACCTTCGGGTAACAAAAGGCGTGAAGTTATGATGTGTTATGTTGTACATACAAACCACCCCGTTGACACCCGCTAAGTAATAAAAAAAAACGCACCAAAATCCGTTGCGTATTTTTAAAGATCTAAGCATATAAGGGGACAGACAGCGGAAAGCGACTTTATTTTATACTGTGTAATGGTAGAGAAACGCCCAGATGCCATACAAACATCCATATATTATGTTCATCATAAATGTGAGAATCAAACCCACCCCCGTCCATTCAACAGTGCCAATGCACCACGAGGTGCATGTGAAACTGCACGTCTCTTGTAAAGAATAACTAAAATGACTCTGTAGACGATATTTATATACACATACCCTCACGCTAAGTCTCTATCGGGGTAGACATAGCAATCAGAGCGCCATAAGGCATGATTCTCACTCGCTCACTCACTTATTCAACTTTCTTAATACGTGTAATAAGTTAAAAGTTTAAGACGATTAAATATCAAAAATAGCTCCTAATGTTACCTCTATATCCTGATATTATATTAGTATGAAATCAAAATATAATTTGATATACTTATTTGTTATATTTATACAATAAAGTTAGACATTGTGTCCCTGACCGCGCAGGCCTTGACTGAGGCCAACGACTCGATCACAACTACATATTACTAACTGTTCAATACTCATTGGGTTATCGATCCAGCATTTATAACTTATAAATATAAGTTATACTAATGATAATTTATAACTTATAAAATATGTTAACGCGATTGAATCTCGATTTCTGGATAATATAAAATAATAAATGAATCCATGATCGTTATTTCGGCTAGGATGTTGAGTTGTGACTTATTAGTGAATGGATAGTAATGTTGTATTAATCAATACGAATATTATAGAGCTTCACGCCAAGTGCCTTGCAGGGTAGGCAGAGAGAACAGAACGTAAAAGCTTGGCATATAGTGTATCATCACATAGATAGTAGAAAACAAAGTCGCTTTACGCTGTCTGCCCTCTTATATGCTTAGATCTTTAAAACTACGCAACGGATTTTGAAGCGGGTGAACAGATAGAGGGTGTCAACGGGGTGGTTTGTATTACACACGAATTAACGTATGCACTTTACTTGTAAACGCTGTAAAAATACTTTTGATGCGAAACCAAGTTCACCGGGTCAGCTAGTGTATGTATAAAAAGCTCAAAGGCTAAACTCATTAATATCAGAAACGGCCCAATGCTCTGTCTTTTTATTATTCTTTTATACAGACAATCCTCACAGCGGCAGAGTCACGCAGCTCTCGGTATATATGTAGACGTAAAGTGGCTTATTTCGTTCTGTAAGAGAAGTATCCGTAGACTCAACCCCTTCCCATTCCAATTCTGACCCCTTCCCGATATTATCAAAAAGGCCAGCAACGCTACTATAACACTATCAGTATTGCAAGGACACCATAGATGGCGCTAGTTGCTTACCACCAGGCGTCCCATAAAAGCAAAAACGGGGTGTTTCAATGTTGCTGTTACAATGTGTTTAATTACAGGTTTTAATTTATTTTGTCTCATTTATCGTTAACTAAAGTTTATTAAACTTCGCTCGCGAAGCCTTTCTAATAATGATCACTGAAATACAATCAGACAAAATAAAAATGTATATATATTATTCGTTCCTTTTAATCGTGAACATATTATTCTTTATTTTTTTCATAAACACTTTAAATATGCTTAGCATGAGTATCCCAAAGATTGTAAAAATAATGAAAACTAGCTTTTACTTATTTATTTCTAAGACTTTCGCGAATCTCACTCAGATTAAAACTTAACTTTTACTTGGCAATAGCCAAAGAAATGTAAGTTTTAAATTTATACTCAAAAAAATTATCTGATGTTGAAAGAGAATTTTCACAAATAAATAACTTCCAAAAAGACATTGATGTAAGTAAACTTTTTCCCGGCATTAAAGAGAGCCAAGTTACATCCTGTATAGCCAGATAGTTTTCCCAGGGTGGTGAAGGGCGCGGCACGGTGAGGTCAAGCTCCGGACACACGGACAGGTCGTCGGCCGGGCGCTGGCGAGGATCGTCCCCAGGTCGTACATTAGTATGCGCGCGCGCAACAAACTGCAAAAGCTGATCGACTCGATCCACTTGCGGACCTTTGAGCTGATGTCAATGGAGCGCCTTTTAACTGCGTAAGTTTATAGTTTGACTTAAAATCCTTTCCATAGTGTAGGAGTCCATAGCAGACAAGCAACGCGATAATTAAGATTATATCCGGTGGTAGTATTGAATAAAAAGTGACGAAAACACACTACATTTTCATTGGTTTTTACTATCGAGTAAAATTCAGGAAAAGCAAAACAGACGTCACATCGAATTACACTACGCTTCCTTGGAATATTTCGAAGTCTCTTCATTTTCAATGCGCACTAAACTTTTCCAAGGAGTTCACTACAACTCACAGTTGACGAAGAAATTAAGCGATATCTCAACATAAATGGGCGAATAGTTTTAAAAGATGAGCGAATGAGTGAGCGTAAATTTGTAGGTCACAAAAGCAAAGTGCTCAAACATCGTAAAGAACTGACGGAAGTCGAATTAAACTTTAAGTTTTCGGATTTCATTGAGAGAGCTCTTCAACTATAATTTTATTTAGCGTTTTCCGTGTAACAAATAAATTAATTGCCTGACAATCAACGTGAATAATGATTAGGGCGTTTGTACAATTTCCAAGGATTAGTGGAACACGTGGAAAATTACTACAAAGAATTCATTTTAGTCATAAAAATGTATTTTAACTATTTAACTGAGTTACTGTACAACAAATGTAAGTGAGTCGTAAAATAAAAGTAAAAATATATGTGTGTAATAGTAGTGAATAGGTAGAGAGCTGTGTGTGGGGGAATGTATAACATGTACCACCTAGGACTGGTTTTCCGGATAAGTAATTACACACCTGTTACTGGCAGTATATTATACCTGTCGCCTGAGTTGTACTCGGTACTCGGGCCGGTATCGGTTAGCTGCACATTTTCACTCGCACTTTCCACGACAAGTACAGTCCATACCTAGTATATCTATGTACTACCAATAGTCGTAAACTAGTTTACGTCAGTGGTTCCTCTCGCCTCAAGTTCCGTTTCCGAGATCCATCTTCCGCAGTTATACCTAGATCAATTTACTTATCTTCTATTTATCATGTAGTATAGGTAGGGTAGTATAGGATTTACTTGTAATACAAACTTTCTATAATTTTACTACAAATAACACCACATTCTCATTGCAAGAATTTCAAAATAATTTTCAATTAACGACAAACTCTTATAAGTATGATTTGATAAAAATCTAATTAGTACATCTTTGTTCATCATGTAAAATCTCAATTTAGAATTTCACTTTTATATTATAGCAATTTAAATTAATAGTCAAAAGCAGAAAGAATCTTTATCAAATTAACTGCACTATATTAAATAGTAATAAATAGCCATTTTTATGGCATGTTCTGGATGCATACTTCAATGTCTGGTTTTATTAATTGTCAAATTCAGTTCAAATTCGTACGTGGCTATTGAAAAAGCTATTTGGAAGTACTCGTAGTAAATCGAAATAATATCCGCTATTTATACCTTCGAAAAGAAGGGGGCGTGAAGTTACAGTTACTGTATATAACAAGCTAAATAACATATTATACGTCAATACACGTATCAGAATTTCAGCTGCACTGACTCATTGTAATTAACTAGTCAAAGGGATTTCCGATATTGATCCCGGAACACGTCATGCTTTCTCCCCAGAGAAAAACAGGGTGACACATCGAAATTCCACGAAAACCTTTCCCTAACAATTCCTTTACTTTCTTTATTAGGAAAAAAGATTTATTATTATTATATATTTCTATACTTAGTCATCGAAATAATAAAGTTTACGTAGTTGTTTTCAAGAAAACCAAGAGCCTATATGTGGCCCTCGCTCGTAGCAATAGTCACGTAGCATTCAGCTACGTCTAGTCGGTTACATCGGGTTGCACGTCGTGAAGTCGAGTTGCAGGTCAGTGGCACTGCTCGGCCACTGCACCCGACTAGCTTAGATACTTCTTAGATCTAACATAGCTTAGTTTTTTTTTCTATTGCGAACATTCTCGACTCGGCTGCGTTCAAACCACTTTTATAATGTATATGTATAGCGAAGATAAAATGTATTTTCTTAGCCCGCCTGCTGTGTGGAGGTGTTTGACTCCAGGCGTCAGTGTCATTACCCGACTGTGACAGAAGGGGGTTTACAACTAACTTTAACGTGGATGTATGTATGTATTTTTGACTGTTTGCAAGATTTTAAAGTAACGTCAACATTGACGACCCCGACTAACCCAAGTTTATCGCGGGACTAAAAATCTGGTTTTAATGTTACATTTATAATAAACTTCACCGTCGTGTTTTTATACTAAACCTATTTAATATGAAATTTAATATGTCATTATGTGGGAATCATCAAAATTTCAGTCCAGAATATGATTAATTTCATTTCATTTAATGATTTTTTTTATACTTTAACATGTAAATGTTGTCAAAAGAAAACAATAATTTGTTTCTTATTTTAAATTGTAAGTGATGAATGTGGACGTAATAAACATATTTTCGCACTCTAAAAAACATTTTCTACAATTCGGATTGGTGATTAAACCTCCGAGGTAGTGTTTAACTAGTTAATCTTATTTATACATATTTCGTTGAGAGAAAACGCAGAACTTTTTATTTTGTTTTTGGCAGACGCTAACAATACGATATACATAACTATAAACGAATCAGTTTCGCGAGTAAATGTGCGCCCGCGCCGCATCTCGCCAGAGTCGTGCCATACGGGCGGTGCATAACCAACTCACGAGTGCAACGGCCCGATGAACTTGAGCAAATTTAAATGGGCCACGCATCCCGGCACATATTCCTTTAACAATACCACTTCTAATAATAATTTAACTCACAAAAAATATACATATAACTCTATTATTTTAAGTTTATGTCTGGCTGGTCTAGTGATCGAGAATCACGCATCTAAATCAACGGTTCGAATCCGGGCTCACACCAATGATTTTTCGATATTCTTTTCGGGAGTTGAGGTTTAACAGCCGCTATCTATACCTTGGGGTAAAAAAAAAGGCGTGAAGTTATGTTATTTTAAGTCTCGTTCCGAATATACATTTATTAGAACTATATTTTATTGATTGACAACAACATAATAAAAAAAAAGGATTAATTCGATCAGCGGACCAGAATATTAGAAGTTGGAAACTATAAATCTCCATTCGTTAAGCTCGTTCAAGCTTCAACCCTGTTTTTCTTGTCAAGTACTTACGTTCCAGGTAGGTGCGTTGGTTAAGGTGACGGTGTGACGGTGGATAAGTCTAAGTAAGGGCCTATGTAAGTGAGCGAGCGTGCTCTGAAATAGTGTTGGACGGGATCTATTTCCCGAGCAGCTGCGTGCGTTCGTTGCCCTTGCACAGGGCATTAGAAGTGCAACGATCTCTGCAATTATCCGCACAACTATTGACTTGTACTGAGAGTGCAATGTGCTCAGCGTTACACCTTCACTGCTTAGAAAGCAACTGTTACGTCTAACACACACTCACACATGCAGTAGTGCGCGTCTCTCATAATAACCCACATGGACATCACTAAAAGCGAGAGTGTTGTGTTCATATATTTTAATAAACACTGGATATGTAATAAATATAACAAAGCTGATAAGTTTGTTTGTATGTACACGCTAATCGTAGCAGCTACTGGTTCGAAATAAAAAATAAAAACTTCATAGTGCATTTGTTTAGGAAGGTTTTAGGTATAATATGTATAACGTTATGGTCAATCAGAGCGGAGCAGTACTCGTTTATTGATAAAAGAGTGTATGGCTACCAAATTCGGTTGGTCAGCTAGTTAGTCAATAAAAACGTTTAGTTATTTCGAGTAATGTCTGCACTTTTGTTCACAATATTATCAGCAAACTGTTAACAACTCCCACAATATCCTTCCCAATACTCCAAATTTGATATGACAATATTTAATGATATCGATCACAATAAAGAAGTTTTGTTGTTTAAGCATTTAATACCTACGTTCAGACGAAAAGCCGTCAGACCCGGGATCTTCCAAACAAAAATCTAATGATATATTTTGGCTATTAGGAACAACCACGAATAAATTGTACAAATAAATTGTTATTGTACCACAAAAGTCTCATTCATAACTGAAGATATAAGGCTAAAAGGACATGTAATCTTGTCAGTCAGACATGTAACAGTGGTAGAGCCAAGCAGTTCGCTGCATGAATGGGCCGGCTCGACCGGTGAAATACCACGACCTCTCAGAAGATCGACGTAAAGTGGCCTACGCTGCGTTTCGTTCGGTGAGAGAGGTTACCGGAGGCCCACCTCCCTTCCCCATCCGACTCCCTTAAAGGTCGGCAACGCAACTGTAACACTATATGTGTTGCAGGTGTCCATGGGCGGCGCTGGTTACTCACCATCAGGTGACACGCATGCTCGTTTGCCCTCCTAAGTCCTATCTCATAAAAAAAGTCAAATAAAAATAAAATCTATCGTAACATGTTGGCTAGACGGCCGTTATAAAATGTCATATCGTGCCAATTCCTTATAATTTTATTGTCATTTTATTCTTAATTACTTTTATTTATTTTTACACCAGAGTAGTAAGTACATCAAAATTGAAAACACTGGGACAACAGTAATGTCAGGTGGTGGAATCTATTGCCGTTAAATCAGGCACAAATCTCTTCTTACTTTTAAAAAGTCGTATTCGAGTTCAAGACTTCTAGATCAAAAGGTGAGTGCTGAACTGCTAAGCGATCGAGACTGACAAGTATTAATACAGATAATATATATATATAAACATGTTTGTAAGTATAATATAGCTGAAAGTGCATTGACAACTGCTACGTTGTTTTGTTATCCTGGTACTTTGCTGCACTGAGCTGCATTCTCTGATGCATTGCATAGGACGAGTATCTAGTTTTTTTTACTCATTTTTGCTTCTTCCTTTGGTTTCCACAAGGATTTCATGTGTAACTAGGTCACCATAAAACGTATAAAGATATATTTTAATACTACTAACCCTATAAATATAGGTAAGGGATAATAAAAAAATTATAAGATTTTATCTTGAAAGTTTTTTTTTTTTTAACAATCATTTTAATAATATCACGGCTATCATTGAAGATTTTTTGCTATATACCAGGGCGCGAGAAGAGGCAAAGAGTTTGCGCGTGCCAATAAAACGGCGTAATGCATTTATGCAGTTTGAAAGAGATATAGTGTCATGTGCAAGTGTGACAAGGACAAAAGATAACGTGTGCATGTGTGCTACTGTTAACACAATAATTACGATGCGTGTACTGGTATATGCTTTGTTACACTGTGATTTGTCGTTTCTTTTGCATAAGTGTTTTTGAGATTTGTATCGGAAAATTTGTACATCGTGAGAATTGTTATGTTGCTGTTAAAGGTCGTTCAAGAGTAATATATTTACTGTTGTTGTTGTGGCAATTAACAGCAGTATATTGGCAAATATCACGATTTGATAAAAAAAAAATGTCTGTCAAGCATTATCACTTCTGTTTCTGGATTTCTGTTTTTAGATTAGATTTTCGTAATTGTTAAAGATTGTTACATTAAACCTAGGTAATTTATCATCCTTTACAAACGGTGGCCTGTAGTTGGAGCATCGCGCTTCTGAAACAGAAGTCTCGGGTTCGAACTCAGGCTCACTAAAAACGACTTTTAACAAGGTAGGGTATAAAAATATTAGAAATAGCTCTTAAACAATTAACCCTCAATAATAATAATAATTGTTAGTGATATATCAAACTAGCTGACCCGGCGAATATTGTTCCGCATCAAAAGTATTATAGGAGTAAAATTTGGATCTTAAAAATTTCAATTTGTGCAATAGCACAAATTGAAATTTTTAAGATCCGTGCCGATAAATATATCGGCACGCGTTATGGCGTGCAACGCAACTGCTATGTCCCGCTATGTTAATACTGCAATATCTTCGAAAATATTCGTTTATATTGCATGCTGTTAAGGGTCAGGATCATCTTTATTTAAAAATCATCTTAATTTAACATCGACAATCTATTTAAGACACTTAATTGGATGAAAATAATGCTGTAATGTTTAAAATCGCTTGGTAAATAAGCCATTATTTCTCGTAAAAATAGAAAAAATAAAAATGGTCATTGTGGGTTATCCCTAAGAGATAGACATATGCCCTCGCGGGCTTTTTTGTAGACCTTCTAAAGGTGTTTAATAATGTAGAACATTGTTTTGATTTATCACTTAGGGCTCAGCCAGCGTTTGCAATTAAAGTGCTAAATCTTGAAAATTATCACTTTTTCTTTACAACATCATACATGAATAATAATTATAGATCAAAACCACCCCGTTGACACCTTCTTACTATTAACAAAAACCGCATAAAAATCCGTTCCGTAGTTTTTAAGATATATGCATATAAGGGGACAGACAGTGGAAAGTGACTTTATTTTATACTATGTAATGATGATGATGAAAACCGTCTAGTGTGAAGTCCTCTCAGGAATGGACTGTACACAAATGCACTGTTCTCACTGCACACACAGCTACTGTGAATGTAGCTGTGTGTGCAGTGAGAACCGTCTGACGTAATACTCGTCACACGGTGACGGTGATAGGGCAGTGTGGAAAAGAAACACCTACCATTTTCTGCTCTCCTGGTGGCAAAGGTTCGCTTACCATACAACCCTTTGCTGGTCCTACAGAATGTTCTCTGTCTGAAAGTTATCGGACTTCCACGTATTCGTTTGTACGTAAACAACTGCATGATGTAGTAATTTAAAAATTTATAGCATAAAAGGGTTGCTGCTTATAGCCAGCTTGGCGAGTTCGAAGCTTGGCGCAATATTATTTTTTACTATGTATTTTAAAAACTGTAGGTATATGCAATGATAATAAACGATTACTAAAAAAGAAGTAGTCTCTTAGGTCTTAAAGGACCAAAAGTTTCATTCGCTGATATGTATGTAACAATGTCCATATCATCAGTAAATAAAAACTAAAGCGTTCACTAAAGCGCTACTCCACACTGATGCCAGTTAATTTTAAGTGACTAGTAAACTTTGACCTACACATAAAGCTATTTTATTTTGTAGCTAAATTTTTATAATATTTTTACATCGAGAAATCAACAAATTTCTAACATTTTATCAAAAGACCTAATGAAAGCTCGTTGTATTTATAGAATTTCATAGTCAATTTATATTACGATCAGTATGTAGTCGTTGTGACGTGAATGCGTGTCGGCCACGTTTAGGGAGCTTTTTATTTTTATCCACGCGTACATTGACCCAGTGTACAAATAAACATGTAGGTAATATCATTGGTGAAACATCTTGCCTCAGTATCTATATATATTTGGAACGAAGAGATTAGAATATGTGGCATTACTCGCTAGCCCGTATGCCTACTCTTCAATAAAAAAAAATCAGTTTCTAGTCAGTACATAATCTGTAAAGAATTTTGAAAATAGAACACTGTAAGAAGTAATGAAGAAAGAATCTTTCCCGCAGTTGCATCGTACACTTCTAAAATTAATGAAATTTTCACTGATTTGCTACTATAATGTTTTGTATATAAAAATGCAGTTTTTTTATATTAAGTATTCATTTTTGTTCATTGTTGTAAACTAAAGATGTGCTGAGAGATAGCGGCAGAAAGATTAAAAGAAGTCAATGGTCAGGGATATTAATTACGTTTGCATATACTAAACTAAAAATAATAAAATAAAAGCGAATTAACATTTTTTTCCTGAATAATATACAGGACACAAAAATATATAAGTGTCCTAGCAGTTTTTTTTAATCAGCGGAATTAATTCAACTACCTACCCACACAAAACCACACTATGAACTCGCCCAAGGTGCTGAAATAATTTTTAATAAAGTTAATTATGTTTCCTTAATCTTTCGTACGATTATTGGAAAAAGATTTTTTTTATTCTGGTGATCAATAGGTGATCAAGACTTAAATAAGTACGCGTTGTTATTCGTAATAACAACGCGTACTTATTTAAGTCTTCAATTTTAGTATTGTTTTAATATAGTCTTGTTTTAGTACTTGTTTTAGTATTGTCAATTGTAGTGGTAAAACTGGGAAATTTTTAGATTACTGCAGGTGCTGTCGATGATTATTGACACAATACGTATGTTCATTCACATAACTTCACGCCTTTGTTACCCGAAGGTGTAGGCAGCGGCGGTTAAGCCTCGTTTCGCCGTTATGTTAGCGTCCCAAATGGCATAGGTGGCGAACATATTGTCATACCGGGCACAAAGTTTTCAGTCATCGATATTTGTCACTCTTAACTTCCAAAAACAATTTCGAAAAGTCATTGGTGCGAGCCAGTGTCAGGATGAAAAGTATCCTATTCATCGAGTCAAAACAATTAAATGTGAGACAAACAAGTTGTAACATTTCAGGTAGGTACCAATATCCAATATGAAAGGGAGTTGAGAGACTAATATAAATAGCACTTTTCTTTGTTAATTGAAAAAGAGACAAAAGACGTTTTCAATTCTTGTCCAATGATTCATACATACGAAAATGTTGCAAATCAAGTCGTCATTAAAAATAAAATAAAAACATGCAGCAAATGGCTACCATGTTTTTTTTTTAATTTACCCCACCGCTACGATGCCACTGATACACCTTCTACTTCATTAAAAAAGTAAAAATAGTGCCCTAATGTAGACCATTTAATTTTTTTTTATAATCATTTCCTATTAAAAATAAATTATCTCATCTTTATAATTGTGTTTATATTAACATTAAGATGTCCAACAAAATCTACATTACCACCAAAATAAACTAATAAAAATGCTAAAAGTATTTCTTTTCGAAAATAAATACAATTTAGTAACAATGGAAATGAAATTATATGGCCTAACACATATGCACCTAGCACTGTGCATATATTAACATTAAATGCATGTAGGTATGTATGTCCCACAAGTGTGAGGCAGTAGGTTGGTAATACTGCACTTGTTAGTCGATACAGGAAACCTTGAACGTTGATATTAAATGTAATTCCGGGTGCATCCCGGCGCGCATCGATCGCACGGCCGTGACCATGGCAACGCGGAGCCAAGTGCGTGGGTCAGGGGCGCCCACCCGCCCCGCTACCGCCCATGTACCCTTCAGAGCAGCCACTTCGTAGTCGTTGTCTCTTCCTGTTCTACTCTATGCACACATGTTTTCTTCTTTTATTTTTTTATTGAGTTTAGTAACTATCCTTTTTGGATTATATTCAAACTAGGTAACCCGGCGAACTTTGTTCCGCATCAAAAGTAAAATTTGGATAGGTATTAAAAAGTTCAAATTAAGATATTTATCGGCACGCGTCACAACTGCTATGTCCCGCTATGTTAATACTGTAATGTTAATCTTTGTAAATATTCGTTTAAATTACATCCTATAAAGGGCCATATGGATTTATATTAAAAGCACAATCTATTTAAGATACTTAACTGGCTAAAAATTAATGCTGTAACGTTTAAAATTGCTTCGTAAATGAGGCATTATTTCTCGTAAATAGAAAAAATAAAAATGGTCATTGGGGGTTATCCCTAAGAGATAGACATATGCCCTCGCGGACTTTTTTGTAGACCTTTTGAAGGTGTTTAATCATGTAGAATATTATTTTGATCTATCACTTAGGGTTCAGCCAGCGTTTGCCGTTAAAGTGTTAAATCTCGAAAATTAACATTTTTTCTTTACATCATATATGAATTATAGATCAAAAATACCCCGTTGACACCCTCTAACTTTAAAAAAAAACCGCATCAAAATCCGTTGCGTAGTTTAAAGATATAAGCATATAAGGCGACAAACTGCGGAAAGAGACTTTGTTTTATACTATGTAATGATAATGATAGCGATTTTTTAAAATACGAATTCTACATTCTTAATTCAATTTGAAAAAAGAATGTCTTCATCGATCAAGTTCAAATTTGCTAGAAATTGTTAGAATACTAGGTGACGCAAGGTTTTTATAGAAAAAAAAGAAAGAAATAATTAAATTTCCCTCCTTTTTCTGTGTCCAATTAGCGAACTAACCCTTAGCTAATTTATGCATGTGCGTAAGATGACCCTGAATTACTCGTAATTACGAGGAGTAGGTACCAATACTACTAATATACATTTATTGGTGAATCATTGTGTTTCAATTCAATTTATTTTATGTAATTCTACTAATTGTTGATATCCGTGTTTCAACTGTTGATATATATATTTCACAAAACCCCGCATAAAAGCCATTTTAAATATATTTTATGCGTCCAATTAGTTATAGTAAGCTCTTTCTACCAACTGTGATTTCATGGTAGTTAAAAGAAAACATCTAAAGAAGTCTGGTAATATATGAATTTCCTCTGTTTTAACGTACAAGGACAAATTCCTACTAAATAAATTTTTGGTTCTCGGCCAAATTACAAACCTACCTGCATCGTCAATGATCACATTGACAGATTAAATCTTATAGTTACTAGCTTTTATCGGGTACTTTGCTCGGATTGTAACTTTACACACAGTCAAATTGTTTATCTGTCTGCTTTAAGAATGATTACTAAATTTCATGATAACCAGTCGAGCATTTTCATCGTGAAAATTTTAAGAAACCAAATCACATTTAGACTTCGGACAAGTGGGATGAGTTAGATCTCATACAATAATTATTCCAATTTTGTTCTACTGGTATAAATAAATGCAACTTGTCTAATGCTTCTGGCTCTCCTCTCTCTAGATTCTAGATAAATCGCCTGGGTGTAAAATGTATACATTTTAGTCTTAAAAATTAAAACAGTTTACAATCTAAGGAGTATTTCACCGGAACGGTAATTGGTTTTATATAGTATTACTGGCTATATAATTAAAATGTCAGAAATTATGAATGCAAACTTTTTAATTATTTTTTAACCTTGCTCACTTAGAGGGTTAAACAATTTTTTAAATATAAAAACCGAGCTTTCTTTATAAAAAAATGAAAGCAATGAAATATGTATTTGCTTTTTCTAATCGGAAAGTTATTAAGTTATTTATTTTTGGCCGATAAATCGTAATTTGGCGATTATTATACTGAATCCTGAACTCAGAACCGAACTGACAATAGGAGAAATTTCTTTTTAAATTTGAGTTATAATTCACTTTTACAATGATATTTTCTTAAAAATTAAATAAACACTACATAATTACTGGAACTGAACAGAAGAAATTACTTTCTATATTTTTTTTAAATAGTACTATGAATAGCAACAGCTAAGGAGGTTTGTATTCGCACAATTATTTAAAAAATAAATCAAATATGTTTTTTTTTCATTCTCTCAATCTTACGAATATAGCAACAGTCTAGGTTTTATTACAGAAGGCATAAAGGCATAAGGCACCTCGAACGGCAGCTGTAACATTGCTTATTTCTTATCAACGACCTTCATACAACAACAACTTACTCTCGGATATCACAAACGAATGAATACAGAAAAATATTACGTTCCATTTCATGATAACATAACATAACTTTACGCCTTTTTCTACCCGAAAGTGTAGGCAGCGGCTGTTAAGTCTCGACTCGCCGTTATATTTACGTCCCAAATGGAATACTTAGTAAGCGAACCTGTTGCTATATACACCGGGCACAAAGTTGTCAGTTATATTTATCACATAACTTCCGAAAAGATTTTATACAACTCATTTGTCTGAACCCGGATTTGAATCCACTACTTCTTTATTCAGATGCGGGGTTCGCGACTACGGTGACATTTAGATTCTTGATAATTCTACTTTAGCTAAAAATTTTATTTATACGTGTTCGTGGATTCAAAATATCTGGTTTATAGACATCAGTATTGGTTAGTTGCGTGATATTTAAGTTGGGCGTGAAATATAACACAGGGGCACAAAGGCGTTTTTCTTTCATTTAGAACTAGCTGACCCCCGGCGAACTTTGTTACGCATCAAAAGTTATTTTTACGTTATTTTTACAGCGTTTTAAAGTGCTAAATCCCGAAAATTATCACTTTTTCTTTACTACATTATAGATACAAACCACCCTGTTGCCGCACTCTATAATTAAAGAAAACCGCATTTAAATCCGTTGCGTAGTTTCAAAGAGCAAAGCATATAAGGGGACAGATAGCGGAAAGCAACTTTGTTTTATACCATGAAGAAAACTATAAAGAAAACTTAGCGAGGATATATTTTTGCATGTCCATATATTTGTGAATTCCATTAAAATTATCAGGTACCGAAATGAATAGGCTTTCATGATGGTCTATGACTGATGATGACATTTGGGCGAAGTGAACCATGTCACCTTTTGAAAGGGACTATTCCTTTTCTCCATTTTCTATCCTGCTATGGTATCGAGACGCAAAAAATAGTCCAGTTTTCTGAGACCACGACAAAAATTTAGTGTGTATAAATTATTTATTACTGTCAGAAGTATAACTTTGTTCTATTTATTTTTTGACTACATAACTTTTTCTTGCCTACGTCAGCAACACCTAGGTTAGCTAAATATAGATCTGTCCAAATACAGATTAGTTTAAAATAGCAAATGACACCATGAACGAATGTGGACTGTTTATTGTAATAAAAATCAACACGCGCCTCGAAAATATGGTGTCCGTGACCTCAGCCCGGTCATAAGGTGCGGGGGTGACGGGGCGCGCGGGACGGGTTCAATGTGAAGGACACCGACCGAGTGCGGAGTGCGGGCGGGGGGGCTGCGAACTGCCAACCGCCGAAGCCTAAATATTTTTTTTCACAACAATTACATATATTTCAGCTGTGTCAATGCAAAGAGTATTTAATATATGTATATAATATATATTTCATTCAATAACATAGTACACAACGCAATTAGATTTTCAAGAATGAGTTGCGAAACTATTAACAAGTGTTGCGAATGACGCGCCGCGACCTCGACCAAGGTTACGAAACCAACACTTCCCTGTGTACTATGTACAGTGTAGTTATGTATACTAACTTGTTTATACCGTAGAAGTACCCTATGTAAATCTATAAATGTTTAAAGGAAGAGCAATCAAAGCAAATATTATTAAATGTAATAAACAATATCTCTTATTATATTGTTTGCATAGATGTTCTTATAATATGTAGATTTAAGGCTATGCTTATAAGTTTTATTTATGATTTAAATACATAAACTCACTTCTGTATACTGTAGGGGTAGGTAGAGACTTTGGCTTTCCACAATCTACGATCCTGACACACTTCTTCCACCTTGTCCATAGTCATACATCTCATCATGCATTCACGTCGGTTTCGGGTACTACGCATTTTACAATTTCATCATCATCATCATTATCATCATTACATAGTATAAAACAAAGTCACTTTCCGCTGTCTGTCCCCTTATATGCTTTATATTTTTAAAAATACGCAACGGATTTTTATGCGTTTTTTTTAATAGTCAGAGGGTGTCAACGAGGTGGTTTTAATCTATAATTCATATAATATGATGTTGTAAAGAATAAATAATAATTTTCGAGATTTAGAACTTTAATTGCAAACGCTGGCTGAATCCTAACTGATAGATCAAAACAATAATCTACATTATTAAACACCTTCAGAAGGTCTACAAAAAAGTCCGCGAGCGCATAGGTATGTCTATCTCTTAAGGATAACCCACACCATTTTTATTCTTTTACTTCTTACGAGATATGGCAGGCTTATTTACGAAGCAATTTTAAACATTACAGCATTAATTTTCATCCAATTAAGTAACTTGAATAGATTGTACATGTAATATAGATGATCTTGGCCCTTTACAGTATGCAAGTGTATGCAAGTATGCAGTGTTTTCGTTGTTAATATCCTTTAGCTTAGCTTAGCTTATCCTTTACCGAAATATGACTTTATAGATCCCAGATTCAGCTTAATATCAGTGATTTAATATTATTAAGTATGATAAATTTTACTAAAAAAGATAATAAATTTTAAAAATTGTGTTTAGTTTTATTTATGTTAATAAAATATTCGCAATAGGGAAGTAATTTGTTCGTTAGAAGAAGGCCGTAGTGATAACACAAGTGCTGTAAGTTTAATCGCTATACACACACACACATACACACATAACTTCACGCCAAATCCCTTGCGGGGTAGGCAGAGAGAACAGAGCGCCATAGGGCACGATTCTTACACACCTCACTCGCTTCGTTGACTTTCATAACTCTTTTCATGCACGCGCGTCGGTTTTTGAGGCTCTTAACATCCCCTTCCTCCAGAACACGTTCTATTTGGTCTTGGAATGTGTGTCTTGGCCGTCCTCGACTCCTACATCCGTCCGCTTTTGCATTGTATATCTGCTTAGTCAGTCTTGCGTCAACCATTCTTTCTACATGTCCGAACCATCGGAGCATGCCCTTTCTTAATTCGCTATACATACCTACATTTTTGTGTACATATGTATATTATGTTTTATAAGTCCATACTTCATATAAAAATGTATACCGTGCTACTAGATTATGAACCAAATCTCAACAAAAACAAATTGATGATTTTAAATAACAGCTGTGACGCACTTATATCGTTTTTAAAATAAACCAATAGATATCAACATGCAGTACGTATATTTAGGCACGGGTGACCGATACTTGTTTTATTAAAAAAAAACGTTTTGTTTTAGATAACTTACGAATCACGTGCTGTTTTTTTTTAATTAGTCTTTAATAATAATTAGTCTTTTATAATCAAATATTATCGTATGATGTGACTAAACAATAAATGATTTTTATTTTTATCTGTGAAAGTCTCGGTGGTTCAGTGGTCGAGCACCCCGTTTCTGATTCAAGAAGTCGCGGGTTCGAATCTTGGGTCACACCAATGACTTTTCGGAAGTTATATGTAATAAATATCAATGTCTGAAAGTTTTGTGCGCGGCATGGCAATAACGATGAGTCAAGGCTACACACTACTAACAGCTACTGCCTACACCATCGGGCTGAAAAAGGCGTAAAGTTATGTTATCCATGAAATTGCACTTTGTCAGCTGATAGGAGATAAAATTAATATATGGGGTCAATTAACAAAGCAGCAAACCCGAAACGAATATTTTTTTGAAATTTTCATTCTGCAACAGTCAGAAAAAAACTTTCAGACCCTTTAAAGTGAACATGGCTGTAGTACATAATACGTTCAGCACATAAACTAAAACATTCAACTTCCCAAAAATAAGATATTACACTAAAATAAAATAAGATTTAAAAAAACTCAATTATAGCATCAGTTTGGTGTCGTTGATTTTTTTTTGTATTTATGCTAGAGACGTTACTGAAAGTTCTGACAAAAAAAACACGAATAGAAGATTTACTTATGTGTATATTTTTGCGTGTGTGTCATATTATTTTCTTGACAATTTGCCGTTTTAATGAGCAAGTTAACAATGATTAGCGGAGGAGGGTTTGACAAACAAGCGGATTGCAAGGGTCGCGTAGGTAGTCACCGCGGGCACCTGCTGCGCCCGCGCCGCTGACATTGCCAGATAAGATAGGTGTATATTATTTTGTCAGTGCTATCATGCCCAATGTCATAGTGACCTCAATGACACCAAATAAAACGCGTCGGTACACTGGTGTGACCTTGCGATATTTATCTAATCTTCCACGCGAAAAACTTTGTTAGCAGGATTATTTTTCATATATGTGTTAACATACAATAATATATTACAAATGACAATAGACACAGAACATATTTGTAACATGTCCTTTTATAACAATGAGCATTTTCCTGTCAAATCTCTAAAATCAACTTGTCATTACAACATCTCTTATTTATAAGATTTTGTGTACTTCTCGTAAGAGGACTCTAAAGGATTTAATCTGAAGCGGGTGGTATATCGTAGTCTCAAACGGCTCATAGTTCAGCTCTCCCAGTTTTAATTCAAAAGGCGCCTGTTCCTACCTCATAGCAATCAAATGAAAAAATATTGATTTTTGACATAATTGTGTACGATTTTTTTTTTATAGGATAGGAGGGCAAACGAGCAGGCGTGTCACCTGATGTTAAGTGACCAACGCCGCCCATGGACACCTGAAACACATAGTGTTACAGTTGCGTTGCCAACCTTTAAAGGAGTAGGATAGGAAGGGATGGGGAAGGGGGGTGGGCCTCTGGGTACCTCTCTCACCGAACGAAACGCGGCATGAGCCACTTTACGTCGATCTTCTGAGAGGTGGTGGTATTTCACCGGTCGAGCCGGCCCAATCATGCAGCGAACTGCTTGGCTCTACCACTCTAAAATGTATGTAAAACGATGTATGGAAATTGGTTTTGCCTCCTACATTGGGTACAATACAAAGTTTGAGACTAGAAACTTAATAATATCTGTCGAGACATATTGATTGCCGTTGTCTACACCTTCGGACATTAAAGGAGTGAAATTATATTACACTACAATTAACTAACAAACGACAAAGCTATATTTTTTTTAATTACACGAAAATGATGGCAGATATATTTATTATTATTCGATACATATAACCTAGCGTACTCGACCTCTAAGAGAACACTTGACCTAAACTAGAACTTGAAAAATAAAACTTTTTTAATAAAATTATTTATATTATATTTAATACGTATATTTCTATTTTAAACAGACTGAAATAACTCTTTAGTATCTACTGTTTATATAATAATTATGCATAAACTAATCAATATATACATATATATGTAAATAATATTATGAAGTATTTATTTAATACGACGACCTTCATGACGGATCGCCATCACCCGGAAATTACTGTATGTCAGCAATACGCTGTTACAATTTTCCGTATCAGGAAGTGTGAATTCACTATGATCAAGGCGATGTTAAATGATCATACGCAATCATTTTGCTACAAATAAGTATTTACCTGACTTTATGAAGGTCGCTTTACTTGTACGTCAAGTAAATACCGATTACCGATGACACTTTTCATGAATAGGTTATTACAACTGTTTTTGAAAAGTGATGCAATTAGTTTCATTGAAGTTGCAACAAAAACACAAGAAAAACTGTTGGGTTTTTTATTTTTCAATCGATAATTGGGTCCCTTAAACAGGCATTTAATTAATATGTATTTAAAATTCGCGCGTAATTTTTGGAAAACGTTCGAAGCAACAGCGCCCTTTTTACACAGCGGTATGACGTAATAACATGGCGGCTACAGATTAAAAAAAACCCTGAAGATTTTGTATTCAATTTAAAAATTTAGCTTGTAACAAGGCAATAAATGATAAAACTAACATTTTCTGATTGCCCTTTGCCTAACTATAGAGTATAATATACTATTTAATATAGAGATTATTTAAAAAAAAAAATTAAAAGAAAACGATCAGTAGACAATATGGCTAACTAAAATGGTAATAGTGTATTCTGTATCTAATATTGACTGAATACTAATATTTGTTTTAAACCAAAACAAATATAATACTAGGAGTTTTATCAATAAGCCTAAAACTCCAACTTTTTCTGGATTCAGTACTCTTTATAGTCATTAACAGGCAGGTATTAACTAAATAATTTTGAACACAATAATTGTGTCGTGAAAAGTCTCGGTTATCCAATGGTTGAGCTCCCCGCTTCTGTTTCAGAAGCCGGGCTCACACCACTGATTTCTCGACATTCTTTTCGGGAGTTATGTGTGATAAATATGGATGACTGACAACAATATCTCGGTGTATCGAGACAACAGCAGTTGCCTATACCTTCGGGTAGAAAAAAGGCGTGAAGTTATTTTAATGTTATAATTGTATCGCGTGACCTAGAAGGAATTACCATGAATAAGTAAATAAGCTGTTCAAAATGGAAAAATGCGTAGCGCCCAAACTGTACATGGATGGATGATGATGATGTATGTATGGCTGTGGAAGAGTTGAAAGAAGTGTATCGGAAATAATCGGAATCATAGCTCGTGAAAAATCAAAGTCTCTGCCTACTGGAATAAAGACAGGAGTTTATGTACAAAATAATATTTAAATTGCCATCTTGAATATCGTCGTAATAAAACGCAATTAACACAGGAAATGTATAAAATATTGTCGACGAAATATTACGATAATAATCACGGAATGATTGCTAAATGATATTCAATATCTACGTTATAAAATATTTAAGTCACCCAATTCTTTAGATCAGTACAGTCCCTGGAATCTGAATCGGTACTGTTAACTTAAAATCTCACGACAATTTAGTCAAATATCTACGTTTAGCGGAAATTAAAGATCTCACACATGATTGGAAGGTCAGCTGAAGGTGTCTGATCGGTATACCATTTACTGACATTAGCAAAGAAGTTCAAACAATTATGTGACATCATTCATCGCAACTCAAATGTTGTTCTTAGGAACAAATATGAATGCAAGGTTATTGAATGTTACGTTAAATATCTATGATAGATAAATTAAACTTATTATATTTAACAATAAAAAATGGTAATCCTAGGAAAATAATGTCTACTAAGTATTTAGTACAATATGAAAAATATTGTTTATATTTGTTTTGCAATGGCAATTATGTAAACCTTAAGAAATGCGTTTGTTAAAAAAACTAAAGTATTGTTGTCAAAACGTCAGAATTGAATTTAAATTCTTTATTTGAATCAATGGATGTTTTTTTTATGAATTGCACTTATTTTTATAAATTGCACTTATTATCTGTGCTGGAAAAAACTAAGTTTGCATATCTAAGTTGTAGTCTGGTCCTTGTAGTCAATGAGGTCATTATGTATGCTAGAAGAAGGTTGCTAATCTTTTCATCAATGATGTTAAATTGACGATTTAGAACTTTGTGTAAGGGGCATGAACTCTTGCATCAATGTTCTTCTGCACTTTGGTATTGTTAAATTTTTTTAAGGATTTTTTGTATTATATAATTTCTGTGTCTTCTTGATAATAGTCTGGAAAAACGTCTGGTATAATATTTTTTAGCGGCGTGGTTATTAAGATGTTTACGTCCACTTAACTGGAGGGTTATTTGTTCAATAAATATTCAAGATTGTTTTTTTTTTAATTTTAAATTACCACTCCGACTTCTGCATGAGATGTTCTAATGGCTGTTCCAAAACTAAATCATTACATAGTATAAAACAAAGTCACTTTCCGCTGTCTGTCCTCTTATATGCTTATATCTTTAAAACTACGCAACGGATTTTGCTGCGGTTTTTTTTAATAGTTAGAGGATGTCAACGGGGTGGTTTTGATTTGAAATTCATTTATGCTGTTGTAAAGAAAAATTATAATTTTCGAGGTTTAGCACTTTAATTGCAAACGCTGGCTGAATCCTAAGTGATAGATCAAAACAATAATCTACATTATTAAGCACCTTCAGAAGGTCTACAAAAAAGTCCGCGATGCAATATGTCTATCTCTTAGGGATAACCCACAATGAACATTTTTATTTTTTTACTTTTTGCGAGGAAATTATTATTATGGCTTATTTACGAAACGATTTTAAACATTACAGCATTAATTTTCATCCAATTAACATTTTTAAATAGATTGTGGGTGTAATATAGATGATCCTGGCCCTTTACAACATGCAATTTAAACGAATATTTTCGAAGATATTGCAGAACAGCAGTTAAAGCCGATAAATAGCACAAATTGAACCTCATGATATCCAAAATTTACTCATACTCATTACATACTTTTGATGCGGAACAAAGTTCGCCGGGTCAGCTAGTATAAATATAAAACTAAATATTTTGTCAATAGTCAAAGCGATACAAAATCAAGTTTGTTGTATGGGAAGTAAATTAAATATTTAAGGGAGCGTCCCTTAAATATTAATTTTATTTTTAATACATCATCTGTAAAAATTTGAACAGTCTAGCTGTCACAGTTTTTAAGACACAGTCTTGGTGGCAGACGGACGGATTGACGAACAGCTAAGTCTCAGCAATAAGATACCGTGGATACAGAACCCCAAAAAATATATATTCGGCGTCTAACCACTTGATGACAATTTTATCGAGTCTTGAGCAGTGACTGAAGCAACATCCAATACAAAAAATATTGCGGACAATATTACACCCGAAGAGGAGGAGAATCTATATCAAAAATTAAAATGTCATAATTAGATATTTGTGGCTTCAATACCTCTGCAAATCCAGGGGGAGACTGAGGAGATCATAAGAAAAAAAACTAAGCTTACATCATGTTTACATTACTATGTTACTACGTATATGATTTATTTCTCAGTCCATGTGTCGATGACAAGAAATAATACCATTACATTTATAAAAGAAAAAAAAAGAAATAGAAAAAAAATCATTAATTTTATGCAACAAGCGTGAAAATGAATCTTTATGTAATCGTTCGCTCACCGTTATCGCTCACAGCATTAAGGTGCGTCACAAATGTTTGACCTTGTCAGCAATTATTGCGCGAACTTGGTGTAAGTCATCTGTTATTTGTTGCCGTACTCCGGCCAGTATTAATATTGGACACGTTATCTTGCAATAATCTTATGTCAGTAAATAGTTAACCCGCACGTTGCTAACTCACACAATAACAACACCTATTTAAATGATTCGATCATAATAATTAAAATGTTTTTTGCATGTTTGCTTCCCGATGAATTTATTTAATAATCAGATGTACAGACAATTTAATGTATCTGGAGAAGATTTTAATGTCATGGGGTATACCTCCTTAATTTTTGTTGATACTATAAGATAAAAATGAAGATCTCACCACCGCTACTTTGGTATTGTATATATAATTTATTTATTAATACTGCTGTGAAGTTTTTGAAACAACTTACCTAAATCCGGAATGGAGCTTGATGGTTCTTCAAATGATGGCGGCTTGTGAAGACGAGGTGGTGGTGGCGGCGGAGGAGGTGGCGGTGGACGCATGCACTGGATCACCGAATGTGTAGGAGTCATAGAGGGTCCCGCTAACAGCACCGGTGCCCGGAACTCCTTCCCAGGAGGTGCAGGCAGCTCCAGCCTCCTCATTACAGGAAGCATTTCCGATTCATAAACTGTGTCCATTGGTTCACGTTTTGGAGATTTAGGATAACACTGCATCGTTTCTTAAATAACTAATGCTCAGTCACTAAGTTCAATATAAATATTATTAATATATTAAAGTCATAAAACTACTTTAGTATAATAAGCTACAGAATAAAATAAATTTGCCACAAATTTAATTGTTAATAAACGTACGACAGTAGGTAATGCGGAAATCTTCTGATAGTATGACAGACATTAGCGCATTGTTTACGCGTTTGCCGCGCGAAGTTTAAGGGCAAATAAGCAAGGAGAGCGTCCTCGGCGCTGTGGTGTACGAACGCGTTCAAATGCGTGCGCGGCAAAACGGCGGCCGCGGGACTCGCGCGAGAATCGTTCGCTCGCCGCGGCCAACTTTCTCTCACTGGCGTGGCAGCGGTCGCGGCCGGACGAAAGTGAATCTGCACCTTGCCTCCCCGCGCGCGTCCTCGCACCGCCCCCAGGTGTCCCTGCACCGCCGCCGCCCGCCCAGAGACGACGGGCGCCCTCGGTGCCGCTGCAACGCCCATCCGACATCAAATTTAACCTTAACTGTGACCTTTACCGGAGTACACTGCACTCACCGACAATAAGAAACACATGCATTAGTTTATTTTTTAAAATCATCTCGTAACCCAACACAAAACAGATAAGGCAGGTCATGTTACATCTATTAGTTGATCGTAATATAAAACGCGTAGTTAAATAAACCTCCGTAAAGAAACATAATTTAAATTCAAGTTTTTGTGAATAATAATTAATAAACCAGCTTAACGCCCTTGAACTTGACAGTCGTGAGTGGTGACGTGATTCGGAACGTACCAAAATATATTTTTTAACTTAATATTCTAGTACACACCGACTTAGATGTATCAAGATATTATTATGACTACAAAATAATATTTTTTTATACATATGTGTGTACATCATCATTATCATTACATAATATAAAACAGTCACTTTCCGCTGTCTGTCCTTTTATATGCTTATATCATTAAAACTACTCAACAGATTTTGATGCGGTTTTTGTTAATAGTTAGAGGGTGTTAACGGGGTAGTTTTGATCTATAATTCATGTATAGTGTAGTAAAAAAAAGTAATAATTTTCAAGATTTAGAACTTTAATCGCAAACGCTGCCTGGACCCTAAGTGATAAATCAAAACAACGTACTACATTATTGTTCACCTTTAAAAGGTCTACAAAAAAGTCCGCGAGGGCATATGTCTATCTCTTGGCATAACCCACAAAGACCATTTTTTATTTTTTTACTTTTTACGAGAAATAATGGCCTATTTACGAAGCGATTTTAAACATTACAGCATTAATTTTCATCCAATTAAGTATCTTAAATAGATTGTGCATGTACCTAATATAGATGATCCTGGCCCTTTACAGCATGCAATTTAAACGAATATTTTCGAAGATATTGCAGTATTAACATAGCGGGACAGCAGTTATTACTTTTGATGCGGAACAAAGTTCGCCAGGTCAGCAGTGTATACTAAACAATACATTTATCAATAAAATAGCTTCAGAAGGCACGCAATTTTGGAGGCTCGCAGTTTTTTGTGCGTAAATAAAATTATTTTGAAGATAGATATAGCCAACACACTCGCAAAACACGTAGGTGAGGGAATTTGCAAAATTGATTCAGTAGATTCACCCCTAAAACCCCAGAAACTTTCCGTCTTTTGTAATATTATTAAATTTAATAATATGGTAATATAGAGATTTAGTATCAGGGTAGCTATGCGTAATATGTTTCTATTAAAATATTGAAGATCAAGTCAATCAAACAAATATCCTGTTGACTAAAATAAACTAATATAGATTCGAAATTATACCTGGAGCTATTTTTTTCCACATAGGATTCAAATATTTGCTCGAGTACACAAACATAAATAGAGATGGTACTTGCAAAAATTGAAAGGAAAATAATAGTTTTCCTAAATAAGTGCAACAGTGGTAAAGCCGAGCAGTTGGTGAAAGTTACCCGGAGGCCCACCTCCCTTTCCCCATCCTTTCCCACCCTACTCCCTTAAAGGTTGGCAACGCAACTGTAACACTATAGTGTTGCAATTGTCCATGGGCGGCGCTGGTCACTTACCATCAGGTGACACGCAAGCTCGTTTGCCCTCCTATCCCATAAAAAAAAATAAGATTCCGTCTAAATATGATAACATAGAAGTAGAAATATTATCCCATGGGAATGCATCCCCGCGTTATCTATGGTTAAGGTGTCAATTAGTAATAAAGTTCAAACTAAAGTTTTATTAAAATAACTTTGTTACCGAACCATCTCCCAATATATTACTGGGATAAAAAGTAGCCCATGTGTTAATCCAGGATACCTAAGTTCTTTTTGAGCCAATTTGCATTTTTTTTAACATGAGTAAGATTCTGCTATACCTAAATCACAAAATAAATATAATTCCGTTCCCTTCCTAAAATTGCATTTTCTTAAATTAACATCATTATAAAAAACAGTCGCATTCCGCTGTCTATCGTTTTATATGCTTAGATCTTAGGAACAACGCAATTTGATGCGGTTTTTTCAATAGGTAAAGGATGTCAACGGGGTATATACAGTAGTGTCCGACCGAAAGTTCGGTTTCGGTTTCGGCCGAGTTTCGGCCAAAAATCAAGTTTCGGCGGAAGTTTCGGTTTTGCCGAAACTTTTGCCGAAACCGAAACTATTGTAGTACTAATTCTGACTTGTGGTTCACTTCTCTTCTTGTTCTTCGGTATCTTATTGTACTGTATCTTCTATATATTTACACGTTTAATTTGATCATGGAAAGTTTGTGCTCGCCGTCATCGAGTCCAACATCCTTCCGCTTCTATACTGTACATCTGCGTAGTAAATCGTGCATCAGACATTCTTTCTACGTGGCCATACCATAGGATCACTTCCTTAATTTTTACACTGACACTACCAATCCTCTTATAAACTTTCCCTTTTTACAACCATTTTTCGTTGCGATCGGTGAACCTCATACTGGAAATTGTGACTGTTTTATCATTATTTTCAGGCACCTTCTGCCATGCCAACTCTCGCTTTCATAAGTTAGTGTTGGGATCAGTATCGCACTGTGAATAGCAAGGTTTTGATGCTCGGATTGTTTGGGCCCACTATGGCCACTTGGGTATTTACACTGTTTTCTACATTACTCTACTTTCTACATTTCCGGTGTAAAAGTAATTTAAGTAATTATTATTATGAGATGAGATGACTGGTAGAGCCACACAGTTCGCTGCATAACTGAGCTTAGTCGACCGGTTAGATACATTCGCGTTAAGCTCGGTGAGAGACCTGGAGGCCCAACTCCTACCCTTCTCCCCTCCTCATTCGACTTCTAACTGCTTTTTTATCCCACTAATAAAAATATTCTCAAGGGTTGACGTCAGTCGGCTGGTCACAAAACCGCAGCCAAATCTTTTGACAACATGGATAGTTCGAAAGGATGACATGTTGTACCCCCATCAACAGTGAGTAACGGGCAGGAAAGTGATGATCATTTTTAGTTAAGTGGTTTGGAGCACTTCGTGAGGATGGTCTCCCGAGCGCGACGGGTGCCAGATCTCGAGAGACCGGGAGAGAGGTTCGCCGCCTCTACAGTGACGTCGTGCGAGCCCCCGTCTGGCTACGAGACCTTGTCGGGGCCTCCCGCTCCAGGGCTCTGCTGAGGAGCCTGGAGCGGGTCATGGCCATCCGGGTCATACGAGGCTACCGTACAATCTCGTACGAGGCTGCCGCGGGGGGGACACGGACGCGCGGGGACACGAAGTGTGGAGGTAGACACGCTGGAGGTCTGCCCAGCGTAGGCGGATGAGCGTAGAGTCCTGGTCGACGGGATCGGGCGAGACCTGTCCACGCCGGCATTGATGGCGGCAATGCTGGCGGGTTAAAATGAGTGGAGGGCTGTGGTCTCCTTCTGCGAAGCTGTAATGCTTTAGAACGAGGCCACCGAATGGATCGGGAGAAAGCCGATCCCGCTCGGCCGATCCCGGCCCTGAGAAGCCTCACACCGAGGCTTCCCGAGTATGAGCGCCCCTCGTAACAGAGGGGGCGACGGCAGGGTGGTATAGAGCGCTTAAGCACTGTTCTAGACCACCCTAACGCCGGAGGAAGGCCGCTGCGAGGTAACGATCCGGCGAGTAGAGGCTTAACAGCCTCTGCCTACACTTTAGCATAGAAAAAGGCGTGTGAAGTTATGTTGTTGATTGGAACAAAATTAATACATATACCCATTGTTTTTCATTTCATGTTCTAATTAATGCAAAATAATGGGCAAAATTAATCACATTTAGTATTTTAAGGAATTTTAAACTTGAGCACGTGAGTTTCGGTTTCGGTTTCAGCCGAAACTGAAGTGCCGGCCGAACATTCGGTTTCGGTTTCGGCCGGAAAACTAGTTTCGGTCGAACTCTAATATATAGTAAGAAAAAGTGATAATTTCTCGAGAATTGGCAATTGGAATACATAGATGCGGAACAAAGTTCGCCGGGTCATTTAGGTTTAAATAGATAGCAAATATGTCTTCAATATTTTTGTTTATATTTTTGAATAAACAAAGGATTAAATGATACTTTTGTAATTTGACGATTATGTATCTTTGCTTTTTTACCTATATGAATGAGTATAGATTAAATTATAATTGAAATTTCACTCAGCAAACACAGTTTGTAAACACAGAAGTCCGAACGTAATATTAAACGCATGGACCCTTTAAGGGGAAAAAAGATTCGCCGGTAGAGGGCGCCATCCTTCGAAAAGTACTCGTTCACGTCCTTACGCGGGAAGTTTTGTCGCCTTTGGCAGCTCTGTTTAATAACTAAACAACCCGACGTACGTACGCAGTGGTAGAAAAAAGATAAGTGGTAGAAAAGGGGTAGAAAAGAGGTAGAGAAGTTTGATAATGTGTACATTAATACTGTGAAAAAGCCTAAACCGTTCGGACTCCCTTGTTTGTAAACTTTACCATAGTGTAATTAGAAAAATATTCAGAGACTGTATTAACTATAGCAGATATTTGTCATTGGCAAAGTATTTCCAAATTTAAATTAATGATGGCATTGATATTAATAGATATATTTTAACCCGGTCAATGTGAATGTCCACAGATAACGGCAAACTATTATCATCACTTCCGTGTGGGTATGAAAATGTAATCCAAATGTTATGTATTTCTCGATCGATGGTCGCGGTACGCACAAGCACGCTCACCTCACTGATAACAATTGATAGCGACTGATTACCATCTAGTAGATAAAACATCGACTGTATTCAAACGCTATGTGCTTTATAAAAATGTTTTTTTTTATCGTATACAGAAGATAATACACGATCTTTTTTTATCGTTTTAATGACGTGCTCGATTGTATATTGCGAAACTGATGCAGTATGCTACGATTGACATGTACACTGTACAGCTAGAACTATATGTATTTTCAAAATTGTCTGAAAAATATGTTATGTAGGTGTAAAATAAAAATCTTCCTGATTATACTTATTATTTTAAAGGGAATATAAAATTATAGTTTTGGTAAATTATTCATCCAAGTTGAGTTTCCTTACTTTCTCTTAAGGAACTATTTTATGATATAACTAACTACATTATGTTCATAATAATTTAACTTCGTTTCGCACAACAGTCAAAGAATGAGCAGAATGCGTTCTGTCACAGTCTGCCCACTGCATACCACTAATATCAAATAAACGGCTAGATGACATTTATAATGTTTTTTTTTTAATTACATATATCATAAATTTTAATCAATCAATTTAAATTTTCAAATTTATTTGTCAATTTTTTTAAAATAATAAGTAACCTACCTGATAGTAACTATCAATTTAGATACTTTTGTAATACCCTCATAAGTACAAAAAGATGTACAATAGTGAAAACTGAAAAGATAGCAAACCATCGGACTTTCGCGTTTATAATATTAGTTTGATGATTGCTAATCGCTGCATTAAATTTGTAACGTTGTTTCTATGTCGAACTTTAGGAACCTTGACACCCCGTCAAATACTGTTAAATATATTCACTTTGATTATTTTTACAGCCTTAGATTACGTGTCACACATGTGATTTGAAATAAGATATTTTTTTAACCTCATACATACAACGCCATCTAGGTTCCAAAGCTAAGCAACGAACGCTAGTGTGGAGCTAGACGATCGATATTACTCATAAATACTCTTAATACATTTTTAAAAATTATATACCTCCTTATCTAGAAAAATGGCTAGAAATGTAGTATATATAGGCTAGAGATGGTACATCTTCTACAAGACGCTGTTTGTCTAAGATGGTCTTTATAAGCAGACATTTTTAAATGTCAAATAATTAATACTGGCAGTTAACAATTTGGCTAAGTAAGCCTACATGAACGAATATATTCTAATATATTCTTAAAAAAATACTTAAAATTATACGGCTGATTTTTTAAAACATTAATATAAGAGTGCGGGGGCTGACTGAGGGGGCAGTCGCATTTGGCGCGTAAGGTGACTTCGTAGGGTGAGAGGGGGAGGATCGGTGCAGTGGCAGGGTGCGCCGAGGTCACTGCCACCGTCGGCTCATGGTCGGATTCAACGTTCACGAGTATTTTGGCGACAGTTACACTGAACTTTGATAATCTTATGACTTACGAAAATCCTGATGCATATCAAACATTTTATTTGGTTATCCATTTAATATGTTACCTAATTAAGCGAGCTTCTTTGGATGTTTTTGAAGCAATAAGAGCAGTAAAACGAAGTGATCAAAATAGTTTGACATTATCCAGACAAGCAATTATAATCTGTAGCTGATGGAAAATAAATAAATGTTGTTTTAATATAATACAAAAAACAAGTTAGTAAATTATGTCAAAGATTTGCCTTTCCTATACAAAGCCCAATGTTCAGTCGCTAGTGAATGCTAGAGATTTAATTTTGTAAATTTTGCTACTTAGAAGTTCTATATATTTAAGAAGTTATATATATATATATATATATTATTCTATTCTATAATTTCTATTAAGAGAAATCAAACGAACAGAATTACACGACGAAGCTGTGAACAACAGTACTTTTTTTTATACCTTTGCCGTCAAAGAGATTGCTAGATTTGCTACGTGGCACAGAATAAAAAAAAAAACAATGAAGTCAAAACTAGAGAAAATGTAATCGGTATATATTTTACGTCTACTTCTGGGAGTGAAAGTTGGCCAGAATGGAGTGGAAGGGCACCAGGACACGGCGCGATAGGGAGCGAGGGTGGCACATACAGTTGAATGTTGTGTCTGAATCGGACGCATGCGCATCGAGAGACATGCTGCTGTCGCGGGGCCAACTCCTACGCTCACACCGACATACAATCGACTATGATTTTCCACACACAGGAAAACGAAAACTGATTTTTTATAGTGGTTGAGCCAAGCAGTTCGCTTCATGACTGGGCCGGCTCGACCGGTGAAATACCACGACCTCTCAGAAGGTCGACGTAAAGTGCGCTTGCCGCGTTTCATTCGGTGAGAGAGGTACCCGGAGGCCCACCCCCTTCGCCATCCTTTCTATCCTACTTCCTTAAAGGTTATCAATACAACGGTAACACTATATGTGTTGCTGGTGTCCATGGGTGGCGCAGGTTGCTTACCATCAGGTGACTCGCTTGCTCGTTTGCCCTCCTATTCCATAAAAAAACTACTTATCAGGAGATTTGAATTTTGGTACAGGTGTGGAGAAGTTACGATCTTTGATAGAGCTAAATTCCTCGTGACTAAAATCATTGCAATTCGTAATATTAGTGAATTTTAAGGATGTATTTAGTCGATCAACTTCGGTTTGTTGATATGACCTATTTGTTACAACTCAAAGATGATTTATAGAAATAAATTGTTTTTAGATTTTGTTGTGTCTCACTCGGTTAATACATGATAGGTAATATTACACAATATTGGTAGATTGTAATGGACGTGATTTTTCTGAATTCTGTCATTATCTTTATCAATAGATACTATTTAAATATTATGATTTAAAACTTACATATTACACAATCATGTATGTGGTGCGTGCACTAAAAATTATCAATGACATTTTTTCTCAGAAATCGGATAAAAAATACATAACCGCAAAGCAGGACCTGAACCCGATTCATTAACAAAAAAAACACAATTAATGTATTCTTTAACAAATATCGCAACAATAACTTTACGAAGTTACAGAAATTTAAATTAAATTAAATTTAAATTAAAAGTTATAAAAATCAATGGTACACTGTTAAGTGCATGGTGTCGGTGTAAATGCATCCAGCGGCGGGAGACGTAGACACCGCTGCAGTAGTCGCAACATCAGGGTCTATAGCGATCAATAAACACAGACGGGACACGTATTTTTCCTTCCAGACATAACTTCATTATCCCCATTGGTTGGGTATTTGAATTTTCATTTAATTTAAAGTTAAACCTTTGGCTAAATATTACGACTGTTTCCTAAACGGATATTTTTTTTTTTTCGAAATTATAATACAGGTAAAATATTTTTTGCTAACTGAAAATTTTTTGTTTGGATTTTGAAGCGTTTTTGTCATAATTTTTAAATGTTTTATTGTTATAACAAAGTGTTAAAATATTTGGCTTGTTGATATCATCATGCCTCATGCCACTACAGAAGTGTAGGTACCTAACAGTGAATATAAATTTCAGTAGGTAAATAAATATCACAATTTATCCTGCGACACTCCTTCAATTGAAACTAATTTAACAATGTCAGACATATAATAATTTCTATGAAGTCGTTTCGGGTACGACGTGGAACAAAGAAATAGATATGTTGAAAAAACTTGGACATAATATGCATTGTATACAACTAGTTGACCCGGCGAATTTTGTTTCGCCTCAGAAAAGAAATAAAAATGGTCATTGTGGTTTATCCCTAAGACACATACACCATCCTGGACTTTTTTGTAGACCTATTACAGGTGTATAATAATGTAGTACATTATTTTGATCTATCACTTAGAGTTTACAGCATTTGCAATTGAAGTGCTAAATCTCGAAAATTATCACTTTTTATTTGCTACAGTATACATGAATTATACATAAAAACCACCCTGTTGACACAGTCTGATTTCCAAAAAATTTCCAAGTTCTATGTTCTAATACAAGTATTTATTTTCTTGAGTAATTATAAGAAATTACATAAGCTTCAAGTCTTGGAAACCTTGAGCGAATCTGCACCGGTGGAATGCCCTCATAAGGATGGCTCAATGTCGGGCTGTAGGTGGCAGTCGACGCCCCTGCATTCACAACCCCTGCTGTAGTCAGCGCAGGCCATCGCACTCCGACCTGCACCGTACATAGCAATACCTGGGGTTTACCTTACTATAAACATCTCTCAACATTTTCAATGAACTAGATATATTAAAAACGTTTGGCATTTTTACAAGCTTCGTAAAAAGGAAGTTCTACTGTCTGTTAGTATGTTCTGAATGATATATTTAAAACATACTATCTGAACATAATAAATCTAAGTCTATGATTTGGACAGTTACCTTGTATAAATATTTCTATTTGAGGCAATATTTTTGTATATAAACTCTACAATTGCGAATAGTAGTGGTAGAGTCTTGCAGTTCGCTGCATGAATGGGCCGGTTCGACCGGTGAAATACCACGACCTCTTGAAATATCGGCGTGAAGTGGCTCCGAAAAGGTATCTGGAGGCCCGATCCCCTTTCCTCTTACTTTCCCCTCCCACTTCCTGAAATGACTGCAACGAACCACGGTGTTCATGGGCGGTAAGAAGTTACTTTCCTTGCTCGTTTGCCCTCCTATGCCGTAAAAAAAGCATGTGACTGATGAATGCCTTATTATGTTTGTATTGTTTTCATCCTTAACTTTACTACTTAAATAGAAACAAATTGTCAACTAAAGTATTATGCCTTGTAGGTGATTATGTATTTGAGCCGTTTGGGGACATGGGGTCTGAGTGCTCGTGCACTTTATAAAGATCTTGCAAAGAGGCTTATCGAAGCCTCTCGCGACCAGAGGGCTGGTCTATTCTTCGCACAGAGGATTAGCATTACCATTCAGCGTGGCAATGCGGCCAGTCTTCCGGGCACGCTGCCAGTAGACCGAGATGTGGAGAAATTTGATTTCAGATAGTTTTTCAATTGTATATATTGTAAATAATGTAATTTATTTATCTCTTTTTATTATTGTAAATAAATTTAGTCATATAACCAAAGTCAAGCCCCACAAATTCAAACTTCTAGCAACAAAATTACTACAGATGTGCTGAATAAATAATTATATGTAACTAGTTGACCTGGCGAACTTTGTTCCGCATCAAAAGAAATAAAGAAGTAAATTTAACCCTTGTTCTTTACTACATCATGCATGATTTATAGCTAAAAACCATCCCTTTGACACCCTCTATCTATAAAAAAAAATCGCATCAAAATCCGTGGCATAGTTTCAAAGAGTTGCATATAAGGGGACAGACAGCGGAAAGCTTCTTATTTACCATTATATGTAATAATAAAAAAAAACAAGAATAATATGAGATTGTACCATAAAATTATCTATTAAATAAACGAAACAAGTAATTACTGCCCATTACCCAGGATGCCCAGATATTAATGAGCCCTTTAATTATATATATCCACGTCTAGTAGTGAAGCACCCGCTTCTTAATCTAGAGGTTGCGGGTACGAATCCTCACACTGGCTCTCACCAATGAATTTTCGAAGTTCTTTTCGGAAGTTATGTGTGAAAAATATCGAGGACTGAAAACTTTGTACCCGGTATGGCAATAGGTTCGCCACTTATTCTATTTGGGACGTAAACATAACGGCGAGACGAGGCTTAATAGCCGCTACCTACACCTTCAGGTAGAAAAAGCCGTGAAGTTATGTTAAGTATGTTATTTTTATATATATATATATATAATATTCTCCTAGTTCTCTGGACATATTCGCTGATAACAGAAACACAAAAATTGATTAAATAAATACCTGTCACACCAATTAAGTAATTTTTTTTCGTTAATATTTATATTAAATGTATAGAGAGTGATGGGAAAAGGGTGATTCGGGTGGTAAATGGAGAGGACTTGGTGGGGAAGGGGAGGGTTAAGGGTGTATTCGGCACTACGCAGCGGATGAGGCACTCGCTGTCGTTGACACGGCCCGAGGACACGAGCTCCAAGGTCGGCACAAGTTAACACAGCGGCAACAAACAAAAATCAGATTACAAAAGTATTTAATGAAATATCGCAACTGAGAGAAAATCAAGCCCTACCTACCTATTTATATTATTTGAGTCGCAATCAATTCAAAACAAGAAAAATAAAATTTGTTGAGCTTGATTCTTCTGGCTCTCAATACTCGTATGTTGTAGGCAGTGGTAATTAAAGCCTTTAATAATGGAATAGCAACGTGGCGGAGCCTATTGCCTACTATATATTCCGAAAGTTCATTGGTAAAGTCGGAACATATCTATCTATACATACTAACATAACATAACATAACTTCACGCCTTTTGTTACCCGAAGGTGTAGGCAGCGGCTGTTAAGCCTCGTCTCGCCGTTATGTTTACGTCCCAAATGGAATAGGTGGCGAACCCATTGCCATACCGGGCACAAAGTTTGTCAGTCATCGGTATTTATCACACATAACTTCCGAAAACAATTTCGAAAAGTCATTGGTGTGAGCCATATTGTTAATGATAAACTCTTTCAAAACCAATGTTTGCTGATCAAATTATTGCTTAACCAACTGATATTAGCAGATATATATCAACACATTATAATAATTCTTATGAAACCGTAATATTCGCAATAACCTTCAATTACTCCTTGTTTATCATATAATACGTTTATCTATACAGGAATTAAATAGTCTTTTACATATATATGTATTTCGACAGAATATTCTGAGAACAAAAATAAAAACATAAAACCAATTCAACATTCCATTTCCTATTGTATCAATGAACTAGATAGTAGACTTATGTATGTTAAAAATATAATTCTAATATAAGAAAATCTATGTAATCAAATCATATCACAACTTACTTTAATCCAAAATAAATAGGTACTGACTGGTACATATACGACTTAGAACAATGAATATAACTAAGTTTATACATTATATATGTATATGTATTAAGTTGACTACTAACAATACTCAATAAACAATAAATGAGTCGATCTGAAGGTCCTTACACTGCAGGTTCAAGGCTCTGGTCGTAACTTATAAGTACCATCGTTATCATTACACGGCCTCGTAAGTACGTCAACCTACTATACACTACTATACAGAAAACTTAAAGAATTTTCACCAAAATCTTACAACTTTGGCAATTATGATTTGGCATTGGTATGATTGGTTTATATTTCGTAGAAAAAAAATCTGACGATACTAAATTTTATGCATTGGTCAATAATTTCGTTTTTTATTATTCTATATTATTTTGTTTATATTTATTGAAAAAAAAAACTTCATTTACAGTGTGCCTTGCATTTGAAAAAATCAAACCAATTTCTGCACAAAAAAGCACCAACCTGTCATGGCGTCTTGAATGACGTCTCGCTGTGGCAAATACACGTGTCAGTGTAAGTAAGTGTCAATGTTTTTAGTGATGCTGAGCACGGCGTGACGTCATTCAAGACGAGTCTTCGGTGCTTTGATAATCATACTCGTCGTTTTTGAGATAAAAGAGTATACAACAATATTCTCAATCGAGGCCGCCCCATGATCTGAATCCGAGAGATAGTTCTCAATTTCCCCGTACTTAAGAAATCATGTTAGAAAAATGTTGAATTGGAAAAATAATATTAGTTTCAGATATCGTCAGCGCCATCCAAGAAGTTTTTCAAGAACAATCAAATAGATTTCAGCCAAACTTTATGACTAGACATTGTTTGTTCCTCTCTGTGAAATTGAAATCACTATATATATATATATATTTTTTTACCAACAATAAAAGGCGAGTTCATCAAACTTACTAAAACATGTTTACTTTCTTATTTCAGGTCAATAGCAAATTCTAGAAAGGTGGGGGGGAGGAGTTTTGCAGTATAGTCTAGTGGCCTCCCCACAAGGGTGGTAGGAGGGTTACAGTGCATCGTACGAAAGGGCAACTGCAGATAACAGGCAGGGCCCAGACAGTCAACGTCCCGATGCATTCCCGGGCCCTCGCCCCGCTCCCGCCGCGTCGCTCCCTCTCCAACGGGAACCCGTATCCGGCGCGCCGCCCGACGTGCACCGCGCTTTTTGCAGCGCTCCCAACGCGCATCGACCGCTCGCCTCTCCGCTCAGTTCATTGAGCTAATGAACGTGATTATACTCCTTGCATACTTGAGACAATATACATTGTTAGCCCTACATTACTAACAGTGATTACTTACCATCAGATAGGTGACACACGGACGTTAATAACGCACAGACATTTATGAAATAGCAACCATTCAAGTAGCTGGACGTAAAATATGTCAAGTGAAATGATATTTTTTTCTAACCTAATAAAAAAAAATTAAATAATTTAAAAAAAAAAAAAATTTCATTGCATTTTGCCTTACAATATCAAAGAGAAAAGAGTAGAAAAGGTAGAAAAGAGTTCATGAGCACATGAGTTTCTGGCCCGATTCTTCTCATGATAGTCCCTACACTCGGAATCGGGCTACTCGTGGCGATTGCGTTCGTGTTTTCTTGTTCCACGGAGGCACTTTCCTCAAGCGCTCGTACTTAAAAATTTCATTTTTAAATAATTAGTTAATTTTCGTACATTGACTATTTTTAAGTGTCTGTGAAGACCTACGAAAATAAGGCTTCTTTGACTTTGGCTTTGACTTTGAATGAAATTCGACCAGCACAAAGAGCTGAGATCGTACAATAACATCAGATCCGCCTTACAATAGCTAGATGGGGACCGGCGAAGCGTCAGGATCGCCACCAGTTTTTCCAAAGTTTTTACCCAAAAATGTGCTGATAAATAATAATAATAGTATATTTTTCCCGCCCTTTGCAAACAAGATCACATTAATTGGCAAGAATTTTGAAGTTAGAAGATACATCTTTTCATCAAAGTCGAAACTAATCTCAAATATATTTTTAAAGAGAATTTTACAATTATACACCATTTTCCACTTCGATGTATGTATAAATAAATAAACTTTGTGCCCGGTATCGCAATAGGTTCGCCACCTATTCCATTTGGGACGTAAACATAACGGCGAGACGAGGCCTAACAGCCGCTGCCTACACCTTCGAGTAACAAAAGGCGTGAAGTTATAAAATTAAATATATTTCACTGTACTTTATACCATCTACAAGAATGTTGACGTGACTAGATGTCGTGAACCTTGAACTTCCTTAGTTTATTGTCAAGGACATCGGGTCAGTTAAAATATAAAAAAGGGGTTTTAATAAAACACGGGGACCTGTCATTAAAAGGGGTTAATTTAGATTGGACACTTCTTGAGTTAGAAACGCTATGGCCCCTATTGCTGATAAGGTTGTTTTATTTCTAATTTAAATTTTACTCTTTTGATTGATAAATTTTATAAAAAAGAAAGATACGGATTCGTAGTAAGCTCCAGTTCTCTGCACAACTTCTAATAGTCTTCACTATTATTCATTACTTTTCTGGAGAATTTCCAGTCGATGACCATATATTGCTGGTGTAAGCGACACAACATCATTACTTTCGCATATACATAGTCTACTCATTTTTATGGGATAGGAGGACAAACGAGCAAGTGACCTGATGGTAAGTAACTTCTCACCGCTCATGAACACCGTGATGCGTTGCCGTACTTTAAGAGAGTAGGAGAGGAAAGGAAGGGGAAAGGGGATCGGGCCTCAAGATAGAATAGGTAGAGCCAAGCAGTTCGCTGCATAAATGGGATGACTCGACCGGTGAAATACCACGTCCTTTCAGAAGATCCACGTAAAGTGGCTCATGGCGCGTTTCGTTCGGTGAGAGAGGTACCCGGACGCCCACCCCTCCTTCCCCATCCCTTCCTATCCCCTATCCCTTAAAGGTCGGCAACGCAACAGTAACACTATGTGTGTTGCTGGTGTCCACGGGCGGCGTTGGTTGCTTACCATCAGGTGACACGTCTGCTCGTTTGCCCTCCTATCTCATAAAAAAAGAGGCGCGAATTTTTTTAATATTTTTTATTTTAGAACATTTTGTGTTTTGTTTTTGCAGTCTTTTTCTTTAGTCTGCCTTACGAACAGACTCAAATATATTCCTGTTAATAATATGTGCATATTTGTATTGATTGTTAAATACATTTGTTATTCTAAAACCTCGGCTGTTATTTCTCCTGCATGCCGCTTACAATAAGTATTCTAGATTGTCCAAAAGCATTACAAGAGCATTTGGTCTTAGATGACAACAACGCTTGGGAAAAATAATAATATTATGAATTGACAAAGACTGATCCTTGATCGATTGGTGTTGTCTGATGAGAATGATAGTTTATGTAGAAAGACGATGAATATATGATACACTAGCTGATCCACGCTTCTACCCAAAGGTGTAGGCAGCAGTTATTACGCCTCGACTGTCCGATATTTTACGTTCTAAACTGACCAGGTAGAGGAATTCAATACGTCGGATACAATTTTGTCAGTCATCGATATTTATCAAATATAATTTACAAGAAGAATTCCATATAGTCATTGGTGTGGGCAGAGATTTGAAACCGAAACTTTTGCTTCTGAAGTGCGATGTTTGAGATTCACAGTACTTACTTCTAGGCACTAATGATTTATTGAAAAAAAATGGGGGAGACTATAATAATAAAAATAACATAGTCTGGAAATTCTATTGGTTAGTATCACGCTACCGTCAAAGGGAGCGAGGCAGCCAATCGTAAATGTCAACAAACAGAGCAAAATGTATCGTTTTTGAAGTGTCACCAACTTCCTCAGGTCTAATAAGATACATACTATAAATTGAACTCTAAAAATATTTTGTGAGAAGTTACTTACCAGCAGGTGACCTACTTGCTTGTTTGCCCTTACATTCCATAAAAAGATTCTAACAACTCTTTTAAATGTAATCAATACTTTAAAAATAGTGCGAACAATGTGAACAAAAAAGAGACAAAGGGTTATTGCGTAGAAGAAATATGTATCGGAAAGATTAGTACCGCTCTCGGAACTAGGTGGCGCTGTCTTACTTGCCTAAGTCAGAAAGACTCGCTTCTACCTCAATTTCGTCAGCGCAGAAATTTAAAAATAAAATCAAAGGATTTAATTTAATAAGATCGCCGAGCTATATATATAGAATATATAGGGTTTATACTTACATTATCATCATCATTACATAGTATAAAACAAAGTCACTTTCCGCTGTCTGTCCCCTTATATGCTTATATCTTTAAAACTACGCAACGGATCTTGATGAGTTTTTTTAATAGTTAGAGGGTGTCAACGGGATGGTTTTTGTCTATAATTAATGTAAGTAGACAAAGTAATAAATCCAGAATTTACTTTTCTAGTACTTTTGATGATGAACAATGTTCGCCGGGTCAGCTAGTTTTATATATGATTTTTTGTGATCACCTAAGTTTCTTCAGATTGAAATAACTTTCTAATCGTTAAATAAAAAATAAAATCGGTTCATAAGTTTCCGAATTTATTCATAATATTAACAACCGAAATGTCTAATTTCATTCAATTAAACAAACAATAATAGTTAATTATTGTCTCGGTGGCGCAGTGGTCGAGCACACGGCTTCTGATCCAGAGGTCCGGGTTCGATTCCAGACACTGGCTCACACCAATGATTTTCGAAATTGTTTTCGGAAGTTATGTGTGATAAATATCGATGACTGACAAACTTTGTGCCCGGTATGGCAATTAGGTTCGCCACCTATTCCATTTAGAACGTAAACGAGCCGCTGCCTACACCTTCGGGTAACAAAAGGCATGAAGTTATGTTATGTTATGTAATAATAGTTAATGAATTTCTGCTACAATTAATTATTAATCGTAAACATGACCGGAAACAAAATTCTATTGAAAGCGGAGGGAGTGAAGTGCGATGAGCCGCGCTCGCTGTCGGAGGCTGCGCGGCGCGTGTCAAGGCCACGTTGCCGACCGTGACCGTCACCCCGCCCCGCGCCGACCTTACCTCACACCTCGCTCATCTGCCACTACCTACTACCATTCTTATAAATTCTATTTCCATTAATTAATTATTGTTCAGAAACAAATTTAATATCAATTTTCAAAGTCCACGCTTTTTACCCTTGAATATAATATTTAATATGACATAACTTCATGTCTTTGTTATCCGAAGGTGTAGGCTGTTAAGCCTCGTCTCGTCGTTATGTTTACGTCCCAAATGGAATAGGTGGCGAACCTATTGCCATACCGGGCACAAAGTTTTCAGTCATCGATATTTATCACACTTAACATCCGAAAACAATTTCGAAAAGTCATTGATGTAAGCCAGTGTCAGGATTCGAACCCGGACCACTGGACCACCGATCACCGAACTTAACATTTATATAACATTTAAAACTTATTTTTTCAGGTTATTTTTTCGTTTGGGATGCTTTACAGCATCCACGTTCATTCGTGACTTATTAGCACTGACTTTCAATGTTGTAAGATATATCCTTACGTAAATAAATATCTTGGTACCTATACTTAAGTAAGGATTAATGTCTTTTACCCATTTTTTTGTGAAATTTGTAGGGTATGTCAAAAAAATTACAGTTACTCCTTGCTACCTGTTATATTAAAACATTATTGTATTTCCTGATCGTAGTGTACTTACATTTTTCAATTTTCTTCTAAACTTGCTATTTATGGGCTTTTGTTATGGTACAAGTGCAAGCTTTTCATCTGATCGTAAACAACTACCGCTGTCTATAGACACCTGCAAAACAGATAGCATTACAGTTGCGTTGCCGGCCTTTAAGATGGGATGAAGAGGGAAAATTATGGGATGGCATCGGTAGGGAAGAGTTGGTCTCCGGTTCTCTCGTTTGCCGAACGAAACTCGGCATGAGTCACTTTACGACGATATGCTGAGAGGTCGTGTGGTTTCACTGGTCTAAACTATACATGCAGCTAGTTGCGTAGCTCTACTACTTTTGTTGGTAAAGAAAATGGCAAAGTGAATTCCCAAGTTAAACAGAACTCGCTGACTTACCCACATATATGTAGATCAATCAAGTCAAGAACGCCACATTATCCAATTAAGAATAATTCAGCACTCGTTTCATATTTACAATTTGATTACTCTAATAATAATAAAATAACTGGTAAAATATACTTAGCCATTCTTAAAACTTCTTATATGTTTTCAATAGTTCTGTCAGACGAATTGAAAACAAGACTCGTGATTTTGCGATGTTATCTTATGTTATGTATTTGAGCCGTTTGGGGTTGAGACTTTGGAGACATGGGGTCCGAGTGCTCGTGCACTCTATAAAGATCTTGCAAAGAGGCTGATCGAAGCCTCTCGCGACCAGAGGGCTATTCTTCGCACAGAGGATTAGCATTGCCATTCAGCGTGGCAATGCGGCCAGTCTTCCGGGCACGCTGCTAGTAGACCGAGATGCGGAGAAATTTGACTTCATATAGTTCTTCATTTGTATATATTGTAAATAATGTAATTAATTATAGTAATGATTGATTTGTACTAATGATGTTTAGTAAACCATTAGAAGCATCGCCTATACTGCCTACGCCACTACGTCGGAATCGGGTCGAATTAAACAAACAACAAAGACATGGAATCGCGTGACGTTAAGAGCATAACAAACAATCCATTGTTTTCATGATCACAATACTGGCATTACATAATAAATAATCCAGCACTTCGAATAAGTATTTTATTATCTAACTAAATAATAAAACTAGTATTTTAAATCATCACAATCTCGGTAGCGCAGTTGTCGAGCACACGGCTTCAGATCCAGAGGTCCGGGTTGATTCCAGACACTGTCTCACACCAATGCCTTTTCGAAATTGTTTTCGGAAGTTATGTGTGATAAATATCGATGACTGAAAAACTTTGTGCCCGGTATAGTAATAGATTCGCCACCTATTCCATTTGGGACGTAAACATAATGACGAGACGAGGCTTAACAGCCGCTGCCTATTCCTTCTGGTAACAAAAGGCGTGAAGTTATGTTATGTTAAATCATTACATAGTATAAAATAAAGTCGCTTACCGCTGTCTGTCCCCTTATATGCCCTTTTATATTAGCTTTAAAACTACGCAGCGGGTTTTGATGCGGGTTTTTAATAGATAGAGGGTGTCAACGGGATGGTTTTTATTTATAATTCAATTATGATGTAGTAAAATGATAAATCCAAAATTCACTTATTTATTACTTTTGATGCGGAACAAAGTTCGCCGGCTCAACTAGTAAATCAGTACATAGTATAAGTAGATTTCCGCTGTATAGTCCCTTATAATGTTGTAATATCTTTGAAACCACGCAACGGATTTTGATGGCGGAATCTGCGAATAAAATGGTAAGTAATTATATATATTTGGTGACGTATGTGTGTAGGTCTATAAACGCCTACGCCGAGTATTACACGTGCCTAGTAGGGTCATAACGCGGTGAAGGTCGCAGTTCCCGGACCAACCCGCTGAAAATAAGCACCGGTGCCGTTGACCCCAAGGAAATCTTCCAGGGCGCGCTTGACCTTGAACTATACGCGCGCACGCGCTGTCACCGTCACACAGTGCCCTGACCTTATTATGACAGGATCACATAATGTAAGTACCTAGTACCTACCAATAAGTTCAAGTTTCTACTGTGCCACAATAATATTGGGTTCAATGAAAATCATCCCTTGAGCTTCCCTTTCAATAACTTCATTGTAAACTTTACTCAACTGTTTGTTGCCACTTCTATGGACACGTGTCATTGTTATCTACTAATAAATTGAAGTCAGTGTATTTATGCGATATAGGCTTATGCTTGTTAATGAAATTCTAAGTTGATTGTTCAGTGAAGGCAAGAAAAAATATCTCTTTCATGCTGTATTAGCTGTATCATATCAGTATCTAGATCAGAACTTAACATCTAACGTTTAACGCGTAGAAATGTAAAAAATAGTGTTATGGGGCAACACTATTTTTATTGCAGCCTCCATACATTTGTTTGCCTCCTTTGTTACCCGAAGGTGTAGGCAGCGGCAGTTAAACCTCGTCTCGCCGTTATGTTTACGTCCCAAATGGAATAGGTGCCGAACCTATTGCCATACTGGGCACAAAGATTTCAGTTATCACACTTAACTTCCGAATACAATTTCGAAAAGTCATTGGTCATTGAACATATTCAAATAATCTTCATACCTATATATTTTTGTGTTGTATTATAAGTAGCTGGTTCACCACACATTGCCCGGGATTAGTTAGGTTTTATTTATATTTTTCTTTTGGAAAATGAGCGTGCGTGTCATCTGATGGTAAGCAACTAATACCGCCCATGGATACCTGCAACACAGATAGTGTTATAGTTGCATTGCCGGACTTTAAAATAGGATTTGGAAGGGGTCGAAATATGGAGAGAGGTAAAAAGAGGGGAAGGGGCTGGTACTCCGGATATCTCTCCCACCCAGCGAAACGCGGTATGAGCCACTTTACGTGGATTTTCTGAGACGTCCCGCTATTTCGCCAGTCGAGCCGGTCCAATCGTGTAGCGAACTGTGTGGCTCTACCACTGTTGTTTGTAGTGAACATTTCTTGACTATACTCTGTTAAGTTTTTTCAATTTTCCCAGTTTTTCTCTGCGAGTAACCAGTTTCGTTTTACTTGCTTACTTAATTTCACGCCAAGTCCCTTGCGTGGTAGGCACAAATAACAGAGCACCTCTTAGAGACCTCACTTATAAGTATTGTTAGATAGTCTCCTCGGTTTTTAAGATTGCTGACATCATAGTCTGTTCATCACGGTTAATTTGATCAAGAAGAGTGTCCCGTGTACTTGCTCGATTAATAATACTCACAGAAGTTGTTTTCAAATTCCTGGTTTACATCAATAAAAAAGATTTATCATTCTACTCTCTCTAAATCAATTAATTTTTTTTTTTATGAGATAGGACGGCAAACGATCAGGCGTGTCGCCTGATGTTAAGTGACCAGCGCCGTCCATGGACACCTTCAACACATAGGAGCAGGATAGGAAATGATGGGGAACGTCTTTACGTCAATCTTCTGAGTGGTGGTGGTATTTCACCTCATTCATGCAGTGAACTGATTGGCTCTACCACTGCTAAATTCAATTCAAGAAATCTATAAAACAATTTTGGTGAATTCAAAATTCCAATAATTCTGGGAAAATAACCAATTGCTTAAATAGTATATATACTCGGGGAAATTGAAATTTGCGAGATAACGGCCGACCAATAATATGCAAATTTTTCATCCCAAACTACGGAATTTGTTTGGTCAAATTACCTATACAATATGTATGGACAATATGTTACCTATTCTAATAGGCCAGTCAAATCGTACACAAAAAAGGGCTAAAATCGCAAATGGTCTGCTAGTTCTGCTTTTTTGATATATTGTTACGATCAGTACCAGTAGTGTAAATCCAGTTTTCCAACTTCGAAAGACCTGTGCTAACTTTGGGGCGCTCGAAAAACCACGAAATTTTCGCACTTGTTTCGGTTTTTTCCCTATATCTTCTAAAGTATGCATTTTTAGATAATACACGTTACGTACATTTTTAAAGTAGTTTAAATTAGCTACAATTTGATCCTAAAACCAGCTCTGTAGGTCAAATAGAAGCCGAGATACAGCTCTTCAAAAGTTGATAGTTTTTTCCAAAAAAGTAAAGTTTACAGTTTTGACCAACTTTGGACCCAAATTTCGGTGGGAAATACTCATCCTACGACGAACGTTTATTTGAGAGAGATTGTAGTAAATTTAATTACCTTTAATTTAAGCACAAAACGGCGTCTATAGGCCCAACAGTTTTGTACAAAGTTAAAAAAAACCAAAAGTCGGGAAAACTGCATTTTTCAAATACTGGATCTGATGAGTGTGTGTGATAAAAATAATACCCCAGTGTGATGCACACTGGGGTATTATTTTTTTTTATCGTATAGGTGGGCAAACGAGCAGGTGTGTCACCTGATGGTAAGCAACCAACGCTGCCCATGGACACGAGCAACACATAGTGTAACTGTTGCGTAGGGATAGGGGTTAGGAAAGGATTGGGAAGGGGGTGGGCCTCCGGGTACCTCTCTCACCGAACGAAACGTGCCATGAGCCACTTTACGTCGATCTTCTGAGAGGTCGTAGTATTTCACCGGTTGAGCCGGCCCATTCATACAGCGAACTGCTTGGCTCTACCACTGTGACTATGACCATAAAGTGCGGACTTCCGGATATTAGCAACGAACGCTTACAAAAATCTTATCTCAGAGAACTGAGATAAGATTTTTGTAAGCGTTCGTTAACATGTACCATTCCTGCAGTTCTAGTTCCTCCTATACTCTGTGCCTCCTAGTCATAATTAAAGGTTCCCAAAACTATGTAATGCGATATTTTAATTATATCAAAATCGATGATGATGATATTTCTAAATCAATGAATGTGTCATTATTTTTTATATGGAACTATCAATTTATCAATTGATTTCCTCCGGGCAGTTGTTTCATTTGTCGGAATTCACTCGAGGTAGGCAGGATTGTGGTAGTGAAAATACGCGGAATTCTTTCTTTAGTAGACGTGAGTGAGAAACGTGGCCTTCGTGAGAACAAACTATTCCTTCAAGAGTTAAATGAAGTGCAGGAAAAAATACACGGCTGAAAGTAATGTTGCTGCGGCAGTTCGTCGTGGTGGTGACGAAGTTCCTCAACCATCGACATCCAGAGGATCAAGAAGCTCTTCGAGCTCCTCTTACCTGCAGAAAAATTGTTTCCTCTGTGGAGAAGAAATTACACAGGAATTTATCAAGCTGCAACAAAAACTTCCAGTATCACGACGGAATGTTGTCCATACGGTCGAATCACTGGGCGTCAGGGCGACTCTGCTTGAAGCAGCTGAACGTAGAGGGGACGAATGGGCTCAGCAAATTATACACCGCCTTTCTTCTGTGACTGATCTAGTTGCAGCTGATGGGAGGTATCACAGTAAATGCCGCATGAAACTGTACCAAGCCCTACCGACCACTGGACTCAAAAGAGGGTATATTGAGCCAAAAAAATTAACTGAAAGTATGGATTGCATATATACATTTATTGAGGAAAACAGAGAGGAGTGCCAGTTCCTGTTAAGCGACCTCATGAAGAAAATTAAAGGTGATTTCAAGCCAGACATCAGAACCATCAAAACTCGCCTTGAGAAACGCTATGGTGATTCGATCCTGTTTGCTGAAATTGGCCGCGGCCGCAGCCATGAAACAGTTATGTGTTTTACTAACGTCGGAAAACGAATTCTATACGAAAATTGGTACAATGAGAGAAAAAGCGATCCGGAAGAAGAGCGATTGAGAGTAATGAAGGGCGCTGCAGAGATAGTGGTGCAAGACATTCGTGCAAAGGTGTATGATGTCACTGAATATCCATCATCGACTACTTTCTTACAGGATATTTTATTATTCTTTTATTTTATTTTTTATAGTATTTGGAAAATGCAGTTTTTCCGATTTTTGTTTTTTTTGAACATTGTAAAAAACTATTGGGCCTATAGACGCCGTTTTGTGCTTAAATTAAAGGTAATTAAATTTACTACAACCTCTCTTGATTCGACGTTCGTCGTAGGATGAGTATTTCCCACCGAAATTTGGGTCCAAAGTTGGTCAAAACTGTAAACTTCACTTTTTTGAAAAAAACGATCAACTTTTGAAGAGCTGTATCTCGGCTTCTATTTGACCTACAGAACTGGTTTTGGGCTCAAATTGTAGTTAATTTAAACTGCTTTAAACATGTATTCTCTAAAAATGCATACTTTGGAAGATATAGTGAAAAAAACGAAACAAGTGCGAAAATTTCGTGGTTTTTCGAGCGCCCCAAAGTTAGCACAGGTCTTTCGAAGTTGCAAAACAGGATTTACACTACTGGTACTGTACCTAACAACATATGAAAAAAGCAGAACTAGCAGACCATTTGCGATTTTAATGTACAATTTGACTGGCCTATAATTGAGACGATAAAAATCGGCGTAGCTTAACAGCCTACGACGAAAGTTAAGTTATAAAGACAAGTCTAGCCGAAATAGCTGGTCAAAGATTATAATGGCTCTATAGCCTTATGCACTAGGGGTCTTTCAAAGAAGCTGGTATCATATTTAAATCAATACATTTCATTTACAAGCAAACATTGGCATTTATAACCAAATAAAGTGGATTATTACACGTTACTATTTAAATGAAATTTATAAAAATTAAGCCCTATATCTTCGACAATATAGGTAAGTATGTAGTATAATTTGCACTAAATTAACGAAACAATCAAACATACTTACATATATTTAAATGTGAATTAAGATGGCAATAAATAGTTCACTTTTTTACATACATACATACATAACTTCACGCCAAATCCATTGCGGGGTAAGCAGAGAGAACGGAGCACCATAAGGCACAATTCTTACATGCCTCACTCGGTTCGTTGATTGTCAATCAATCAATCAATCATTTATTCATAAAATTTTGGGTTAGTAAGTACAAGGTAACAATTTACAATTCGTATCGCCAAAATCTGCCAAGAATGGCATATGAATATTTTACAGTACATTTTTTTTAAATAAGCTAAATCAATTAATAATAATATACAGATGTCAATTAATACAGATGTCAATAAACTTTAAAACATTATGTTAGGATCATTACTAAGTACAAAATAACTAAATTTAATGTAGGTAGGTAGTTACATATTTTACAATGTCAGTCGTTGTCAAAGAGTAAAATAAAAATAAGATTGGTCAAATCATGCACAAATGTTTGTATGTCAATATAGTTATCATGTCAGGAAATAAATTACATAATAACATAGGTAAAAGTGTTGATAGCAGATATTCACACTTATAAGGGTAATTCATTAAAAATAAAAAAATAAATAAATGTGAATAATAACAATATTTTCCTGACAATATATTTGTGTTACAAAATATTTTATTATATTATATTTTTGTTAGTTACATAATGGTATTCTTATAATATTCTTATTATTCGTATATGTATATAAATGTTTCATTCATTCATTAATAGGCGTAATCCTATCTGTCAAAAATTCATTGAAGGTATAATAACATTTGTCTTGTAAACACTGAGTTCAATATACAAGAGGAGCAAACCACATTCAAATGCGTCACAAAATGTGTGTCCACTTTTTAGATGCAATGACGTAGCTTTGAAACCACTAGACATTTAAAATGAAACATATATCTATCTCAGTCACACAAATCGCAAATACATTGCCGTCACTTTGATTAGACAAAGATGGCAATATAAATTTGCAATGGCGGTGTGGGGTGGCCAGCCCATGCGAAATTTTACCCAACTTTTTCAAGCCATGTACTCGTAAAAATATTTAATAAATATAAATTCAATATTTTACTATTACTTATTAATTTCTTATCAGATGTATTACAAGATAACTGAAATAATGAATGGATCTCTGTGTACTCCGTACTAGATCGACTGTTCCGAAAAAAATTGGATCACACTCATCTGTACCTAATTGTGTACACCTGCCTTAGAGCAGCGATTTAAAGCGCTGTAGGTAAGGTGTACACAATTAGGTACAGATACACAAAATAGTGAAAACGCTTGAGTAGTAAAATAATGTACTTACATTCATTATATTGAAAGGGATTATTGTATTTAACGTGGACAGGGCCTAACAGCCGCACGGGTCGATCGATTATAAGGGAACATACCCATACTACGTGACCTATTTTTTAAGATTTTTCGACCCCTCCCTCCCATCGGTGACCACTCGTAGTATATGCCAAGACCCCCCCTCCCCCTTTAGTTTTCACGTAGTAATTCATAATTATGATTTTTAATCATTTCACAGGCAAAAATCGAAAAAAAAAATAATTTGGCTCATACTCGTCTTTATTGGATAAGACTGCATGCATACTTAAATTACTAGTGAATTATGTATTATGAAAAAGAACAACTTTAATTGTGAAAACATATTGCTGTACAGTATGTAACTTACAGTAACTTAATTTACGAACACAACAATTATTTTCTGTTTAATCACATTAATATTCATCTAGGTCGAAAAAATACGAGATTTCTCTCATTAAAATCGACTACGTGACAAAAACCTGAGCCCCGCTCCTGTGACTAACCGTAGTATTTTAAAGACTCGGCTCCCCCCCCCCCCCTAAACGGGTCACGTAGTATGGGTACGGTCCCAAAAGTTAAGCAACGTTTGGCGCGGTCGGTCCGTGGATGGGTGACCATCTTATCATGACGAGTTCCTCCGTGTTTCGGAAGGCACGTAAAATTGGTGGGTCCCGGCTGTCATTTGAACATCTTTGGTAGTCGTTACGGGTAGTCAGAAGCCAGAAAGTCTAACAACCAGACTTACCAAGGGGGATTGTGTGTGTTGCCCACGCAACTGGGTTGTGGAGGTCAGATGGGCAGTCGCTCCATGTAAAACACTAGTACTCAGCTGCACCCGGTTAGACTGGAAGCCGACCGCAACAAATTGGGAAAAAGCTAGGCAGATGAATTATTGATCATACACCGCTGTGTAACATAAGTTTTGTATAAAATTGCCTTTTAGTCTCTTTTTTATAAGTCTGAGTTAATAATTTGCTTTCGTGATACAATCTTATTTTTAAGTATTTATTAATTATGGCATTTATTAATAAAAGCGAATGATCAAATTGAATTGACGATAAATGATCTCCCGGGTGCAGGTAGCCAGTCAGTTTCTTTTCTCAGCAATCGGATAGTTTACACCCACTTGTCACGGCGTGCTGCATCTTTAGGCACCCTGCAGCGTTATTATTATACCAAAAAATATTTAAAATCTCCTTTTCCATAAATTAATAACTCTCCCACAAATGTGGGAAACTAAAACTAAGTTTTTAGTGGTATCACTGAAGCTAATTATGAAAATTCAACATTTTATCTATTTTACTGTATTTTAATATTAATGTAAACATTAATCTTACGCGTGGAAAGTAATTCCGGTTAATTTCTTATGGGTTTCCGATCTTGAATCGCACTCTTTTACTACGCATTTACCCATTTTGTACAGGACCTATTGTTATTCGGTTCGCGTCTGACAGATGACTGAATTGACATAAAGCTTCGCTTATGCCTGTAGGCTTATGTCCAGTGGTCACGCTTTGAGAAGGTTATTACAAGTCCAGAGCATATAGGTCAATGCTTGTAAATATGTTTTTAAATTTCGTTTAAATTGTGTGATATTCAATTCCTTTATATGTTTAGGAATTTTGTTATAAATGATCGGTGCCATGCAAAAAACACTTTTATTTTTTAACGCAGTTTTGGATGGTACAATGCACAGTCGTTCGTTATCTCGTCGATTACGTTGGTTTTGTGTTTTTTGAAATATGGTCTACAACTGTCATTACTGTTTTCGTGCGCGTGCATTTCCTAACATCAAGACGGCCAAGACACACAGTTTTTTAATTTCCATAAACTTATCTGTACTGGAACTTACTGGAAGTAAACATTAAGAACTGGACTGTAAGTTCACCTTAAGCACGTCGAATTATAGCGAAGTTATTTTTTATTCAAATGTGAGTAATTCTTTGAGTCCCAAATTTTGTGCTCACTATATCGCGAAGCATCCCATCCCTCTGGTATATATTTTTCGTTAGGTATATAGGTATTATTTATATATAATTTCCTGCCATTGTTGTAAGCCAGGAGTCGAGACCTACTGTACAGCTAGACTGGACCAAATCTCTTAGTCGCCTCTTACTCCACGCACGGATTGATATGGATATGCGCTATTATCAGGAGCTATGCCATTATCGCCACATCATCCATACTAATGTTATAAATGTGAAATTAACTCAGTCTGTTACATGTTTCAAAGTACATGGAATTCAGTACCCGAATAATGTGTCCAGAAAAAAACTAGCATCTGTCCATCGTATTTACCGTACCTAATAATATATATGTATATGTATGTATAATGTATATATGTATGTAGTATAGCTTTATAAAAACGCCTCTGTCGCTAAATAAGCTAATTTACCACTGAAAGATTTTTATCTGTAGTTATTCAAATTTGCCGCTAATTACTTAAATTTTACAGTGGTAAATAGTTCGCTGCATGAATGAGCCGGCTCGACCGGTGAAATACCACGACCTCTCAGAAGACCGACGTAAAGTGGCTCATGCCGCGTTTCGTTCGGTGAGAGAGGTACACGGAGGCCCACCCCCCTTCCCCATCCTTTCCTATTCCCTATCCCTTACAGGTCGGCAACGCAACAGTAGCACTATATGTGTTGCTGGTGTCCATGGGCGGCGTTGGTTGCTTACCATCAGGTGACACACCTGCTCGTTTGCCCTCCTTTCCCATAAAAAAAAATGCAACGGTAATATCAACTAGCGCCTATAACGGAATGCTTAGCATCACCAACTGCGAGCAACTTGCCACTAATTTTATTCAATTACCTATCCATCCTCTTCCTTCCATACCGTAATTCCATCCTTGCTGATATTGTATTTTCTAACTTCACACCCTTAATACACGAAAGTGTAAGCAGCGATAATAATGCTCCGACACATACGAGACCTGTCACCGTTTCTGAATAGAGTACAATTTTGTCAGTGATCAATATTATCACACTCCAGCTCTTATAACTTCCAAAAATTCATTGGTGTGTGTGTTTTTTTTTATTCATGTTGGATCCATCGCAAGACTTGTCATTGAAAAAGGGGAGGTACTATGTCTTAACGTACGCTTTTTATTATACGTAAGTGTACTTAGAAATGGTTGATTCACAATACAACTGTAACATGCTAACTTGAAATTAATTAAAATGTCATTAAAAAGGGCGCAATTATGTAAGCTGCACAAAATTTTAAAGCTAGATGTTTGTGCGTCATCAACTATCTTTTAGTACCTTATTGCAAACCTATATCGTGGGCGGTCCGCGGTCTAGCGCAGGCAGTACTGCAGGGGAAGCGAACGTTAACCCTTTCTGTAGTTCATTCGCCGTCTGGCCTCACCCCTGCAGAACACCCACCCTCTTTTGTCGCCGACCCGATTGCATTCTCCCAACATTTGTAACTCCAAATAAATAAAAAGTACCATAATCACTTCAATTATGGCTTACGAAAATTAGTAAGGTTCTTTGTAAAATTCGGCGCATTTTTTTTTTAATTCAGTATATAGCTTAATCCAATATAAAGAATGAAAAAAAAGCACACATAACTATAGACAGTTTAAAGATTATTATGAAAAAATAACGTAATAATAACCACGTAAATACCTCTAGTTCCAAATTAATGTAAAAGAAAAGGGTTGGTTATAAATTAACCTTGACTGAAAAGAAAAAAAAATACAGTAACGTTCATTACAACTCGATGAACGGGCAGTGACTTACTTAATTGCATCTAGCGGAGAGGTAGAAAGCAAATGATAATTTAAAAACATCTAGCTATACTAAGGTTCCTAATACTCGCCGAATTCATATGTCCGCCTTCTTGGCCACTGCCTTCAGGAACAAAAAAGGCGTAAAGTAAGTACCTAAGTAAAAAAAATAGACAAAATTTGGGCAATATCACTTTGCAAATTCTCTCGAACTGAAGTGGAGCTTCTAACCTCTCTTGCAATCGTTTAACGCTTTTAACGGTCACTTGCTGCCACAAATATTAATATAGAAAAGTCAAAGGCCAACTTGGAAAATTGTAATAGCAACTTTTAAAAAGTGATTAAAACTGTACATAGATATCTAGTAGTGACTGGTGGTACTATACGGCTCATAATTAATAATATTACAAAGACTGACTAACTGAGTAAATAACTAAGTTTATTACTTAGTTATTTACTCAGTTATTTTTATTTTGTAATGTATGTAAGTGAGTATTTTCGGGTGAATCTTAGAACTCAATTTTGAAGTAGATATCTTAAAACGAAAGAGCTGAATCTACACGCTAAATCTGGATGATAATAGTGGTAGAGCCACGCAGTTCCTGGATGAATGGGCCGGCTAGACCGGTGAAATAACTCGACCTCTTACCTGGAGATATTTTTAATGCTTTTCTACAATATAGGTATCCAATTAAAGGCTTTTTGTTAGTAACTCGAAAAATAATGTGTCGCTACTCTAAATCCAATATGGATGATCATCCTAAATTGAGATGTAGTTATTCTAACAGATTCTACCCAGACCCATATAAATATATACCTTCTCAGGTGGGGATCGAACCCACCAATCTCGATTCCACAGTCGGTAGTTTTACCAATACACCACGGGGTCGTAATGTAAGTAAGAGGTGCTCTTTTTACGTTGAGTATGTTATATAATTATACATGTATATATTACAAAGTTTCACTGCTTTATCGCGGAGGGACTCCGCTTTAAAAAGCTTATATTTTTTAATAGTGTTTCTGTTTATCGACAAGCCTAGTCAATAGGCTAGTTAATAACCAACGATCAAGTTATATCAAAAAATATCTAGTCAGTGAGAAACAAAAATAACACATTTTATAGTTTCACATTTTATCAATGAGATTGAATTTTACAATCTGAGTATGAAAAGTAATTTTAACATAGCGCCATCTATTGTATAATCCAGTCAGCAGATAGTAATAGCGCCATCTGCTCGGTATCGTTTGGAGTTACATTAAAATAAAATCGCGACTTTAAATTGAGATATGGATTATCCTATCTTTTTAGTTGGACCAAACTGCATACGGTGTGCAAATTTAAATAAAATCTGATACGTAGCTTAGGCGTCCATCGCCGACAAATAACGTGACTTGTAATTTATATATATTAAGAAGACTTTCGAAATTCGCACGCTTTCTTTTATATCTTTAATACGAAAATGGACATCATCTTCATGCCCTGTTCTCATCATTTGGGGTCGGCACAACAGGATTTTTTTTTCCACGCTTCTCTATCTTTCGCTTCTTCCACAGCAACACCCTTCCTAGTCATATCAACTTTTACACAATTCATCCATGTTTTCTAGTCTCCCTCTTCTCTTTTTTTCGTTCTACATTCGGGTTCATCAATATTTTCGCGACATGTGTATCATCTCTCCTCATTGCATGCCCATAACACGCAAGGCTATTCCTTATCTTCTCAGTTATAGGCCCAACTTTCAAGCTTCCTCTTATATACTCATTCCGAATTTAATCCAATTTCGTCGCTCCATGGCATATATTCTTTTTTCATCCGTCCCTTTTAAGCCCAACGTTCTGATCCATGGCTTCGGCCAACTTTCTTATCGCATCTTGCAGCAAGCAAGCAAGTCTTCTTCCAGCTCGGTAATCTTCTCATCTGTCCTAAGAGTGCGATGTTGTGTGTTACCAGGGCCAGGGTTAGTTTTTTGTTGTAGTAGCCATATCGCGACCGGGGATTATTAGAACCCCTACTGAGCCGTTACCAGACCCGCTACCCTAGGTCATAGATCCCTCTCCTACGATTGTTTCGTTTATAGTGAAGACCCTCCGACCTGTAAAGGTATATTGCCGCTCAATATGGCTGCACCCTAACCGAAGTCAAATTGCCAAACATTGCGGTTCGTTTGTCGCCACCTCAAGCGTATAGCTCTTGATGGTACTCGAATTGCCCCGTATATTCCTTCACTTCCCATTGTCTGGTTGGGTTCCGTATTTGGGCTATGCCCGAGAGCTAGCTGGCATTTCAATCAGGGCCGCGCCGACCCCCATAGCCCCTTCTGCGAAATCTATGAAATCTCTGAATCTATAATTTCCATTGTAGTATCTATTGTATACATATGAGTTGTAAAAGACAGACAAAAAACTATGCCAAGCGGCACACTGGACTGACAGATTTTCTTTAATAAGACTTTACTTCTAGAACAAGTAGGAGGAGAATAGGTTCAGGATAAAGTGCTAATTAATTGAATATCCATTGCAACACAAATTTCAGAAAATAATGCATAGAATAAAATGATTCTTCCACATTCCCTCCAAAACTCCGTACATTAAATAACTTTAAAGAATAATAACTGATAATTAAGAGACGGTCCATTGAAAACAAATACACCAAAATGCTTAATAAGGCTAGGCACTACTGTTACACATGCTAATAAAGAGCACGAAAACATGCTAGTATCGAGTAAATGCTCGATACTAGCATCTTGCTAGGGGCTATCCATCATCACCAAAAAGTTTTCGAATTTTTTTCGGTAGCAATGTGTGAGAAATTTCCGATTACGAAGGAGGAAAAAGTAAATACACGTGATAACTTACTACAACCCCCCCCCCCCCCCCCCCCCCGTGATATTTCGTGATTTTTGCCACCTCGCGGGATGAATGGTCGGCCCCCTAGTAATGAGTTTGCTAATGTCGAGCATGCTCAAAAATCGACAGACATCTGATTAATGAGCATGCTTTCTGCGGCGCGGCTGGAAGGAGGTGCGTTTAGCATGTGTGAACAGGTTTGCCTAACAAATATGCTAGTAAAGAGTTTAAGTGTCATAGAGGCTCACCTCTTTGGCAGATTCATTTGACACTATAGGTACTTTTAAACATGCTTATAAAGAGCATGCTAGAAAAGCATGCCCATGAACTGTATAGGACTCGTATCCAAAGCCATAAGAACAAAATCTCTCTGTCAAATAGGGATGTTAAGTAATAAAATATCGATATTTTAGTCGATATAATATATCATAATGTTCTATCGATACTCTGCAATATATCGCATAAATATTTCGATATTTTCGTTATAACGTAAGCGATTTGTATTTAACAATATTGAATATTAGATAGGGTTCACGTTAATATAAGTAAAGCAGAGTGAAGAAACAAATCCTTTTTATTTATTTATAAATCCCAATACTTTTTCCTAGATCTTGCAAAAACAAAATTTTATTTACTGCTTTGGCTTGCAGTTTGCTTCTCTATTGAGTTTAAACCTGTGAAGTTTTTGAGAAAAGTCGCTCAGATGGAACAGAGCTAGCCACCATTGTTAGATATTTCAATGCTACATTATATAACTTTGGAAACTGTACTTTGTAGTCTACCCACACTTCTAATGGGTTTTCGTTAAATCTGCTAACCGGAGTTCTCAAATAAAGCGATAACTCATCAGAAAGACTTTCATCTGTTTATAATCTTTGATAGCACTTTAAAATCATGTTAGACTTACCATGTGAAACGTAAACTATAGTAAACGAAACAGATAATAATTGTCACAGCTTGCTTCTTTGGACAAATAAATAGTGGCTATTTTGTATATCTTTATGCACACTAACTTTTATTTACAAATTTTGTAAACTGTAATAAACAAAACACTAAACACACAACTTTTATTTATAGGATAATTTGTACTGAGAGAGAGCTTTTTTATTTTATATAATTTAACGACCTGGTTGCTAGGACCTTTAAGTCGAGCTGAGAGAGAGCGAAGCTAGACAAACCACAGATTAATTAACTTTAAAGTACAGAATTACAGATTGCCCGTTCTGTCTGTTCTCTTCGTTTTATTGTTGCGAACAACTTATTCGCAGACAGGTTTAAATATTTTATGAAAAAATGAAATGGGATGTGTTTTTAATTTCTTTCTATATTTAAACATCGTATGTACGTATCGATACTAGATAATTAGATATTTAAATATCGTATGAAATATATCAATTGTACGTATCGATAATCGAGTTGCATCGATATATCGCTTACATATAACAATATTTTACTCAATATCGATATATTTGGAGCACTCCTACTGTCAAACTGTAATTGTTGCCAAATGCCAATCAATGTTGATTGTTCACGTTGACACTTTCACACTTATGACTTATTTATTCTGTATATGTTTTTACTGAAAATTATTTAAATAATGCCGAAGAATAAAGGAAAAGGAGGTAAAAATAGGAGGAGAGGAAAGAATGAAAACGAAACTGAAAAACGTGAGCTGGTCTTCAAGGAAGATGGACAAGAATACGCCCAAGTCACAAAGATGCTCGGTAATGGCCGCTTGGAGGCCATGTGCTTTGATGGCATAAAACGTTTGTGTCATATTCGAGGAAAACTTAGAAAAAAAGTTTGGATAAATCAAGGTGATATAATATTAATAGGCTTGCGAGATTATCAAGATGCCAAAGCTGATGTCATCCTGAAATATACCCCCGATGAAGCCCGGAATTTGAAGACTTACGGAGAATTCCCAGAAACAGTACGAATCAATGAAACTGTGGTTTATTCTGTAGACGGCCTGGATGAAGATATAGAGTTTGGAGACGAGGTTAGTTCAGAAGATGAAGCTGACGCTGTCGATGCTATTTAATTCTTAGCACTATTAATTTAGATTATTATACAGTAAGTCTGTGTAAATTTGTTTTACTCTTACAAATAAATATTATATTATCATTTTTCACCTTCAGTTGTCCAACTCTTGTCTTGTACATTACGTTTTTACTAAATCAGGTATATTACCAGTATTTGTCCTCTGTATGTGTTTGTAACACATTGAAATATGAGAAAAATTCAAATAAGTAGTTAATTTTTCTATAACTCAGAAATTATAATAATCAAATTACTGTGTGACATTCCTTGAATAATAATCTCATTTGTCTTTAAAGGAAAATGGTTAAAATGAATAAGGAATGTAAATATAACCTACATATTATTAAAAAAATTATCAACACGGGTGATGTATTATTTTGTCTCCTTGTTTTAGAGATTCTGTTATATCATTATGTGTTTGTACGATCAAGATTTAATGCACCTATTTATAGCCCATTTTAATGTATCTATTTGTACACACGACAAGTGTCATTCAGTATTTATTGGCAAAGCAATCTTTATTTTGGCATCAATTTTTAAATATACTTGCAGATATTGTATGAAATTTGCTTACTTGCAAATAGTTAAATATTATAAATAGAAAACCTTGGCTGCTTTAGTTTCCTAAACTTTATTATATAAACAATTAAACTTATTTTTTTTTATATTTGGATTGTTCTTTACCTAAGTCGTCACTGTATTACGATATATTTTTTATCAATATATATATGATTTCGGCAATGTTATACAACTTTATACAAATCTTGAATATTTGTGAAACAGATTATATCCTAGGAGACCTGAACCTGCATCTCATGGTTAAACAAAAACATTCAAAGATAACGTAATAGCACTTCTCTAAGTGTTTTCTAACAATCAATATACTATAAAAACTTTTAGGCTTTCGCGTTGCATATTACTCACTGAGTAATCAATATACTGTTTCATATTATATTTATTTCATTCTTTCATATGACTTTTTAGATTAAGTTTACATAGCACTTACTTGTTTTCAGGTTAAGCAACTAATGCTTATTATTACATAGTATAACATAAAGTCGCTTTCCGCTGTCTGTTCCCTTATATGCTTAGAAACTACTCAATGGATTTTGATGTGGTTTTTTTTATAGATAGAGGGTATCAACTTTGTAGATGTATAGACTTTGGGGATCATGTCACGACCGTGTACGTCGCGATCCCTGCCGTCCCAGAGGGACACAATCTTGACCGAATTGAATACAGCCACGGTGGCTGCTAGGGCGTGCCCCGACAGCGACGTTCACCGATTAGCCCCCGTCGGTGCGGCTGCACGTGCCTGCGCATGCGGCGAAGGGGGCCGTCTACCTTCACGCAGCGCCAAACCTGGCGGGACGAGGAGAGGGGAGTGCCGTATAGGCACGTGGAATGTCAGAGGCAGTATGACAAGAAAGATGAATGAAATGATGGATGTAATAGATGCCTGGATGCTTTGTTTGACGGAAACGAAACGGAAGGGAAATGAGGCCGAGGACCTCCCAGGCGGCATGTTTGCCCTATGGTCCGGAGTGGACCTGGACGTCCGTGCCAGTAGGGGTCGTTCTCTCCTCCCGCTTTAGTTCTGGAGTGAAAGACTATGAGTTGGTAGGCCCAAGACACCTTTGTGTTCGTATAAATCACGCGGGTCTTCCTGGTAACAGCTTATGCTCCCGTCAGCTCCGCCGATCACCATGAACTCGAGGAGTTTTGGGAAACTGTTAGGAATATTCTGGATTTGGTTGATGGAAATGAAAGGATAATTTTGTGTGGTGATCTTAATGGATGGGTCGGAACCAAGAGAGATGGCCTGGAGGCTGTCCTTGGTCCGAATGGTCACAAGAGAGTGAATGATGCTGGTAAGCCGATCTTGGACGTGTGCTTGGGTCTAACACATTATTCCGTCATAAAGATATTCACACGTATATGTGGAGACGGAATGAACAAAAGAGTATGATTGATCTGATTCTGGTAGACAGTCGTCTCCGAAACACTCTGAAGGGATACAAGAGCCTACAGAGGCCCCACTCTTGATACGGACCACTACCTGGTGGTGAGCCGCTTCGTGGGCCTATTCAAGAAGTGGAGGCACTGGCGAGTGCGTACCCATTTCGGAGCGCTTGAAAGGATAAATTTGAGAAATTAGAAGATGAAAGTGTATGGAGTATGTATGTACTTTATCTAATATAAAGTAATATTTTTTTCAATAATGGTGATTATAATAAAATGTTATCAACTATTACTTTTTTGTTGTAACATAAAATTTTACAAGAACGGCTCTCAGTACCTTAATATGTATTATATTGTGTAATTCATAGATATTGTATTAATATTATTCAGTAAATCCTAAGATTTTGTTATCCTATTACACATACATAATTTCACACCAAGTCCCTTGCATATATTTATGATTTGGTAGGCAGAGAGAATAGAGCTCCATTAGTCATGATCTCTTCTTACATATCTCATTTGCTTCCTTGACTTCTATATCTTTTGTTATACACACTTGTGGATTATTAAGACTGCTGACATTTTCTTCCTCGAGGACATGTCCAGTTTAGTCATTGAAAATGTGTTGGGGCTGCTATGAAATCTATATATAAAAGCTCACTTTTATATACTTAGCCATCAAAGAGAATAATTTGTTCATTTCAGTTCTTGGCTAGCACTTTTCTGCACCAAGTTTAACTGCAGAGGTACTTGATTTCTTTTATTCTTTAATATCTATTCTCAGGCTTCGCTTTACACCTTGCTATATACCATTAATGTTATGAAAGCAGTTTTTGAATAAATAAATAAAAGGATATGTTATTTACATACTGTTTATTACTAATGGCCAAGGTGCCACTTACTATCAGGTTAGTTAAGTGCATGTTTCTTAATATAGATGTTTTATAAAAAAAAATGGGTTATTTGAGCAATTAAATGTATAAAATGGGGAGAAAATGACATGTCCATCTCGCTAGTATACCTGAAGGTGTAGGCAGCAGCTGTTAAGCCTTTCAAATTCAGGTACAGTATAAAGAAAGGAATATGTATGGAGTATGTCAATAAAAAATTAACTTATCATAACTTCACGCCTTTTTCTAACCGAATGTGTAGGCAGTGGCTGTTAAGTCTCGACTCGCCGTTATGTTTACGTCCCAAATGGAATAGGTAGCGAACCTATTGCGATACCGCCTACCGGGCACAAAGTTTTAAGTCGTCGATATTTATCACACATAACTTTCAAAATGAGTTGATTTCGAAAAGTCATTGGTGCGTGCCACGATTCGAACCCGCGACCTCTGGATTCAGAAATCATGTGCTCGCCCACTGGACCACCGAGACTATTTACAAAATTGCAGTTTGTTAGAGATTCCAAATTAGGTTTCTAATAGTTTCCATGCTGAAATAGGAACGAAAATTGTGATGAGTTGCGAAACACGTCGTAGGAGGTGAGACGTACATGGCATGCATATACTTATTAAAAAACAAATATATGTAAGTAGTATTTATTGGCAAGTGCGAATACAAATTATGAAGGTTTTTTTATAAATTGGTGTTTTTATAAAAAATTTTTATAAACGTGAAGGTAATTGTTTCGACGGGCCTCGTTAAACTACCGACTGCGGAATCGAGGTTGGGGGGTTCGATGCCCATCGAGTAAAATATATGTGACTAGCTGACCCGGCGAACTTTGTTCCGCATCAAACTTAATAAATGAGTAAATATTTGGATTTTAAAAAGTTCAATTTGTGCTATTTATCGGCACGTGGATTGGCGTGCAACGCGACTGCTATGTCCCGCTATGTTATTACTGCAATATCTTCGAAAATATTCGTTTAAATTGCATGCTGTAAAGGGCCAGGATCATCTATATTACATGCACAATCTATATAAGACACTTAATTTAAAATCGCTTCGTAAATAGGCCATTATTTCTCGTAAAAAGTAAAAAAATAAAAATGGTCATTGTGCAGCCCCGGATCTTCATTTTTTTTTTAGGCGGGGCAAAAACTGAAAAATGCTGCCCCCTTATTTTAACGTTCGCCGCTCTCATCTACTACTACTCATGCCGCATATCCGGAAATCCAATCCCAAAGGGAATGCCTTTTCTTCCCATCGCCCTTCCGATCCCTTCCATATTCCAATTTAAGAGACAACAACGCAAGTGCTGTGTGCAAATGTCTATGGGCGGCGTTTGTTGCTTGCCACCGGGTGCTCACGCCTGCTTGTTTACCGTATACCATAAAGAAAACTTCCTCTAAGGCTTGAACTATTTCTTGCAAATTATTTAATAGGGCATTCACAGCAACATGTTTGGCGACCATCTCGTATGACTACTCCGTCAGTTCTCACCCGCGCTCGGCCCATAGTCGATCTAGCCCAGCTGGGGATCACATCGGTGTCGTGCCGCCCGACTCCGCCGCCAGGGGAGGTCCAGTCGCTTACGGAGGAACAATTCAATGGGGGTAACTCTCCGGCTCCGCGCCAAGGGCAAAGCTCCTGGCCCTGCACGCGTATTAGCTCTTGCCACCACCGAGATGGGGGGGAAGGCTTCGGAGCCTCTTCCGTTCGTGCCTTGCGACTGAGAGGTTTCCGAAACCCTGGCAGGAGGGACGGTTGTGCCCTCCTTCCAAGGAACACACAGCTGACGGGTTCCGTCCCAGCATGCCGGCCCATCGTCCTTCTCGATGAGGTTGGCAAATTGTCGGAGAGCATCGTCGACTTCTGCCTTAACGATCACCTTTGCTAAGTGAAGCCGGATCTGTCGGACGCTCAATTCGGATTCCGGAAAGGGCGTTCGACCATTGACGCGTTGGCCCGTCTAAAGGGCCAGGTGCGGGAAGCTGCGCTGGTGGGAGACAGGGTGCTGGGGGTGTCATTCGACATCGCCAACGCCTTTAACTTCGTCCCCCATTCGACGATCTTAAATCACTCCGCTACCACAGGGTGCCTCTCTTCCTACGGCGGCTCCAGGCCGTCTATCTGGAGGACTATATAGTCCCTTAATTTGGTGTACAAGACGGGCAGGCTACGGCGATACGGCACGAAGTCCGGTGTTCCGCAGGAGTCTGTCTTGGACCCTCTCCTGTGGAACATCGGCTTTGACTGGCTTCTGTGGGGCGCCCTCCTCCGTGGGACGAGTGTAATCTGTTAAGCAGATGACACGCTTGTCATTGCCCGGGAGAGGGACTACAGGGAGGCAGCGAGCCTCGCTTCAGCGGATAGTATCCTCGTGGCCGGGCGAGTCCACGAATCTATCTTCAGGTGGCGCTGCATAAGACCGAAGCAGTCTTCTTCCCCTGTCCTCGGTGGCATCCTCCCGCTGACGCTCACATCACGGTGGAAGGCAAAATTATTGCGGTAAAGGCCATGATCATGGCTCATTATCTACAACGGGTGGAATTTCGTCCAGCACTTCGGCATGGTTTCCTTTCCTTCCGAATAGTGCAGGTGCTGTCCGGGCACGGGTGCTTTGGATCGTACCTGAGCCGAATGGGCAGAGAGGAGACTCCGTCGTGCCCGGATTGTGGCGCGGCATAGGATGCGGCTGAGCACACCCTTCAGGTTTGCCGTAGTGGGCTGGGCCGCGCCGCAATTCGGTCGGGCCGTTTTGTCGCTCGCCAGCTTCCTATCTACATAGGTAGAAGTAGGTAGGTTTCTGACGGAACCACGTTTCCGTCTGTAAGATCAGGAACCAATTCCCGGTACTTGCCTGGATAGCAAGTAGAGCGGTTTCGCTAGTAGTTTGCGCCAGTCGACTGTGCTGGGCTTCGGCTGATGAGTATCTCCATGGATTTGCAACGTAAGATGAGCGTGCTTTTCAGGGCGGTGGGTCATTCACTCTAAATAATTTACCGTTAGGACAGGGAACTTGTCGTGTGCCGCTCCTCAGGAGTGACGGCGCCCCTCCGCAGGAGAAGAAAGGGAGGTAGGAGGCGACATTTCGATCGTCAACAACAACTCCTTCCCGGGATCGGTTGCTTGACTGGCGCGGAGGCGCCCTCACCCGCATTGCATTTGCCGACACTGTCGCCGGACAGCGATGGCCGGCGATCCCCGGCCGTTCACGAGCCTCTCACCATCGCGGGGGGCAACCCCAATAAATCAAAAAACTACAGTTCTCCAATGAAAAAATAGAAGATGGGTTCAAAAAGGCAGGTTTCATACATTTCTCATATATCTTATATCTTTAAACGAGTAATTCTTGTATAATAAATATAACTGGAATCTCGGAATCGGCTCCAACGATTTTCATGAAATTTATTTAGTATACAGAGGGTTTCGAGGGCGATAAATCAATCTAGCTAGGAATCATTTTTTGAAAATGTCATTATATTGTGTTTTATCGATAATCAACTTAAAAATAAAACATACATATCTTTTCTGTCGGTAAGATCGAAACGTATTATTCATATTTCATCATTTTATTAGTATGTAATTCGTACTTAAATATAATTTCCAAAAAACACAATAAATAAAAAAAATACCAAGCGTAGTAGCTTGATATTTTTTTAAAGAATCTAGAGTATTGTTTTTTTATTATTTTAAAGGTAAGCAGGTATCACACGTAATTGAGAAGTTTCAACTGTAGTTGTCACTAGCATATGGGCTATATTCTATTAAACTATCCAGTTACATAGCGTTTTATAACATAGAAATAATAAAGTAAAACATTTTCTTGAGGTGACAGGTGTTTCTCCAAACTAATTAAAAAAACAGTAAAATTCATGGTACAACAAAAAACCGGAACATCAACTGAATAAATTAAAGGCAAAAACCCTTTTTAAAGAAGCTTTTATTTAAGCGCTCTAAAAATAAGAAAATTATATTTCCTTAAAAATTTCAAGTATCAACTTAGAGCCTCAGTATGTACAATTTATATATTAATAAAAGCTTGTCGCGCGAGTTGTAAATAAACTGTACTAATTTTATAATGACAAATCAAATCAAAATAGCTTTATTTTCATGAGTCTTCACACACAGTTAAATATAGACCGTAAATACAGATATTTAACTTAATATTATATTTAAAGCATAACATATTAAAAAACGAGCGCTTGAGAAAATTGCCTCCTTGAAACAAAAACGCACGGACGATTCTGGGGCCTGAGTGTAAGGTTTTCATGAGAAGAAATGGGCAAAACACTCATGTAAATTAATCTAATAACTTTATTATATCATCTATTGCAATTTAATTACATACTGATAGGGAGTCAAACCTCTCGACAAGCTTTTATTACTATACAGCGTGTCCCACATTGGGTATATCAAGCCGCGAGGGCTGTATACAGGATGGAATTGCCTATCGGATGGCTATATTTAAAATGCGATAAGTCGAACTTTTAGATCTGAAAAAAAATTAATAATTCCTACTGAGTCCGCAAATAATAATATTTGACATGGTCACCCTACTATTAAGACTTTCATTAACATCATATACACACATACAAGAAATCGTAACATATGTTACGATTTCTTGAGTACCTACAACACGGATATGAAAATTTAGACCTTATTCTGTTGTAATAGAGCCGATATTGCTAAGTTATGGTGAGATATAAAATAAAAATTTAGTATTTCATTCTGATTAAATAAAATTCATTCATAGTTTAATACATATCTAACCAGATTTTTCGTTTACGATTTATGGTGAACACTTACCATTTCTCAGTGTGACTACAAAAAGGTTCAATGTGCTGTCCTCCTCTCGTAACACATAGGTTCACACGCCGCGATACAGATTGTGTGGCGCGGCTCAGACACTCCGGTGTTAGAGTACCACAAGCTTCCACAATTTTTTGGCGCATTTCATTCACAGTTTCACACTGCGTAGCATACACCACACTTTTTAAATATCCCCACAAAAAAAGTCCATTGGCGTTAAATCGGGCGACCGTGGTGGCCATGGAACAGTTCCAGAACGACCAATCCACGCACGAAAGCGATCGTCCAGATATTCGCGTACAGAACGACTGTAATGCGCTGGCGCCCCGTCTTGCTGGAAAATTATGTCGCGGTAAACTAACAAAGGAAGGCCTTCAAGTTCTTCCTCCAAGGTGGTCCTCAACATTTTCAAGTAGATTTCACCGTTCAACCGGTCCGGCAAAAATACAGGGCCTATCAATTTGTCACCGATGAAACCGGCCCACACATTAATTTTCCACCTGTGCTGAAAATGGCTTTGACGAAAAGCATGTGGATTTTCATGGGACCAGTAATGCTCGTTGTGGCTATTGGATAATCCAAAACGAGTAAAGGTAGCCTCATCAGACCATAAAACCCGAGACGCAAACATATGGTCAGCAGTAACCTGACTACGATACCACTCACAGAATCGTACTCTCAATAAAAAATCTACTTCTGTCAGCTCTTGTGTGCGCTGGTAATGGTAAGGATGCTGACTATCTTTTTTTAAAGTTCTCCATACTTTCATTTTAGACACACCTAATACGACAGAGGCTTTTCTGGTACTTCTAGTTGGATCTTCAGCAAAGTGATCCAAAATATTCTGTTCCACACGGGCATCCGCACGGTCATTCGATAGTCCTTCTGAGTTGGAACTGTGAAAAGAACCGTTTGAGTGCAAACGGTTGACCAGTCTCCTGAAGCATGCATAAGAAGGAAGTCTTCGCTGATTCTCCAGCTCTCTTCCATCAATGTGACGTTGTCGATAAAGTTCGCGCGCTGCAGAAAGGATTCACACTTAACTTCCGAAAACAATTTCGAAAAGTCATTAGTGTGAGCCAGTGTCAGGATTCGAACCTGGACCTCTGGATCAGAAGCTGTGTGCTCTCCCACTGGACCACCGAGACTCCTAGGATTTACCTACGTAATACTTTTTAAACTTTCACGTGTTATGCAACATAATGATAATATCCTCTATTAATTTGCGTTGGTACATTAAAATTATACGGACCCATAATATTAAAATTTAAAAAAATAATAAATAATATTAATATTTCAAAATGCCAACAAATTCTGTTTATAAATGCCGCCTGATGAGTTCAAGGTTATCTTGTGCGAGCCGAAAGGCAGGCGGCAATTTTCAAAGGAAGTTTCGGGCGCGTGTAACAGGTCACAGCACGTGTAAGAGGTCATATACACACTGTCAGGTACCTACAAATGAATCAATAAGTAGGGTTCACAGTTTTTTTGTGTAACTTCACGCCTCAAATACATGAGAGTGTAGGCAGCGAAAACTATTTACTAATTATGTTTCATGGTAATTCCATGTGGTTTCTAAACAGATCAGAATGTAGTCAGCTTAATTTTTTTTTGTAACTTCACGCCCCAAATACATGCGGGTGTAGACAGCGAAAATTACTTATTGATAATGTTTCATGGTAATTTTATATGATTTCTTATTGTGAACCGAATACAGATAGCTTTTTTTTGTGTAACTTCACGCCTCAAATACATGAGAGTGTAGGCAGCGAAAACTATTTACTGATTATGTTTCATGGTAATTCCATGTGGTTTCTTAAACAGATCAGAATGTAGTCAGCTTAATTTTTTTTTGTAACTTCACGCCCCAAATACATGCGGGTGTCGGCAGCGAAAATTACTTATTGATTATGTTTCATGGTAATTTTATATGATTTCTTATTGCGAACCGAATACAGATAGCTTTTTTTGTGTAACTTCACGCCTCAAATACATGAGAGTGTAGGCAGCGAAAACTATTTACTGATTATGTTTCATGGTAATTCCATGTGGTTTCTTAAAGAATGATCAGAAAGAAGATCAGAATGTAGTCAGCTTAATTTTTTTTTGTTACTTCACATAATTATTAAAAATTAGAGATGACAACCCTATTGATGATCGAAATGGAAAAATGAATGAAATACTTTAGGCGAGAAGTCACAATGAACTCAGTTGTCGTAGGTCATAAGTAGGGTGATCATGGTTCATATTTCTGAGGGATAATTTATGTAAAAAAGTAAAAAAAAAATTTTTTTTGCCTCTTTTTACTTTCTATAGGATATCTAGATTTCAAAGCGTGTCTAGATTCTAGATATAAGTGGTTAGAATAGGGTCTAAGAAGCACCCTGTATAAATTGTACATACTGAGGCTCTAAGTTGATACTTGAAATTTTTAAGGAAATATTATTTTCTTATTTTAGAGCGCTTAAATAAAAGCTTCTTTAAAAAGGGTTTTTGTGTTTAATTTATTTTTAGTTATAGTCATTAGGTTAGTGACATTTCATTCAACGCATCAGTATTGCAAGTTAGTTTACCGCTAAATTTCAAACAGTCCACCTCTTCAATAAGGAGATCATCTAATTCAATTTCAGCTTGGAGCTTTCTTTTCCATTTAATCGCAATGATGATTTTTAACTCATAGTCATATTGTAGAAATGCATCAAAAATATGTATGCCGTCATCTAGGATGGTCTACCGTATTGTATTTAGAATGACGTCACATTATTTTTCGAGTTATTCTCAACAAGCTCTCTCATTTGATACCCATATTGTAGAAATGCAAATATGGTGGAATATCCGCCATATTGGATTTAGAATGACGTCATATTATTTTTTGAGTTAATTTCAACACGTCCTTTCATTTGATACTTATATTGTAGAAATGCAAATATGGTGAAATATCCGTCATATTGGATTTATAATGACGTCATATTATTTTTTTGAGTTAATTTCAACAAGCCCTTTCATTTGATATCCATATTGTAGAAATGCATTAAAAAAAAACTGTTCCTCTATCTTGGATGATCCGCCATATTGGATTTAGAATGACGTCACATTATTTTTTCAGTTACTCTCAATGAGCCCTTTCATTTGATACCCATATTGTACAGAAGCTTAAAATATGTTTTCCTCCATCTTGGATATTCCACCATATTGAATTTAGAATGACGTCATATTATTTTTTGAGTTACACTCAATAAGCCCTTTCATTTGCTACCCATATTGCAGAAATGCATTCAAAATATCCATTCCTCCATCTTGGGTGGTCCGCCATATCACTACATAGTATAAAACAAAGTCGCTTTCTCTTTCCCTATGTCCCCTTGTATGCTTAAATCTTTGAAACTACGCAACGGATTTTGATGCGGTTTTTTTTAATAGTTAGAGGGTGTCAACGGGGTGGTTTTGATCTATAATTCATGAATAGTGTAGTGAAAAAAAATGATAATTTTTAAGATTTAAAACTTTAATCGAAAACGCTGCCTGAACCCTAAGTGATAAATCAAAACAATGTACTACATTATTATACACCTTTAAAAGGTCTATAAAAAAGTCCGCGAGGGCATATGTCTATGTCTTAGGGATAACCCACAATGACCAATATTATTTTTTAACTTTTTACGAGAAATAATGGCTTATTTACGAAGCAATTTTAAACATTACAGCATTAATTTTCATCCAATTAAGTGTCTTAAATAGATTGTGCTTTTAATATAGATCAATATAGCCGTTTACAGCATGTAATTTAAACTAATATTTACGAAGATATTACAGTATTAACATAGCGGTACATAGCAGTACCGTTTGCGCGCCAAAACGCGTGTTGATAAATAGCACAAATCGAACTTTTTAAGATCCAAATATTACTAATTTATTTCTTTTGAGTCGGAACGAAGTTCGCCGGGTCAACTAGTTGGATATAAAATAATGTCACATATCATATCATGCATTGTCATCCAAAGCAAACGTGTATACAAAATTTCAGCTCAATCGGTTGAAGATATCTACTTCACAATTGAGTTGCAAGATTCCACCGAACATACATACTTACATACATACATACATACATACAGTGCAAGTTAAATAAAAGCTTTTAAAAACAGTAAATCTACTGTTAAAACAGTAGGGTTGGCAACAGTGGCCCAGCAGCCGCTTTTCCTACTCGTATTTTTTTTCCAATTTGTCCATTATTGGACTGGCTAAAGCTTTTAAGCCATACTGCCTTGTTTGACGTTATTTTTTTATTATGAAGTAATGATGATGAAGATGATCATGAAACTTAAAACTAACCTAAACTAACTTAACCTAATCATACATAAAGTCGTGGCACTTTATGCATGAAACATCATGCGAGGGAGTCCTGACGACACTGTACGAGAGCACACTAAACACGATATTTACACCATTTCCCACATTTGCACTCGTATACCGACACTTATTAAACAAAATACCAGGAATTTTATCCAATAATATCCATTGAAACACAAATCTGAGAAAATAATGCAAAAACGGACATGACTCTTCCACAGTCCCGCCAAAACTCTAGATAAAGTCCTTCCTACTCGTAAGTGTTTGAGTAGAAAAAGGCGCCAAGTTAAGTTGTCAAAATTTCTTTCCTCATTTTTTCCCTATTCGCCCGGAACACTTATTATCATCTGACAGTACTAGTAACATACATAGACAAAACCATAGAACTTTTGTATTGTCCATGAGTTTGTGATGTTGCCAGCGTCCGCTTTATCCACCATATTGAATTTTGTTGTGCCTCGAAAACATTGTGAGCACGTGGATTGCTGGATAAAATTTTGTGAAATTGGATAGTAATAACAGTAAACTTATTGTTTTGGCTCATGTTAATTTTTCTACCTAAAAGTGCGGACGTGATTAATCAATTATATAAGTAAGTAGCTTTATTAATTCTTACCGGCGACATATTTTTACCACTGATTATGAGCAATGAACGTATGCATGCACTTCGGTCGTACGGAGCAATTATATGGTATGTTCAAAATTAATCTCTACTTATACTTGATTCATTTTATTTAAATAGTTTATCAATATGTCAGGTTGGTTACACAAATTAAATTGCGTAACCTTTCATTTATGGTTCCTTCCACATTGCTTACGTGTTGACTGTGAAGGTTTGTACAATATTGCTTGTGACCCTCACCGGATAACATGTTATACTTAAATTAAGTTCTGAAAATACCTAACTTGCGCATAGTTATGAAGGTAATAGTAAAATTAAACATATAGAAGGTAGTTTCAGTGACCGCAGCGTGTACATAACTGTAATAATAATACAGTCGAGTGATCGTAGTTTGAAAGGTGAAGTCCATGCTCTGTTCTATTTTCATCATCGGAGGCCGCTAGTTTACTAACACGCGGTGAAATGTGATTTTATGTGCCCGAAATAAAACTATTTCATTCTTAGTATAGAAAAATATTCAATAAAAATTAGTTTACAAACAGGATAATAACCTCAATTCTTCCGAAATATCAAAACACTTTGGAATATATCATCGCCTCTTATCTGCCACTGAATAAGATAGTGGCCCTAGGAAACTGATAAAATTAATCAAAATACCTTCTGTTATGTCTACAAAAAGTATGTCAAACCTATTTATTTTTTATGTTTCACACAAATATTTTCTTGATTGGGTGCGGAATATTTTAAAATTCAAATGGTTGTTTTCTATCTCTTTTATTGATTAATTTATGGTTCGGTACACAAATCAAATTCATTTATTTCAAAACATATTATGTTCATGATCTCCATTCAGATCTGCCCATCCAACTGTTAACTTTTTAAACAGGTGACACTTGAAAGGTAACAAAATAAGTAGAATAAGCCAGAATAAGTGGAGGTGGTACAAACTACATTCACAATATCCGCCAGTAGTTCAATAGACATTACCCTGAAGAAAACACATAATGGAAAATTTCTTATGAATGATCTGATAAAGTTATAGATAATTTAACTAACCCTAATGTCAGCCCGGTTTTGAGGATATAAGGTGATATTATTTGTTTTAGATCATATATAACAGTGGCTAAGTGCAATGGCTCCTTGTCGTCAACTTATTATGTGGTCAGTCCCATCCATAGCCGTACTATTGGGCATTTTTTGGTTCCGAAAAAAGAGAGAGTTTGCAAAATCTGACCCGGGTGGAAGAGAGAGGATAAAAAGTTTAAAAGAGGAGTTAGCAGAAGTATTAACTGCACAGATGGAAGCAGAAAGACAGTCGCCACTGGGAAAAGCAGAGCGTTCGATTATTAAGTCTGCTCCCATTGATATTGTACCTAATGGAAACAATTCCCAACGGTCCTCCCCATTAGAATTGACTGACGAGGAAGTTGATTTAGAGATTGAAAAAATTATTAGGAAAAAGTCTATTGAAAAGGAAAAGCGTTTGTCAACTGGATCGGATAAGATTTATTCTAGAGAACTTTCATTAACAGCTAATGAAACATCATCATCTAACATATGTGCTTTTTCAAGTTTATGTTCTAAAGAAATTTCATTTACAGTTAAAGAAACACCATCTAACATGTGCTCTACACTACCAACCCTGAATACCTGTAAACATAACAATTTTTCATCAAGGAAGACAAGTAAAGAGAACACTGAAGATTTAAAATTGGAGGAAATGCTTTTTGAGAAGCCAGAACAGCAACAAGGAAGTACAAAATTGGAAGCAGCTACACCGGGAAAAAGTACAAAAGACAATGACAATGCACAAGATATAAAAGATTCCAATATTGATAATAACATTAACATAGTTGATGGAGCTAGAGATAATAATGAAAATAATAATAGATTTTCCACAGCTGAGAGCCATTTATCTGAAAGAGACTCTGCAAATCATAGTCCTGTGGACCCTATGTTAGCAAGTCCTTCAATGTGCCACTTTTCAGATAACCACAGTGAGGTAATACTTTTGTAAATATGTACACAACTTCTAATATTTTTTAAAAATAATTTCCTAGTATTCATATAACAATCCACTTATTTTCCAGGGTTCAAGTGATAGTGGCAAGGGATGCTCTGAGGCTGCCAGTCCTCCTCCAGCTAATTTAAATTTGGTTCCTTCAGAGACAGCACTTAGAATACATCAATTTGTCATATCACAAAGCCTTGTTGGGCTCTTAATAGGGAAACATGGCTCTTTTGTCACACAAATTAAAGGTAAAACAGGAGCTAGTGTTTATGTCAGAAGACATCCTGATTCAATCAAGCAAAAAATATGTGCAGTGGAAGGTAAGTAATTGCCTATAATTATTAAATATTTACATGGTAAACAAAATATTTATATCTATTGTTTTCTTTTAGGAACTCAGTCTGAGATAGAAGCAGCACTAGAAATGATCAGAGAAAAGTTTCCAGAAAAGAAGTTCCCCAACTTCTCCTTACAAGAAATTAGTGCAGAATTATATCAGAGATTAGTGCCCTTGGTGCCAGAATTTCTTCAAGTGAGTTGATTTTTATTTTATAGCATTAAATTACCGACTATAAATTAATTTAGATCTAAACTGATATGCTCTTCAGATGGGCTTGCAATGTTCATAGGAAAATACAGTGGCATTATTTGGTAAACTCTTTTTAAGGAGGCAGGGAGAGGGTGGGTACAGGTAATTTGACATAACTGCTATTGCCTCCAGGCTGATGGTATCTATAAAAAGTCACCCTGGGTAAAAATAAATGTTCTGATAATTATATGCTTTTAGCCTGTATTTTAATGTTTCAATTTGTATAAATCAATGTATTAAAGTATTTTTATCAAAATGCTGACTGGTCTTTGCTACTATGTTCTATTATTCAGTGTATATAAGATTGTAACTTATGCTTATTTATTTCTTATTGAGTGTTTAATGAGTGGCTGATAATTTGAGAAGAGCTTTGCTGTCCTAACACTACTATAGGATTGGTTTGAAGTTTTTACTAACTTACCTAAATTAAATATTCTCTTCAATGAGCACTGTTCGCTACTTGTGTTAGTTGCAGCTTGTTGAATCTGTGAACAATGACACAATTATGACTTGCCTGGTGAGTGCGGGACACTTCTTCCTGCAACAACCGCTTCACCCCACTTTCCCGTCACTACATGCGCTCCACCGTCTCATGGCAGAAACATACCAGAACCCGGATGTACCCTCTCTGCCCAGCCCTATTAAAGGTATGTGACTTTTTATTTGTATTGCTGTTAAGGTTGGCAGATTCTTTCCTCACATTAACCTATTCCTAGTACAATTAAGGTAAACATTTAGCAAAACTTCTAGTAAATATGTAGCTAATCAAAGATTAATATGTAAATCAGTAAGCTGTAATTAAAAAAGTTATGAAATTGCAACAAATTGTGTTATTATATACTAGCTGACCCGGTGAACTTTGTTCCGCATAAAAAGTAATAAATGAGTGAATTTTGGATATCATGAGGTTCAATTTGTGCTATTTATCGGCTTTAACTGGTGTCCCGCTATTTTTATACTGCAATATCTTCGAACATATACGTTTATATTGCATGCTGTAAAGGGCCAGAATCATCTATATTACATGCACAATCTAAGACACTTAATTGGATCAAAATTAATGCTGTAACGTTTAAAGTAGCTTCGTAAATAAACCATTATTTCTCGTAAAAAGTAAAAACATTTAAATGGTCGTTGTGGGTTATCCCTATGAGGTAGACATATGCCCTCACGGACTTTTTTGTAGACCTTCTAAAGGTTTATAATGTAGAACATTGTTTTGATCTATTAGGTTGCAATTAAAGTCTAAAAAGCTAAATCTCGAAAGTTATCATTTTTTCTTTACAACGTCATGTATGAATTATGGATCAAAACCACCCCGCTGACACCCTCTAGCTATTAAAAAAACCGCATCAAAATCCGTTGCGTACTTTTAAAGATATAGGGGCAGACAGCGGAAAGTGACTTTGTTTTATACTATGTAATGATAGCTATAAAATTTACGAGACATTATTATAAAATTTATGAGCAAAACATGCTCTTAAAGACACTAGACATTAGTGCCTATAAGAGCGTGTTTTGCTTTTCATCTGTTTCTCAAATTGCAATTTAAATATGTGGACCTGTTTTTTGCATCACATTTGTGTTGACACACATGGAGTTAGCAACAACAAAAAACTTACATCTCATGTACAAACATTTAAAAGTTTCATAATTTTCAATCATATCTGCAAGGTCTCAACCTGTTTCGCCTATTGAAATGTATGATATGATAACTAACTAAAATAAAATATTTTCATTCTGGATTCTTTTTTTATGGTAAGATTGTGAGACAAACATTGCCCATGGACACCTGAACACAAATAGTGTTACAGTTGCGTTGCCGGCCATTACCATAAGATATGAACGGGGTCGGGAGTGGGATAGGAAGGGAAGGGCGAAAGGGGTTGGGCCTCCGGATGCCTATCTCACCGAGCGCACCGCGGCAAAAGCCACTTTACGTCCATATTATGAGAGGTCGTAGTATTTCAACGGTCGAGCCGGCCCATTCGCGCAGCGAACTGTGTGGCTCTACCACTGTTAAGTGTTGTGTTAAGCTTCATTTTCTTAAAAATGTTTATTTACTTCGTCGGGCAATGTGTATATTTATTATAAATATTTATTCCGTCATCTTCCGATAATACATAATCAGAGACATTCCATTGAGTCATGGAAATTAGGAATAAAATCATTCTTAATCTTCCTTGACCCTTTAGGAGTTTCGTTTTTGAACACTGATACTCTTTTGTTATCAGTTTGTGTTCTACGCAGTCCGAGAGGGTCACCCGGCAGACTTTGCTCAGGGCTAGTGCTAGTATGAGCATCTCGATCATGTTTATTCTTCTTATCAATAATTACCGCGTTGTGTGAAGCGAGCTGGACTGACCTTGCTGAAGTTCTTGGCGCCAGAAATTCGTCTAACTTTCCATAAAGCTGTACCCTGACGACACTGTTTTGCAAACATCTGCAGTGTATTTTTTATTATTATTCACTTAGCAGTATTTCAATATCCTTGTGAGGTAGGTAAGAGGAACTCCGCAATGTGATACGAAGAGCTACTTGAACTCGCAAGCTTCTCTGCATTTCATAAATAGCACATTGCATTTCACAACTGCTATTTACTCTCGTTTTGATTACGGTTCCAGACGATAAGGTCAACTTGCTAAATTATGATCCTAATTATATAAATGGATCATAATTTAGCAATACATCCACCTTCGACGACTATGAATATGTAACAACACTTATATTAAAATTATCCTGTTTTGTCCGTGTCTACTATTAAAAAGTCCTGTCGATAATATAAACTGATTATATTTTTTTTGTTTTCATAGAGGGTTCGATCTGTGCTGCGCCTACAGAAAATAATTGGTATCGTGCTCAGGTGATATCAACCTCAGAGGAGAATGACACGTCAGTTTTAAAACTCGTAGATTTTGGTGGATACTTGACAGTGGGCAACGATCAATTAAAACAGATCCGCTCAGACTTTATGACGCTCCCCTTCCAAGCAACAGAGGCGATCCTAGCTTTCGTGAAACCCGCAAATAATGGTAAGTTCATGCTACATACATTTCTCAAATATATTATTGTTTAAAAGATGCAGGTGCATATTAGCTTTCATTTTGTGGTTCCCCTTGCTATTTGAAATGTACTGATTTTAATGTCAAACACACTGTATAGTTCCTAATAAAATTATTTTTGTGTATGTCATATGTAATCATAAAACCAACACTCTTATTAACATTAGTTGCTATTTGTTCATCGATCAGAGGTTTGACCCGCACATGAAGTAAAAGATCATCAAGATAAACAAGGGTTATAGAGTTGGTTGGAAATCAAATTATTAAAAACATAAATTAATATAGAATTGTTTTCTTCTTTATACACTTGATTCAAATTAGCATCCAGTATGTGAAAGAAAAATTAAAATTAGTTGAATAAAGTTTTTGTTTAAAAACAAAACTAATCTTTGCTCCTTGTTTTGTTAGTATATAGATATAATTAATAGGAAAAATTAAAATAATAATTTCATAAAACAGAAAAGATAAAAAAAAATGAAAGTGTCTGAAATTTTTAAATAAAAACTAAAATAATTAACACTTTTTTTTTTTAAATGAGTAATTGAGTTCTTAGTCATCACTTGTAATAATTTATCGTTCACAAAAATCATCGTCGTTCCTAGCCGACGACGGTGATGACAGCTTACAGTCAGGTCGGTACAGATAAATTGGTGTTATAATATTCTTTATCTATCCATTTTATTTACAATTGTTTATATGGATATTATGTCTATAGCTATTATAAAATATAATGTATTTTTTAGAGCCAGAGTTCAGCAGTGAAGCTCTCCGTATAATGGCTGGACTGACTGCCGGTCAATTATTGCACGCGCAAGTAGCTGGCTATGACGAGACTGGCCTACCACTTGTTCATCTTTACCTGACCTTACACCCACAGGTAATGCGCTTACTGAATATTTATATTTAACTTAAAGTAGGGGACAGTACAAGTTACTATGTCAATCACTTGTTGGCAAATGTCGTGTCTTAAATAATAACAATGTCACATGAATGTTACGTAACGTTTTACAAGGACACGTAACTCTGTGTTACGTATTATTGTGAAAATATGTTCCATGGTATTTTCAACATGTCACGATTAAAGCTTACCGTCACCTAACCGGTATAATATACATGTTATATTAGCACATACACACATCATAACTTCACGCCAAATCCCTTGCGGGGTAGGCAGACAGAACAGAGTGCCAAAAGCGACATTCTTACACGCCTCACTCGCTTCTTTGACTTTCAAAACTCTTCATACACGCGCATCGATTTGTAAGGCTGCTAACATCAGATTCCTCCAGAATTCGTTCTATTTAATCATGGAAGGTGTGTCGTTGCCGTCCTCGACTCCTATATCCATGCGATTATAGAACTAGTAACATAACTTTACGCCTTTTGTTACCTGAAGGTGTAGGCAGCAGCTGTTAGCCTCGTCTCGCCGTTATATTTACGTCCCAAATGGAATAGTTGGCGAACCTATTGCCATACCGGGCACAAAGTTTTTAGTATTCGATATTTATCACAATTAACTTCCCAAACAATTTTGGAAAAGTTATTGGTGTAAGCCAGTTCAGGATTCGAACCCGGACCTATGGATCAGAAGTCGTGCTCGACCACTGGACCATCGAGACATTAGAACTAATAGGTATTATTATTTCAAATGCATGTGTGTATATTTCAGCAAGTGATATTCCTGAACCGCGAGCTGGTTGAGCGCGGGCTAGCCGAGTGGGACATACCGGAGGAGTCATGAGCGAGCCGCGACTGATGATGAACGTGAAGCTGATTAGTTTTTATTTTATTGCATTTTATTTGACATCTGTGTACATATTTTTTTCGCATAGTGACTTACTTTAGCGGTTAACGACGAGTGGGTAGGAACCGGGTCACGTACGCGAGTCTATTTTTTGACTCATATTATTTATATGATGATGATTTGTGACGAGTAGTTTTAAAAAGAAATTAAATAAAAAATTTATTGTGTTACCTATTTTTCAGTTCTTGATTTTGTATTAGTTTTTTTTTATTAGTAGTATTCAGTACCACTCGGTTAGTGTTATATTATTATTTTTTATTATTTAAATTGACTATTGTCTATGTTTAGAACGATTCTCATTTGCAATATACCTTTTAAACTATAGATATATAGTTATCCATTTACTAGAGAAATAACGGTGACATCATAAATGAATGTTTTTAGAAAAAAAATATAAGCTACAGATAACTTGCGTGGTTATATTTATAATACAACTTTGGATATTAATATTATGAAATACTATCTGGTAACAACTCTATAATAATATCATTAAATTGTGTAGTCAATGTAACGTTCAGGATGCTCATTATAACACTGCACCATAATTATATACATTTTCAATACACTTTTACACAATACAGTTTTAGAATTTTCGCCGAAATATTATTATATTTATTTGTGAAAAATTATTGTGTCCGGCTACATGCCGCATATATGTGCCTTTGAAAAAAAAGAAAAAAACTGCAGCTAAATAATTTCACACAAGTGTATGCATTAAAATATTCTTTGTCACAAGCATTACGATTATGATTTATTCTATTTTATTTGCGTAATTTATATTAACCGGTTTGTTGTGGTTGTGACATTTGTATTTTATGGGTACCACGTTTAAATATTTATTAATTTGAACTGATGATAACAGAGCAAATATTTGTGGAAGACTGAAAAAAATGTAAAATTATGTACAGGTAATGTGTATATGTGTAAAAAAAAGTACAATATAATTAAATTGTGTGCTGATTTGTACGGTGGTACATCGTACTATGGATTTGGGTTCATGTTCGTTATGATATATGATAAGCTGAGTGGACTACAGCTCTTGGACTACAGACATCTTTATGCCTTTTAGTACTGACGTGATTATATGGTTAGAAAAACCAAGTCTCCCGTATCATTCGAGCCTTTCAGCCGGGTATACTTTGGTTAGCTAGGCTGTAGACGCAGTATACATATGGACAGTATGGAAACTAAATCTATTTGACTATAATACTTCTTGTAACTGTAAGTGTTACGTATTGTGTATTTATCTAAACATTTTTGTCCTTTTTGAAACTAAAACGGTTGAACAGCTTTAACAAATTCAGCGGGGAGACTATAATAAAATAGTTCTGGTTTTTGTTAAAGCCGAGCCGTGTTTATACAACGCAATATATTCGTGCAATTATTAAAAAGTGCACGAGTCTTAACTCTGGTACATGAACACACGTCTTGACGAAACACGACCACTCTGTGAACCTCTTAGGACTCGTGTAGATGACCCGACTCTCCATACTCTTCATAAGTTTACTACTCTTTAGATCAGTATGTTTAAAATGTAGAATCTAATATATTTCGCTTGCCATTAAAATGAACTACTAAATGCAATATTTTTTTAGTGATCAACTAACTGCATGCATCAACTAACCATGTATTTTCCAGCATCATTCTAATCTAGTAAAGATATATTATTATGTGTAATAATTATGGATATTTGTTTGGGGTCTCATTGTTTTCTAATTTTATTTTTGAATATATAAAATTGTTTGTGTTAACAAAAATTAAACTATCTATCAGTTTCTTAACTTGCATTCAGATGGCGCTGTGTAAATTAAGCGTAATAATAATTAATATTACCACATATCTATAAACTAATCTGATCAATAAATTATATAACATTTTCATTCTTTTCAATCACGTCAGTACTAAACGCAGCAGTCATTGAGGTGTAGTCGGAACAATTCCTAAATATGTAATATGTCATCCACATGGAAATTCAGCTCAAAAGTGGCTACTTTACATGAGAAATATTGTGATGCATAAATTATTATTTGTTAACCGATATTGTTGTGAGAATGCAATTGAAGTTTTTGGACACTATGTCCGTGTATTGCGGACACTGGATCTCATGAAATACTCGCACCATTTTGTTTTTAATTGTACTAAACTGTTTTTCCGTATTGTAAGGTAGCAGCATTTGTGGCATTGCGTGATAACCATATTTCCAAGCTGCATATCCTAATTTATCTTACAATTGTGTAAGTGCGACTTAGGGGTCAGTGTGCCAACCGTGAGTTTGTCAACTTGATTGATTCGAATTATACATTGACACTGGTGATTGCTTCTTTTGAACAATAGCAAAACCCTGCTGAACAACTTGTTATTGATTTGGTATAAGCAATAACCCCCGCGTGTCTGTTATATATTATGTATTTTTAAATTGATAGCAACCATATCAATTCGAAACTATCACCAAAAAACTCAGGGTTGATACAAACACTAAGTGGTATTGAGTTTTTTCAGATGGCACTTGATCGGCATTAGCGTACGTAATTGCGTATACCGTATACGTGCACTAGCAAGGAACATGTCGTCGGATGTTTTGTGGTAAATACATGATTATAATGAGCAAGTTGTTCATCCTGAAGTATAAATCATTTTTACTAGTGTACATAATAGATTTAGGTGTGATGTGAAACTGAGTGACGGTCGAGTTTGTAGCGAATTTCAGTATTTTAATACATATGTTGAGAAATAGCAATTTTTTTTTAGAGACTTAAAGTATGTGTAATGTGTAGTAAAAGTTATTTGCTAACAGAGTCGACGTAAAACTATTTCGAAACCTGTTTAGCGTCTACAAATGTAATGTTTTTTTTACTGTTACTCTTAAATATATAGTTAAGTTTGGATAAATTCGCTTTATGAATATAGAATTGTATTCTGTAGTAACATGATTGTTAAAGGTTTTCGTTCGGCTCTTTATTTTTAAGCTTTGTGAAAAATTAATTATTATTTTTGTCTTGATTTTCAACTGCAAATATCCCTTACATCATTTAGTTAGTGCTAAAGGAACATTATTTCACTCTTGAGAGGTACATTTGTCACTGTAGATTTGCAACACTTAATATTTAGTGTTATCACATGAAAAAACAATAGTTTTTATATAAGGTAGAGCGAAGTTGAACTTGATGTTCGTTGCATTTTAAAAATAGTTTGTTCATATACCGTATTTTAAATGTCAGCGTAGTAATGAAAGGAAATAAAAAATATGGCTATTGAAATTTTAGTGTTAACCCACAGATGATTCGTTAGACATTGTGGCCAAATTGTACTAAACAAACTGTAGCTCACTATAATAATTAGATTATAAGCTGGTATTGATAGCATTGTTAGAAGCCCTCGTGTTGTAGTCATGAGAACTATTTTAAATCTTTCACGCTCGTTGATATTGTAATGTAATCAGTTCGTACTTACTGATTGTGTAAGCAGATAGTTTGCATTTTGTTTACGCTACTGTATATAATTAATATTATGCGGTTAATTTAATATATTGTTTTAAAAATATACACTCGTTTCATTGAGTATGGTTGTCGTTGTCACCCTTTTTTACCTGCAACAAATATGGATAAAATGCAAAGTGGCCTGACAAGCCCAACCCCCTGCTTCCTCTTACTTTCTCAAACACCGCCAACGTGCTTGCTTATTTGCCCCTATTTTAAAAAACAACCATTCCCAATTAACCGCTAAATTCGAAATTTGCTAACAATCAATTTATATAGAAACACTGATGAGGTGTCCTGTAAGCCTCTGCTTGTGGTTACAAAATAGTTTTAAAAAAAGCATTTAAATTAAAAATGCAAAATACTTTTCAGATTTACTATTTCAAATACAAAATAGTTTTTCGTTTTGTATTTCAAATGCAAAATAGGTATTTTCAAAATAAAATACTTTTTGACCAAATCTTCAATGAGTCTCAGTGGTTGAGCGTTTGGGGTTGAGACTCTAGGAACAGGGTCCGAATGCTCGCGCACTCTATAAAGATCTTGCAAAGAGACTGATCGAGAGCACTCTCGGCCAGGGAACTGCTCCATTCTTCGCACAGGGAATAAGCATTGCCATTTGGCGTGGCAATGCGGTCGGTCTTCTGGGCAGGCTGCCAGTAGATCGAGATGCAGAGAAATTTGATTTCTGGTAACCGTTCAGACCCGTCCAACTATAGACCTATCGCAATCACCTCCCAGATCTCCAAGATCTTGGAAACCACTATCAACCGCCAGCTCCTTAATTATCTAGAAGCTCCGACTTAAAATCCGTGAGGGCTGGAGTCCCCCAGGGCTGTGTCCCATACGCTATTTCTTCTGTATATCAATGACATGCAGCAGTACAGCTACCTCATTGATATGCGGATGCGGTACGGGGGATGCCATATATACCGGCCAACCTCGGATTTCTCGGGAGAACGTCTATGAGTACCGGAATTGAACAGTGGCAGAGCCAAGCAGTTCGCTGCATGAATGGGCCGGCTCGACCGGTGAAATACCACCACCTCTCAGAAGATCGACGTAAAGTGGCTCATGCCGCGTTTCGTTCGGTGAGAGAAGTACCCGGAGGCCCACCCCCCTTTCCCCTATCCCTTAAAGGTCGGCAACGCAACAGTAACACTATCTGTGTTGCTGGTGTCCATGAGCGGCGTTGGTTGCTTACCATCAGGTGACACACCTGCTCGTTTGCCCGCCTATCCCATAAAAAAACCTTGTCTACAATCGAAACTCTGCCTAGTCAGATTTCGGACTTGGCCCAATTCATCCCTAAGAAGACACAGGTCTGCGCATTTACCACTGAAAAGGCACCCTTTGTTGTAGCTCCCTTTTTTGAGGGCACTCCCTTACCCGCCTCAATCGATATCGGAATTCTTGGTGTCGACTTGTCGAGTGACGTCCAGTTTCGCGGCTATCTGGAGGGCAAGACCAAAATGGCCCCGAAAAAGGACGGTATTTCACGTCAGGTCATCGCTTGCAGCTATATAAAGCGCATTTCCGATCTCACGTGGAACATTGTTCTCATTTTTGGTCGGGGTGCTTCTGGTCAAAGATGAGTACCAGCTTACCCCATTTGAACGCATCCAATGACGCGCGGTTCGGCTTACCGACAACCAAGCTCTTTCAGATCGGCGTGCCCCTTGGCGTTGCGGAGAGATGTGGCATCTCTATACATCTCTCACAGAGAGTGCTCTGAGGAATTGTTCGGATTAATACCACCTACTGATTTTCGCCAGCGCTCAACTCGCCAATGTTACCTACCATCCGCATTGGCTGAAGAGTTGGCGATCGACAAATGCCGTCGAAATCGGCATTTCTTGCCACGTACTGTTCCGTTGTGGAACGAGTTGCCGGCAACGGTATTTCCGGACCGCTACGACCTAGGCACCTTCAAGAAACGAGCCTATTCCCATCTTAAAGGCCGGCAACGCTGATGTGATACCCCTGGTGTTGCAGATGTCCATGGGCGGCGGTAGTCGCTTTCCATCAAGTGACCCGCAAGCTCGTTTGCCTCCTTCTTTCATAAAAAAAACAATTAAAATCAAAGAAGCGAGTGAGGCGTGCATGACTCGTGCCTTATGTGCTCTGTTCTCTCTGCCTATCTCGCAAGGGATTTGGCGTGAAGTTATGTATGTATAACTTTCAAAAATCATTTATAAAAGTCAAAAGTGTGAGCCAGTATTTGAACCCACAACAACTTCTTGATTCGAAAGCTGAGTGCTCAACCACTGGACCGCCTATTAAATTTTACCTATAAAATGATAATAACCTATAAAATTTTAATACATACGATTAATAACAATCAATCAATCAATCATCAGCCTATTGCAGTCCACTGGGTTGGTGGGCGTTATACACTACGCTTACCAAGTCGCGGTCTCCACTCAATGACCTTCTTGCTCCATCTACCATCAGTCCTTCGGCAGATGTATCCAGCCCATTGCCACTTCAACGAGCTTATTCTACGATGACCGGATGGTATTCATATAGTCCCAGGACTAAAACGTAGTCGTAGGCGCCTCTATCGGTTAAATTCGACAGTACCTACATGCGTCATTCGTTTCTTTCATTTTGTTCGATTGGTAATTTTTGGCTAAAATTAATCACAAAGTATGTTGCATTTTGAAATGACTATTAAAAATACAAAATACATCTCGAGAGGTATTTCAATTAAAATACAAAATGGTTTCAACTAAAAGGTATTTAAATACAAAATAGGTATTTTGTGTTTGTATTTTAAATAGAAGTTCAAATAAGTCACATCTCTGCCTGTAAGTCCAGTTCAGGGTTGTCATTTAGATTTTAGACGACTTGCTACTGCGACACTTTGTCTATAATTTCATAGTTAGGATTTTTTCCTATATCTTTAACCACTCAGGCGTTCGTAGGTATATCGTCGACAGATGTGTTTGGTTTTATAATCATTAGTAAAAAAAAATCGTATCTTATTCAGAAGTGAGATCAATTCTGGGCACATGATTTCTCGGAATGCTAAATATCAATGACAGACAGTTTTGTGCCAGGTGTAGTTCCACCAGCTATTCCATTTGGGACGTAACGATTGGGCGAATCGAGGCTTATCAGCCAATGACTACACCTTCGGGTAGAAAAGGATGTGAAGTTACGTCATGTTATGTTGAGCTTTTGATAATCTTGATATTATTAAAGAAAGATGGTGGTGGTGTTTGAATGGGAGGAATCCAGAACGGTTGCAAGGATAATGGTTGACGATGTAGTGCTGGAACAGGTGAATGAAATTGTATATCTTGGATGCGCATTAACAGGGATGGAAGGAACAGCGCGGTTGTAGAAAGAAGAGTGGCGATAGGAAATAGCGTAAATGGAGCGTTGGGCAGATTCCTGGGCGCAAAAAATATTAACAGAAAAGCCCAGCTAGCAATCCACAATGTAATACTGATCCCAACGCTAACTTATGGAAGCGAGAGCTGGGCATGACAGAAACCGTGTGCACGAAAGTAGGATAAACGCGGTCGAAATGAGGGAACTGCGCAAAATCTGCGGAGTGACCCTCGCTGATCGCGTCGAAAACAAGGTTGTAAGGAAGGAAGTCGGATGGAAAGAGAGTGTCGGCGTAAAAAAAATAAGGGGCATGCTCCGATGGTTCGAACGTGTAGAAAGAATGGATGATGCAAGATTGACTAAGCAGATATACAATGCAAAAGTGGATGGATGTAGGAGTTGAGGACGGCCAAAACACATTCCATGACAAAATAGACCGGGTTCTGGAAGAAGGTGAGAAGGAGCCTCAAAAATCGAAGCGCGTGCTTGAAAACAGTTATGAAAGTCAACGAAGCGAGTGAGGTGAGTAAGAATCGTGCCTTAGGGCGCTCCGTTCTCTTTGCCTATCCCGCAAGGGATTTAGCGTGTATGTATTATTAACCACGATTTTAATTGCCGGACACTTAGCACGACCTCTTGATTTAGAAGCGGGGGGCTCGACCACTGGACCACCAACACTTTTTAAACTGACAAAAGCTCAACCTTTATAAAGTAACCCAAGATTTTTTTACATCTTTGGTAAGCTGCACGTGCCAAGTAACCACGATTTAAACTTCATAATTGGCCATCGTTCTTACAAGTGATGAGACTATGAGCTGACAAACTTTCAGCCTTTATAAAATAACATAGATCTGGCGGTCACGGACTCTTGGGCCAAAAACTTAAGTAATTGTAACTAATTATACTTCATCTGCTATCCTTGTCTGTCAGAAGAAGGCTAGGCCAATTTTTGATCAAGCCGACAACCATCTATATCTATATCTATACTTAATATTATAAATGCGAATGTAAGTTTGTTTGTTACGCTTTCACGCAAAAACTACTGAACCGATCATCATGAAACTTTGTACATATACTCTTGAAGGTATTAGAAGTAACATAGGGTACTTTATATTAAAAAAAAAAATTGTTTGTCAAAAAATCGTCAAATTTAGCTACTTCAGTAATGAAGTTTTACAGTATTCGTAAATTAGATAACATAACGTAACTTCACACCTTTTTCTATCCGAAGGTGTAGGCAGCGGCTGTTATGCCTCGCGAGGGACGGTATTACAGTATTCAGGGTTGATACTTATACTTAACTTTACTTATCCCTACCCTATCCCTACTAATATATAAATGTGCATGTAAGTTTGTTTGTTACGCTTTCACGGGATAACTACTCAACAGATCATCATAAATCTTTGTACACATATTCTTGGGGGTATTAGAAGTAATATAGGATACTTTCTTTTTTCTTATTTTTCTCTTTAATTAACATATACTTGCACCCTAAGGAGAAACTTATAATATAGTTTACAAAAATATCCTACATTAATACTCTGCATTTATATCATATAAAATTGTTAAAGTCCAAAATTATTTATTTTTGTTACAGAGAAATATATTTTACCGTTTGTTGTTGCATTTTAATAAAGCATATTGTGAGATTTTTAAACGTCATACCTAATGTTGTAATTTTGAAAATTGATAATCCCAGCTAAGTAAGAAAATAGAGTTATTATATTGATTCAATTCTATGGTAATGATTTTGATACTTATTTATTGGCTTCAATGCGAGCGAAGCCGCGGGTAAAAGCTAGTAAGAATTATAAATCAAATAGCTTTATTTTCATAGGTCAAATCAAATACAGAGAGGAAAAGAAAATAAAACCCAAATATATAGAATCATAGAAACTCTATTTCATACAATGTTTAGTATAAAATTTTTTATTTGTATTTATAACTAAGACCCAGTCCATAAATATATTCTATACATATATAAAATTAAATGACAACATTTAGATTACAAAACCTGCCATACTTTTTTTTAAAAATATTATACCTAGTACATTATAATTACAATATATATCCGAGCCCTTAATCCTTGATATAAACTTACAAAACATCTAAGATGCCAAAAATTATCGTATCTATGACGCCATTTAGATAGCAACAGTCTACAATTTTATTGTTTTAACAACACATTATTAGAACTTATCACAAATAGGAAAGTGAAATGAAACAGCTACTTAATTTTAGATTAGTCATAAGAGCACTTGACTGGATTTTATTAATTCAATTTGTTTGCTATCTACTTTAAACATTTTGCGGTTTGTGCAATTTTTAGGCAGTGATACATTTCAAACCATACACATGTAATTGCTAATCCAGCACATCTTTTTTATTTTACAGACTTAATTTTCGTAAAAAAATAAACATAACATCAGCAAAGGGTCGATGAAAACAACCTCTTAAATATTTTATTATACGATTAAAATATCAATTTATTTTATAAAAATATTCGCTACATACTGCCTTGGGTGTGCGACGCAAAGAAAAGCAAAAGTTTTTCTATTAATTAAATGACAGATTTCATTACGTACACTGAAAGTAACTACCAAATATTTTAAAAAATCTAACAATTATATTTGTTCGACATCATTGTATAATTAATTTATTAACTCTGTACAGATAAACTAAAAAAGTTATGACATATAAAAATTTGTAAAAATCTTCACTTAGTTACACTATTGTTTCAGCTGCATCATATATTTAGAGGAAATAATAACAACTACATGTCTTTATTTATACTTATCCTTTTGATGATTAAGCAGATTTGGACTGAATGATGTTGGATATTATTACATTCCATCAGTATTTCAAAATTATATATAATTATGTACACATTCTACAAGGTAAATAGACAACCAGCTCAGACATCAGTACAGACAAAGGTAATGCAGGTTATAATTTTAACATTTCAAATATATCATTATACATTGACAACAGACAACTTTCAATAATTATATAATATGCTGTAATTAATAACTTAATTTTTTACGAAAAAAATAAACTCACATCCTACAATAATGTAAAATTATACAGTTTATTCACCATTAGTCAATATAACAACTAACAGACATCATAAATTCATCTATTAAAATTTTTAAAGTCTTAACTCCATACATCAGCGGAATATTTCTTCATAGACTCCAGTTTCTTAATGAATTGCACCGCCTCAGACTCTGTCCTGTTGCCCTTCTCTTGGATTGCTTTCAAGACAATGTTCCTTACATCAACAGCCATATTTTTTGCATCACTGTAAAATCAATATAATGAAAGTTTAAAACGGTAACTCCATGCCTTTTTCTATCTAAAGGTGTTAAGCTTTTACGTTACGTCCAATGGAATAGGTGGCGAACCTATTTCCATATACCGGCCACAAAGTTATCTACCATCGATATTCTTCCGGCACATATATATATATATATATATATAAATATCCGTTCTATGTAAAGGTTGATCCAGTAAGACGTTAAAAGAAATGTTGATCCACCTTTTTGAAGTGTATAATTAGCTCTTTAAAAATAAAACTGATATACTTTGATCCAAATTTGAAATGGAAGGGTTGTTTGTGGATCTGCATCGGTCGCTTTGCAACATACTTGCCATAAAAATATACAATAGCAACATGTTTTTTTTGATCCGTAACGGTCGCAAAAATTATACCGACGAGTCAAATGTGCATCCGTTTTATATTCATATTCCTGCCAAATCTTACTAACTAACGTTGATCCGAGGCCATTTGACCTTGAACCCATCGACGCCCGCGCGGTGGGTCCGCTATATTTCTTTATTTATATATATATATATATATATATATATATATATATATATAGATATATTTCCGAAAAGAATTCCAAGCAATCATTGGTGTGAGTCAGGAATCCAACCCACAACTTCTGATTCAGAAGCGGGGAGCTCAACCACTGGACTACCGAGACTAATAAGTTATGTTATATTCCTTTTCATCAAAACATGACGAGAATATAACTAATATTGTTTAAATAAATTCCAGAATGAACTTACCCGCAAATGTAAAAATGTCCATTACGATTGCCAATGACATCCCACAATTGGTCCATATTCTTTTCTAGCAAGTGGGTTACATACACCTTCTCCGCCTGGTCGCGCGAGAATGCCAGGTTCAGCTTAACATCACCATCCTTTTCATACTGCTCCAATTCCTAAAATGATGACATCATTAATATACTTATGTTCAGTTATAATGTAGCTTATCAAGCTATAATTAATCAAGTCGATTAGGCTAAAGGCACCATGCCAGGGAAATATACATACATCCTGGTAAATGTAATCTTGACCCTTGTGTCTACATCCGAAGTATAGTATATTTTCACCAACTTCTTTGCCATTGGCGCGAGCGTGGGCGCGCTCTTGTAAGAATCCACGGAATGGAGCGAGACCAGTACCAGGTCCAACCATTACGATTGGAGTTTGCGTCTGCAATGGTAATCTAAAAAGAATAATAAATTACATCAGTATATTTGTTTGGAGCTTAACTTTGTCTCTTTCAACCTTATCACACTTGTAATATAGAACACAGATTTGTAACAAGGTAGTAAAGTTATAAGTAAAATTACTTTTAAAAAAAGTTAAACCGACTTATACAAACACAATTGAAGAAAAATTTAAGTAGACGAAAAAAGTACCTAGTAGTACTTACATAACTAAAACGCGATAAATAACGTAACTAACAAATTTAACTATATATTACAACATTAAAACCACTTTTATAGATTAAATCGCGTATATTTAGAATCTATTTTTATTTATTTCCCGACGTTTCGAAATAAACTAAATTTAAGAAATAAATACTTATTACAATATACAAATCGTAATTTTTTAATAAAGTCATCTTTACTTATGAAAATATTTAAATATAAAACAATAACAGTTACAAAAGCACTTGGTATTATTAGTATCACCTATTATTTTGTATAAAATCTTGCAATCAAATCTTGAAATCGATTAATAGGGCCAGGGACGGTAAAATAAAAATGGAAGCAATCTTTACCCGTTGTGAAGAAAAGATATATAAAATTAAAAATTATATGTAACAGATATAAGTAAGGTACCTGATTTGTGGAGGTTACCTGAATTGTGACTTTCTAATGTAGACAGGAACCCGGGGCAGAGGTTTGCCAGGCTCGGGTATATGTTCTGCCAGCCAGGTTGTGGTTACACCCTTATTAATGCGGCCAGTTGAGGTCTTATATTTAACCACCACAGCAGTTATGTGTACAGTTTCGGGATGTAACTATAAAATTACATTTTTATATTATTGCACATATTTAAATTTGTATGAATATTCTTGATTTTAATGAGTATTTAAACAAACCTTAGGACTGGAAGATATTGAATAATATCTTGGTTGCAGACGAGGTAGCAGTTCACAAAGGTGGTCCAGTGACGGTTTGCAAGAAGGTATGTCTTCCAAAATATGTACAATATTTCTAGAAGCATCCACAACAAACGATTGGTACATCGCCTTGCCTTCTTGAGAATTTGTGGCCATAAGTAATAATTTTTTCTTATCCTGGAATAACAATCATTGTCTAACAATCTAATAAATGAAACATTATTATAATAGCATTTAACCGCAGCATCGGTCGCGAATATGTCTTAAAATGTGGACCTTTTCATAAAATTTTGAAGTAATATTAAGAAAGAATGTAAGGTATATATATGAGATATATATGATGTATATGTATGTACATTGAATTAAATAGGTGTACATACACCTTTTAGAAATGTATTATGATATTAGTAAAATATAACAATGAAGCAGATGTTATTTTAACTTCCAACTTAATAAAAATTGTCTTACTTCTTCGTCAGTACAATATTCCACAAGCTCCCTTAATATATGTGTACGAGGTAAAGCTGTGATCTCTACATAATGAGAGAGAGCAGTACGATATGATGTTGGACACGGGAACGGATGCTTTTTGGTACTCTCTTGATCAGTGTTTATAAGTGAAAATATATCGTCCAAGTTGGAGCCAGTTAATTCACCAAGCCTTTCTACAAGGTTTTTGTCATTTATCGGATAGACTGCCACATGGTCACCTGGGGAAATAAAATAATTTTAATGGATAAATTTGATAAAACATATTACAAGAGATACAAGATCTTTAGAAAAGTAATTATATAAAAATTCAGGCATCAGAAGTGATCTTAAATAATGGCACTTTGTTTTCTCTGCCTATCCAGCAAGGGATTTGATGTTAAGTTATGTATGAATGTAATCAAAATAATGGATTTAAAAATGAAATCTACATAAATTCAACAATCGAAGATGAAAGTGAGATGATTAAATTAAACCCAAGTATCCCAATTTCATATATGTACTAACCAGCTTCATATCGCATCTTTGAGTCTGAAATATCCAATTCCACATGAAGACATGATCTGTCTCCACCTTTGTGCAGTTCTCTGTTAACTGTAATTTGTGCTAAGAATGGATTCTTGGCATCATAGGGCCTGCAAAGATAAGGTCATATTATGTTCTATTTCTTTTTCACAAAACAGGAGGTTTATAAAAATGTCTTAAATCATATATTAACTGTTCTTAGTTTCATTATCCAAGTACATATTCAAGCATGGTAAAAAAAACTGGTAGATTTCTAAAAACTGTCATTTTGGTTTCCATTGCTCTAATTAGTATTTAATAAACTACTTACGGCCTCTGTACTTGCAAGGAATGTAGTCGTGCTATTTCACCAGTAAAGATATTATTGGGTTGTATCTCATCAGGTGCATGTGTCACCAAACGGAATTGACGCATCAACTCTTCTTCTCCAGTGCTTTCAATATTGAACTTCTCACACACAGCAGGCCAGAATTTATCTTTCCAGGTGATGAAGTCATCTTCAATACTGTCAAGAATAATGAATTAATAGTTAATATTTTGCAAATGAGGCTAAAAAATCCAGCATATTATGTTTTTTTTTAATAATAAATGTTTTTTAAACACTTACTTAGCATCATCATCTCCAAGACCAAGTTCATACACACGGGTAGCACCAAGTTCTTCAAGTCTCTTGTCTAGATAGATCGCTACTGCGTTATAATGTTCATATGTTTTGTTTCCAAGGCCAAATACCTAAAAGAAATAAAATTACTATCATTTAATTTTCATACATACATGACGTGTGAAAACTTTATTTATGGATAAATCATACCATAGACCGTAATTTAAATACTGATGAATTCAATACTCCTCTGTACATTAAAACCCGAGTGAAGTTTGTGAAAAGGTTCATTTTAAAAATTATGTAATTTTGCAAAGATATAAATAGCGCAATAATTACTGTTAGGAATTATTTATAATGAACATAAGACATCTTAACATCATATTCCGAGTTTTACACTTTAACTCAAACTGTGGACATTGTTTTGCTTTTCAATGATGATATCCTAATTATTATTTAGAGGTTAGTTTATCATTTAAGTGTTTAGCAGTATTATAATGATTTACCGAATAGTCACAAGTAGGGAACTGAGATTATTAGAAATAACTGATGGCACATTAATGTCACTATGTAATAAAAAAATAATATTTTTCCACGAAAAAGGCAAGAACAACAAAATAAAGATTAGTGCAAGATTATGACAGCTGACAGGTAACTGACAAGTGACAGATCGGACGAAGGATTTTTTTTAATTTGTCCATTACTGGACAGGCTAAGGCTTTTAAGCCATACTGCTTTGTCTGACGTTATTTTGTATTATGAAGTAATGATGATAAAACTTAAAACTAACCTAAACTAACTTAACCTAACCTAATCATACATAAAGTCGTGGCACTTTAGGCATGATGTTGCGAGGGAGTTCTGACGACACTATAGGATACTAAACACGATATTTACACCATTCCCCATATTTGCACTCATATACGGAAACTTATTAAACAAAATGCCACGAATTTTATCCAATAATATCCATTGAAACACAAATCTGAGAAAATAATGCAAAAACGGACATGACTCTTCCACAGTCCCTCCAAAACTCCCGATCGGATTAAGGACTGTTGACAGTGGCTACTTTCCACTTAACGCCCGCAACGCCATCGACCACGACGGCTGGAATTTCCGTTCCACTAAACTAAAAACCCCGCGGGCGTTGCTGGCAAATGTTATAATAAGTGGAACGCACAACTTGGGAGTTGTGTGCTATCAATAAGGCGGCATGGTGAAAAGTTGCATCAGGGGTTGTGAGTAAACATTTCGTATGAATATGGAGTAAAATTTAATTTAACATGGATTCTCGTGAATTAAATTTATGGTTTCTGATTAACAAAACGACTGGAGAGTTGACTCGGAAAATTCATGAAGTTCTGATGACAAAAGTCATTATTGGAGTTCCCGCCGACTTGAAAGCCTACTCGGATCTATCAATGTTTAGTGGCCGATGTGGTCGCGAACAGTGACGTCATCTATGACATCAAGCGATCGCTCGCAATGACCTAATAGGTGGATCGGTTACAATCGTTGTGGGCGTTTAGTGGAACGTACCCTATTATTAATTATCAATATTTTAGCTCAGAAATATCGATATTTACTACCGATATTTTTTGGACAATATATCGGTAGATCGATATTGAAATGTATACGTAACTTCACGCCTTTGTTACTAACTAAACTATATCAAACCAAATTCTTCGCCGATGAATGAATTTTGTATGAGCAATATATCACTATGATTTTTTAAAACAAGAAATATGCGATAAACACGTCTATTTCATCAATTTATAACTCAATAAGTGTATTTCATTTAAGTAGGACTATCGCAGGTAGACACTTTTGCAGAGGCCCATATTTAAAACTCTTTCAAGAGTGCCTTCTTTTCAGATGTAACATGTGTTACACGACAAATACAATCGACATGTGTCGACTGAACGTGTACTTTGAGGTAAATGTATTTATTTATATATTATGTAATTGATTAGTATCTATAATTTACATTCATACATAACTTCACGCCAGTTCCCTTGCAGGGTAGGCAGAGAGAACGGAGCAGCATTAGGCACGATGCTCATGCATTTGTAATTTAATTTCTTTAATAACATACTGATAACATATACATTTTTCAACTATTTTTGAAAGCTACTGCGATTGTTCTTTTAATATAAAGCCGAGTAATGAAAATAAATATCGATATTATATAAAATATTGTTACATCGATATTTTTTCGATATATCAAACCCCGATATTCATATATTTAAAAATACCGATATATCGAATCCACTATTAAAAAAAAATAAACAGAAATTGTCACGGCTAGTCACGGTGACACTAATGACGTCGTTAAATTGTGATTGTGTAGACTTTGCCACTGTCACGTAGTAAACAATTTTGAGCCGTTTGGAGGTGAAACTCTAAGAGATACGGGTTACAAGCCTGTTCTCTATATTATGGAGATTGAACGATGGCTGAGACTCAATATCATGACCAAACGGTTGGTTTATATTTCCATCCTATTAATATTAGGTCGGGGAAAAAGTCTTTTCGCATAACGTAGGTATAAACTTATTATAAAATTTCTTTGACTGTACTATTTGTGTCTGGCTGGTTTTGGTAACATTAAAAAGATAACATCTTAGAGAAAAGAAAAAAATAAAAAAAAGTTGTTTCCCGCTATTTTTCATTTGTTTTTCTCTCCGTAAAAATGAGTGAATCTAATGAAGAAATTCGATACATTTTAAAATTATAATATAAAAAAGGCAAAAATGCAACTCAAGCAGTGAAAAAAATTTGTGATGTTTATGGACCTGATGCAGTGTCAGTAAGAGTAGCACAAATTTGGTTCAAACGTTTTCAGTCCGGAAATTTTGATGTTAAAGATGCACCTCGCTCTGGTCGCCCTGTTACGAATAAAATGGACGCCATTTTTGAAAGAGTGGAGCAAGATCGGCATATTAGTAGTTACGATGTAGCTGAAGAACTGGGAATTGACCACAAAACAGTTTTGACCCATTTGAAGAAAGCTGGTTATACAAAAAAGCTCGATATTTGGGTGCCACACGAGCTCACTCAAAGAAACTTAATGAACCGTGTACTCATTTGCGATTCATTATTGAGACGTAATGAAACCGAGCCGTTTTTGAAGAGATTGATAACTGGCGATGAAAAGTGGATCACGTACGACAAGAACGTGCGAAAAAGGTCGTGGTCGAAAGTTGGCCAGGCTTCACAGACTGTGGCCAAACCTGGCCTAACACGAAATAAGGTGATGCTGTGTGTATGGTGGGATTGGAAGGGCATTGTTCATTATGAGCTTTTACCGTCCGGCAAAACCATCGATTCTGATCTTTACTGCCAGCAACTGATGAGATTAAAGGAAGCAGTCGAGAGAAAACGGCCGGAATTGATCAACAGGAAGGGTGTGGTCTTTCATCACGATAACGCTAGACCACACACATCTTTAGCCATTCAGCTAAAATTAAGAGAGTTCGACTGGGAGGTCCTAGTGCATCCACCATATAGCCCTGACCTTGCGCCTTCAGATTTTCACCTGTTTCGGTCTCTTCAGAATTCTTTAGGTTCTGTAAGGTTGACCTCAAGAGAGGACTGCCAAAACTATTTGTCCCGTTTTTTTGATCAGAAGTCCCAAAGTTTCTACAGTAACGGGATAATGTCTCTGCCCACAAAATGGCAGAAAGTTATTCAACAAAACGGTACATATATATTGTAAATAAATGTAAATAAACTTTGAAAAAAATGTCTTGACTTTTCATACAAAAATACGAAAATACTTTTTCCCCATCCTATTATTTTTTTGTAATCTTAATTATCTATCGTATGTATCTCTTCTTTTCTCCATTGAGTATTTTTTTTTAAATGTATGTGCGTGTCAGTGCAAGGTACTCGTTTTTTTTTTAAAACATTTTCACATTTCACAGCAATACGTGTGACATATCCAAATATCACCGTTGTACTAATGAAACCGACCGATTGCCATTGACCGACGACCTTGCCATACCGAACAATAAGCGAAATGGACTAAAATTATATATGTAGTCATACCTATACTATAGGGCAGAGGTTATACACATAATGTATGAGCTACAATTAAATATTAATGAGCGTAGTTATAATTTTCTCGCATAGTTATTCCTCTATGTGTTTCCTTAACACGGCTGATATATGTATTTAAATTCAAACTTTTTCATATGACTTTTCCTCGAATGTTTCTTTCTGTTAAAAAAATATTAAATAGTAGACATATCCTATTTTTATGATAGCTAAAACTGCACACACTGAGTTAAATTTTATTATAATCGGTTTAGTGCTTTAGTAGTTAGTTCATAGTCGACAACGTGCCACGTAATTTATATATGTAGATAAGATAACGAAGTAGTGCTCGAGTGTGTTTGTACGCGCTATCAGCACCACTTTAATTACATAACATGATAGTAAATTATAATACTAATCAGATTTAAAAAAAAAAATGGTAGTTTCCTGGTTCACAAAGAACACTGATTATAATATATCAGATATACCAATAATAACGTATACAGTAATCGATCCATCTGTGTGATATATATGTGATATATAAGAACAAAAGTAGATTAACAGTGGTAGAGCCAAGCAGTTCGCTTCATGATTGGGCCGGTTCGACCGGTGAAATACCACGACATCTCAGAAGATCGACGTAAAGTGGCTCATGCGGCGTTTCTTTCGGTGAGAGTGGCACCCGGAGGGCCACACCCCTTCCCCATCCTTCCCTATCCCTTAACGGTCGGCAACGCAACAGTAACACTATATGTGTTGCTGGTGTCCATGGGCGGCGTTGGTTTCTTACCATCAGGTGACACGCCAGCTCGTTTGCCCTCCTTAACCATAAAAAAAGATAAATGCGTGCATATTGACTCCAAAAGTTGGAGATTCTATTTATCATAAGTTTTTATAACTATAAGGTTTAAGGTTGATTTGTCACGTGTTTCTAGATAGTAAAGGGCCAATAAAATAAAATCATTTAATCGACGTCTTTCAATATTAATAACAATAATAACACAGTATGGAATTTTGTGACTGAAATCTTACTGACTGAAATCTCACTTATTACATTCGTGTTCAATTCAACAAAGCGGTTCGAAATCGTTTTGTTAGTTTACAACTTCTTAGAAACCTATCCATCGATATTTTCTGCAAATTTGGTATTAATAAAAATCTATTTTAAATAACAACAAAAGCGGGACGTCAGCAACTCTATCAATTGTAACGAAACAAGGCCTAGGTTACGCTCCTAACTAAGGTCAATCAATCCATTAATCTCCACGTCTAAAACATAGAAAGAAATCTATCAAGAAGTTTGGGAGTCGGGATGTTGAAACGTAGAATAAACCCGGTACACGTGCAAAATCAACAAAAAGACTATCGCCCGAATACTGAACCGGCACTCAAATCTGAAAATCAAAAAGTGCTACTTACTGATTAAATTTCACGTATTCTGTCTAATGTGACAGCTACTTAAACGCTTAAGTAGCGCTTATATATTTGAGTGGCGGTTCAGTATTCGGGCTTATTTCATTTTAATATATCTATATCTACATGAGTTTTTTTTTATATATTTTTTAATTGTCGAGACAAATTTTCTAACTTAGATAGTTACTGAAAATATGGGCAGTCAGATACTTACCGCAAAATTCAAACCAGTCAAATCTGGGTCACCGTTCTTCAGCCATTCATAGAACTCCATTGAGTTGTCAGTAGGATCTCCTTCACCATATGTTGCCATACAGAAGACGGCCAAGGAGTTTTCAATTTCAGGAAGTATTATCAGTTCTTCCTAAAAAAAAAAAAATATGGTTTCATAAAATTGCCTTGTCTATGAAGTTCTTCAGGTCTTTTATTGGATAATAGAGTATTTTATCTCAACACAAGTACAAGTTATTAATGATAGTAGAGTAGTAGACCTAGGAGATTCATAAAAAAACGACAAATACTAAAATCCAGATAAAGAACCACCCATACCTATTTCACACGATATAATTTAAAAGGCAAATATATTAATAGCTAATCATATCGTTTAGAATAGTCATTAGTTACTATTTCTTTAACATTTTCCCTGTCGAGTTTTATAATAAATACTACCCGGCGCACTCTGTTCCGCATCAAAAATAATAAATGAGTTAGTTTTGGATCCATGAGGTTCAATTCGTGCTATTTGTCGCTTTAACTGCTGTCCCGCTATGTTAATACTACAATATCTTCGAAAATATTCGTTAAAATTTCATGCTGTTAAGGGTCAGGATCATCTATATTACATGCACAATCTATTTAAGACACTTTGTTTTATACTATGTAATGATGATTCAATTATTTTCAAGTATGTATATTAACTACATATTATCTTGCTAACCTGACCACTAAACTGTTGTGATTAAAATCTCTCTGCTTACCCAGCAAGGGATGTGGCGTGAAGTTATCTATATATATGCATTAAAATCTCTCTCATTCAACTCTCCAAGTCATGAAAGTACAATTAAATTGTTTTTCGCTACGAGATCCGTAATGTAAAACTACGTTAAGCAGTAAATACACTTAGATCTAAGCGTAAACAACTTTAAAAGCATTTTAAATATTTAGGTTAACAAGGTTAATTGAGCAAGTAAATAATTTGATCAAATAACTCTCAGTTTTAGTTAGCAAACAAACACCAAACCTAAGGACGTTTGCAATATAGAGAACAGCACAGGCGAATTTCGGACTTTTTAAAAACGTATTCAACACCATTTTGAGGAACCCCAAACCATAAATCTGCAGTATAACATTGGTAGTGACCTCACTTCAACGTTGGCTCGAGGAAATTGCTCTAATAAGTACTTCGGGCTTCTCAGATGACAACTGGCCTTGTCCTCGTATGGTTATGGAATTTGATATTACTGAACTTGATGACACCGAGGATTACAATATTATCCTCAATACTTAGTAAACTTGCGTATCTATTTTGATTTGAAACATTGCATATTTATTTTAATTTCTTAATATATAAGGTACAAACAAAATGACGATGATGATTAAATATAGCCTATGTTACTCTGGGTGAATGCAGCTTTCGATTGGTGAAAGAATTTATGAAATTGGTCTAGTAGTTTTTGAGTTCATTCGTTACATACGAAAATACAAATCTTTCCTCTTTATAATATTAGTATAGGTAAGCAAATAATTAGAAGGTTATCTTACCATATCACATTCTTCGGGGTCAGCGACCATACCCTTCATCTTATACCGAATACCCTCTTTAGCAAGACGGCCAGCGAACTCCTCTCCGGTGCCCGTTTGAGATCCATAGAACACCACTAAACTCCTGCCTGACGACTTTAATTTGTTTATGAACGAATTCTCTGTCACTTGTATGGATCCAGCAGCTCTACAAAAATAACGCATTATTATTTTAGATAAAGCTACAATAAATAATATCTACTTTTATAGTCCATCTCCATCTATGACCAAATTTATTGTATGAAAATTTGGTAATAGAGAGAGTTAATAAAGAGTTAAAATTTAACAATAATTATCACATTATAAACATTATTCCATGACCAAATAGAACGTCTTCTGGAAGGAGGTGATGTTAGGAGCCTTAAAAATCGACGCGCGTGCATGAAAAGAGTTACGAAAATCAACGAAGCGAGTGATGCGTATAAGAGTCGTACCTTATGGCGCTCTGTTCTCTCTGCCTACCTCACAAGGGATTTGGCGCGAAGTTATGTATGTATGTGTATCACATTAAAAAATAATCTTACAAAAGTAGGAAAACCAATCTCTTCCATTTGAAGGTGCGGTGAATTGTGAATTACTAAGAATCAGATTTAATTACGGAATTTATTAAATGAAGAAATAATTGATATTCGTAGCAAAAATTAAATCTGTTAAATCACTACATAGTATAAAACAAAATCGCTTTATCTATCCCTATATCCCTATGTATGCTTAAATCTTTAAAACTACGCAACAGATTCTGATGCGGTTTTTTTTAATAGATAGAGGATGTCAACGGGGTGGTTGATATGCATAAATCATGTCTATTGTAGTAAAGAAAAAGTTATAAAACCAAAATTCTTATCTATTACTTTTGATGCGGAACAAACTAGGGGTGCAAACTATGCCGGGTCAACTAGTACGCTATAGGTACGTACATATCTACATACACCTAAACCGAATGCCTAAAAAATTGTACCAACTAATAATTAGGTTAGCTTACCTAAGATATCGTTGAGATTACTATGAACAAATTATACAAGAAATAATTTGAATGTAACTTCAATAAATAATTCACGAGACGCCAAAGTATATTTTACGTCGCAATTATTTATGTCCTCGCATATTCTAATGGACTATTGTCAAATTATTAAGTTTTTATCGAAACTAAAAACTTAGTAAATTGAGTGGCACATCCATAAAGTGTGTGCATCTTATTATAAATAATAATTATAAATAACCTCAGCTCAACCCACTGTATAATTGTTACTTATTTTGTAGTTAACAATGGGTATTTTTACAATTAAATATGTGAATTAACAGTTATATGGTATTCCATTGCATGGGTGATGGGACAGTCCTAATTTTATAACACCAAAAGTCAAATATTGCATGTCATTGCCCCGAATCAAATGCTATGCTTGTCGATCGTCTATATAAGACGGTTCTTCGTAGAATAGGTATACTAGATTTGAAAAATTAGTTAGGAAATATAATAATATAGCATGATGTTTAAATTATTCCGAAATACCTATATTTTTGAAAAGCTTTAAATTTACAATACGTATTTAAAAAAAAATCTGCACAAAAACGTCGACTATCATGGCGTCTTGAATGACGTCTCGCCGTGGCAAACAAATGTGTTTGTTATACAATTGCAATGGTTTCAGTGACGTTTAGCACGGCGTGACGTCATTCACTATCATGTGGTTCAATAACTATTTCTTAGATTTAATTTTCTAAAAATATTACTAATCCTTACTTATTTTTATAACTGTTTTGTGTTTTTAAATTCTTTTTATATCTTAATGAACAGTCCGAAATTGTAAGCCATCCGATTCATTCTTAGTAGAAACAAGCTAATTACACAAGGTGGGTTCAATGTTAAGCAAAACATTGACGCTTCTATCGTCTGACCGGTTTATATTTCGTATAATATTTATCTTTTTTTTATTGTGTTCATACTTCGACTCGGCCATATTAAGATGGGATTTGTAAAATAGATTTTGTTACTCGCTTTCTCAGTAATGAGAACAAGATTTTACTAACTACATATTAATACTAAAAATATCTAAACTATTCTATAGGAACACAGTGAAGTAGTAATCGGACACACAGTGACACAGTAATCGGAAAATCCGTATATTCATCATCAATTCTCAGAAATCAAATATAGTAAGTTATGTAGATTTATTCTAAAAAAAAAAACCAACGGACAACAAATCATTAAAGTAAATCAAACAATTATAGTTTAAATATATATTAGTATGTATATGTGTTTATGAGTATATGTAATCTACAATTATTTTCGAACAAGTTTCTCTCCCTCTATTGGAAGAGTTTTATTTAAACTGTTGTCACGTTTTGTTGTACACGTTCGCCTTGCAAACTTACTTGTTTATTATTTTATCGCTCAAAGGGTTTGTTGGTGGAAAACTAAATTATGAGTTAAGCTCGCCTTTGTTCATTAAAGTTATAATAATAATTATTATTGTCTATTTATTTCAAATAATAAAGATATCGTAATAGTGAAATTAACAACATAATGATGCACTTCGGAGTCATTAAATCATTAAACGAAAACAAACAGATAAGTCTTGAGTTGTAATATAAACGGCCTTATCGTTAAATGCAATTAATTTTAACATTTATTAACCGTTGCCTGGGTGAATATCATCCCTGATAATTTATTTTTTCGTTCGAGTCCATCGCTCAGCCCGCATTGTACTCTTTCATATTTTATTGGTTAAAACACGTTACATGAAACTATTTACAATTTATAAAATTAAAGGTAAATAAACGTTTAAAATATTAGCCATAATGAACAACTGAGTATAAAAAACTTATACCTAAGACAAATAAGTCCTTATGCACAATTTTATATTTGACGATTTGTTCGAAATGTTATGTTTCAGTATTTGAGAAAATAATTAAATATATTTAACATACTATAAAATAACTAAATATATTTAACACATTTACCTTTGTAATGCTGACTATACTGTATTAGGTTGTAATCTCAGCTTTGTTAGATAAGAATAAGACGCGATTGTAAATACCTACGTCTGTCGTCATACGTATAACAAAAAACAAACCAGGCACATCCGTATTGAAAGTTATAAAAAACAACGTTTTAGAATTGGTCTGTTTTCATAGGTTTATTATGTACTTATTATAAAATAAAAACGCCGCTGTCTGACCCCTTATATGCTTATATCTTTAAAACTACGCAACGGATTTTGATACGGTTTTTTTTAAATAGATAGAGGTTGTCAACGGGGTGGTTTTTATCTATAATTCATGTACGATGTAGTAAAGAAAAAGTGATAAATACCAAATTTACTTCTTTATTACTTTTAATTAGTCTCGGTGGCCCAGTGGTCGAGCTCAAGGCTTCTGATCCAGAGGTCTTGGTTCGATTCCTAACACTGGCTCACGCCAATGACTTCAAAATTGTTTTCGGAAGTTATGTGTGATAATTATCGATGACTGAAAACTTTTTGCCCGGTAAGGCAATAGGTTGGCCACCTATTCCATTTGGGACGTAAACATGACGGCGAGACGAGGCTTAACAGCCGCTGCCTACACCCTCGGGTAACAAAAGGCGTGAAGTTATGTTGTGTTATTACTTTTGATGCGGAACTATGTTCACCGGATCAAGTAGTCTAATTATAATTTAACAAAAACGACTCCAATGTGATGTTATGTAGTCGGATTGAGATAATAAACTCTTTGGTAGCATTTGATTTCATTTTGTTTATGTTCAGATATATTTGGGACCGATTCGGAATAATTCCTTATTAAACAAATATGCGAATTTAAGAAACATTTCTTCATCATTCATGGCCTTAATTAAATAGGTTGCATAAAAAAAAATATCCGAATTGGTAACAATTTCCTTTTTGTAGTCGGTGAAATACCGGCTACACCTTACATATTGATGCAGACAAAACATTTTTTTTTTATGGGATAGGCGGGGAAACGAGCAGGCGTGTCACCTGATGGTAAGCAACCAACGCCGCCCATAGACACCAGCAACACATATAGTGTTACTGTTGCGTTGCCGACCTTTAAGGGATAGGGGATTGGAAAGGATGGGGAAGGAGGGTGGGCCTCCGGGTACCTCTCTCACCGAACGAAACGCGGCATGAGTCACTTTACGTCGATCTTCTGAGAGGTCGTGGTATTTCACCGGTCGAGCCGGCCCATTCATGCAGCGAACTGCTTAGCTCTACCACTCATAAAACAAACATAAACATATCTACACATAATATAATAACTCACCCTTTTTATTTATCAATATCAAATCAACGTTTTTCCTCTAGCGATAAATTATCGGTCACGTTTTTATAACGTAAATAAAGTTTGCAGATAATTAAAAAAATAATTATCAATACGATAACATAACACAACTTCACGCCCTTGTTACCCGAAGGTGTAGGCAGCGGCTGTTAAGCTTCGTCTCGCCGTTATGTTTACGTCCCAAATGGAATAGGTGTAGAACCTATTGCCATACCGGGCACAAAGTTTTCAGTCATCGATATTTATCAAACATAACTTCCGAAAACAATTTCGAAAAGTCATTGGTGTGAGCCAATGCAGGATTCGAACCCGGACCTCTGGATCTAAAGCCGTGTGCTCAACCTCTGGACATTAGGATTAGTATTTTATATATTTTTAATTATAGTTATTTTAGTCTCGGTGGTCCAGTGGTCGAACACCCCGCTTCTGAATCCAGAAGTCGCGGGTTCGAATCATGGCACACACCAATAACTTTACGAAATTCTTTTCGAAAGTTATGTGTGATAGATATCGATTACTGTAAACTTAGTGCCCGGTATGGCAATAGGTTTGCCACCTTTTTCCATTTGGGACGTAAACATTACGGCGAGTGAGGCTTAACAGCCACTGCCTACACCTTCAGGTAGAAAAAAGCGTGAAGTTATGTATAGTTGTTTAAGAGCTTTTTTGCCGATGTATCGAAATTTCCCAGAAACAAGAATTATAGTGTTTATTTCCCAGATACGTGTTTCTTTTCCGATATTATAGTTATTTTGTAAGGTCACGCTTTTTATACCGATTTATCGGTTTCCATACCTAATTTATACCGATTTATCAGTTTCCATACCTAATTTATACCGATTTATCAGTTTCCATACCTAATTTATACCGATTTATCAGTTTCCATACCTAATTTATACCGTTTTATCAGTTTCCATACCTGATTTATACCGATATATCAGTTTCCATACCTAATTTATACCGATTTATCAGTCACTTCATGCCTTTTTCAACCTGAAGGATGAAATTATAATAAGTGTATCACACATAATTTCCAAGTGTCGGTGATTGTAATAACATGGATTCGAACACGAGACTCCTGAATCAGACGATGATTTGTTTTATTATTACGCGTTTTTTATTATATGAGGGACGAATTGTTCTAGTAGTCTGTTGAGATGACGCAACACGAGTATTTTTTACTGATATTTGAATCCAAAAGTTTGAATAATTCATACTTGAATATAAAAAACGCGAAATGGCTACGAACTGTAAAAAATAATGTGTAAATTTGGAGTAACAAATTTTTAAGCGTCGTATCAACGATCGCTCCGTTGGATACAGAATCCTAATGATTCTGGAGCGATCGTTTGGTGGAAATGTGGCGAATCGTCGTCACTCACAAAAAAAAACACAATTATTAAAATATTTAAACTGTAATTAATATTTTTTTAGATTTAGGCATTTTATTTAAACCAAAAAAACATCTTTATGTCATGTATAAGTTTGAAACAAACTCAACTCTGCTAGACAAAAAATTGTTTGATTCTAACTAATTTTCGAACTACATATTTATAACTAGCTGACGCGGCGAATTTTGTTCCGTGATAAATGAGTAAAATTTGGATCTTACAAATTTTAATTTGTGCTATTTATCGGCACGCGTTTGGGCGCGCAACGCAACTGCTGTGTCCCGCTCTGTTAATACTTTAATATCTAAGTAAATATTCGTTTAAACAACACGCTGTAAAGGGCCAGGATCATCTATATTACATACACAATCTATTTAAGATACTTAATTGGATCAAAATTAATACTGTAATGTTTAAAATCGCCTCGTAAATAAGCCATTATTTCTCGTAAAATGTTAACAAATAAAAATTGGCATTGTGAGTTGTCCCTAAGAGATAGACATATGCCTCGCAGACTTTTTTGTAGACCTTCTGAAGGTGTTTAATAATGTAGAACATTGTTTTAATCTATCACTTAGGGTTAAGCTAGCGTTTGCAATTAAAGTGTTAAATCTCGAAAATTATCATTTTTTCTTTACATCATCATTCTTTACATCAAATATGAATTATAGATCAAAACCACAACCAAACTTGTGGACGAAGTCTCAAACGGCAAAAACCAGACAAACACAGAAATCTCTCTCTTATCATTCTCCCTTTTGCTGAAACCTGTATAAAATTACTAGGTATTGTTTAATATACCTAGACGGTTATACAGCGGAAGCGATAATTACTTAGCTATTAATAACTAAATCACCGCGTGTATTGAATTGCTATTATTACGACAAAATATTAAATCTACGTATATTGGCAAAATTGTAACAACATTGAAGTCAGAGCCGTGATAAAAAATCGAATAGAAGCACGCAAGCGGAAGTGAAATAATGTGTTACCATCATTTTATCATTGTAGATAACTATGTATGTAATCATATAAATATATAATACATGCAAACAGAATAAAGATACCAATTATAAAATAAATTTAATAAATACATGATGGCCATATAAATGAACCTAAAGTACGAGTCAATATAAATAGATCTATAACAACCCATTCTCGGAATACATAAATTACGTTTATAAAAATTAGTCGAAATCGATCAAGGCGTTTCGGAGTAGTAAGGTAACGAAACGTGTAAGCCGATAATTAGATATTTGTAAACGTAAATTATTTAGTTAAGATAGACCAAGTAATTCAAAGGATTTTTAGAATTAAACGATGATACGACGGTACGAAGTTCGCCGGGGCAGTTACTAAAGTATTATTAATTTTTAACTAAAATTCTTAGTCATCATTACAGGCTTAAGTGTATCTATCTGATTTATAAGCAAGTCATCGGTAGTATTAAAAATCTACTTACAAATTTATTTGTTTCTTATTCGCGGATAACATTATCAACAGTTCATTGGATAAAAAACCACAAGTTAGCATATAGTAGCAAAAACTTATCTATAAATATTATTTTATACAAAGCGATCGGCCACCGATCCTGCCCGCTATCACGTGGATATGGCTGTTAGGAAATCGTCCTACCGTTCGGGTAACATTTTATTATTTTAATGCTCAAAAGCCCGAATACTGAACCGCCACTCAAATATATAAGCGCTACTTAAGCGTTTAAGTAGCTGTCACATTAGACAGAATGCGTGAAATTTGAGCCAGTAAGTAGCACTTTATTGATTGTCAGATTTGAGTGGCGGTTCAGTATTCGGGCGTAAATGTGTTAAATTTATTTCGTGACCTTAATTTGATATTTACGAGTTCAGCAGTTGTCATATTGAACGTGTATAATAACATTGCGTACTTTAATAAGATATTGGTATAATTAATTTCGATAGGTGGCGCTGATAATACCTCGATCATTTGGTTACATAACACACATAACATAGCTTCACGACTTTTTCTACGCGAAGATCTAGGCAGTGGCTGCTAAGGCTCGGCTCCTGGTTATGTTTACGTCCCAAATGGAATAGGTGGCGAACCTATTGTATACAAAGTTTTCAGTCATCGATCTCTATCACATATAACTTTCGAAAAGAATTTCGACAAGTCATTGGTTTGACCCAGGATTCGCACCCGCGACCTCGAGATTCAGAAGCGGGGTGCTCGACCACCGAGACTATTAATCATATTGTATAACAAAGAGATATTATAGCATAAAGGAGGGCAAACGAGTAGGCGTATCACCTGATGGTAAGCAACTAACGCCGCCCATGGACACCAGCTACACATATAGTGTTACTGTTGCTTTGCCGATCTTTGAGGGATAGGGGATGGGGAAGGATGGGGAAGGGCGGTGGGTCTCCGGGTACCTCTCTCACCGAACGAAACGCGGCGTGAGCCACTTTACGTCGGTCTTCTGAGAGGTCGTGGTATTTCACCGGTCAGGCCGACCCATTCATGCGGGCATTTCATCGGTCTCTGACAGGTGTGCACAGTATAAATAAAATCGTATGGTTCAAAGTAGGAGAAAATCACGCTCAAAGAGTTTGATTACATGCATACTAACTTATATACAGGTGAAGCTAAAAGCGTATTAAAAATACGATAAACTGCTAAGCTATCTTCATAAAAACGGGTAATAAGTATTTTCGAATAAATATTGTTTAGTGATTACAATAAATTTGCAATGGATGATTTCTTTTAAAAACATTATAAATTGATTATTACTTAGTTCCGTAATATTGTCGTGGAGTTCCGTTAAATCATTGTCTTTTATTTGTAAGCAATAATTTTACGTAGTCGCACTGTCTCACACTGAGTTATCATTGCGTAGTTTAAAACAAATTCGCTTTCCGCTGTCTGTTCCCATAAATGCTTTAGATCTTAAAAACTACGCTACGAATTTTGATGTGAAGTTTTTTTTATAGATAGAGGGTGTCAATAATATATAATAGTAGTAATAATAATAGCACTTTTATTGCAAACGAAATCAACAAATGTACCAAAAAGTCCGCGATGGTTATGTCTATCTCTTAGGGATGCCCCACAATGACCATTTTTATCTCTTTACTTTTGAGGCGAAACAGTTCGCTGGGTAAACTAGTAAAAATATAACTTGTACTAGTAAAACTGTAAAATTGTAACTAGTAAAATTATTACTTGACAGCAATAACTGAACCCAGATTTTTAGAGTTTTTGAATGCCCGTCTTGTAAAAAGTACAGCATAATTATCACTGACTTAAACGGTCTGTATAGGTACTTAATTATTTGCAATATTTTTACACAGTTTTGCTTTTCCTGGTTAATATTAGTTCGACCTTTAACATCAATTAAAATATATAATTAATTCCTTATTTTTTATTTACATTCAAGGTACTTATTTGTACTTACTTTTATAAATTCTGTTTGTTGTATAGAAATTGTGGTATTGGTTTGAGATTTCTAATATATATATTTTTATTTTTAAAGTGAATCTTTTATTACATCGTCTCAAACTTTTTCGTCTGCGTGTTGCATGTCGCGTGACGGTCGGCCGCGGAGTAGGGATAAAGTGAAAGGCGCTCGTCAGAGCGCCTTTCACGTCTATTATCGTTTATAAATGTAACCAATATTTTATGGTAACTAAAATACGTGAACAGTGACTTACATTCGATTTTCGAAAAAAATAATATTTCGAAAATTTTTAGTTAAATGTCTATAATGTGAAAAAAAGTTTCACTTTTACGGTGGTTTCATAAAACCACACAATTTTTTTTATATAGATTTCTAATATATATATTCTATTCTATATTGCAAGCTACACTTGGAAAGTAGGTGCCTATTCTACGGTTACTCGGGTTCATGGCATTAGTGCATCTCGTGCAACTGAAAGCAACGGCGTCTAATTTTTGGTAGCAACGGCGTTCTAATTATTTAATATAATATTATCAATAACTATATGTCTTTGTGAAAATAATAGCAATCGTATTGAATCATATCACATCGGAGACGTGCGGGATAAAATTTTAAAAACCAGGGGGCGTATTATGAGCTATCTCGCCGAAGATGGATTTTTGGCCGAAGCCGAAACTTCGGTCGGATACTAAACATTAATAATGTATACATAATTTAAACACGGAGACTGTGTATATCGTGGTATAGAAAACCTCTAAGCAAACTAAGTCACGGGTAGAAACTAGTGTAATAATAAATTCACGCCATTTTATACCCGAAGCAGCGTCTGTTACGCCTTGACTCGCCGAATTTTTACGTCCCAAATGGAGTATAGTGGCGGAACCTATTGCCATACATAAGACAAAATCTTGTCAACCATCGATATTTATCACAAAATAGAATAAAAGCTAGTAAATCAATATCTTTGGTACGCAGGTAAACGATTCAGGTAGTAAGCAGGTAGTGACACACTTAATTTATAAATAACTTTTTTATTTTATTTTTTGAAATTAATCATAAATTTTAATTGTACTGTTTATTATGTGTGTATAATATGTCTAATAATAGAAGCAATATTAAAACGAGAAATAATAATTATAGTTTATTTAATTCCGTATATATTTTTATACATAAAAAAATGTTAGGTGATTCGATTCCGGTAATAACGAGGTGATCGAGTGTTATTGAGAGATTATGTAGTATGTATTTAGTATTTATGTACTCAGATATAATTGGCATGTGTTAAGTATTTTAACGTAACATCTGACACGTTATTAAGGTAAATAAAATACCCACTAGTATCTAACTTAGACCAGAACAAAAGAAATGCAGGTATAGGATATGATTGGTAATTAGTGTCCGACAGAAGCTTCGGCTTCGGCCTCCTTCGGCCAAAAAACCATCTTCGGCGAGATCTTCGAAGGTCCCGGGGAAGGTCAGAGAAGAGTCGAAATTAAACGGACTGTTACGAAAGAGTGACTGACTGATGGACCGGACTTCATTTAGTTCAGTGCGGATATCTCTATCACCGAGAGAAAAGCCGTATGAGCCACTATACGCCGATTTTCTTCTATAGCTGTGGATGATATTGAAAAAAATATTGCCGAAGGCTGTGGAGATTGCTGATTAATCGGCTTCGGCTTCGGCCAAAAATAGACCTTCGGTCGGACACTATTGGAAATACTTATTATACTTAACTATAGATAAAATGTATATAATTGGGCAATATTAAATCAAAAACTATCGGCTATGCTTCTGACATACCCAAGTTAAGTTTACGTTAATACTTTGACGGAAAATATTAGCCTTGTTTTTTAAAGAGCACAATGTCTTTAAAGGAGAAATGTTTATAACAGCCGAAATCAATGTTTGTACATTATCGAGGAAGCATTCATTTTTATATCTTCCCTAACAATACAGAGTCCATTAAGTTGATGATAAGCGATGCCCCTATGAGTCACAGCATGAAGTTGTTAGTGTTATATCATATGGCTCCTTACTTATCATTAGTACACACCAAAAATAATAGGTTTGGAAAGAAAAAATAACAGTAATAACTCTAAAACGATAAATTTGTATAGATACACTTCTCGGCCGCAAGAATTAGCATGGCTGTTATTTACGAGTGAATAAATAAATACTATTAAATGCATTGACTGACTTGCAAGTATAAAATATGTACATACAAATTCGTAATAATTAGAATAATTTGATTATGAAAAAATAAAATAGCTGCGTGTAGCCATTAAGTTTATTGACTAATCATTAGTTTATTTTAGTTTTCTATCATCCTCAATATTACGAGGGCGGTCCGATAAGTACTTAGCCTCGCCGCCCGATGGCGCACTATCGCAACAGAAATTTACTATCGTGTAGTACATTCTCGTAGACGACTACCCTCGAAATTTCAGTCGAATCGGACTCGTAGTTTTTTTTTGACCGCGTGTGGAAGCAGGAGTGTCCGCGGATTTTAGAAAAATGGAAAAAGAGCAATATCGATCGGTGATTCGATTCTTGTCTTTGGAAGGGAAATCGCGCAGCGAAATCAAAGAGCGCTTGGATGCTGTGTACGGTGACTCTTTTCCTTCGATGGCGACCGTCAAAAATTGGTTTAACGAGTTTCAACGTGGTCGCACGTCGGTTTTTGATGAGCCACGCCCAGGTGCCCCGAAAACGGCTACCACGGAGGATAACGTGACAAAAATTCACGATCTCGTTTTGGCAGACCGCCGATTGAAGGTGCGTGAGATAGCTGAGACAGTAGGCATCTCAAAAAACCGCGTGGGTCATATCCTACATGAAATTTTGGGCATGAGAAAGCTGTCGGCGCGATGGGTGCCGCGTTTGCTCACTCCGGACAACAAGCGCAACCGTGAGACCATTTCAGAGCAGTGTTTGACGCTTTTTAAGCGCAATCCGAAGGAGTTTCTGCGTCGTTTCGTGACCGTCGACGAAACATGGATCCACTGGTACACACCAGAGACCAAGGAACAGTTGAAACTGGACTTCACCCGGCGAACGTGCTCCGAAGAAGGCGAAGACTGTCCAATCGGCCGGAAAGGTGATGGCCACCGTTTTTTTAGGATTCCCAAAGTGTGATCTACATCGACTACCTGGAGAAGGGCAAAACGATTACAGGGCTGTACTATGCTGAGTTATTGAGCCGGTTCGACGCCGAATTGCAGAAAAAACGGCCCCATTTGGCGAAGAAAAAAGTGCTCTTCCACCATGACAACGCACCGGCTCACACCTCTGCCCTCACCACGGCCAAATTAGTCGAATTAGGCTACGAACTGCTGCCCCATCCACCGTATTCTCCAGATTTAGCTCCGTGCGACTTCTTTTTGTTTCCAAACTTGAAAAAGTCACTCGCCGGGCAGAAATTTGAGTCGAATGAAGATGTCATCGCCGCCACGGAGGCTTACTTTGCAGACCTCAAAAAAACGTATTTTTCAGACGGGTTAAAGAAGTTTGAGCATCGCTGGGTCAAGTGTATCGAGCTAAAAGGAGACTATGTTGAAAAATAAATTACCGCTTTTCCAAAATTTTCGTATTTCTTTTGTAGGCTAAGTACTTATCGGACCACCCTCGTATTTGTATGCAGCAAGGTGGGATTATTTATCAGTTCGCCGTACCTATTCCTAAAATATTTTCTTTTATGAAGTTCCAAAAGTTTTACTTCGCGTGTGATGGGACGTCCTTGTTGCACAGAGGCCAGACATGCACATTTTCCCGCCACAGATATCGTTAGTGGGCAGAGTAAACGAATGTGCATTGAATGTACCCTGTGCAGGCGAAAGTCGCCGAGGCCTTTTGACTGTGCAACACAAAAAAAATGTAACAATTCCAAGAAACAACCAGGAGCAAATTTAGGACCGTATCTGTACAAAAATGCATGATTTATAAACATTAATATTTGCCAAGTTGCACTTTACTAGTAAGAAAAAGAATATATATGATTATGTAATTTGGTTAATCAACTATTACCGGCATTTTTATGACCTAGATACAATTAAATATTTTACACAGAACAGTCTAACTTATGTATCTTGTAGAGTGTCGTTAGATGTTCAAGAAGTTGGGGAAGATACACGATCTCTTTGTTTTAAAGTTATCAGACAATTCGAGAATTAGCCTGGAACGTTAAGATTTTTACTAACCGACACCGTGTAATTTTCGTCCTGAATATGACTAGTTTTTATTTGACAACCCTAATCCTGTGTCATACAGACCGACCGGATATGAAAAAATATAAAGGATCCATTTCTGCCAACTTAGTATTAGGACCCCAAAAGGCGAGTAGTAATTCTTACCACAAAATTACATTCCAAAGTACTGAAATATCACAAAAACAATGGAACAAAAACTTACTGTATTGAATATTTACTGATCTGTATTTCTTCTTTTTTATTCTCTTTTTTAGAGTTATACAGCCACCAAACAGTACCTCCCAATAAAATTACTAGTACAATGATGTCAAATGTACTAAATAAAGATCCGCTTGCAGCGACTACTGCTGCAGCGCCGGTGGCCGCATCTTTTAAAACATCTTTTTCACTCTCTGACATTTTGTAGGTTAGGTACCTATGTGTCTTTGCGCAATATTATTACGTGGATCTTGTAGTCACACAAACGATATTACAAGGTCAATCACTGGACCAGTTGTCAAGTAAGAAAATTTATGTCGTCACATCCGATGCAAATAACTCTTTTTTTTTAGACACTACGTAACACTGACACTAACTAGTGTGACTAGTTTCTAATTAAATCGAACCGTACTGCTGTTAAAAAGTTTCAGAATTAGCGGAGTAATGCAACATAACCGCTCTGTTGTGATTACAACCACAGACTAGCACTAGCAACCTGTACAGTGTACACACAGACTACACAGAAAGACCGAGAAGGCGAAAAGGGGCAAGCGATGTCGCCCTTCACTCCGTCGCGTAGCAGTCGTGCGTGATTATTATGTATAAGCGAGACGGAAATAGAACATTATATATGTACCGAATTTGATTAGATTTAAGTGTATGGATGGTCACTGGGGTAATGTTAGAATGTGCGTGATAGCTTGCGTTGATAGTAGGTAATATTAATGATTTCATCAAATGCGATACACAAATGTTTTAAACAGAACTATTTTCCTCTTAGATATGAAATCAGTAGAGTGAATAAAATTACATGACTTCACTCAATCGCTAGCTGAAAAGAATCCATTATGCACATGTTCTATGCGACGCAATTCTGTGGCCAACTTAATATTAAATTTGCCAATCACGTTATGTAAATAAACACAATGGCAGTCAGCCTTGCTATTATATATTTTTAAGCAATCAGCCATCAGTAGATTACAGATCTATGAGCAATTTCCCCAAATTGCAATCACGTAAATTGATTATCAGTTTCCATTGATTGTTACTTGATTGCAATTGGCGCTAATATAGCTGCAAAAATGCACTTAGCGATCGGTAAGCATCGCAGCAATATCGCATTGCTCTTGATGTTAGCTAATCACACAGCGGTACGTAATTAGTCATTAAATTGTATCGTTTGGAGCAAGTTTAAGAGAAACATTAAAACGAACGTCCGACAAACATATCTTTGTATTCTAATTTTTATCAAATTTGCCTGCTGTATGGCAATAGCCAAATGCCACAAGACATTACAATCGGTCCCACTAAAGAAAGCGAGTCGGGGCATAAAATAAAATAAAAAAATCCGCACAGACAGTGTAGTTATAGTAATATAGCAAATTTAATTACAAGTAGGTACCTACAGATAGACATAAGATTTAATCGATAAGTAATTGTACCGAGTTGTGAGTAATTACAGGACGTATACTATTATCACTAATATTATTAATTAGCGATAACACCTAAAGAATAAAATTTATCATATTTATATGTTATAAATAACGATGCCTGATATACAGGGTGCTTCACAGACATTATTCTAACCACTTATATCTAGAATCTAGACATGCTTTGAAATCTAGATATCCTATAGAAAGTAAAAAAAGGCAAAAAAAATTTTTTTTTACTTTTTTTACAAAAATTATCCCGCAGAAATATGAACCATGATCACCCTACTTATGACCTACGACAACTGAGTTCATTGTGACTACTCGCCTAAAGTATTTCATTCATTTTTCCATTTCGATCATCAATAGGGTTGTCATCTCTAATATTTAATAATTATGTGAAGTTACAAAAAAAATTTAAGCTGACTACATTCTGATCTTCTTTCTAATCATTCTTTAAGAAACCACATGGAATTACCATGAAACATAATCAGTAAATAGTTTTCCCTGTCTACACTCTCATGTATTTGAGGCGTAAAGTTACACAAAAAAAGCTATCTGTATTCGGTTCGCATTAAGAAATCTTATAAAATTACTATGAAACATAATCAATAAGTAATTTTCGCTCCCTACACCCGCATGTATTTGGGGCGTGAAGTTACAAAAAAATTTAAGCTGACTACATTCTGATCTGTTTAAGAAATCATATGGAATTACCATGAAACATAATCAGTAAATAGTTTTCCCTGCCTACACTCTCATGTATTTGAGGCGTGAAGTTACACAAAAAAAGGCTATCTGTATTCGGTTCGCAATAAGAAATCATATAAAATTACCATGAAACATAATCAATAAGTAATTTTCGCTGCCTACACCCGCATGTATTTGGGGCGTGAAGTTACAAAAAAATATTAAGCTGACTACATTCTGATCTGTTTAAGAAACCACATGGAATTACCATGAAACATAATCAGTAAATAGTTTTCACTGCTTACACTCTCATGTATTTGAGGCGTGAAGTTACACAAAAAAAGCTATCTGTATTCGGTTCGCAATAAGAAATCATATAAAATTACCATGAAACATAATCAATAAGTAATTTTCGCTGCCTACACCCGCATGTATTTGGGGCGTGAAGTTACAAAAAAATATTAAGCTGACTACATTCTGATCTGTTTAAGAAACCACATGGAATTACCATGAAACATAATCAGTAAATAGTTTTCACTGCTTACACTCTCATGTATTTGAGGCGTGAAGTTACACAAAAAAGCTATCTGTATTCGGTTCGCAATAAGAAATCATATAAAATTACCATGAAACATAATCAATAAGTAATTTTCGCTGCCTACACCCGCATGTATTTGGGGCGTGAAGTTACAAAAAAATATTAAGCTGACTACATTCTGATCTGTTTAAGAAACCACATGGAATTACCATGAAACATAATCAGTAAATAGTTTTCACTGCTTACACTCTCATGTATTTGAGGCGTGAAGTTACACAAAAAAAGCTATCTGTATTCGGTTTGCAATAAGAAATCATATAAAATTACCATGAAACATAATCAGTAAATAGTATTCGCTGCCTACACTCTCACGTATTTGAGGCGTGAAGTTACACAAAAAACTGTGAACCCTACTTAATGATTCATTTGTAGGTCATGTGTATATGTGCTGTGTATATGTGTGCACCTCTTACACGTGCTGTGACCTGTTACACGCGCCCGAAACTTCCTTTGAAAATTGCCGCCTGCCTTTCGGCTCGCACAAGATAACCTTGAACTCATCAGGCGGCATTTATAAAAAGAATTTGTCGGCATTTCTAAATTTACAGTGAAATATTTTGAAATATTAATATGTATTATTTATTATGGGTCCGTATAATTTTAATGTACCAACGCAAATTAATAAAGTATATTATTATTATCATTATGTTGCATAACACGTGAAAGCTTAAAAAGTATTACGTAGGTAAATCCTAGGAGTCTCGGTGGTCCAATGGGAGAGCACAAGGCTTCTGATCCAGAGGTCTGGGTTCGAATCCTGACACTGGCTCACACCAATGACTTTTTAAAATCGTTTGCGGAAGTTAAGTGTGATAAATATCGATGTCTGAAAACTTTGTGTCCGGTATGGCAATAGGTTCGCCACCTATTCCATTTGGGACGTAAACATAAGGGCGAGACGGGGCTTAACGGCCGCTGCCTACACCTTCGGGTAAGGCGTGAAGTTATGTTATGTTAAATCCGGTATTCGGTATTGTGTGTATTATTACTTAAAATTTAGAGATTTTCTAAAATACTATTCCAATTTGCTTTGGATGAGATTTGAGTGAAATTAAAATATCTAGTAGACTCTGTAGTACAGAGACTAGTATTTTTTTTTATTTTATTTTATTTGGTCAACCGACAATTGTATATACTAATACATTTGAAAATTATAAGCACACAATCAATCCACGAGTATAACAATTAATTATAGGTTAACACCGCATGCAAATTACGGACAATATTATTGACGATTAAAAATGTGATTATTAAAAAATATTAAAGTTTATATTAAATTATTTTTAAAGTTATTATAAAAAAATAAGTTATCGTATAAAGGTTCCGTATTTTGGTATAACGGTACCCTAAGAAATTAAAAATGGCAGAGACACTAGTATTTAGGAATGTGACATTAAACATAAGAAAACGATTTTTGATTAAACGATTAATTTATTATAATGAAAAAATCGATTAATTAATAATCGTATTTATTTAAGAAAATAATCGATTTATTTAAATTAATGGATTTTTAAATTTTTGGGCAATATGTACAATTAGTTTTAGGGGGTCTTATCAAGAGCGTGCACGTCGCGACCCCTGCCGTCCCAGTGGGACGCAAACTTGACCGAAGCAAACTGAGCCGGACGGGCTGCTCCGGCGTGCCCCGGAAGCGACGGGCACCGATTAGCCCCCGTTGGTGCGGCTGCATGCGCATGCGGCGAAGGAGGCCGCCACTCTTCACGCACCGCCAATCCTGGTGGGACGAGGAGAGGGGAGTGCCGTATAGGCACGTGGAATGTTAGAGGTAGTATGATCAGAAAGATGAATGAGATAATGGATGTAATAAATGAGAGATGCCTGGATGCCTTATGTTTGACGGAGACAAAGCGAAGGGGGAGTGAGACCGAGGACCTCCCCGGTGGCATGGTAGCCCTATGGTCCGGAGTGGACCAGGACGTCCGTGCTAGTGGGGGTGTTGGAGTCATTCTCTCCTCCCACTTTGCTTCCGGAGTGAAAGATTATGAGTTGGTAGGCCCAAGACATCTTTGGGTTCGAATAAAACTGGGGATCACACGAGATTTTTTCTCTCCGCGACATCGTGGAGAAACAACTGGCTGTTAACCGGAAGGTTTTCTGCGGTTTTGTGTATCTGGAAAAAGCGTTTGTCAGAGTGTTACGAAAGGATCTGTGGCATATACTCCCGGGCTACGGGGTGAGTGGAGCACTGCTGCGCGCTGTGCAGTCCACTTATGAGGACTGCACAGCGTGTGTGCGTGTTGACGGCGGCTTGTCCCCCTGGTTTGACGTCAATATCGGCGTCAGACAGGGTTGCGTGCTGTCCGCTCGACTGTTCATCCTATACCTGGACAGTTGTCTCCAGAGAGTGAGATCGATGGATGTAGTGATGCGAATGGGTGACCTAGTTGTGAGCTGCCTGCTTTACGCAGATGACGCCGTGCTTCTGGCCGAATTGCCGTCGGACCTGCAAACACTAGTCACTACTATGAAAAATGATTGCATGATTAAAGGCTTGCAGTTGAATGCGACGAAAACGAAAGTTATGGTGTTTGAAAGGGAAGAATCCAGAACAGATGCAAGGATAATGATTGATGATGTAGTGCTGGAACAGGTGAATGAAATTGTATATCTTGGATGCGCTTTTAGCAGGGATGGAAGGTACACCACGGATGTAGAAAAACGAGTGGCGATAGGAAATAGCGTAAATGGAGCGTTGGCCAGATTCCTGGGCGCAAAAAACGTCAGCAGAAAAGCCCAGCTAGCAATCCACAATGCAGTCCTGATCCCAACGCTAACTTATGGAAACGAGAGCTGGGTATGGCAGAGTGTGCATGAAAGTAGAATAAACGCGGTAGAAATGAGGGCACTGCGCAAAATCTGCGGAGTGACTCTCGCTGACCGCGTAGGAAACAAGGTTGTAAGGAAGGAAGTTGGTTTGAAAGAGAGTGTCGGTGTAAAAGTAAGAAAGGGCATGGTTGGTTCGATGGTTCGGACATGTAGAAAGGATGGATGATGCAAGACTGACCGATCATTTAACACGATTCACCAGATATACAATGCAAAAGCGGATGGATGTAGGAGTCGAGGACGGCCAAGACTCACATTACATGACCAAATAGAACGTGTTCTGGAGGAAGGTGATATTAGGAGCCTCAAAAACCGACGCGCGTGCTTGAAAAGAGTTATGAAAGTTAACGAAGCGAGTGAGTGAGTTAACAAATAAATAACATTATGGAAAAAGTATTCTTTAGCAGTTTTCGTTCCGGGCCAGAAGACCAAACTTAATATCGGGGCGTTGCAGATGAAAAAAAGTCGGTAATATGTAATTGAATGATTAATAAAATAATCGGTTATTAATCGATTAGTCATATAAAAATAATTACTAAATTTAATAGATTTTTTTACTTTTAGAAGTTGATTTTTAATCGAATATTTCAATAATCAATTATTTTTTCACATCCTTACTAATGTTCGTTAGTGATTATTTTTTTACACGCTCTTCATTAATGTTCGCTTGTTCTATCGGTCAGTGTCATCCATCGGTGTCAAGTTAGTGAAAGTGCTTTCGTTATTTCGTAATTTTATAATGGCGGAGTATTCAAATGCAGAGTACTATGATATGATTATGTGTGTGGGTGCATCGGAGGGAATCCTTACTGCAGCGCGCGAATTTTATCGACAACGTAACATTGATGGAAGAGAGCTGGAGAATCAGCGAAGACTTCCTTCTTATGCATGCTTCAGGAGGCTGATCAACCGTTTGCACTCAAACGGTTCTTTCCACAGTCCAAACTCTGAAGGACGATCGTGTGACCGTGCGGATGCTCGTGTAGAACAGAATATTTTGGATCATTTTGCTGAAGATCCAACTAGAAGTACTAGAAAAGCCTCTGTCGTATTAGGTATGTCTAGAATTAAAGTATGGAGAACTTTAAAAAAAGATAGTCAGCATCCTTACCATTACCAGCGCACACAACAGCTGACAGAAGCAGATTTTTTATTAAGACTGCGATTCTGTGTGTGGTATCGTAGTCAGGTTACTGCTGACCATATGTTTGCGTCTCGGGTTCTATGGTCTTATGAGGCTACCTTTACTCGTTTTGGACTATCCAATAGCCACAACGAGCACTACTGATCCCATGAAAATCCACATGCTTTTCGTCAAAGCCATTTTCAGCACAGGTGGAAAATTAATGTGTGGGCCGGTATCATCGGTGACAAATTGATAGGCCCTGTATTTTTGCCGGACCGGTTGAACGGTGAAATCTACTTGGAAATGTTGAGGAAAACCTTGGAGGAAGAACTTGAAGGCCTTCCTTTGTTAGTTTACCGCGACATGATTTTCCAGCAAGACGGCGCGCCAGCGCATTACACTCGTTCTGTACGCGAATATCTGGACGATCGCTTTCATGCGTGGATTGGACGTTCTGGAACTGTTCCATGGCCACCACGGTCGCCCATTTAACGCCAATGGACTTTTTTTTGTGGGGATATTTGAAAAGTGTGGTGTATGCTACGCAGTGTGAAACTGTGAATGATATGCGCCAAAAAATTGTGGAAGCTTGTGGTACTCTAACACCGGAGTATCTGAGCCGTGCCACACAATCTGTATCGCGGCGTGTAAACCTATGTGTTACGAGAGGAGGACAGCACATTGAACCTTTTTTGTAGTCACACTGAGAAATGGTAAGTGTTCACCATAAATCTTAAACGAAAAATCTGGTTAGATATGTATTAAACTATGAATGAATTTTATTTATTCAGAATGAAATACAAAATTTTTATTTTACATCTCACCATAACTTAGCAATATCGGCTCTACTACTACAGAATAAGGTCTAAATTTTTATATCCGTGTTGTAGGTACACAAGAAATCGTACCATATGTTACGATTTCTTGTGTATGTGTGTATGTGATATCAATGAAAGTCTTTATAGTAGGGTGACCATGTCAAATATTATTATTTGCGGACTCAGTAGGAATTATTAATTTTTTTTCAGATCTAAAATTTCGACTTATCGCATTTTAAATATAGCCATCCGATAGGCAATTCCATCCTGTATACAGCCCTCGCGGCTTGATATACCCAATGTGGGACACGCTGTATATGTAAGTATAGATATAGGTTTTCATTGATAAATTAATCCGGTTTGTAGAGGCATCATTGCCGCTGCATACACCTTCCCATTCTCAGGGCGTGAAGATATTAATTAGTTAACAAATCTAAAAAAACGTACATCCGAATGATTTGAAATTTAGCACAGTCATAGAGACTGTTCACAATGAAAAGCAGAGCTACTTAGATCTGACTTTTAATGTTAATTATAAACCGGTTTTACATGACTACATTGAAAAATTTAGTATTTTTTAGTTCATTTGAGGAAATATTTTATAAAAGACGACGTATTGAACCGGACCACAAGAAGGGCTACAATGAATACTACGTGAAAGTCAACGTCACGTCTACGTACATTACGAGTACATAAAAGAACGGGCGCCATTTGGAGCAACCTATCATCGCTGTGTGAAGTACCTAGTGATGTAAAATTCGCATGTTTTTAGATATTCGCTTTCAAGAAATATTGCGAATGTTTGGCGAATATTTTTGTAACAAAAAATAAAGTATGAGTATAGAATGACAATACGAAAAATAAGACTTATATTTTGTTTATTATTTTACCCGCCTACATTTGTTTAAAAAATATTTTTCATCCCCCCACCTCGGAAATGGTATTTTTGCTATTTGATATCTAAGCGCAAAAGCCGTTTTTACCCGCTTGAAGTTAAAGTAAATTTGAATTTAGAACATCGCATGTACGGTATGTGATTTCAAAACATCATTACACCTATTTACTTCCATCTCCATGGTACCGTTTTTATCGTACAACTTTTTTTTAAATTTGTTAAAAACTTAAGACTCCTTGGTGTACTTTTGTTTTTAATTTTCTTTACGCGCGCCATTTTGTTTTGATATCGTATTGTTATCAGAGATTATAAGAGATATTAAGAAACTTGAAAACAAGTAAAAAAAATAAGGAAAATGAGTGATTCCAGCGACGAAGAAGTTTATTTAACGCCTACCGAATTGACAGAAACTGTTATTAATGCGCAAATGAGCTTTCTCCCTCATCAATCACGCGAGAAGTATTTAAAACAGTACGATATGTTTAACTCGTGGCGACTAGCTAAAGGAGCCAAAACTTTCTCAGAAAACGTTTTGCTGGCATATTTTATTGAATTATCCGAGACCAAGAATTCAAGCACTCTATGGAATACGTATTCAATGCTGAAAGCAACATTAAAGATGAAAAAAGACATACATATCGACTCCTATCCTAAATTAGTGGCATTTTTAAAAAGAGCCTCATCTGGTCATCGGCCAAAAAATCTAAGGTTTTTAATGCGTCTGAAATTGAAAAGTTTCTTAACGAGGCACCTGATTCCGTGCATTTGGCGGCAAAAGTAAGTCAATTGCACATTCAGTATCTACAATCAATTATGTATGCATATAAATTTTATTAATTTATCTACCACAATACTCTTTATGCTACAGGTTATTCTTATCATTGGAATAAACGGAGCATGTCGAACTAATAAATTAACACAACTTAATGTCAAACACATTGAGAAACATTCTGATGAGTTACTATTAATTAATTTACCTAACACAAAGACAAAAATAGACTGATAATTATTGAGAAATATCAAGCCTTACGCCCGCCTAACACTCCAATCGATAGATTTTTTCTACAATATCCCAACGGAAAGTGTGTCAGACAGCCTATGGGTGCTAATCAAATTGGCAGTATCCCGCGAGAAATAGCAGCTTTTCTTGAACTTTCAGAACCCCAGTTGTACACAGGTCACTGTTTCCGACGAACATCGGCCACACTTTTGGCCGATTCAGGAGCTGACCTCCTGTCCCTTAAGCGCCATGGAGGCTGGAAATCCAATGCAGTTGTGGAGGGATACATAGAGGATTCCATCCAAAATAAGTCCAAAATATGTAAAGGCATCGTAGGAGCCATTACACTGAAAGAACCCCAGTCAGATCCTTGGAATGGCCCTTCTACATCAAAAATGAGCCGATATGAAACACCCAACCATCGCCCTCTTTCGCCAACATTTACGCCAAGGGAATCCGCTGAATCGGATCAACTATTAAGTATGACAGATAGTTTCCCAATAAACATGACACAAGTCACTAACACCAACATTAAAGTGCCTAACAAAAATATTACACTCAACATAAGTAACTGTAGCAACGTTACTTTAAAATTTTCTTAAGCTAAGTATTATTTGTTGTACATAGGTAATATAAATATTTTTCTGTAATATTTACATATCATAATGTTGTTGTAAATATGCACCTACACTGAAATAAAAGTATCTTGTGATTGTAAATATTTTATTTTGCATTTAGTCATTTCCTCGCTGAGGGGGGATGAAAAGTTACGTGTTGCACTCGAGTGCAAAGATTTTTCACCTTGTGCTCTTTTGATTCCCTCACTAACGCTCAGGATTCTATTTTTTTCCTTTCTTTTTAATTTCCTTCGCTTGCTCGGTTATCAAAATTGAGCACGCGGTTAAAAAGCAACTTTGCACTCTTGTATAACAAATAACTAATATTATGTATTGGATATTATATTATGGTTACTGAACTAGACAAGATTTCAGAAGTTTGGAGGAATTACTGTCAGTCCTTGTTCGAAGACCCTCAGTCGAAAAACTTCCCATCCACGGAGCCTACAAGTGCCTAATCTGATGAAGCCTAGTATCCTACAATCTGAAGTGAGAGCCGCAATTCAACATCTTAAGAATGGAAAAGCCACAAGAAAAGATGACATCCCGATAGAAACCATTCGAGCTATGGGAGTCACACAGTTTTCGCTCCTCTTCATAAAAAGTGCTCTACAAAGAAATGCGGCAACTTGCGACTCATTGCCTTAAGAACACATGGAAACAAAATAATGCTGCATATCATAAATGAGCTATTAAAAGCATCTGTCCAGAGAAATTGCGCTAGAACAAGCTGGTTTTGTAAAAGGCAAGGGAACCCGTGAACAAATTCTCATCGTTTGTCAGATTATCGAAAAGGCTCGAGAATTCAACAAGCCAACATACATATGCTTTGTTGATTTCTCCAAAGCGATTGACTCGGTAAAATGGCCAAAGCTGTGGAAAACACTACTGGATATGGGTACACCACAACGCCTCGTTCACCCGCTCAGAGGACTGTATGAAGAGGGAACAGCATCAGTGCAGACAGATGATCTCTTCTCAGATAACTTTCATCCAAGTGCAGGTGTGCGACAAGGATGCATAATTTCACCATTGCTGTTTAACATATACACCGAGCTTATAATGCGAATCATTCTCGAAAACTGGACTGATGGTGCTGTAATTGGTGGATACAAGATTTCGAACCTGCGATACGCCGATGACACCACCCTATTTGCGAGTAATGCTGACCTCATACAGAAATTGCTTTACAAAATGGAGCGCGTACTCGTAAGTCATACCTTTGGTTTGAAGATTAACCGATCTAAAACCAAGATTATGATCGTGGACCGCGCCAATGATAACTTGACAGAGGTTACACATATTGCGAATTGTGACGTGGTCCAATCCTATATTTATCTTGGGGCCTTAATCTCAAACAACGGTGGTTGCGCAGACGAAGTAAAGCGTCGCATGGCCATAACTAGAACCGCGGTAGAAAAATTAAAGAAAATGTGGCAGAATCGTAATATCACCAAAGCCATTAAAATGAAGCTCATGTGGTCACTGGTGTTCCTAATGTTCCTGTACGCGTCAGAGACATGGACAGTACGCGAGTTGGAAAAAAAGGACGTGGACATCATGGACGGAATTCCGTACCAATGTTCAAAATTTAGGAACTCGTAATTACTAGGCGTCTATCGACCACAGTGCAGATGCGCATACTGCAGTACTTTGGACATGTCTCCAGACGCGATAACAACTCCATCGAACGCCTGGTCGTGCAAGGGAAAGTCGAGGGAACCAGATCACGCGGTAGATCACCCATGCGATGGACTGACCAGGTCAAATCCGCTACGGGAAACCGTGTGTCAGACTACACCACACGGTCTACAAACCGAGAGACATGGCGGGAGATCGTGTTTAAAGCTGTGTCCGCCTCTAACACCAATGCGGTCGCCTAAACGTTAAAACGACGACCGCTCTGCCAAGAGCGATACGATACAGAAGAAGATTATGGATTAGCCTTAATTATGGTAACTAGATTAAAAATACATACATAAATAACTGCCCGTCAAGCCCCTTGCAGGGTAGGCACTAGGCAGAGAGAACAGAACGCCATAAGGGAGGATTCATACACGCCTCACTCGCTTCTTTGACTTTCATACGCGTAGATCGTCTTTTAAGGCTCCAGATATCACCTTTCTCCAGGACACGTTCTATTTGGTTATGGAAGGTATGTCGTGGCCGTCCGCGGCTCCTATATCCAGCCGCTTTTCATTGTATATCTGCTTAGTCAATTTGCATTTACTTGCATCACCCATTCTTTCTGTATGTTCGAACCATCGGAGCATGCCCTTTGAAACTTTAACACCGACAGTCTTTCAATCCAACTTTCTTCCTTTCAACCTTGTTTTCCACGCAGTCAACGAGTCACTCCGCAGATTTTGAGCAGTGCCCTCATTTGAACCGCGTTTATCCTTTTGTGCAAACTGCCATACCCAGCTCTAGCTTCCATAAGCTATCTCTGCCAACTGCTCCAGTTACCTGTTTCCTAACGCCACTTCGGCTAAAAGCGCATCCAAGATTTACAATTTCACCCACCTGCTCCAGCACTACATCATCAACAATTCCTTGCATCCGTCATCCGTTCTGGATTCTTCCCTTTCCAACACCATAACTTTCATCACATTTATTTTTAAGCCTTTCATCAAGCAATCATTTTCATAATAGTGAAGTGAAGTGGACACAGTACCGACAGGAAACCGCAGAAAACCTTCCGGAATCTGGCTCTTTATAGCCGTCTGCTCTACAATGTTGCGAAGTGCAAAAATCTATGCACCCTCTTCCTATACACTTTCGCTACTAAGATGATCAAACTGATGGCGCACTGCATACGTTATCCCTTACCTTTATACAAGGGCACAACGACATCACGCCTCCAGTCCATGGGAACCTTACCCGACCTACAACATAATTTGCTCGAGATCAGGAAAGCGTCGTTTACGTCTAGTTTTAGCCGAAGGGGTAGGCAGCGGCTGTTAAACCTCGACTTGTTGAAAATTTACGTTCCAAGTGGAATACGTGGTGGAATTTTGCGATACAATGGGCACTATATTGTCAGTCATCGATATTTATCACACATAACTTTCGAAAGGTCATTGGTGTGAAGTATTCGCCGCATTCGATACCACGACCACTGACACGAGTTCCCATTAATATTAAAATTTAATAAATAACCAATTTAAGTAAAGCTAGTAAATAATACAGTAGCGTCAAAATTTCGTGGGGGTAAGATCACAGAGTACAATAAAATATAATAGTATGTAAGTCATGTACCTACTGGGTGATTGGCAGGTAATTCGTATTATATATTGTATTTAATTATACCTTTATGTAAATCAATAGGTACATAAATAATTTAATAATATTCAACACTTCGGTAAATATTATTAGGCGGAATGATGATTTTTATATAAATCTATATTCTTAATAAGATTGTGAGGTAGTGATGTATTCAGATGTATTTACATTTGAAAATTTAGGGAAAAACGTAATGTTAATTATCAGTGGTAGAGCAGTGGTAGGCAATTCGCTGCGTCAATGGGTCGGAACCAATGAAGTAGGAAACTTAGGGAAATGACAAGTCAACATAAAAATTGAAGCCGCCATTTTATGCGGCTACATGACGTCACTCATGTAGCCGCATAAAATGGCGGTTGTAGTTCTGCCCAGAAGATATACGTTCTTGGCTAATTTTATTTTAAAATGTATAATTCTATTTTACAAACTAATTTATTTAAGTTGCTGACTCTAAACGAGTAACTCACTACTGCAACATATCTCAAGGTTGGCACAGTAAATGAGAATGATTTAAATTATAACTAATCAAGGGGTCGAGTAATAGAAAATTAAAAATAATAAATTATCATAACAGTATTATTAAATAATACGAATTACCTGCCAATCACGCAGTAGGTACATGACGTACATATTATTATATTTTATTGTACGGAGTGATCTTACCCCCACGAAATTTTGACGCAACTGTATTATTTACTAGCTTTACATATATTGGTTATTTATTAAATTTTAATATAAATAATAATATTAATTAATGGGAACTCGTGTCAGTGGTCGTGGTATCGATTGCGGCGAATACTTCACGCCAATGACCTTTCGAAAGTTATGTATGATAAATATCGATGACTGACAATATAGTGCCCATTGTATCGCAAAATTCCAGCACGTTTCCCATTTGGGACGTAAATTGTTGACAAGTCGAGGTGTGACAGCCGCTGCCTACCCCTTCGGCTAAAACTAGACGTAAACTTATATTATACCTACTCGTATTAATGTTCCCCATTATCTTCAAATTTATAGAGATTGACTAACTACGACTTAGATGACCTATGTCCTATGTCATAACGAATGTCCATCTAAATCCATCCAGCTATTTAGAAAGAGCAGAAAAAACAAACAAACAAATATCACTAAACCCTATAAGTGTTATCGCGTGTCTGCTTAAAAAAAAAAACAATTCTGTCATCACAAAAATTCACATCAATTTATTTATTTCTAAGATTTTCGCGAATCACGTTCATAAAATTAAAAATAAGTAATAAATATATGTTCTAATGTTATATCACATCAATCTTATAAAGATCCTTCATTTTGAGCGCGTTACTAACTACATGTACTTTTAATACCTTATTAATATAAGATTTTTTTATGTTACTTTAGAATGGCATTTTAAGTAAATATATAGGTATGGATTATGGATCTTATAATAGTCTCGGTGGCGCAGTGGGAGAGCGCACGACCTCTGATCCAGAGGTCCGGGGTTCGATTCCAGACACTGGCTCACACCAATGACTTTTCGAAATTGTTTTCGGAAGTTATGTGTGATAAATACCGATGACTGACAAACTTTGTGCCCGGTATGGCAATAGGTTCGCCACCTATTCCATTTGGGACGTAAACATAACGGCGAGACGAGGCTTAACAGCCGCTGCCTACACCTTCGGGTAACAAAAGGCGTGAAGTTATGTTATGTTATAATGTGGGCCAACAAGGACAGATGGCTAATTATCGGGCACTAGCAGTCTCTTTTATTTCGCTAAGATGTCTATATTAGTTTTTTTTTAATTCCTGGTACTTGAAAGATCGGCTATGTAACAGAGACATTTATTATGTCCAAAAGCAGAAGCAATTTCTGGTAGTTTTTCTTTGTTATGATTCTATATTATTTGGTATTGGGGCACTCTGGTCTTATTATATCTTCTAATAGTGATTTTTAACAATCTCGCTTACCTATATTGGTTTTGCACCTACCCCGCTTGCTTGTGAAAGGCTTCGAGTTAGATTTTGCGTTCATCCGAATGATTTGAGATAAGACAAAGATTCGACGTGTGGTGGCATAATAATTACTTCAACTGCCCGAACTGGGATCGCGGGTGTGAAGTTACAAAAAAGAACCTGGGCAAATTCCAACTAGATATAGCTCGAGCAACAAATTTTATATTAAAGCAAAAACTTTACAATTCTAATATAATTATACAAACACATGATAGCGCGAAAAAATACATCGCCAGTAATTTAATATGTATGATTGTTGTGACGCAATAACAGGCCAGCAACTCAAGGTGATGGCCATTGGCGTGATTGGCGTAGCCTGGCCGGCCGCTGTGATTTGTACTCGTATAGCGCCCCTGTCGTCGAACTACATGTACATAATGATTGCACATACTCCTCGGGACATTGATAAAAGCAGGCCTAGGCCAGGCCAATATTTAATTTACTTTTGAAATAAATAAAAATCATTATCATTACATAGTATAAAACAAAGTCACTTTCCGCTGTCTGTCCCCATTTAAGCTTATATCTTTAAAAGCTTTAAAATCTTTGCGGTTTTTTTAATAGTTAGAGGGTGTCAACGGGGTGGTTTTGATCTATAATTCATATATGTTGTAAAGAAAAAATGATAATTTTCAAGATTTAGCACTTTAATTACAAACGCTGGCTGAAACTTAAGTGATAGATCAAAACAATGTTCTACATTATTAAACACCTTCAGAAGGTCTACAAAAAAGTCCGCGAGGGCATGTCTATCTCTTAGGGATAAGCCACAATGACCATTTTTATTTTTTAAGTTTTTACGGGAAATAATGGCTTATTTGCGAAGTAATTTCAAACATTACATCATCCAATTAAGTATCTTAAATAGATTGTGCATGTAATATAGATGATGATCCTGGTTTGTTACAGCATGCAATTCAAACGAATATTTTCGAAGATATTGCAGTATGTATTAACATAGCGGGACAGCAGTTATAGCAGATAAATAGCAAAAATTTAACCTCATGATATCCAAAATTTACTCATTTATTACTTTTGATGCGGAACAAAGTTCACCGTGTCAGCTAATACTAAATATATATTGCCTTACCAGTATTTCAAATATTCTTAATTTATATAGGAGTCGTTAAATTTCATTCAATCCTTGACTTGCTGGCCAAATAAAGCTAGTTAGTATCATTATTTAATTGTCTGTTTGTTAAGAAATCACGTCACCAAATAGATCTCGATTATTTACAAAAATTTCAAGTCTTACACACAATAATAGCAGTATATTGCATGGTACCTTATAGGTCGGCAACGCAACGGTAACACTATTATGTGTTGCTGGTGTCCATGGGCGGCGCTGGTCGCTTACCATGTGGGGTGACTCGCCTGCTCGCTCGCCCTCCTATCCCATAAAAAATGATTGTCAATTGATAAGTCGACGATGTCAAAGATCCTTTTGGATAGTTTCCAATTATTTTCGCCTAAACAGCTAATAGTTATAAGTTACTACTATCGTTATGTTTGTTTGGCATATACCTATTACCATACGTGTTAACTTTTTTTTTTATTTAATCGACCGAAGCTTAAATTTGGCGGAAAAATTTAGTACAGTATCAAAGCGAGCAGTGTAGTGAGCGCCTATTAGCAATTGCAATAACTTGCAATGTCACAGAAAACATAATTATGTTTTCTGTGACATTGCAAGTTATTGTAACATCAACGGCGAGGCTCAATTTTAGCAACTTTGGTTAGGATGTTAATAACGCGAAATGTTAATTATGCTTGTTGCTTAAAATTAATGTTTGATTTGCTATTACTAGGCTATATTTAAATACAAACAATACTTAATAAAATCATGCTAAGGAACATAAGAGATACGCAGAATGAATTGAGGACCATACTGTGAAATCAAAATTGTTACAAGACTCATTAGCTTAACTTTTGCTGGTATTGGTATCTAGCTCCTTCTGTCTATAACCTACCTATAAATTAGCTGACCCGGAAAATCAAGTATACCTTTACTAAAAAGAGCGGCGCTCCGCTTCTTTTGGTCCTAACATGGTGATACATAGCCTTCGTATACAAATAGTTTCGGTGCTCCAGTGGTCGAGCACCCCACTTCTAAATTAAGAGGTCACACAATCTGGGTTCTCACCGATGACTTTATACGAGTTTTGTGCGATAGGTACATATCGATGACTGAACACTTTGTGCCCGGTATGGCAATAGGTTCGCCACCTATTCCATTTGGGACGTAAACATAACGGCGAGTCGGTTCGAGCCACTGCCTACACCTTCAGGTGGAAAAAGGCGTGAAGTTATGTTATGAAAACAAATAGGCAACAACATATTCTGCGAGACCGATTACCTAGCTGCTAGCCTGTCACCCCATTATTAAGACAAAACTGACAGCAAATTAAAATCAACAATTTTCCCCCATTTTACTTAAAAAAAAACTACTACGATCTAGGCTTGCTGATAAGCTAGCGTGTGATAACAAAACCTTTTGGCATACTCTTGATATATACAAATTTTAGTAACGATAGCTAGCTAGACGATTTCGCTGCTACAACTATTTGTTGTTGTTGTTAGTAGCTCTAGAAGTCTAGACTGTCCTGAGTTCTATAACTCAGGACAGTCTAGACTTCTAGAGCTACCTACCACCAGCTCTCACGAAACATCTAACTTGAATTGGTAATAAAAAATTTACTGATATTTTTTTTTTACTGCCCTTTACAGCCTCACTTGTAACAGCCTAATTTCAAATTCTGCTGAAATTTGTCCCGTTTTGTGATCCGGAAACAAGTATATAATAGTACCTACCAACTTATTATTGGCTTAGTATGTAGTATACATATAAAAATAAATCAACGAACCAAGTGAGGTGTGTAAGAATCGTGCGTTATGGCGCTCCGTTCTCTCTGCCAACCCTGCAAGGGATGTGACGCGTGTGTGTAATAAGATATGCTGGATACTATTAACACTTAAATATGGTTTAACCAAAAAGAACAAAATATTGATTATGAAGATTTATTATCAATTGTAAAATGTACATAACAAATTGAAGCCACACCAAATGATTTCCACATATCATTAGGACTTCTGGAGTAAATAAAGTCAGTAAAGTTTTCTAATTTTTTAACCATTATTATATACCTGCGAAACAAAGAAAGCAGAGTGAGTCAGTTTCTATGGAACTTTACACTAATTTTATTTTATAGTTTCAGAGAGTATATAAATATTATTTCATTAGTCATCAATGAGATTCCCACAAAAATATCATCATTAAGTCATTTGCGTAAAAAGCGGTTCGAATGATGGCTTTTCGGAAGTTACGTATGATAAATAAAAATTAGTAATAAAATATTGCTTGAACTACGACAATAGCTTTCGCCCAATACTCGACAAGTCAAGGCGTGACATTAAAAAAGGATATATATTTACCTTCTATAAAATTTGCTGCTCATTTTCGTTATTTATAGCATTCCCATTTAATTGGTGATATTCTTTCATTGCTTGTGCCATTTAATTTGAAGAATTTTATACAACCTGAAAAATGCACAATGAAATTATAGTGACATTTCAAAATGGCCTGGATACAAATGTAGACAAAGGACTATCCTAACAATGAATTCATAATCCCATTTCGACGACAAATTAAAAAAAATTTAGTCACTCACTTGATTTTCAATTATTTACACAAGTTTAGTTTTGAGTACATACATACTTACCTGCAACCATTTTATTGGCTTTTATACTTCAATGCAAGTCCATACACTTATGAAAAAAACACTAGCAATCGCACAGGTTTATAGATTTAAGACAAAAAACATAGGTACCTACTAAGCATTCACGACCTGTGCACTAGAATTTAATAAACTTTATTATTATTAAATGCTGATATTATGAGAAATATGCCGCATTATGATCTACTTTTGCAAACCTTTTTAATCCTAGTAAGAACATGCTACTATGAAGATATTTAGAACTTATTGGTAGTAGTATATTACAAACAAATCTCACTAAAATAAGGTAGATTTTAGAAAAGTTTTAGATTAGGTAATGTAAGCAGGTCATGAACTGGTCTTATTCCATAAAATTTTAATTATTTTATTCATCTAATCTTTTAATTGAATATTATCTCTCCAGCCAAAACTATCCCGTGGGAGTGTTAAAAAATCTAAAATGACAAAAGTTAATTTTAATATTTTATTCTTATAAAATAAAGCATTAGTTTATATGATGCCGATTTTGTTGGCAACATCTAATGCATCATAGTCTCTGGCCAACCGCACGTACGCCTTCTTCTTGCCATCAGGCCTGAAATGAGAAATAAAACTCTGGTTAACACAATTGCATAAGACATTACCTTTTAGATACATAATAAGAAAACATTCAGTAGTGTGTAATTTTGATTTCATTATGAATCAAAGAGATTCCCACAAAAATGATATCATCATAATATGTTTCAGAGTTCTTTTTAAAGTGGCAACAGTTAGCAAATCATTAATATATAGGCACAAATGAAAACTTCTATGGGAGATCACATTCACAGGTATGTGAATTGATTATCGCCATTAGTAGTACCTGGTCTGATAAACTTACCTGATGAGGGTGTTTACTTTAGCCACATTGATGTCATACAGCTTTTTAACAGCAGCTTTGATATGGTGCTTGTTGGAGCTTGTGTGAACAATGAATACCAGTGTATTGTTGTCCTCAATTTTTTTCATGGCTGCTTCCGATGTCAAAGGAAACTTGATGATATTGTACGCATCCATTCTAAAATAACAACATTTATAAATGTTATAAAATAAATAACTTATATACACATTTGGGATCAATAAGAAAAATCATACCAATATGAAGAATATCATAACACCAATTCTAAAAACTACTAAATGGGGTAACTTATTTATAAGTTGACCAGAAAAGTTTAGGAGTTGGGTATAGCAGAGTCTGTATGAAAGTATATTATGTGCAATGAAACAAATAAGGCTTTTAAAAGAGTGTTGCTGTTAAAATATGAAGCGCACTCTGATGGTGTAAAGAATAGATGATATACAATGCTAATGTGGAATCATTACACAGTATAAAACAATGTCATTTTCTGCTATCTGTCCCCTTATATGCTTAGTTCTTTGAAACTATACAACATAATTTGATGAGCTTTTCTTTAATTAATGTATGTATATTGTAGAAAAAGTGATTATTTTTGAGATTTATAACTTCAATTGCAAACGCTGGCTGAACCCTAAGTGATAGAACAAAACTATACAACATTATTAAGGACCTTTAAAAGGCCTACTAAAAAGTCCACAATAGTATATGTCTATCTCTTAGCGTTAACCCACTGTGACCATTTTTATTTTTCTGTTTCGCCTCATGCAAAGATAAATGGGGAAAACAGGATCTGATGTTGAGGAAGGCACTTTACTACTATAAACACACTACTACACTACTACTATAAACACACTTACTATGATGAAAATGAACATGCCCTTAAAAACATTGATCTGTGAAGACAAACTTATAAGACTAGATTTATGACTATTGAAGGAGCAACTGAGGTATGTAAGAATGGTGGGTTAAGGTGCATTGTTCTCTCTGCACATTCCATAAGTAACTTAGTGTGAAGAGTAGTAAACACCTAAAGATGTCATAAAGCCTCAACTAAACTTACCGATTCCTCTTGGGCAAAGATTTCCTTGGGTACTTGGGTTGCCTAGGAGCTTCAAAGGTTTTGGGTCTACGGAAGTGCACTGATGTGCGGATCTTGCGTACTCTCTTTCCATGTTCCCCTTTTACAACCTGCAATACATAAATACATATCAACATATGTTAAAACACTTGATAAGTTTCTAATCTAAAGCTCTATTTAGCAAAATTTTAAGTATACAAAATATTATCTGGGATATGAAGTAATAAGTGCCAGCAATAAAAATAAATAAATAGGTAAACAATATTAAGTAGCATGTCTCAATCCACACACTCTGCTGTTTGGATTAAATCCTAGCACATGTTAATGTATATGATATGTAAGCCCTTGAGGGTTCAATATATCTACACTTGTATACCACTGAATGTTATCACTCACTCAAAAAGTAAAGTAAATGAACTAATAAACCTACCTTTCTCTGAGCTTTAAGAGCCTTTGTTACAGGTTTCACTACTTTCTTTTGTCCTTTGATTCCTGTCTTCTTGGGTTTTGGTGCAATTTTCAATTTAGCCGCCGCTGGTTTAGGCTTAGGCTTGGCAGCAGATGCAGCTTTCTTAACGGAAGGTTTTGCACTTGACTTAACCTTCAGGGCAGCAGCCTTTGCTGAGCCTGGCTTAGCAGAGGGAGCTGAAGCCGGTTTCTTTTCAGCAGGCTTAGCAGCTGCAGCTGGTTTAGCAGCAGGGGCTGCTGCTGGTTTTGCAGCTGCAGGCTTTGCAGCAGGAGCTGCTTTCGGTGCAGCTGCCTTTGGTGCAGCTGCGGGAGTCTTGGCTGACGCAGGTTTAGGTGCACTAGGGGCAGATGCAGCTTTGGGCGCAGCCGCTGGTGTTTTAGCAGTAGCTGGCTTTTTTTCTGCAGGTTTGGCCGCGGAGGACCCTAGAAATTTAAAAATGTATCACAACCTAACCTTAGTAATTATGAGTGTTTACATTAATTGTTTATTTAAATATTTATTTCGAATATATAAAACACATAATAAAGACGAACAAAGAATGTAGAATATTTACATTTAAATTTGTTTCAGAAAACATTTAGCCCTTAGCATACCGCGTGGCTCAACATGTCACTTGTTTCGAATGACAAAAATCATGTTACAAATCCACTATTTAGCTTATGATTAAGTTCATAAGGGTTATTAATCGTATTAACACTAATAATTTATATTAAATCACAAAATATTAGTGAAATATCAATACATACCAGATTTCTCGGGTTGCTTCTTAGGAGGCATGGTGATTAGAAAGATGGAGTCTGGGTTGCCAGCTACGAGTATTGATTATTTCTAAAATATTGTAGGTTATGAACATAGACAATCAAAAAATGAAAGGGAATTTTCTTTATATTTTAAAATATGAGCTAACTTAAAACGAACTAATAAATTGTTTAAAAACACTAAGGCAGTTTCCGAAAAACTTTAAAAGAAAATATTAATTGAATAGTTTGTATATAAAATACTTACACATAATATGTGTAAGTCTTTCATGTCTCTTCCACCTCTTTTCGGCAACTCTCATTATTTATATATGTAATTAATTATTTCTTCAATAATGTAAACGTATTTCAATTATTATAGAATTATTGTTAATTATAAAAATTATTATTTCATTAATATAGAAAACTGGCATAATGTTTTTAAAAAAACAATACTTCGACGTGAAGCTCGATATCTCTATTCGAGTAGTTTCCTAATGTTTCAAGTTACAATTCCTTTCAGGTGTTGATTTGATAATATGAATTTCAGTTGTCTTTATTATTTTAACCCTTCTAATATGAAGAAATAAATTAATTAGGTACATTATTTACAATATATACAATTAAAAAAACTACTTGAAATCAAATTTCACCGCATCTCGGAAACGGCAATAAATGTTTTGCCCGATAATTCTCTTTTTTATGGGATCGGGGGGGCAAACGAGCAGGCTTGTCACCCAATGGTAAGCAAGCAACAAACGCCGCCCATAGACACCTGAATACAGATAGTATTCCAATGAGTTTATGGTAGGGGTCAGAAGTGGGATGCCCAAAGAGTATATAAATAAAAAGAGTATATGGGGATGCCTAGCTTTGATGCCTAGGGGAAAGGGGTTGCGCCTCCGGACAGGTCTCCGGTCTCTCACAAAGCGAGAATATATTAATGTTCTGAGAGGTCGTCATATTTCAACGGCCGAGACGGCCTATTCAAGCAGCGATCTTCGTGGCTCAAGCACTGTGTGCAACAGAAATTATTTGTTCTTAATATTACCACTCAGCTTGTTATTATCCACATTGTTTCTACAGGGTACAAACACATCAAATACCTGTTAGATGTGTTTGTACCCTATACCAATACCAATAACCGTCCTGTTTTTTTAATGAGGCCTATTTTATATGATACCGACCTTTGTTTCGCAACAAAATTAAATTTTGGATTTATCACTTTTTCTTTACTACATCATATATGAATTTTAATCTCTATCTACTAAAAAAACGCATCAAAATCCGTTGCGTAGTTTCAAAGATATAAACATATAAGGGGACAGACAGCGGAAAGCTACTATAATTTATACTATGTAATGATATAAGGGTTCATTGCTCACCTCTTATCAGTGATAGCGTGTTGACCAGACCTCTTGGTACCTACTATTTATGCGAAATTGGACATAAAGGGATGCAATACTTTTAGAGTTTAACCATAACAGACAAACAGATAATAGTGTTCGCTCGCGAAGGTGTGTGGGGCGTGCCCCGTAGGTGACGCGCACCGACGCCGCCACCCTTCACGCAGGAGGAGAGTGCCGTATAGGCACGAAAGTGTTTATATATTTACTAATAAAACACATCTTTTTGTATACATAATCCATTTATTTATGCATATCTGAGTATTTTAAATCCAATATTTACTACATTACATTATAAAATTATTTACTTTAATACTTTCTGACATAACATTTAACTATTTATTTCTATAAAGTTATACATATAAATAAAACTAGAGTGCCTGTGTGTAATATTGATGTAACAGCTTTTTACTACATGCTTATGACATACAGTAAATACATTTTTTGTTCAATTTTGGTCTCTCTGTTTCCGCTAATCACTGAAGTGACTGGCTCAATTTTAACAGGTCTTGTAAAGCCATGTACCTGCTGTAATAAGTAGTAAATTATACTCCTTTTATTTATTTATTTATAGCTTAGTCAGCTAGTCTTAAATATACTTATCTTACTTAAATACTCTTATCTTTGTGATGTTTTCAAAGCCTATAGAAATAGACTTGTTTGATTAGGTTAATTTTTAGCAAGAATAAGTTTCTAAAACTACATTATTATTTCCATAAACAATGCGTTCAAATAGAATTTGTCAGTGAAATTTTGTATAAAACTGTTCTTAACAATTCAATATATACATCAATTGTATTCACTAGGTGCTTGACTAGAACAAGCGGTCATACGATGAAACGAACCAATATTTAAGAGTGGTGTATTATATTTTGCATTCACCGATCCCTGCATTGGTGATTGTACATTATTTTGTGGTTGAATGGGTCTCTTTCCTATGATCAGTGGAAAGCATTCATCAGAAATACCACATAATGCTGCTTGTACCCGTTTCATACGATTTGTGCACTCATCAAAGTGGTCAGTAATATATTTTAATTCTGGACCTACTGAAGTATTATAATGCGTTTTCAAATTTTTATCTATGATTTTTAACCCTTCTGATGTAGTAAAATTTGCTTTCTCTCCAGTATAAAAAAACATATCAATATCTGTACCACTCTCCATCAGTTGACATTTTGCCAGTGATGTATATAATGTTATTTTTGGTGTTTTTGCTTTTACCAATTCAACAAATCGTGAAGCGTATAAGTATTTTTTCCAGTGTTTCTTCGGTAAGTTGTGATAGGTAAAAACTTCATCAATAGCAGAATCCTGACAAGTGTCAGGAGTGTGTGCTTTGTGGTCTAAAGAAGAAATAACTATTTTCATGCCATCTTTCGATATTTTGCATACTTCTACAACTTGTTCTTCTCGGTTCTTGCCTTTCTTTTTAATAAATTCTACAATCACTCCAGCCGGTTCTATTTTTAATACAGCATTTCGTGTTCTATGAGATATAGTGGGCAATCTCTCTGCACAGAGAGGTGGAACACTTAAGATATTACCATTATTAATACTGCAAGTTTTCACATTTTCTTTGTTTTCTTCCAAATTGGTGTTTACCTGAGAGGAATGTGTTTCTTCCCTTATCTTAATTTTTTTCATATTCTCTGATAATGAAAAATTGCTGGCATTGGGACTATCTATATTTTTGTGTAAAACATTATTTTGATTTTTGAATGGCAACATCTCTATAGATACATTTTCTTTCCCAATATATTTATTATGTTCATTACATGGAGTAAACCTTGTACTACTTTCTGGTATGCTAGTAAATACATTATAGGAAATTGGTTTTACATTATTGCCAATGAAATCTTTTCCACCATATCCAGGACCAACTATTTCATCATTTTTCAATTTATTACTGTGTTGAGTACTATGCAATGTTGTGAGAAAACCAGAATCTCTTGAAATATCTTGCTTCAATACACATTGGAAATTATTGTTGAGAAAAGGATGTTCCATTATACCTTTTAATGTTATTCGTTTTGTTGGATCTTTACATAACAGCTTTTGCAATAGATCTTGTGCTTGGATAGAAAGGTCAGCAGGTATCTTATAATCTGCATTGATGACTTTGTTGAGAGTAGTTTTGACATGTTGAGTATGAAAAGGTGGACTTCCAACTAATAATGTATATAACATACACCCAAGTCCCCAGACATCTGCTGGTAATCCATGAAATTCTCTAGATGCCACCTCTGGAGATATATAGTTAGGAGTACCACACATAGTAACATGTTTCTCATCTGGACCATTCAACTGTGTTGCCAGCCCAAAGTCTGCTATTTTAACATTAAGATCTTTTGTAAGCAATAGGTTATTCATTGATAAATCTCTATGTAATATATTGTGAGTATGAAGATATAATACACCATTTAATACTTGTTTGAATATTTCTGCAGCAGCTTTCTCGGATAAGCCACATTTTCCTAACTTAAAGTGTTTTGCTAATTCACCATTATGAGCTAATTCTAAAACTAAATATACATAATGCGCATCTTCAAAGAATGTGTACAGTTCTAAAATTGCAGGATGCTTTAAGCGAGAATGAATGGTTACTTCTTGTCTCACCCTGCCAATCATACCGGCACTTGCCATAAGTACCTTGTCTATCATCTTGATGGCAACAAATAAACCTGTTTGACGACATTTTGCTCTATACACATGAGCAAATCCACCTTTACCCAGATGTTCCAGTATTTCATAGTCTTCAATTTTTTCACCAAACATAGTTACTACAGTATTCTGGTGTCGTGTATGAATCTATCTTTTCTATATAATATTATAATGAGCGTCTTCTTAACTGCAGCCATTATTTCTTAGTGTACTGAAATGAAATAAAAATAAATATCATTAAGTTGGCATGTGTTAGTGTTTCAAGTCAAATCTCTATACATTTAAGACAAGATCCTATGAATACAAGGTATGACAAGAAAAATAATCTTATTTTATATTATAAGTTACTACTTAAATTTCTTTTTTCTCTTTATGTTTGATAAGTGTTTAGATGAACAAAAATGTTTGTGATGTAAAGAACTTGTTTGACATATTATTTACATTGAAACTAAAACATTCCCAATATAATAAAGTATAGCTTTGGCCAGTAATAAATATTACCTTGTTTACAACCCACTGGGCATCCTCAAGACTTTTATTAATAATAGTCTTTACTCTATCAGTATCCGGTTCAAATCTATGTTGTTTGTAGCTCTAAAATAAAATTAAAATGTATTACATAATCAAGTAGTGTTATTGGTTTTGGTGTTAGGTTATGACTAGAATACATTTTTGGAATCTATATTACATCTAAGTTTAAAACGCTATTCTTGATAAATTTAGGTGAATTTGTTTATTCTTGCTTCGAATAATTCATTGACGTGTTTATAATTATTTACAAAATCCTCCTAACCTGTTTAACGGCAAACTTGTAATGTTTACAAGCATCAATAGGAAGCTTTTCACACTGTCGTAGTAAGTATTTATATAGTTGCAGTGGTGTCATATCAAGTTTTGCTCTACTTGATAAAAATCTCTGGCGGAATGCAATCATTTACATAAAACATACAAAGAATTATATAAATAAACACGTACAAAGTTATTTTTTATTAACATGAACTATACAAACAAACAGTACAAAGTTACAAGCTCAGTAGTACTCTGTAGTCTGTAGGTATACAAATGTATGAAATGTACTCTGTATTTACATCCTCTTTGGTACTCTGTGCATTGACGTGTGTTATAAAAATACTGTTACACATGTTCAAAGAGCATTCTCATGATTCTCATTTTGAGCATCAGCGTTACCAACTCGAAATTCGTCAAGGTGGGAGATAGGGTTCTACAAGTTGGTAGTTTCCAACAAACCCTACTATGAAAAGTTGGTAGATCTACCACCCATACTTTTCAAGTCTTTTAGAGACCCTCCAATAAGAATCTGGCATCCTTAATTTACTTTTCGATTGGATGAGACATATTTGAACTATTTTTATTAGAAATCTAATGATAAAACAGAATTACAGACCGCTAATATTCAAAATATCAATAGAAAATAGTCATAATTGAAAAACGAATAATTATGAGTCTATGACTTCAACCAAAGCATAGTTTATAAGTCACTTACAGATAGTAGTAACTAATATTAATGTTGTAAAACTAGGTTTAATTAAACATTGACAACATCCAATAAAATTAATCTCAAAATAGAAAATAGATCTTCTCAGATCACAGAAATGATTAAATAATAATATTCAATAACTTTGATTCTAGAAGCGGAATAAAAGCTGTACTTACAAACATGTTTGATGTTTGTTTTGTTTTTTTTTTTTATTAAGCCGCCATGATATGACCTGTACATCAACCTGTAACGCCCTCTATTTTCGAGTAAATTCGATGGATCCATCAAAGGGTAAAAAAGCAAGAGAAAGATTACGAAAAATGAAAAAAAAATTATAGTTTCAATATTATTTTCATGGAGGTTTGATTTGGGATTTTTGAAAACTTTAAAAGTTGGTAGATTTTTGGTACAAGGTGGTAGGTTTGACTACGACACTAAAAGTTGGTAGATCTACCGAAAAGTTGGTAGAGTTGGCAGCACTGTTGAGCATGCTCATGAACTGGATACACGTGCTACCAATGAGCATGCTACTTTCAAAGATAATAGGTTGGGGAAAAAGTATTTTCGTATTTTTGTATGAAAAGTCAAGACATTTTTTTCAAAGTTTATTTACATTTATTTACAATATATATGTACCGTTTTGTTGAATAACTTTCTGCCATTTTGTGGGCAGAGACATTATCCCGTTACTGTAGAAACTTTGGGACTTCTGATCAAAAAAACGGGACAAATAGTTTTGGCAGTCCTCTCTTGAGGTCAACCTTACAGAACCTAAAGAATTCTGAAGAGACCGAAACAGGTGAAAATCTGAAGGCGCAAGGTCAGGGCTATATGGTGGATGCACTAGGACCTCCCAGTCGAACTCTCTTAATTTTTGCTGAGTGGCTAAAGATGTGTGTGGTCTAGCGTTATCGTGATGAAAGACCACACCCTTCCTGTTGATCAATTCCGGCCGTTTTCTCTCGACTGCTTCCTTTAATCTCATCAGTTGCTGGCAGTAAAGATCAGAATCGATGGTTTTGCCGGACGGTAAAAGCTCATAATGAACAATGCCCTTCCAATCCCACCATACACACAGCATCACCTTATTTCGTGTTAGGCCAGGTTTGGCCACAGTCTGTGAAGCCTGGCCAACTTTCGACCACGACCTTTTTCGCACGTTCTTGTCGTACGTGATCCACTTTTCATCGCCAGTTATCAATCTCTTCAAAAACGGCTCGGTTTCATTACGTCTCAATAATGAATCGCAAATGAGTACACGGTTCATTAAGTTTCTTTGAGTGAGCTCGTGTGGCACCCAAATATCGAGCTTTTTTGTATAACCAGCTTTCTTCAAATGGGTCAAAACTGTTTTGTGGTCAATTCCCAGTTCTTCAGCTACATCGTAACTACTAATATGCCGATCTTGCTCCACTCTTTCAAAAATGGCGTCCATTTTATTCGTAACAGGGCGACCAGAGCGAGGTGCATCTTTAACATCAAAATTTCCGGACTGAAAACGTTTGAACCAAATTTGTGCTACTCTTACTGACACTGCATCAGGTCCATAAACATCACAAATTTTTTTCACTGCTTGAGTTGCATTTTTGCCTTTTTTATATTATAATTTTAAAATGTATCGAATTTCTTCATTAGATTCACTCATTTTTACGGAGAGAAAAACAAATGAAAAATAGCGGGAAACAACTTTTTTTTATTTTTTTCTTTTCTTTATAATGTAACCTTTTTAATGTTACCAAAACCAGCCAGACACAAATAGTACAGTCAAAGAAATTTTATAATAAGTTTATACCTACGTTATGCGAAAAGACTTTTTCCCCGACCTAATATTACTAGCATACTTATTAGGAAAACCTGTTAACTTAACACGCGGTAAAATCACCCCCCTTCCACCCGCGCCTCAGAAAGCATTAGGGATGTGAAAAAATAATCGATTATTGAAATAATCGGTTATAAATTGATTTTTTAAAGTAAAAAAATCGAAATTAATTTGTGTTTATTTTTATATGACTAATCGATTAATAATCGATTTTTTTCTTAATCATTCAAATACATAATACCGATTTTTCATCTGCAACGCCCCGATATTAAGTTTGGTGTTCTGGCCCGGAACGAAAACTACTAAAAAATACTTTCTCCATAATGTTATTTTTAACGCCATCTGTGACCGCATTCCTTATATTCCTTTGAAACAGTTTAGTTATACATTTAATCAAATATTCACTAGATGGAGTCAATGAATAATACTATTTTATTAGCCGACATTTGGTTGATATGTTTTCTTTTATTGTTAATTCCAAATTACTAAATATTACATGGAGACTTTTCTAGTCACATACCAAAAAACCATCTGGGCTTTATCAGTGGTATATCATCCATCCCACCAAAAGCCAACAACAATTATGTGATGACTAGGTCCCTTTCAGACATAAGTTCCATATGACTATTTTACAATTTTTCTTAGTTAGTGTGTCACGAATTTCGATTATCAATTAACGAATAATTAATGACATTATTATATAAGTCATTAATTATTCGTTGGTAAAACTTCATTTTTCAAACGAAGTTTTTCGTGACTAAAAGTTTTGTTAAAGTTTATAAAAGTATTTTTTGGTTTTGTTTTTGCACAATGTCTACGACTAAAAGGACGACAAGTAGATGGCGTCAATATTTCCATGTTGACAATAAATCTGGTAATGCCAATTGTACATATTGCCCGAAAATTTAAAAATCGATTACTTTTAAATAAATCGATTATTAATTAATCGATTTTTTCATAGTAATAAATTAATCGATTAATTAATAATCGATTTTTTTATCTTAAATGTCACATCCCTAGAAAGCATGCTCATTAATCGAACGGCTGTCATGCTCGAAACTAGCATGCTTATTACTAGCAATGTCTGTACAGACATGCTAGTATCGAGAGCATGCTCGATACTAGCATACTCTCATGCTAATAAAGAGCATGCTCATTATGAGCATGTTTGTCATTTTCTGTCAATAAGCATTCTATTTCAACCATGCCCCTGAATATATATGGTCCATATTAGCTTGGCTGTCGATTTTCGAGCATGCTCGATACTAGCATGCTCTCATGCTTATAATGAGCATGTGTAAAAGTGGTCTTATGTTGCCTACTTCATTGACTCTGACTTCTGTGTCTATGGCCATGGCATGGATGGCGTAATTTATTTTACAGTTTTTTTATCCTATTTCGGAAAGGCTAAGCTTAGAAGTCATAGCATGATCTTCTACGAATCGGACGACAAAATAAACATCCTTTACTATTTTTTATCGAGTGAGAGTATCGAGTTTTTTTGTATAATGTGTCATTATTATAAATTATAATAATGACACATTATAAAAAAAAACTTCAATTGAATTCATATATATAACATTATTATATATGAAGGATTTTTGAAATTTTCTATTTGCTTCACTATTTTTTTATTTGTCTATTTCAGGAATTGTCGAGGGTGCGTTATAATAGCCCAGTCACTACCATTAAAGAATGCATACTTAAGCTAATCTCGTATGGATTATATTTTCAATCAAATTCCTCTACCGCAACATAGGTCCATAGTTCTCCACCTTGTCCTCTCCCTGACTGAACTATTCAGAATGAGTTCGCAGAAATATAAACCTCAAGTTTCGGTTCTTCTACATTCTTGCGCGAAATAACATTTTCGTTGAAATCCATGAACTTCAAATAAGCAAAGACAACTGGTATCCCGATTACTAAATTGCTAGCCTATTACATTTCAGTGATTTATGCGATATTTTTTATGAACACCAGGTGTAATAATAAAGCTGTTTGTTATAATAAGGTGAAAATTAAATTTCTATTAGAGTTAAGACTCTTTATTAATTTTGAGACGATGTTTTAACTTTTCAAAATGTTAGCATCAGAAGCAGATGCCATTGATTTTCATATTTTCTGTACGTGAACAATGTGACAGCATGAAAACAGCAATAGGTCTAACGTCAGTCTAGAATAGACAATAAATTAAAAAAGGAGCACTTACTCACGTCATTCAATAATTCATCGTTTCGTTGATTTATGAACGACTGGAAATTAATTTCAGCGAATTCGGGATAAATTGTTAGTAATGCTATCTGCATTTTAAGTAATAAGTGAAGTATGTGGCACTAAGGTTTACTAGCACAAAAGCGAACATACGGATTAGTGTTAAGATATGCCATTAAGTATTCTTTTGTATGTTTGTGATTATATTACCTATCTTGATAATGATTAGTTAACGCTAATGTGGTATGGCACTTGTTACAATTCGACGTTCTCCAAGTGTTCGAACACCTAGGAAAACGGTAAGTGTTCGTTTATAATAATTATAATTTATAACAATGTGTTAACTGAAATACCCAGCCCCTGAGTTCTTTGGCGATGAATTAAATAATATAGACAAATGACCTTTGTTTGTAATATTTCAACTCGTTTGTTGAAGTAAGTGTATTGTATTCTGAAATATTATATTTAAAGTATAGCAATCACATGTGAGTAATTGCTGATTGGATTTTAGCCTGTCAGCTTGTCAAAAATACCTGGGGTCATACTTTGTTTTTCAAAACAATAAATACATTTTATTGTCATGCACATGATTTCGTTAGGAATTCATACTGTAAATAACAATATTAGTTTATTATTATTAAAAATATATATTTATTTCAGGATGAGGCTGAAAAAATAAGTGATACCATTGAAGAGGATGTTGGCAACCGCTTCAGTAAGAGGTAAGTAATATTTGGTCCTTAATTTTTTGTTTACAAGATATTTTCATATGCCATACATATAGGTTACAGAAAATAGTAAGTAAGAACCTTTACATTTTATTAATACTTTAATAAATATCAGTTGAAGTGTTTAGATTAAAATTTTGTTAGTGTTTAGGCTATATTTGTAAGGTACACTAAATATTGAATTTGTATCCCCATTTAAAGTATATGTTGTGAACTAGATAATTTGTTTGTGTTTGTTATCTAGCAGAAAAAAGTATTAAATATAGGTCTGCATATTCAGCTGTGTTTAAGCTGTCCTTGACACACTTGTCTTCTCTCAAGTCATATATAGCATAAAAGTATGATGAGTTCTGAATAAAAGACTTCAGTTTCATAATTATATACAGTGTGTTGGAAAATTCATTTTATAAATGTGCATAATTGAACATGAAAACAGTTAAATTGAAACTATATTCCAAATTCACCTTCAGGTAGAAAATGGCTAAGAATTAAAAAAAAACAAATTAGAGAGGTGAAATAAAAAATTTATGCCTTTGTATTTTTATTAAATAGTCGAGCTAAAAAGAAACTTAACACAAACACAGGAACAGGATACTAGCCTTATATTTAACATCCTCTTCAGTTGTCAGTTGTCTGACAGAGAAAATGACGAAAGGGAAAACAATGTATCCTAACTGAAAGAAGATTATATAAGTGTAGAGTAAAATTAGAGCATTTGAGAATTATCCATGAATGTTATGAAATATAAAAGAAAGAAGGAAGTGTGACAGAAGAACTATAACAAAATCACAAAATATTATAATTTTACTTTATTTATTTATGTCATATCTGTTACATGTAGACTATTAATAGTAAAACTATTGTATTGTATGCGAGATTGACTAAGTAGATATACAATGCATAAGCGGATGGCCACAAGACACCTTCTATGATCAAATAGAACGAGTTCTGGAGGAGGGTGATGTTAGGAGCTTTAAAAATAGACACGCGAATTTGAAAAGAATTAAGAGTAAGGCCGTAAATCGTGCCTTATGGCGCCCTGTTCGCTCTGCCTACCCTGCAAGGGATTTGGAGTGAAGTTATGGTGTGGTATGTACAATGGATTATCATAAACTATTGATACAGTATTGCACTTGAAGGTGTTAATATATATTAGGCTGGCAGTAGTAAGTAAATATGTTTTATGTTATGTATGTTTCTATATTATAAAACCCTTTGTAACCCTACAACAAAGGTTGTTCCTACTAGTTGTACTAGTTTTGTGTGCTATTCATTATTACATAGGGCACACAGATGGAGCTACCGGTGCAAAGTAGTCACTCCATACCCTTATTTTTCCTTCTCTTATAAACTTGATTGTAAAGTACTGGTCCAAGGACCTGGTTTTCAAAATTATGATGACATTTTTTAATAATGATAAATAAAAGTTATGTTTGTGGAGAGAGAGAAAGAGGTCACAGTGTGTGATATGATTTTGGATGGCGAGAAATTGGACCAGGTGAATGAGCTTATATATTTGGGAAGTATGTTAACCAGAGACGAAAAATGTGAGGAAGATATTAAAAGAAGTGTGACTGCTGGTAACAGAGTGTGTTGTGTGTGTAGAACGCTGTGTCTGAAAAAGCACATATGACGATTCACAGTGGTGTGTTGATACCTACTCTGACATACGGGAGTGAGTGTTGGGTGTGGCAGGCAAAACATAAAAGTAAGATGAATGCAGTAGAAATGCGTTTTCTGAGAAGTATGTGTGGAGTCATTCTTGGGGATCAAATGAAAAATAGCGTGATAAGGGAGAAATGCAAGTTGAAGGATGACGTGGTGACTAAGGTGGACAGAATTATGTTAAGATGGTTTGGTCATGTTGCAAGAATGGTCTGTTTAAAGAAGGCAAAATTCATAGTACCCGAAACCGTCGTGAATGATGTTACTGAGGATGAGGCAAAAGAAGTGTGTCAGGATCGTAGCTTGTGGAGAGCCAAAGTCTCTGCCTACCCATATAAATTAAAGGTGTTAAAAAATTAAATCATTAGTTAAGCTTAAATTTTGTCCCGAATAATTGTTAGTGACAAGCAAACTTTCCGGCCCAGTTTTGTCATTCATCCGTATTATTCAGGCAAAACTTCCGAAAATATTGGAGGATTAGAATGTGACACCTTTGAATCAAAAGCGTAGTGATGCATCGTTAGTCAATTCAGACAGACTGTAGCAGAATTGCTGTATTAATACACATTTTTATTTATATATATTCAAAAGGTTCTTGGGATTGCGAACTGTCGAGCCTCTATTCACCTTTAGATAATTAAATATCAAGGACCAAAATCCGAAAGCAGATCTCAAGTTCTGTTTGACCTTAATTGTCGAGTAGATAGGTGTAGCATGTACGTGTTGGTAAGGTTAACAGTACAATATAATAATACGCTTTGTTGCTCCTTTGTATAGAGTATATTTCTTTACTGCGGTTTGTTTTAATTTTGTAATTATAACAGAAGTTAAGTTAGGCAATCGTATATATAGTTTAGAAGCGTATTTCCTCATTGTCTTTGTGTGTTATGAAGGAGAACGCGTGCACACATGTACTTTGTATTCCTTCCCGAACTAACTCGTGTTCCTGTTCTGCGTCGTGGTTCTATATTTAAGCTATAGTTTGTGCTCAGTTCAGAAGGAAGCTGTGGCTACGAGTGTTGTGTGACGTAGACACCGTGTCTGTCCGATCGGGCTCGTAAGCGTTTATTGTAGTTTGCGATGTATTTAGTTATGATGCTCCCTTTAATGGTGCTCGGTCTCGTTTCTGGTCTACGCAGTGATTGACGCACTCAATGTCCGCACGAAAAGGGAACTTGAAATAATTTACCGGTACCTAGTGCTGAGTGTTGTGGTGAAGTGTGTGTGTTTTTTTTAATGCACGTGGACTCATGCGAGGAGCTGCAGAATGAAATATGGTGGCATTCAGGTGAATTTTGTTTGTTGTTGTTTTATTTGCCATTACCTTGGAAACCATGTCTAAAACATCGTCGCTATGAATGAAGCATACCTTTAACGAAAAATATCTTGATCGACATGTGATTTAATAGTAAATAAATATTTTATGTTGCATTATTTCCATACATTTTAGTTTTTTTTTTTCATAATAAAATATCTTATCAGATTTTACAGTTATCCGGATTCATAAGGTTTGCTATACACATTTACTTTGAATGTCTAGATATAAATGAAATTTTCTGTTTTAAAGATCTTCTCTTTCTTGTTTGAAATTTTCTTGATGGCTTTATGGTTTAGCACTCTGAGTGGTGTCCCATTATAACCTAGTTCTAATCCGAATGTATAAATTCTTAAAAGTTGCGGATACAATATTCTTTTTAATATTCTATTATATTTTGAGCCATTATTTAATCTGTCAACCAATAGCGGAATCAATTTTTTTTTTTTGGGATAGGAGAGCAAACGAGCTGGCGCGTCACCCGATGCCAAGCAACCAACGCCGCCCATGGACACCAGCAACACATTCAGTGTTACTGTTGCGTTGCCGACCCTCAAGGGATAGGGGATAGGAAAGGATGGGGAAGGGGGGTGGGCCTCAGGGTACCTCTCTCACCGAACGAAACGCGGCATGAGCCACTTTACGCCGGCCCACCCATGCAGCGAACTGCTTGGCTCTACCACTGTTAAAATTTTTCGAATTTCGAATTTTAAAATTTCGAATAAATCGCACATGAACTAAGTTTCGTAACATAATCTGTTAATATTTGTATTTAATTTAATATCAACAATGTTTCCAAGCAAAAAATATATCTCTTTTACACACACACGGGTAATGAACGAATCAATGGCAATATGGCAATTTTGTAAGCACGGAGCCTAAAGAACATTCGAAACATAGGAAATAGATAAATTTTACGCGATTTTGATGCTCTAAAATTCAAACAAGTATAACTAAACTAAACATATATTATGTATAATTTACACCTATATTACTACGAATTTTTACTAAGCGATAAAAGCTAAAACAAATACTTTTAGAAATTTTGTAAGCATGCATATGTCGTTGGTATGCGCATCACGAAAAGAATTGCATGCAGTTTTCACCGATTTACTGCCAGACGTCTACTAAGAAGATTATTTTTTAATAAGTCATGATTTATTACAACTGAATACCGAAAACATATAAGTAGATACACTGCGATCAGAAAATCGTTTTTATCCTCAGTTTTATTATGAGTAACGTATTACAGTAAAACAATTAAATACATTTAGTTTCAGTGATATATCACTGTCGCGCAATAACAATCCCAATAATTATTAATGTGTTTATTTTACCGGTTTCCCTAAAGGAATGAAGTTATCATTAGCCTGTTTACTTGTTGCGTGGATTTTTTCATTCCAAGCGATTTCAAAAAGCAGGATTTCTCTCTCTCCCTCGATTGTGGACAGATTTTCAAAATTTCTTAGGTATTTTCGATGAGTACAAATCTATATTTGGTGTTGCTCAATTCCTGAACAGAAGGCAACTATAAAATCTTGATTGAGATGAACACCCAATAAGGTCGGCCGGTGTACGCGTACGGCAATATCCAGCTAGTATTTCTGCGTCGTGTTATGGGCGGGCGGGCAGCGCAACGTTTTGGCAACGTTCCCTGGGCTATTTTTAATGAACCTTGAGAGGAACCGCCCTTGCTTTGATGCAAGACAACTTTGGTTCGTTACTTACTGGTCATGGTAAATCTATTTTTCTATTTATTATTAGCATTACTTTATCCTCCCATAAATAGCGTGATGTACATAGATGTGAGTTTAACGTTGGACTTATTTTCGAATGACCTTTCATAAAAACACATCATACGGGTGGGTTCTGGGTACATATACAGACTTGATATAAATAACCTCACCTTAAAAGATACCCTCAAGGAATAAATGTCAAAGGATCCTTTAATGCCTTGGTATTAATTTTTATTACCACAATAAATGTGGAACGAATTTAGAATTGTGCGTTAAGGCCGGGATGGGAATGCGCTGGTGATTACACCACGTGGAAACAATGACTAAGTAGATGTATGGTGCAATAGCGGAAGGCCGTTGGAGTTACATTCAGTCTTCAGTTCGCCGGCCTTGTCATGTCCAAATTGTCCGTCTCTTTTTGGAAAGCGACTCCAAGTGTCATAAAAGCCTTCGAAAAACGAGCTTCTAAAATAAGAGATATGAAAGTTAAGCAAATAAAGTGTGTAAAAATATGGCATAAGAAACTTTACTCTCCCAAAAGACATCGCGCGAGGTGAATAAAATTGTTGCTGAATTTAGAGAAACTTATTGGATGTAAAGAATAATGACACGTAGTTCTGAAAATACTCCAATGAAAAGATTGGTTTCTCATTATTTGTTAAAATAATGAGGTGCCGAGGGTCGTATGCCGTATTCTCTAAAGAAACTTCCAACTCACACGTAACGCCAGGTTTCTACAAATGATTAAAATTAGACCAAGGTTAAGTTTTATCGTCGCTCGGTTAACATGGAGATACAGTCATTATACATTTAAGGTACTGGGTCCAAGGACAAAAAGAGCCATTTAATAAATAACATGTAAAAATGGAAACCGCTTAAAAACCACAAGGGATACATATTTTAACCAAATTACATCTCTCTATAAATTTATATTAAACACATTTGAACTAAGCCAACGTATCTTGATAAAGGATGAGTAATATACATGAAAGAAGGCGTCGAGTCGTCGAGGTAAGCCCGTGAGGCAGCCAGCGTGTCGTTCCCCACGCGCCGCGCCACACCGGAGCGGGCGGCATGTCTGTCTGTACCCACCAGTGAAAGGGAGGTTAAACATCGTCCGCAATACAAATTGCAACAATTTTTACTAAAAATGGCGTCATTTGTACATTTTACGGTTGCATTGTGTTTTTAAAGTAATTCTGATCAAGTACACTTTTTTTTTTGATTACACGATAAATTAACATCAATTTAAACGAGATTAAAACGCTTTCGTTGTAGGTTTTTTTTGTTGTTTCCCGATGGTCCAGTTGCGTTCAGCACACTGCGACATCTGATGACGAACAATGACTTGAATGACTTTTCAGGAAACTTTTTGTTGTGTTATGCCATGGTAGCAAAAAATAAATAATATTGCGAGTTTAGAAAATAATTGCCTTCTGCTCATTAACTATTAATTTAACAAAATAAAATAAATAAATAAAATCATAAAAAAAATCGAAAAGAAGACTGACGTTTTTTATTAGACTTCACCCATGTATGTGGCAGGAAAGATCTTTCTTGACTAGTAAATTCGTGCGCTAGATCTTCGTGCCCGCAGTTTTTTTATTTTTTCTTTCAGTCCAAATTTATCGACATTATTCATATAATTGAACTTGGCAATAGCTGATATCGTGGGAGTGTCCATATTTGATAAAGTAGTGCTAAAAGTAAGGTTGACTAACACGTTGATAATAATTAGTAATACTAAGAAGTACTAGGAACTGATACGATTGAACATGTGCGCATTTGTTATCTAAGCCACTTGTTAGCCGTAAGCAATAATACTAATAAATAAATACAAACTTAGTATTACACAATGTAGACAGGGGAAATATTCGCGGCAAATATTCATTATACATTTATGGATTAGAATAAAAAGCTGTTTTAAAATGTGTATCTTTTTTGCTTAGTGTCTAAATTAGGCCAATTGTGGCACCTTAACGCGAATTTATTTTAAAGTAGCCGTAATAACAGTCGAGCATTTTATTTAAGTGTTATGGACGTCTAAGAAGGCAAGTGTATGTGTGGGTTTGAATTTTTTGTGTGTATATATGTATTATGTATGTGTACAATCATATTTAAGTGTTTTTCATTGAAAGTTATTAATGTCGCGATACACGTTTAATGAGGCAATAATAAGATGATTTTTATATATTAATGTGCTTGGTTATTCAAATTTTCTGAAGTCATGCGTGATACTGTTTTAACGGCATATCTTCCAATCTTTCCAATTCGTCCAATTCCACATTAAATATCTTATTTATTGACATGACTCCTTCGGATATCAAGGGAATGATAGACATTTCTTTTATAAGCAAATCAAGCCCCAACATAGTAAAACCTTTATGGATTTCCTTGTTTTCATTCGTATTAAACGGTCTCATTTAAATCTCGTAAAGTTCTGATGAACACCATACCATATAACATAGACAATGGTACTGTTCAATGACCAACAGGTAATGACCCTCGATTGGTAACCTGCTGTGGTTGTATCGTATCTGGTTGCGAGATGGCCCAATTATTCACAAAAAATGGTACAGTGGTCGAGCACCACGCCTCTTATTCAGAAGCTATGGGTTCGATGCCGGGCTCACACCAATGATTTTGGACGTTTTGGGTGATAAATGTCACTGACAAATTTGTGCCTCTATTTGCCGCGTTAAATAACAATTCGGTTAGTCGAGGCTTAACTGCCGCTGTCTAAATTTTCGGGTAGGTATGGTTTGTTATTATTTGTGTAGAACCTAGTACTACGCGCTCCACAGTTTTAAACAGCAGTTTTTGCGTTGTTCCAGTCTCAATGAGTGCTACTTCGCCAACAAGGGTGCGGCCGTGGTGCTGGGCGGTGCAGAGCGCGACTTCCAGTGGCGCTCCCCGGCACGCGCTTATTACTCCCAGCCCGACATACAACACCATCTGCAATCCATGTTCCATTTGTTACGTCCCGAGGAAACGCTCAAAATGGTAGTGTATTGAACGCACTGCAATTATTTGCCACGAAGTGTAGAAACACAGGAATCTGAACGTAATGTTACACGAATAGTATCTACTCCCTATTTAGGGGAAAAAACTAGATGGCGCCATTCTTCGACAAGCTTTCGTTTTAGTCCTTACGCGGGAAGTTTTGTCGCCGTTGACACCTCTGCTTCAAACTAAACGCGACGTGTGTACGTAATCATCGGTGAGTATGTAATTCTAGCGCAACCAGTGGCAGAAAAGAGAACTAAGATCTCAGTTTAATATTGTGTGCATTAATACTATCTAAAAGCCTAGACTTTTTCGGACTCCTGTGTTTATATACTTTGTGTTATTAACTAAAGAACAAAAAAAAAACATGTTGACTACTCAAACATTTTGTCATGAACATGGTTCTAATTGAATGTCAAAGATAATATCGCCATTACTACTTTAAAAATATCAGTAAATATGCATGTTATCTTTTTGAAGTCCATGGTCTATCTATGAGCGTGTAATAGTTCAAATTACTAGAGCATACAAAGGAATTGAATATGAATATTTTATTTTGTGCAATGTTTAATTTGAAAATAATCAGTATTCCTCGATCAGTATGTCTTGGTGGTCCAGTGGTCGAGGACACGGCTTCTGAATCCAGAAGTCGCAGTTTCGAATCCTGGCACACACCAATGACTTTTCGAAATTAATTTCGAAAGTTATGTGTGATAAATATCTATGACTAAAAACTTTGTGCCCGGTATGGCACTAGGTTCGCCACCTATTCCAATTGGAACGTAAATATAACGGCGAGTACAGGGCTTAACAGCCACTATCTACACCTTCGGGTAGATAGTAGCATGATGTTATGTTATAATCAGGATATAAAACATGAAAACGCTCTGTAGTATTGGTTTTCTTTTTACTTTTTGGCACCGGCGAAGAATAGGCCGGATGTTAGTATTGATAAATGTGTTTTATTTAAATGCATATTAGTGAATTATATAGAATGCATTAATTTATGGAGCTATAATATTATCGTGTTTCATATACGTACGATAAGATATCCCCCATAATGAATCATTGCATATAAAATAGCAATAGCGTAGCATTACGCAGAAAACGCCGTTCTTGTGATTGGATTTATTCGATCTTTGCTAGTACATATTTTACTTACTAAATACAAATGTGTCTCTTGCATTTCATCGTTAAATGTCTTCACGCCATTTGTGACTTAAGTTTGTTTCTTTTGAAAATTTTGAAAATCGATTCATCAGTTCCAGAGAGTCCTTACAACGTCACAAACACACAAACGTTACATCTTTTTAATATTAGTATAGACTAGCGGTGTGCGCGACCTCATTCGTCTGCGTGGAATTTAATAAAAAATCCTATACCAAATATCTTGTGTTAGAATCCGATAATCATTGAAGTGGCGGTGAGAGTCGGTAAAGCCTCTTCATACACTAGCCGAAACAGACTGACAAAAAAAATGTGAAATATATTTGTTGTTTTGTTTCTTTAAAGTACAAGTGAATTGATAAACCGATTAATATAACACAATCGTAAAAGTATAATACTCAATCATAGTCAACGGCAGAGGGCTATTTTATTATATATCAATATTGAATTATATACTTATCATTTTTTTATTGTGACGTTAATGTGTTGTGTAGGCGGTGAAGTTAGAGAGCGCTCATGCAGACCGCACCAGGTACCTGGTGGTGGTGTGTCGCAGTAACGAAGCTGCGTTGCTCGGCATTGATTGCAATGAGCACACAACCGTCGGTCTTGTACTGCGAGTTCTAGCTGACACTTCGATCAAATTAGACGGCGATGGGTAAGTTCGTCACGAGGTATTACTATTTTTAAATAAAAGTCCAAGAGCGACATTTCAACGACGACTGCTTTATTAAAGAAAAAAAGGTCTTGTTTATCTTAGAAATGCTCTTGAATCTTAACTTAGAAAATCTGGCAAATATGGGATAATGTGATCGATTCCGCCGCCTGTTCCAATTCGAGTTTAGGCTCAAGATCAAAGCTGCTGTTTATATCTTCGGAAAGAAAATATATATGTATTTAGTCTCCTTTTATTAACCGTTTTCCGAAGAAGTTCGGAGCTGTATTTGTTATATATATAATGTTTTATAGTATATTAAATGAAAAAATCTTTATTGAATGAAAATTATCATGTTCATTGTTCGCAGAGGATTCAGCGTGTGTGTTTGCAATCAACAACACATATTCAAGCCGGTGTCCGTACAGGCCATGTGGTGAGTTTGATATACAAATTACATACATTATTACATATCTTTTTTATAATAATAATAATATCTTGGACACAATACACACAGCGCCCTCTAGTTCCAAGCTAAGCAACTAAATGCTTGTGTTATGGATACTAGATAACGGATATTAATACATATATACTTTTCTTTTGTAAATACATACTTATAATACATAGAAAAACACCCAGACACCACACAAATATTCATGTTTGTCACAAATATTTGTGCTCGGGTGGGAATCGAACCCCAGACCTCATTGCTGCAACCGGTAGTTTTACCAATGCGCCACGAGGCCCGTCAAACGTCTACAAACATCTACAAATATTATAAAACATAGTCACTCATCGCGTCTGTGTTATGTATGTATGTTTGCTTATGATAATCATAAAAGCTATTAAACGATTCTTGATGTGATTTTCACCTATCGATAGAGCGTTTCTTGAAGAAGATTTCCGGTATATAATTCATACAGGTTTTGTTTTAAATCAGTTGAAATATGATGATAGTTGTTAAATATGTCGAAAAGAATCCTTGAGAACACAGCCTAATTTTTATGAGTTATAATAAAATAATACACGGTAGGGTTGTTTCTTCTAAATAACTACAGAAAACTCCTGGGTGATATATGTCTATCTTTTATAGAAAGATAATTAAACAAATTTTAATGTTTAAAAAAATTGAAATATGTTAATTAACGACCAAATATATTACGTTGTTTGAGACTAATAGAAAAGTTTATTTTAATTATTTCAATGGAGGCTGTTACATATCCGTTTGCAATTAATTAAACTACTAAAGATCGCGATAATAATGATTGAACATTGATATAACGGATCTAAGACTCATCATGATGATGATGATGATTGATATAACGGATCAAAGACTACAGTTCAAGGTTGTGTGCTTTTTGTAGCCTTGTAAATTGATTGATCATTTTCAACTTGTCTTTAACACGGAATCCACGAGGTATAGATAGATGCACAGCACTCGAGAATCCGAAGAGTATAAGCTTTTCCATAGTATTAATGTACACAATAATAAACTTAGATCTTAGTTCTCTTTCATGCCACTGGCCGCGCTAGGGTTTCAGACGCACCGATGATTACGTAAGTTAAAAAGTCGAGTGCTTCTTGAAGGATGTTGCCCTCTACTGGCGAGTAATGTTTCCCCTGAATGGAGCCCATTCGTTCGACATTACGTTCGGACTACTGTGTATCTATACCTACTTGGTGGTTTTAAACTTTTCCTTAAAATAAATGACAGTACCTATTAAAACGCCGCGAACAATATCATTCAAAATGAATCGTTTGGCTAGTGTGTCTCGCGTCGCGGCCTACTTATAAATAGCATATCATCGCAAGCTGAGGTCGCCCTATACCGACGAACGGTTTCAGCCGATCATTCCTAGTAAAATCGTATATATATGAACTAGATTTTATTGCACATTCGTAACTCACCTAGGCCTAACAGTTGCATAATATCGCACATTTTTTTGCTCTACTGAGTTAGCTACCTATTTTTCCCTTTAAAATATTGCTCATGTAAATCTTGAATATTTTCTATTATATTATTTTCTCCATCTATACCAATTCTTCGCAGTCTGTCTGATTGTTATTTTTTTTAAATGTCTATTTTCCCACACTCATGATCACTCATATACATAGAACTTAATTAAGCCCGTAAAACTGTACTTGATCTATATTTATTTAATATTAATTAGTAAGGTAGTAATCTATTTTGAATGAACAATTAACCAAGTAGTGAATTCATGAAATACTTACGATATACGTAGACGAGTCAAAATTCGGAAGCAATAATTTCCTAAACAAAAGATACTTGCTAGAGTTGTCCAAATTCAATAGCGGTATTATTTTTTTTATTTTTATCCACGTGTAAACATTTGGTTATAATACTTGAAGGTAAATAATTGCGCTTAAATTTTTGTACATCTTGTACGTAGCAAAAAAAAATGCTACTGCCTAAAAGGGTCATTCAGTCTCACTCAGTCTCCATGTATTTGGGTGAGATAAATAAACGACAAAAGTACAAAATCGTTACAAAATAATATATTACATTTAACAGTATATTATTTTAAAATTATGGCGATGTGGTATTTTTTTTTAAATTTAAGTTTTCTCTAAGAAGTCGTTTATTACGCTTTATGATTTAATCATTACATAGTATAAAACAAAGTCACTTTCCGCTCTCTGTCCCCTTATATGAGCATATCTTTAAAACTACGCCGTTGCGTAAAGTACAAAAAAACCATATCAAAATCCGTTGATTTTGATATGGTGTTTTTTAATAGTTAGAGGGTGTCAACGGGGTGATTTTGATCTTATAATTCATGTATAGTGTATTAAAAAAAAGTGAAAATTTTCAAGATTTAGCAATTTAATTGCAAACGCTGGCTGAACCCTAAGTGATAAATCAAAACAACGTACTACATTATTATACACCTTTAAAAGGTCCTTAAAGGTTCTTAAAGGCTATGTAAAGGCTAGGTCCGCGAGAGCATATGTCTATCTCTTAGGGATAACCCACAATGACCATTTTTATTTTTTGAGAGAAATAATGGCCTATTTACGAAGCGATTTTAAACATTACACCATTAATTTGCATCCAATTAAGTGTCTTAAATAGATTGTACATGTAATATAGATAATCCTGGCCCTTTACAGCATGCAAATTAAACAAAATTTTTCGAAGATATTGCAGTATTAACATAGCGGGACAGCAGTTATTACTTTTGATGCGGAACAAAGTTCGCCGGGTCAGCTGGTTATAGATATAATAAATTTATATCATTCTTGCGGTTTCGTAGTTAATACAGATAGTTTGGCCATATTGCTGCTTAGGAACAGTACAGGGATTCTCTGTCATCGTCTATCTCTTGATATTTTCTTTCAATAAAGATTTCCGTTTGTAAATTATTTAGATTTAAGTGAACTTTATATGTATGTAACGTATTGTAATATTTGCAGGTCGGCACTGCAGACTCTCCATCGGGCGAGTGCACAAGCCCGCGAGCTGAACCACTTCGCTGGTGGCACGTCGCACTCGTGGTGTTCCTACTATGAGAGTCACGTGGACTCTGACCGCTCTTGTCTCAACGAGTGGCACGCCATGGATTCCATTGAATCCAGACGTCCACCGTCGCCGAACTCATTAAGGCACAAGTTAGTCTCATATCCTGACATTCAAACTGCTAATTTATAATATTTGGTCTGTATGCACCCCGATTCTTAATCCAGAAATCGCGGGTTCAAATCGTGGCTCACACCAATGACATTTCGAAATTCTTTTCGAAAGTTATGTGTGACAAATATCGATGACTGAAAACTTTGTACCCGGTATGGCATTATGTTCGCCACCTATTCCATTTGGAACGTAAACAGAACGGCCAGTCGAGGCTTAAAAGCCCCCGCCTACAGGAGTTCGAGTAGAAAAAGGCGTGAAGTTATGTTATGTTATCACCATATGAATAGGCGATGGTGTCTCTGATTCATCTGGCATAGTCCTGATATACAAAACGTTTGGCATCGGTTGAGACTTTGGCTCATGTAAAATTGACCTTCTGTCTGTATTATAAGCTTCGTGTGACCGTGAAATTTTAGAGATCGTCGCAATCAAATGTCTATATATAGGACCATAACATTCTCAGAGAACTACTCCCAGCGTATTTCGCTTCTGGCAAGATTATTAATCGTGCAACTAAATCAGAATTTTACGTTTTTAACCTACATTATAATATATAAATCAATCAAGATTCTCAGGGACTGCTACTAACTACTGACAGAATTTGATTACTAATATAATATATGATTAATAAATGCAACTAATTTATAATCACAATGTGTGAGTGCCTAGACCCAGTTTCTTGACCCACATAAGGATCCAACGCGCTAATTGCAATAGGCACATCGCTAGTTGGCACGCAAGAATTAAATCACTTCCACCGGTGCATACGTACATTTTTAAGGTATGCTTGCCGTTTGTATAATTGGACCAAATTTTTCGTCAGGATTAGTGAATAAAACAATACCTAACTATACAGTAGGAGGGCTATGTTTCTCTTCTTTAGGTTAAGGGTGACATAGGCAGCGTATTTTTTTGTTTCATTTCTTTTTAAATATCCCTAAGAATATGTTGTATAAATTTGCTATCTTAACTAAATTATAGTATCTGATTGTTATTTTTCTTTTTACTTCAAAGGCCCCGACAGAGAGATGAAACTGAGCGCTTCATTCGCACCACCCTAAAGGAAATAATGATGAGTGTGGATTTGGATGAGGTGACCAGCAAGACAATCCGTGGGCGGCTCGAAGAAGAACTCGACATGGACCTGGCGGAATACAAATCTTTTATAGATCACGAAATGATTACCATCATGGGCCAACTGGATGCACCCACGGAAATTTTTGAGCATGTTTACTTGGGTTCTGAATGGAATGCCAGTAATCTGGAAGAATTACAGCGCAACGGGTATGTTAATAATTACTTTTATATTACACACCTGACAATAATCAGCTATGAAACCGGCGTAATTTTGTGCCTCCAACAATTATAAAATTAAAAAACAAACCAACAAAACAAAAACCAACCTTTTATAACAATTTTAGTGAAATAGGCAAGAATTGATTATCTCTCATGTTGTTTTTTGTTTGTTCTAGAGTGCGACACATTCTAAACGTAACAAGAGAAATTGATAACTTCTTCCCCGGGATGTTTGACTATCTCAACATTAGAGTTTATGATGACGAGAAGACTGACCTCTTGAAGCATTGGGATAATACGTTCAAATATATTAATAAGGCCAGGAACGAGGGCTCCAAAGTATTAGTCCATTGCAAAATGGGCATTAGCAGATCGGCATCAGTCGTGATCGCTTATGCCATGAAAGCGTTCAACTGGAAGTTTGATAAGGCACTGAGACATGTAAAAACAAAACGGAGCTGCATTAAACCAAATATGAACTTTTTAAATCAACTAGAAACTTATCAAGGTATATTGGATGCAATGAAAAATAAAGAAAAATTGCAAAGGTCCAAGTCTGAGACCAATCTGAAATCACCGAAGAATGCATCAAAAACTGAGAATAAAGTGATGAATCCTACTTCGTTGATGTTGGCCTTGACAGGTTCGTATCCGGGACGGCCGCGGTCCTGGTCCCCCGACAGCAAACTGTCGTCTGAACTGCTCCCACCGCCGCCGCCAACTTCGCTGTCGCTGGAAAACTTATTTTTTGAAACTCGGCATATGTTGATGCCGTGCGCCAATGGAAGTTACAGCGTCTCACCAAATCAAATTATTCGACTGAAAGAGGAAGGTGCTCCATCTGTGAAGCATATAGTAAACGAAATTGAGAATGCTGCATCAAGTGATAGAAAAGATTTCAACAAAAGATATCAGAGATTAAATTTCGGCACTCAAAATGAATCGCAAACCAATAAATTTACGGAGGTCTCAGCGCTTTCCGTTTCTCAGACGTCAGAATTAGCCAACAAGCCACCTCAAATTTCCCCTGCCAAGAATTTAAATCACAGATCTCCTCCATCAAACTTCAAGGTTGAGAAAATCCATAGTTGGGATCCGGGGGAGTCGTCGTGGCCAAAGAGTGACAATAACGTGACTGTTAGGAATAGTGACAATATAGTGAAAAGTGACAGTGGAATTATAGACATGAAAATAAGCAAAGTGACAAATAGTGATAGTACTGGTTACTCAGTAGAACGTTCGAACTTAGAATCCGATGATAAAAGAGTGATCGACGCAGAGGCGGCCGCTCCCGAAGCGCCCAGCAGACAGAGCTCGTGGAGCTCGTTCGACAGCGCGGTGGTGCCCGACCTGTCGCGCCACTCGTCCTGGGGCTCGCACGACACGCGCCCCGCGCGCAGGGACGAGCCCGACAAGCCCGAGCCCAAGTCGCCCTCCGACCTGGCCAGCATCACCGAGCACGCGGAGGCGAGGCCGACTGCGCGGCGCGCGGACAACGAGAGGAAGTTTAACGAGACGTGTGCCATACTGACGGAACTAGCCACTGCTGCTGCGGCCATGGAGCGCACTCGGCTCCGTGGAGCCTCCACCTGGAGCGGGCGCATGTCGGCCTCCGCCCCGGCTGACACGTGGTTGCGTGCTACTGCGGGACTTCGGCGCCGCCGCGCCACTTGCGCTTCCCAGGGAGACCTTCCCCGCGCCGCACCTGCAGGCGCACAGGGACTCGTCAGCAACCTCAAGAAGGAGTTCGAAGCGAGAGGTCGCTCTGCAATAGAGGGCCGCGACAGACCACCAGCGGCGCCGCCCTCTGGAGAGGATCTATCCGTCAAAGTGCTGGTGGACAGATACGACCGACCGAGCCGATCGCGCTGCGAGTCTGTCTCGAAGAAGTGTCGGCTGACGGCGGAGAGCGAGGGGCGTGACACTCGCGACACCCGCGACACCCGCGAGCGGTCCGCGCTGCGCAACTCGTTCTGCGGCGCGGTGCGGGGCAGCAGCGAGCGGCCACCGCCGGCGCCCGAACAAACTGTGATGTCAAAAGCTCAAATTAATAAAAAACAATTGCAATATGGGAAGACCCATCCACTGACAAGGCTCAACATGAACCGGTCGAATAACAGATGTTCAAATCCTGTATATAATACTATGTAGAAATATTTACGTTTTTTATTTATTATAATTCTTGCCAAACTCGATATTTTATCATTCTAGAGTTTTATACTATATTTATTTACAAAGTAAATCACAGTGTGTTCGCCTGTCAATCGAGTTGTATATATGGGCTGTTTGTGAGTAGAAAAATGTTAACAGAGAAAATAAATTTAATACAACTGATGCACAATTTTTACGGCAGTGTTTCTTATGAGTGTTCAAAAACCCTATCCTGGTTTAATTTATACTGCAAAATTATTAAAAGGCCTTTGATCTCGTAATCTGCTTTATTCAATAATATCTATTTAAATATAATAATACTATTTCCACTAGGGTTTCAGGATTCCATGGTAAATAAGACAGGTCTTTAATGATACCTACATCAGAAGCAGTCGGTGTATTTGGAGTGTTGTTATTCTTTAAATAAGCTTGCCAATTTTAGTTCATGCCAGTTTATTACCAAATTACTCATCATCCGAAATCAACAGTCTGGAGCCTTTTGCCAGTTACAAAAGATACTCGAGGAATGTTCGCTGTTTCGCTAATTTTCTTGTAAGATGTGTCAGTGCCTTTTTTTATTTTTCTTCTGACTGTGCCAAAGTCAAAAGAATATATAGCGCCAGGATTATTTCTTATACTACACTCTGTCTGAAAATTAGATTATCGTAATTTATAACCAACTTTGCAACTTGGCGATTAGATTAAATATAGAAGATCTTTGTAAATACTATTGTCAAATGGCCCGAGCTTACATTGTAGACTTGACGTTTTGGGCGGGACTTACATAACGCCTCTACTTTTTTACTCCGCCGACCTCTACCGTATTCATAGTGCATACATGCATAGTGTAGGGAAGGATTTACAATTTGGTCACAACTATAGATCTCATTGTGCTATCCAATTGAAAATTTTGGGGATTTGTGTCACGTAATATTTAAATTTAAAAAAAAAATTAACTTACAACTTTCATATTAACATCGACTACCCTCAAAATATTTGATTCAGATCCACCACACACCATTAAATTGGTCTGCGGCACTAGTCTACCGCAATACAACTTGGAAGCGTGGTTGTCTGGCACAATCGTTTCAATTAATTTACAAGATCCATAATCCCATAGCTGGATGCAATTGGTCTCTTGCCAGGAACAGGTCAATATCTTTAATAGAAGGTAATTGTCATTGCAGCACTTCAAAGAAGATGAGAAGTTTAATTTAGCCCTTAGAGCTCTAGAGACAGCTCTAGTGCTCTTTTTATTAAGGTATGGCCACAATAGGACTGGCGTTTCACCTGACAGATAACGCTAATCACAGCAGTACGCTACCAATACTGCAGACTTAGTAAGTGGCTCCAGCTGCTGCTTACTGTAATGTTGGTAAGGTAGCATCGACCGGAATCCTTGCATAGATAACTTCATAATAACTTACGAAGGTGCAGGGTTGGATACAAAAGTATGAAAAACGTCTGCGGTGAAATCTTACCATGCGTTGAGGCTGTTAAGACTCTACTTTCCGACATTATACTGTGTGAAAAAAAAAGGAAGGAACTTGACGCCTTTTTAAACCTGAATGTGTAGGCAGCGGCTGATAAAACCTCGAGTCGCCGAACCGTTACGTTACACCTCCAAATGGAAATGGGTGGCGAAGCTATTGCTATTACACCGGGCACAAAGTTGTCATCGATATTTATCACACATAACTTCCGAGAAATCATTGGTGTGAGTCCAGAATCGAACCGATGACTTATGCATCTAAAGCACGGAGCTTGACCACTGCTGGACCACCGAGACTTAACTGGCTTACCAATATTTCATCCATGACGTAGTTGCACCATCAAGAAGTCTGTGTATGCTAGTGAATACTAGTAAAAACCTACACACACACCACGTGTAGGTTTTTACTAGTATTCACTTTTGTAGAGTTGTCGATATGCTGGTCTGATGAAATGAAGAATAAAGAGATATAAACTACAGACCGTTCTACCGGGCTTGTCAAAATCAAGTCCTTCCCCACAAATATGGGCGCCGTCAAAATATCTCGTCGCATACGGCTGTCTATCATCCCAACATATCACTTTGTTATCCCAACCGCCTGATATCAATTCATGGTGGGACTTTGGGTTGAATGTACATGCGAATATTCTAGAAGTATGACCGTCTATAACGCCTTTCTGTTGACTAAAAACAATTCGAGAAGTTTAAATTCCAATAAAATACACTGACATTTCAAAAAATGGTCGCGAAGAGTCTTTTCTTTCTTTATTTTTTTTTATGGGATATTAGGGCAAGCGAACAGTCGCCTCAGGTGATGGTAAGTGACCAGCGCCATCCATAGACACCTGCAATACAGTGTTACAGTTGCGTTGCCGACCTTTAACGGAGTAGGATAGGAAAGAATGGGGAAGGGGGGTGGGCCTCCGTCACTTTTCATCGATCTTCTGAGAGAACGTGGTATTTCACCGGTCGAGCCGGCTCATTTGTGCAGTGAACTGCTTGGCTCTACCACTATTTAAAAACTTTCGTAATGTTTTACGAAGTTCGAAAATAAATAGGAATATGTTTAAAGTCAAAAGGACCTTCAATTCTTACATAATTTTATTGGGAAAGTTGGGCCTCTGAATACCTCGAACGAAACACGGCACAAGCCACTTTACGACGATTTATTGGTATTTCACCTGTTGTAACGACCTTTATGGCTCTACCACTGCTATTTAGTAACTATCTAATATCAATATAGTAATGATATCTATAGATATACCTTGAATAAAAAGCTCTCTCCTGAGTTTGAGCTTCCTCGTCATACATATTCAACTTAGCATCGTCTCCATAAGACACGAATTTACTGAAACGTGGATGATAACTTAAACCCAATGTTTGGCGTTTTTCACGTATTGTATAAATACATTGATCGTATTTGTACTTCCAGCACTTGATACATCCATTTACATCTACAATTTTAATATAAAAACTTAATTATTAAAAGGTCAAAAATGTTTATCATAACATTTTCTCAACACACAGCGCCCTCTGATTCAAGCTAAGCAACTAAATGCTTGTATGAAGGATACTTACTAGATAACGGATATTAATTTTCTTTCTTAATACATAGAAAAAAACACGCAGACGCCATACAAAAGTTTATGTTTATCATAAACATTCGTACCTACTAGCTGAATCGAGGTCGGCGTGTTCAATCCCCATGACTGAATTGAACCCGCCAACCTCGATTCAGCAGTCCATAGTTTTACGGGTTTTACGGGAGTGATGCATATTAGGGACTTTTCAGGGTTAATGCCATAAAAATCCACGTAATCAACAAACAAAAACATAGTAAGTACCTACCCTACTGGTCTCTGTAATTACCAGGCTTTTGTATGTATTTACAAAGAAAAAGGACGTTCAGTTGCGTTGCCGACCTTTAAGGGAGTAGGATAGGAAAGGACGGGACAGGGGAGTGGGCCTCTTTTTTTTTTTGACGCAGTGGAATGCATTTACGCATACCCCGACGTCCCCACGGACGGCTCCGTGGCGACGTCGGGGTTATGTGGGACTCACCGGCTGTGGTGCAAGGCCGGAATACCCACTAAACCACTGCGGCGCACTTCTCCGTCATAGTTGGGGCGCCAGGGGGTCGCGGTTAGTATTCTACCCTGACGCCCCGACGGAGCCCGGCCAGCCGTGGAGCGGGCGAGCGCAGAGGGTGGCTTAGCCGGGCGACGACCTCATCGTACGTACGCCCATTTAGGGCGGGGGGAGGAGGCGATCGTAATGGCGTCGCCTCCTCGCTGGCCTCGCTCGACGGAGCGGGTCTGCGTCGGCAACGTTTTCGCGCTCCCGCTCCGCGGCCTCCTTCAGCGAGATCACCATCTCGCTGAAGGAGGCGACTGCCTGCCAGCACTTGTCGCTAATGAGCATTGCGCTGACCACTGCCGGCACGACAGGTCCCCGCCTATAACGGCGATGAGGTCGTTTCTCTGCTCCTCCCAGGCGGCGCACACCTGGAGGGTGTGGCGCGCCGTGTCTTCAGGCCGGAAACCTCTCTCTCCGGGCGATCTGACACAGGTACTTACCAAAGCAGCCGTGCCTGGTAAGCACCTGCGTCAGACGGAAAGTCAAAACTCCGTGGCGGCGGTCAACCCATCGATTGAGGACAGGAAGCACCGCCGCCGCGGTCTCCACTCCTGAAGATGGGGCTCTGAGGGATTGTCCCCATCTGCTCATCATAATATTTCGGGCCGCAGCCCTCACCCTCCTAGTGTCAGGAAACTCGCCCCTACCGCGCGGTGGTGGTAGACTACCGCCAGGACGCGGGCCTGTAACTCCCACGGCGGGTCGCCCGCCAAGACCGTAGCGGCCATCCACGACACAGTACGGTACGCCCTGATTGTCCTCGCCGCTATGACCCTCTGAGAAGATCTCAGAAGGGCCCTGTTCCTGCGAGCGGCGAGAGAGTCTGCCCATATTGGTGCACCGTACAACGCCATGGAGCGGATTACTCCAAAGGGGAGTGGGACTCCTGGCGCAACGTAACGCAACATGTATTTAAAAGGTTCTAAAAATGTATTACAAAGAGATAATTAGGTAAAATCATGTCTAAATTTAATACTAACATGACGACAGTAACATGTTCGTGATTGGATGTGCTTTGCTAACAGGCCTATGTTTGATACCAGTCACAGGGCCTGGATATGCTCTGGTTTCATCGTCCGCTAGGGAATGCGCGCAATCCCCAGTACCACAGTGGTAAACGCTTATGTAGCCGTCGTTGAAGCCAGCAGCTACAAAATTTTCATCTTCAGTATATTTACAACACATTATTTGTTTAGCTGTCTCTCTAGAAAAAAAAAATTAGTTATTTAGCTATTACGGCTGGGTAGACGACGACATTTAACGATAAGACGTTTTAGTAGACTTCAAATAAAAGGAAAACTTTTCAATTCGACTCGACAACATATATTTTTTAAATTGAGTTAACTGAAAGCTCAATTTTAGTTCTGATTATTCGTTGGAAAGAGGTACTTCGTGAAAGGCTCGAAAAAAAACTAAGGGAAGTCTTTAATATAAATTGGAAATAGATGATTAGGTATAATGATTATCAATGCCTACTACTAAAAAAAATGCTTTATTTTATGAACCAGCTTACATAATTGAAAGTATGTTTACTTCTCCTTGATATATTTGGTTCTGTTGAGAGTGGAAACTTCGCTTCTCCACGTGAGGTGCACTCGTGTGAACACTCACAGCCTCTTTATTAGCTGGATTTCTTAAGGTTTCGGCTACAGACATCTTCTTTCTCGCTGTTTTTGTGCTGGTGACAGTAGCTATTGGCCCGGCTACGGCCTTTCTTTGAGGATCCATAAAATACACATATTAATTTAGAATCTGATAAAATATTGTTTTAGAAAGATTTTTGCTATGTAACTGCAGAAAAAATGTGATTGTTTATTTTATTTTGACGCTATTTATCACGTGTCATGTTATTACACTTTTTTACTTCTTGACAAAGACATACTTTTTATCATAGAGAGAGAAGAATAGTAAAAAAGAAAATTTGTATAACATTTTCTAATTTTTTTTGCATAAAACTCTTTTAATTTTAGGGAAATGTTATAAAAACAATGTCTCAGTGGGCCAGTGGTCGAGCACACGGCTTCTGATCGAGAGGTCCGGCTTCCAATCCTGACACTGGCTCACACCACTTTTCGAAGTTAAGTGTGATAAATATCGATGACTGAAAAACTTTGTGCCCGGTATGGCAATAGGTTCGCCACTTATTCCATTTGGGACGTAAACATAACGGCGAGACGAGGCTTAACAGTCGCTGCCTACACCTTCGGGTAACAAAAGGCGTGAAGTTATGTTATAAAACATATTCTTAGGCAATTTGCAACATGCTATTTTTTTGTAGGACGCATAGATTTAGCATAGTCTCCTTTGCACGTAGTATCAATGCTCCAATATTTTTAATGTTTATTGCATCAGCTGACGATCTTGCCAACACTACTCATGCAGCTGACAATATTTTTTCAGCTCAGTCCAAATAAAACTATACCTGAAAAATTTGAATCGGCAAACTGACATCCCACACCCACATCTACGAGTATATCCACCGGGGGGCACCAGCTTACCCTTGATTCGACTAATAGTCATCCGAGCTATTGAAAAAGACTAAATAAAATCACTGCCTAAATGCAACCCGTACCATATGGATGCAGAATGGACAGACCGCCGTAAGGTGCGATTCTAACATATCACTCGCAAAATCGACTTTCTCATTTATAAGTATCATTACGTAGTCTAAAACAAAGTCGCTTTCCGCTGTCTGTCCCCTTATACGCTAAGATCTTTGAAACTACGCAACGGATTTTGATGCGCTTTTTTAATAGCTAGAGTAGCAATAGTTAAGAAAAAGTGCAATTTTTTGAGATTTAGCATAGCAATTGTAAATGCTGTACAAATTACTTTTGATGCGGAACAAAGTTTGCCAGCTCAGCTAGTTAACTATATAACTTACTAGCAGACCCGGCGAACTTTGTACCCCATCAAAAGTAATAACTGCTGTCCCGCTATTAGTATCCGACCGAAGGTCTATTTATGACCGAGGCCGAAGCCGATTAATCGGCAATCTCCACAACCTTCGGCTAAAGTCGAAGGTTTATAAACTATTAGTAATTTAATAATTTTCTTCAATATTATCTAAAGCTAAAGAAGAATATCGGCGTAAAGTGGCTCATGCTGCTTTTCTCTGGGTGATAAAGGTATCCGCACTGAACTAAGTGCAATCCGGTCCGTCAGTCACGCACTCTTTCGTAACGGTTCGTTTAATTCTGACTTTTCTCGGACCTTCGGCTTCGGCGCAGAAAACGGCCGAAGCCGACGAACTCGCCGAAGATGGATTTTTGGCCGAAGGTGGCCGAAGCTTCGGTCGGACATTACCCGCTATGTTAATACTGCAATATATTCGAAAATTTTCGTTTAAATTGCATGCTGTAAACGGCCAGGATCATCTATATTACATGCACAATCTATTTAAGACACATAATTGGATGAAAATTAATGCTGTAATGTTTAAAATCGCTTCGTAAATAGGCCATTGTCTCATAAAAAGTAAAAAAATTAAAATGGTCACACACACACACACAACTTCACGTCAAATCCCTTGTGGGGTAGGCAGAGGGAACAGAGCGCCATAAGGCACGATTCTTACACGCCTCACTCGCTTCGTTGACTTTCATAATTCTTTTCATGCACGCGCGTCGGTTTTTAAGGCTCCTAACATCACCTTCCTCCAGAACACGTTCTATTTGGTCTTCGAATGTGTGTCTTGGCCGTCCTCAACTCCTACATCCATCCGCTTTTGCATTGTATATCTGCTTAGTCAGTCTTGCATCAACCATTCTTTCTACATGTCCGAACCATCGGAGCATGCCCTTTCTTACTTTTACACCGACACTCTCATTCAAACCAACTTCCTTCCTTACAACCTTGTTTTCTACGCGGTCAGCGAGAGTCACTCCGCAGATTTCGCGCAGTGCCCTCATTTCTAACGCGTTTATTCTACTTTCATACACACTTTGCCATACCCAGCTTTCGCTTTCATAAGTTAGCGTTGGGATCAGGACTGCATTGTGGATTGCTAGCTGGGCTTTTCTGCTATGTTTTTTGCGCCCAGGAATCTGCCCAACGCTCCATTTACGCTATTTCCTATCGCCACTCGTCTTTCTACATCCGCGGTGTACCTTCCATCCCTGCTAAAAGCGCATCCAAGATATACAATTTCATTCACCATAGATCAAAACCACCCCGTTGACGCCCTCTAACTATTAAAAAAACCGCATCAATATCCGTTGCGTAGTTTTAAAGATATGCGCATATAAGGGGACAGACAGCGGAAAGTGACTTTGTTTTATACTATGTAATGACGATAATGAAGTCGTAGGTACACGTTACGTTCTGACGTCACTTCCCCAAGGACACGTTCAATTTGGTCGTGGAAAATGTGTTGTGGCTTGTGGCCGTCCTCGACTCCTACATCATTACGCTTGTACACTATTGATTAGTACTTGTGATCTGCTACCTTGCATATTTCGATCTTTCCATATTTACGATCCACCGAAGCATGCCCTTTCTTTAAAATTTTGTTTTCGGCGTGGCCGGCGGTTAGTATTGAAAGCCCTTTCCCGCTCAGGTTCTTAGCGCCCTGAAATATATACTACTAACCTAACACTCCATTCACGCTGTTAGCTAACGATATATTTCTGTCTACATCTGCCGCGCTTTTATCCCTGCTAAATGCGCATCCAAGATATACAGTAAGTCCCCATAATTGTTTCTATTAATTGTTAATTTTACAACAAATAATAGATTATCTAGTAATATGACGATTGGCGTAATATTGTATTGAAGATATTATTACATATATCTGCAGGAATGTTCACACAAAATCCCAATATACTATGTTTATGATTTATTGTTGCAAGAATAATATATTAATTGACATTTAAAAAATCTGCAATTATAATATGATTTCCAATAGGAGTAGTATTAGCATTAAACAATTGTATTAACAAATTAAAAAGAATGAGTGAACAACACATTGATTTTATAAATTTGCCCATTTTTTTTTTATTATTACACTCACCAAGCCAGTTATTTCATACAGATACAATTTATTATCAATAATATATTTATATTTCACATATCGATACCCTAATTCGCAAACCTAATAACTCCACTTTTTTTCGAAAATGGCATTTTGATACCGGCAGATACTAGACATTGTCTAGATTCTATCGGTGTCAAAATTTTCATTTTCAAAAAAAAGTGGAGTTAGTAGGTTTGCGAATTAGGGTATCGATATTGCACATTGATTTTCAAACAGTTCAACGACAATTTGACGAACATATTAATATGATCACATAGACAAAATTATTACAGTTTCAATAAAGTGTTTTTTCATATTATAACATATTCATTTCATATTTTTTATTGAATAACAACACTCAAATATGCATTCTTTTTTTGAAATTTGTTATGATTTAAACTGGTACACATCTAAAGAGACCGACATGTGTATGTCACATAAAATCCAACCTAGCTATAGTATATGCAATAATGTTTTATTACACTTAACAGATAACACACATTAACAATACTTACACTACGCCGACAATCCACATGCATATAAATTAAAAGCAAAACAACAAAATGGCCAAACTAATTAAGTTTAAAAAATAACAAAATCAAGCTAAAACATACACAAGAAATACAATACCAATATATTTTGATACCTACTGACATTTATTTCGGAATTTGTTATTATTTAGACATAACTACGGGATACGGGAAAATTATTAGAATATTCAGTCAAGCCATTCAAATGATAAGAAAATAATAAAGCCCATAGCGAAATCCCAGCCTTAATAATAGGGCATGAATCCTATTTTTTTTTTAAATATTGTTAACGTTACCTAGTAAATATTGCTAAATATATTACAACATGAATTCATACGAACAGAAGCGATTATATTTAAGTCGCTGTAAGTTCTCCTGTAAAGTTAAACGCCATAAATTAGTTATAAATAAATTAATTGCTTGGATCTGTAAATTCTAATATCTTTCACGTAAAAATGATTACGTAACAATACACAATAAAAATCCACCAAATAGAAAAACAAAACAACAACAATCAAATCGATTGTATTTTACAAAACAAACATTCTAATGTATGTTTTTGTTTATTAAAACCTGCACTCCACGTAATAACATTAATTATCTCGTAGGTAAATACATAATAATTTACATTCTATGTAAGTATGTATTGAATACATGATTTTATGTATTCACATATCAAAAAAAAAATTAAGTGTCAAAGTTACTAACTTAAAATTGTAAAGGTGTATTCACGTTTTACGAGCACAGCACGGGGCAAATTTTAAGTTTAGATATTTTTATAGTATAATTAATTGCATTTATAATTCTGTCCAAGTTTCCAGACTGAGTTATTGTATACAAGACAGTTGAATAGTACGGAACCAATTTATAATTTTTCTGATTTTTACAATGTCCACGGTCAAACATCATCCGGTAATCCACCGGTGCACTAATTTGTATCCCGCTCGTCATAGACCCAGCACCTTTAAAAGTATATAAATAGCTACTTAAAGACAAATAATAAAATAAATCTTTACATGTAGATTACCAATAAACCTTGGAGATGTAAATATTAATTACATGTAAGATACTGCAATGTTTGATTTAATATATTTATATGCAGTCTTGCAATTTGTACAATCTTTCATTCAATTTTCATCTAGACAATGAACATATATATGTACAGTAGCTAATAATAAATCTACACTGCTATTTCTATGTATACACATTTAGTAATCAATCCCACCATGTTAAGTAACAAAAATATTATATTATTTCGTCAAAAATAGACTACAATTTTCATATCCACATCCACCTGAGGAAACACACATAAATTTATAATAATCAACATTTGTTAAACAATGATAACAATTAATAGATTTCTATCTTTACAATACATATGTTTTCGCACATTTTCAAACAGTCTGTTGTTAAAATAAATTGTAAAGTTAACTAGCATGTGCAAAAGTAGCACAACTCTTTTTTAATCTTTTTATTTACAGTCATTATTATTTAAGAGCATTGAAATGTCAATAATACACGGAAAATAAAAACAGGATGTTTTTGTTAACAATCTAATGATACAATATAATATTATTTTAATTATGTGCTATAATGTGGTAGATCCAGAGATGAGGGGTTTCACTAATAATAAACAGACTTTGATTTCAAGCTAGAAATTACAATCTGGATCCACAGTTGTAGCCTAATATTAGTAGTCAGTTTTTTTTAATTACAGACCTCTAATAATAGAAGATATATCAAAATTGTGAAAATTAAGCCCTAATATATGTTAGTATAGCTGCTATTTTCGAAGCAGACATTTTAAAGATATATAATTAAAATTAAATGACCACAACAACTTTATATATTGGTAACTTGAATATTTGAATACCCATTTTTCTAGGTCTGCAGTAAGATAAGTTAATTGATTGTTAATAAAATATTTAATCCAAGAAGAAATAAAATCATTAAAACATGCATATACATTAAAGGCACTATATTTAATATAATGGTATTTTTTAACTTTTTATATATTTTTTATTATATACATATTATGTATTAGAAATTTTTTAATTTACGTTTAAATACCACTGATTGAAGGTATCATGTTATTTATATTCTCCAAATAATTTTAATATTCATATTCTTATGGTTAAATGTATGATAAAAATATATTATAAAAAAAATTACTGCATCAGTAATTTAATTCCAACTAAGTAATATAATAAAATATTAGTATTTTTATTTATAGCATTGTTTAAGTTTTGTGCATTCTGTTGAAGTTCTGCTGTTGATATTTTTCCTTAATTGGAATAGCACATAGGTATATAAACTCGGAAAAAAATTGCATCATTATTTTTCATAAATATTCATCATATACACCATTTTTTAAATTTATTCTAGATAACCATATAAAATTTGAATAAAATCAAAGTTAGCTTATAACAAGTTTACTACCGAGAGTTTAGTCTTTGAAAACATAGTCACGGTAAACTGTAAGTTATAGATATAATAGAAATGTCAGTAACATTGACCAGACATAGCCCTTGGCTATTCGGAGCCTCAGTAATCCTACATGCCTATTATTATAATAACTTCCTTCATCATCTTCCTGCCCTTCTCCCATCATTTGGGGTCGGCACAACAGGTTTTTCTTTTCCACGCTTTCCTATCATTCACTTCTTTCACACAATTCATCCATGTTTTCTTCGGCCTCCCTCTTCTCTTGTTTCCTTCCACATTCAGGTTCATCATTCTTTTGACGACATGTGCATAATCCCTCCTCATTAAATACCCATACCACGCAAGGCGATTTCCTCTTATCTTCTCAGTTATAGGCGCAACCTTCAGGCTTCCTCTTACATAATCATTCCGTATTTTATCCCTTTTCGCCACTCCACACATTCATCTCAACATTCTCATCTCCGTAGCATGCATTCTTTTTTCATCCGTCCCTTTCATGCCCAACATTCTGAACCATATATGACGACAGGTCTGATAATAGTTTTGTATATCTTGCCTTTCAATTTGAGAGGCATACGGGGGTCGCAAATTGTTCCCGTTACCTGTCGCCATTTCATCCAACCAACGCTAGTTCGGTGCAGTATGTCGCGGTCAATTTCCCTATCGCTTTGCACTTTAGACCCCAGATATTTAAAGTCAGAGCAGACCGGCAGTAGCACGCCGTCCAGCACTATGGAAACAGAATGGGAAAGACCGCCAAAATCACAATACATGAATTCTGTTGTGGATCTGCTGATTTATAGGCCAAAACTCTCCAGCTTCTGTCTCCACTGCTCCAGTCTGCTCTGTACATCCTGTTCATCTTCTCCGACGAGCACGATGTCATCCGCAAAGTGCATGCACCAGGTTATCCAGGCCTCCTCCTGTAGATCCGAAGTCAAAGCGTACATAACTAGCAGGAAGAGGTAGGGGCTCAAAGCAGACCCTTGGTGCAGACCCACAGCGACACCGAACTCTTCGTAGTACCTGCGTCCGACCGGACATGGGTACAAGGTGTTTTGTACATTGCACGAACTAGCCTCACATATTTCTCGGGCACACATTTCTCCCTTAGGGCCCACCACAAAACCTTTCGGGGTACACGATCGAACGCTTTTTCAAGGTCGACGAACACCATGTGCAGGTTCTTATCTTATTATAATAACTTCCTTATCTATGATTAAGTTGCAATTTGCACGCGCTACCTCAACTTTGTTTACTGCAAAACGATTAACGTTATGGTGACTAGAAGGAGGCAATAGAAATCGCTGCTTTTATTAAATTTTACTGCAAAAGTTATACAATGAACAGAAGACATTCTACAGAATAATAATTTTGGCGGTGCTATTACACATGTAAAACCCTATGTCAGAGGCTTTTATAATTAAGAATGTTTATTTGTGTTGTGATAAATGTTTTTTTTTTTGTATGGAAACGGGACAAGCATAGCTTCCATAGAAAGGTGTATGTTGCAGAATAGTAAATGCTGATCATAAATATTTCTCTTCTTCAAATTCAAAATAAAAGTGGATATAATAAAAATATGAATCAACAGAATCACACTAGTCACTGATGTCTAATCTTATTTATGACATATTTCCTTAGCTGACCCATCTATCTTTTTTATTCAAAATGCAGTGATTAATATGAACAAATTGCTAACAAAGACAATTTATTCTTACAATGTCAATAAACCTGTAATGATATTTGAAAATTGAGAAATCAATATTTGCATTTTAATTGATCAGGTCAGTAAAATTACGTCTATTTTGAGAATAAAGTCAGGTTAAAAATTTACTAAGGCAACTGGTCCAGTGGGAGAGCACACGGCTTCTAAACCAGAGGTCCGTGTTCGAATCCTGACACTGGCTCACACCAAACTTTTCGAAACTGCTTTTCGGAAGTTAAGGGTGATAAATATCGATGACTGAAAACTTTGTGCCCAGTATGGCAATAGCCAATTTGGGACGTAAACATAACGGCGAGACGAGGCTTAACAGGCGTTGCCTAAATCTTCGGGTAACAAAAGGCGTGAAGTTATGTTATGTTAACTCATATAAATATATAATTCGATTGTGATTGTGATGTCCAACTAATATTAGATAATTTTAAATGCAAGCTAAATATTTCAAAGTATTTTGTTAGCATATATAATTATAGTGCATTTTTTATAAAGATATTAATAAATATTGGTTTGTCAATGTTTGTTAAGCTGTTTAGACAGGTCATTTATAATAATTTCAAAATAATGTAAATATTATGATATATATGTTTAAAAACTTTAAATGATAACCTCTTAACATATAAAACTATAAGCCTAAAGATTTGTTATTAGACCTTCATCTATTAGCAAACTTTAAGCATCAAAACTAGGAAAAAAATACTAAATATAAGAAAATTGAATTGATTAAAATAATTTAGTTTAGCACAAAATTTCATCTGTGTAAACGTAAATATAACATACATAGTTTATTATTAGTTAATTTAACGTTACATATATTATCTGGTTTTGTATCTGATTGATGATACTACAGTTTTCTCTAACAACAAAAATGCTATAGTAACACAAGCAATAATTCCAAAATAAATAAATAACATCAATAGCAAACATAATTATGATTGTATCTTAACCACTCTCATAACACAGAGAACAACCCTTTAGTAATAATTAAAACAAAAACAAATGATAATTTATCTAATGGTAGCTACAATCACAGGAATTATTGTGAGCTTTTGATGGGGATCAAACAGAGTGCCCTTGGGACTGGTGCCGTTGTCCCCATTGACTAGATGGCCCCTGTGCAGAATTACCTTGTTGCATCCAAGAGAGGAAATTAGGAGGAGCTGGAGGTGCGGTTGAAGCTGGACCAGCAAAGGCTCCTTGCTCGGATCCTCCGGACGGTATGTTATTGATAAGACCCCAACCTGCTGCTTGATTTAGAGCAGCAGCTACAAGAGCCTGATTTACTGGTAATCCACCCATACCTAGGGGCATGCTACCACCTTGAGCTTGACCACCTCCACCAGCAACTGCAGTTTGTCCATGTTGACCAGATATGCTTAATGCCTGCATATTAACCATATCTAGATTACGGCTACTCCATGAATTATTATTTGAAGCAGTATGCGGATGTCCTTCTTCATAATTACGTACTGATAAACTGCGCTGATTAGATCCTGTCTTGTTCTGTTTCGGGGAAGCATTAGAAACATTCACAGACACTCCTTTAATTATATGATCCTGACCACACAGACTTTGAGCTACTTCTGGGTCTAAAAATGTAATGAAACTGAAAGCTCTAAATGGTTTCGGAATAAATACATCAGTTACTTCACCAAATTGAGAAAAATACTCTCGCAAATCATTAGCTGTAAGTTCTTCTGTACAGCGGCCAACAAATACTTTACAAGGCATAGATGCAACAGAGCCTTCTTTTGAATTAGGTATCCGCACATCGCACCATCTCCCGTCAATCATGTGGCGTTGAGCAAGTACTCTCATCTGTGAAGTATAAGATGCAAATCGGATGAAAGCAAAACCTTTGGACATGCCAGTTTTTGGATCCCTTTTCAGCTGTGCCATTAAAACTTCGCCAAATTTCTCAAAATATTCTCGTACAGTTTGCTCAGTGGCCTTCCATGGCAATCCCAGTACTATTAAATCTGAACACAAATTATCATTTCGCTTACTTTTCAAGGATAATGATTCAGAATTTTCACCCGATTTCCGTTTACTTTCTTTCGGAAAGCTACAAATGTACAAATGATTACCCCAACCTTCTGGGGGAGGGTACAATCTCCCATCTCTTAATCTGATACCCCTGATGTTTTTCGTTTCAGGATGTCGATATTTTAAACCACAACAACCAGGAAATTGGGCTGACACTGTAGTTAACATCAAAGTCCCATCTTCTTCGATTGGTAATTCTATGGGTTCTTCGTTTTCATCTTCAGCCACGGGCAAATACTCGAATGACATTATTTCATGAACAAGATTAAAAAAAATTGATAGAAATAAACACAGATTTTTACACTTAACACTACACAAATGTACAATATTTATACAAATAAATAAAATTAAATAACGTCATTGGGTTACGAACCCATTGTAATTTGCATTATTTGCAGGTTGAAAACATAGTTCCAAAAAAATTTTGATCTACTGAATGATTGAACGAGATGGAATCAGACAGATTTTTAAGGGTTACTAGGGTCAAATAAATTAATACTCATGATCTTCTAAGAAGACCACATTTGAATGAGAATTGGTCTGGCACGATTAGCTTTCAATATATTTTAACCGAAACTTTTGCCAAAAGCGAAACTATTGTAGTACTAACTTTGACTTGTGGTTAACATACATACCTACATCTTTATACCAAGTCTAAGGGGCCGCCGGTTTTAAAGACTCCTGGCATCACTTTTCTTAAGGATATGATTAATTTAATCATGGAAAGTATGTCGAGTCCAACATGACTCGATGAGGGCAACCACATACTTTCCATCCTTTCGCTTCTACATCTGCATCTGCTTAGTCAATCTTGCATAAATCATTTTTTCTACGTGTCCAAACCATCGGAGTTGGCAACCTCCTTAATTTTTATACCGACACTCTCTTTCAATCCTCTTTTAAACCTTCCTTCCTTATAACCTTTTTTTTTCGACGCGATCGGTGAACTTCATGCCGCAAATTTTGCGCAGCATTACGACTGTTTTAACATTATTTTCATGCACCCTCTGCCATGCCCATCTCTTGCTTTCATAAGTATCGTAGGTACAGTTAGCGAGCTGGGTTTTGTTGCTCAGATTGTTTGCTCCCAAGTATCGCCCAACGCTCTTTTAACACTGTTTTATAATTTTACTACATTCCCGGTGTAACAGTAATTTAAGTAATTATTATTATGAGATGAGATGAATGTAGAAAGAAGAGTGGCGTTAGAAAAGCGCGTAAATGAAGCGTTGGACAGATTCCTGGGCGCAAACAATGTTAGCAGAAAAGCCCAGCTAGCTATTTATAATGCGGTACTAATCCCAACGGCAACTTATGGAAGCGAGTGTTGGGTATGGCAGAGTGTGTATGAAAGTAGGATAAACGCGGTCGAAATGAGGCACTGCGCAAAATCTGGGGAGTAACCCTGGCTGACCGCATCGAAAACAAGGTTTTAAGGAAGGAAATCGGATTGAAAGAGACTGTCGCTGTAAAAGTAAGAAAAGGCATGCTCCGACGGTTCGGACGTATAAGAAGAATGGATGATGAAATATTGACTAAGTAGATATACAATGCAAAAGCGGATGGATGTAGTAGTCGAAGACGGCCAAGACCCACATTCCATGGCCAAATTGAACTTGTTCTGGAGGAAAATTCAGGGTTTATCCTACGATATTAGGAGCCTCAAAAATCGACGCGCGTGCATGAAAAGAGTTATGAAAGTCAACGAAGGGGGTGAGATGTGTAAGAATTGTGCCTTTTGGCGCTTTGTTCGCTCTGCCTACCCCGCATGGGATTTGGCGTGAAGTTATGTATGTATGTAGATGAGTGGTAGAGCCACACAGTTCGCTGCATCAATGACCTCTGAGATTATCAGCGTTAAGTGGCTCAGGCCGCGTTTTGCTCGGTGAGAGAAGGATCTCGAGGCCCAAAGCCTAACCCTCCCCCCTCTTCATTTCACTTCCAACTCCTTTGCTATCCCACCAACGAAAACATTCCGAAGGAGGATTACGTCAGGCAGGCAGACGGTCATAAAACCAAATCAACATGGATAGTTCTATGAGATGACATACTGTGCCGACCCCACTTAAAGTGGGAAAAGGACAGGAAAGTGATAATTATTTTTAGTTGGGCAGTATCTCAAAAGAGATTGACGATTCTTATGAGAATAAATACAAAACAATATATTAAATAGTAATATCTCAACATACCAATACATAGTATTTCATTAAACAAAAACAATTACCGATTTGATTATTGGATAACATTTTTTTTTTATATCTGGTAAACATTTTGCCTACACCTTCAGGTAGAAAGCGGCGTGAAGTTATATTGTTGATTGCAACAAAATTAATATGTACATCCTTTTTTTTTTTACTCGAGGAAATGCTTTATGCACACCTCCCGCCTGGGGACGACAGGGCGGTAGTGTGGGACTCCCAAAACAGTAAACTGCAATCCGATCCTAGGGTTACACACTAAAACCTCGCGGCGGCCTTCCTCCGGCGTTGGGGTGGCCCAGGACAGTGCATCGGCCCTCTGGTCCACCCCGCCGTCGCCCCCCCTCTGTCACGAGGGGGTGCTCATCCTCGGGGAGCCCGCTCGAAGGCGGGGGCGGCGAGCTCAGTGATCGCAGCCGCCGCCTTCGAGCGGGATCGGCTCTCTCCCGACCCCGCTCGGCGGCCTCCTTCTGGAGCATCACAGCTTCGCAGAAGGAGACCACAGCCCTCCACTCCTCCTCGCCCGCCAGCATTGCCGCGACCAACGCCGGCGGGGACAAGTCTCACCCGATTCCATCGACCAGGACTCGGCGCTTGACCGCCCAGGCCGGACAGACCTCCAGCGTGTGCTGGGCCAAGTCCAGGTCGGATGCGCAATGGTGGCATCTCGTCTGTTCACGTTTTATTCGACTCAGATACTCACCGAAGCACCCGTGCCCGGTGAGTATCTGAGTCAACCTGTAGGTGACAGTGCCCCATTTACGGAGCACCCAGGCCTCGAGGTGGGGCAGGACGGCCCCGACGGCGCGCTGACTCGCGCTGCCCTGGAGAACCAGCGCGTCACGCCAGTCCCCCAGGGCCCGCCGGAAGGCCTCCCGCCTCCGCACTTCGTGTCCCCGTGCGTCCGGGTCCCCCCCGCCCCGGCCGAGATCGTACGCGGCTGCGTACATCTCGGCCAGGATGATGAAGGGAGGGGAACGCGCGAGGACCGTCGCCGCCTCGTACGAGATGGTACGGTAGCCCCGTGCGATCCGTATGGCCATGAACCGCTCCAGGCTCCTGCCCTGGAGCGGGAGGCCCCCGCGAGGTCTCGCGACCAAACGGGGGCCCCGTACAGGGCCACGGACCGCACGACGCCACCGTAGAGGCGGCGAACTCCCTCTCCCGGTCCCCCGAGGTTGGGCAGCAGGCGATGAAGCGCACCTGCCACCCGTCGCGCTCGGGGGACCAACCGTACGAAGTGCTCCTCGAAGCTCCAGCGGCTGTCCAGCGTGAGGCCGAGGTACTTCATGTACCGCCCCACCGGGACAGCCGTGTCACCCACCTGGATCCGCGAGGCCGGGGGTTCCCTGCCTCTGGTGAGGCGGTGGAACCACAGCGCCTCACTTTTGTGAGGCGCCACCTCCAGGCCCAGCCCGCGGATCCGTCTGACGACGATTGCCTCTCCCAGCTCGGTGAACCTGAGCGTACGCTCGAAGTCGGGCCCCGTGGCGACCACCAGAGTGTCGTCTGCGTAGCAAACGTCACTCACGCCACGGGGCTAATACATCTACCCATTGTTTTTCTTTTCTTCTTTTATTTAACATGAAATAATGGGAAAAAGCATTAAATTTCAGTGCTTTAAGGAATTTTATACGCGAACACGTGAAACACCGAATGTTCAGCCGAAACTGAAGTGGCGGTCGAACATTCAGTTTCGGTTTCGGCCGGAAAACCAGTTTCGGTCGGACTCTAATGAATATATTCAAACATTCTCAAAATTACATGCTGATATTGATAAACATAGGTCTACTATTAAAATATTGTTAAATTTCTGTAATGTATTTAAATACCTACAAGACAAAACTCTCATTGCTGTATCCTTTATCTTGTGAATGAAAAAAACCTCCATTATTTAAATGAATGTAACATGGCTCTGGATTCTGGAAGTTGTTGGATACACTTCTTCTCACATCAACTCTCATTATCTTTTTTTTACTGATAACTACATGATTAGCACTATTCTAAATTTTCCACATAAAAACTTTTGGTCAGGTCTGTCTGTTTACTTACCTACTGAACTAAAACTCAGGGTTGTACTCGGTTGTAGTACTTGTAGTATCTTGAACTGTCTTGCAGTGTCTTGTCTGAAGTTGTCTGTTTTGGGGTAGTCGGGGTTGTCGTATGAAAAAAAAACCTTGAAAGAATTTTACTAGATTATTGAAATAAAATAAACGTTTCTAATTTCCATAAAATTTTTACGTAAATCAATTGATAATTGGTGACCCTTTTTCAATAAATAAAAATAAAGTTATTGACTGCACAGTGATGTTAATAACATTCTAGTGGTTTTTCTAAAACATAACCTCGATTTGTTAAAAACAAACATTAATTTTAAGGTTTTTCTTAGGGTAGTCTTTCTAGGTATTTATTATGATAACATCAATATTTTACCTATAAAATAAGCTTGATATGGATGGTGAGTTTAAGGATTTCAGAAGAAATAAACCACAACAAAAGTTTTACAAACCTGGTAGTGGACCATTGAGGAGGTCAAGTTATGCTCTCGACTCAAAAATGGATCCCAATGAAATAGATACTGGTTCAAAAGGTCGGCACCAAAATTACTACGGATCTCAAAATTCTGTTGCTGAAGATGTAAACGAAACTGGTAGAGGAATTCGTCATAAGAAGCCAGAACAACAACTTTATGTACCTAGATCAGGAGATATATGTACAGACAAAGATAAACAATCAAAGGTACCTATGAGGTATGATAATTCTAATCAGTACATCAATAGAAAAATGTCTGATAATCCTGACAGATTAGGGTATAGTAGCAATACAGGAACCAATACCAGAGGTGCCCCTAGAAAAGATAGAACATTTACAAATTATCATCAAAAAGAGGACACTAATGATATTAATTATAATAGACAATATAGACCGGCATCAGAAACTCGGTCCATTTCACCAGCTTACATCAAAGATCAAAGTTCTATGGATCGCATCAGGGACAGTAGAAGTATGGAAACAAGTGGTAGACATATACAGTCTGGTGGTGGAAAACCTCCATCTGGCCGCAGAAACTCTTCAGGATATACATCAGATTCCTCTAGACCCAAATATATGATAAATTTAGATAACATACCTCCAAGATTTAGAAAAAAATATTTAGAACAATCTGGTCACCAAAATGTAGATAGTGTTGACCATTTGCATAGAGATAGATATGCATCAAATAGCTCAGTTCAGCCATCATATAATCAAGACAGTCAGTACAACTCTGTTCAATCATGGTCTCAAACACTGCCAGCTTCTGGCCGAGGTAGGGGTCGGTTAAGGGATTATGACGACTTTGATGGAGATAAGTATAAGAGTGTATTTTGGAAGAATTATGAACTGCAACAATCTAGAAAATCTACCCCTAGTAGCTCATATTCCAATTTGTATGAAGCCAACTGTATGGATAGCAAAAATTTAAATGAGAACACCAATACAGGTCCAAGTAGTACTGAAAGCCATGAATTCTATGATGGTAAGTACTATTAATTACACAGAGGGCAGTAGTGGTTTTTGTAAATGGTATCTAATAAATAAAATGACATTCACATCTCTATTTACAAGATGTGAAAGCATTGTTCTTTAATAAAATTAATAAAAAAAATTGTCTGTTTAACTTCTTGCCTCTATATCTAATATCACTATACCTGGTGAATATAATAACATCTTTAAAAAGTTCAAAAGTTAAAAATCAACAAGTTAAAAAATTGTCATAGTTTTCATTACTTTTATGACTCGCAACAATTACTCGAATAAAAGAACAGCTCAGCATTTTCATGACTCATTTTGAAAGAATCAATATGCCAAAACATAATGCAATAATATTCTCTGTTGCTGTACACATAATATTTTTGTCGAGAAAAATATTAATCAGTCATCTAACATCACATTAGTAATGTCACTCAAACATTGAATGTTAAATAGCATATATTTTCATTTGCCACTTATCATAGAATATTATTTTATGTTGAAGTTGTCGTACTCATTCTCAAGTAGACAGCACGCGAATAAAATAGTATTGGAAATAGGGATCTTCAGTTGCTGATATTTTTTTACTATTACATATTTTGTTTTGCTTGTATCTTATCTATACCATTTGTCGTAAGTTATTGACTATAATAAGCAGAATAGTAAAAAAAATTTTAGATTTTTAGATTGTTTAGAGTCTAATTATAACTAGCATTTTAGATTATTTTACAAAATTCATTAATTTATTTTTGTTGAAAAAAAAACTATTATCAGAGACAGCTATAATATATTATTCACTTGTGACTCAAACACACATAAAGGCAGGAAATTTTATTCTTTTGTATTCGATAATCAGAAATTTGGGCATTTCACATAAAGAGAATAGGGAAAATACATGTCAAGTAGTGAGCTTATAGTTGGGTCAATTGAACTTTCATATGATCCTAATAATCCTGTAATTTATTTCAAGTGGAATTTTCAAATAAATATTATGAATAACTTATAGTCTGGGTGGTCCAGTTGTCGACCACCCCGCTTCTGAATCAAGAAGTCGCGGGTTCAAGTCCTGGCTCACATGTTTGATAAATATCGGTGACTTAAAATTGTTTGCCCGATATGTCGATAGGATTCGCCACCTATTTCATTTGGGATGTAAACATAACTTAATAGCTTAATAGCCGCTGCCTACACTTTCGGGTAGAAAAAAGACGTGAATTTATGTTATATTATCAACTTATACCTATAAAAAATCATGATTATTTCTAAGTTTATGAAAATAATAATATTATGTATTTCCATTTCATATAATTTAGTAAATCCTTCGGAGATTGTATAATAAAAATTATCGTTTTCTTAACAGCATCTCAGAATGGTACCATCAGCATTCCAAACACTGAGTCCAGTAGTCAGTTGGAGCAGAACAAACAAGAGTCAGATCATGATAGTGAAACTACATCCCAGTTATCATCAACACTCTTGGATATTTCAAATTTGGTAGAAATTATTTGATTTTTTTGTAAACCTTTCCATGATGACATTAAATACATTGCACTATATGTATTTAATGTATATTAATGCAATTTATTAAAAATGCTAATATTTTTGTAAATCTTGGCAAGGTAAAGAATAAGAACTGAGAGGGTCATTTTCACATACACTCATTTCTCTGATGTTATTACCTCTTTTACTGCATGCTCTTGGTTTATTGGTAGTCTCTTCATGTTCTCATAAAACCGTTGGTCCAGGATATCAACATCATTTCCTCTTTCAGGACTGGACAGAGGAAGTAGAGAAAAATATCAAATTAGAAGACATGCCAGATACTACAACAAGTTTTTCATGTAAAGTAAAACCAGATATTCCTGATGAAACGAAACCAGCAGCTGAAAACCGAGAATCAAAACGCAGCGGTCGATCCAGACGTAAAGATAGAAGGTAAATATACATTTATGATTAATTATGAAGCAGATTTATGTCTAATTACAGGAAAACTTATCTAAATCACAGAATTTTCCAGATTTTATTCTCATCATTTATATGCTAAAGTAAAAAAGTTAGTGCCAAAGAAGTATTTGATCTTATAGTAAGGCCAACGAGACGAGATAAAAACTGTAAACAAAACGACCCTTACCGAGTTATCTTGCGACTGTTAGCGATTGACATGAATATCCGAGCGATTGATATCTCTGTCCTTGCTACTCCTATGCAGTAAAGTCGTCACTTAGTCGAAAACAGCTATCGTTGCCCACTTCGTGGTTCATAATAGCAGTTGATATTGTGGTCGTCAATACTTGGTCTGCAATTTTGTTATTCAATAATTTTGGTCAATAATTTTGTTCGAAGTGACTCGTATTTTCGGTTCCCGTATTTGGTTGTTTTTTTCTTGTTATTAATAGGTTACTGTTTTAGTTCCGTTGTTAATTTTTGCTGTTATTGTTACTAATTAGTTGTTGATTTTAGTCATGGAAAACTGATAAATGTTTTGAACCCCTGAACTGAACCCCTGAACTTTGTTTATATTTTTTATCTCGTCTCGTTGGCCAATGAGTTTAAATTTTTTTTTTGGAAGTTATTGTGATAATGTTTTTCCACATCGCCACATCACAACTACCGGTTCCTACATCTTCAGAAAAAAAAACGTAAAATAACAAAAATAAAGTACAGATTTTTTAAATAAATTGCTAGTAATACATACTAAGATAGAATGTGTACTAATTTTAAGTGAGTAGTGAATATGGGCTTTACTTATATAAAAATAGACGCTGCAAGAAATTTATGTGTTTGCTTTTAGGAGTTCTAGTAGAGGAATAAGAAATTCCGAGAAAAAGTCTGAGCGTAACAGAAAGGACAGTACAGCAAGCAATCAACACGAGCCAGAGAGAAGCAGAAAAGACAGCAATGTTAGCATACAGCATGAAATAATATCGTCTGGCTTCAAACACAGGGAGAGAGAGAGACGAGACAGTCACAGAAGCAATCGTTCTTCTACACTAGGCAATAGCCGGGATGATTTAGACAAATGGAGGTCTTTGCGCTCTTACAGCAGGGAGCAAAGTATCGATGGGTAAGTTGGCTTTCAGCAATAATAAATACTAGTGTCCGACCGAAATTCTATTTTTGGCCGAAGCCGAGGCCTATTAATCGTCAGTCTCCATAACAACTATTAGTAATTTAATAATTTTCTTCAATATTATCCACAACTAAAGAAGAATATCGCTGTAAAGTGGCTCATGCAGGTTTTCTCTCGGTTATAGAGGTATCCGCAATGAACTAAGTGCGTCCGATCCATCAGTCACTCACTCTTTCGTAACAGTTCGTTTAATTCCGATTTCGGACCTTCAGCGGGACCTTCGGCTTGGGCTCAGAATCGAAATCAAATTGAAACTTTATTCATATAATTACAGGAGAATAATTTCCCAGTGCAATAGTCGAGATACATCCGCAAATCGTGCCAACAGTCCGAGAGACAATGACGGTTTTAGAATACCATCAGCTATGTCCAAATCGGCAGCTTGGCTGTCTACAAATCAGGTGTGTAGATATAAATTAAATAACAATGTTGCACTCTTATATGTAAATTTATATTTTTGTTTCATCTCAGGTAATTTCATGTCTAGTTTTTTTCAGTTTTCGAAATTATTTTAGTTCCATGTACATTTTAACACATAAATAATGAACATTATTTGATTGTGCACAGAAATTTAATACCGAGACTGCTCATTATGAAGCGGAGTACTCAAAGAGCTATAATTATTATTTTATTTTGCTGATTTTAATATACTTTTTCGCTTCACTCTACCACTGCTGAAAAAGATTAACAATATTATTAAACTGGTATAAAGTGATGAATTTATATTTCAGAAGAAAAATAATGGATCGTGGGCAAATGATCGTACGTCGAGTGTGGAGCGCGGCCGTCAGTCTCCGTCGTTGAGTCATTCGCACGCGGGGACCGGCCAGAGCTCTGCGGGGTCGGTGGCCGGGGATGGGGGCGGAGGGGGTGGCGGCCGACGTTCACGTAAACGTTCCGGGCGAAGACGCGGCCGACACAGTGACCCCCACCACGTACCAGTCTCGGCTCCAACGTGTCCTCCCTCTTCCAGCACTCTTAATTGGCGAGAAGAGATTCTAGAATCAAAGAAGCACTCGCATGATAAGTTAGTGATGTCTTAAAATTATCCGTATGTATTCAGTTGTTCAGAACTCGATTCCATAATTATGTAAAATATTTTTTTTACCAATATACAACCAATACAGTATTTACCCAGAGCTACTCTCGCATTGTATATTGCATCCAAAGGTGGGTGGGTACTGTAGCGAAACTAGTGTTTGCTCCAGTTCCAAGAATCGGGACGAGATAAAAAAATACTATATTTTGTTTCTTGCACCCATGAAAATATGTGTACAGAGTTTATTTAGAAAACAATCACAATCGCCCTAATTAATACTGTTACGGTAATGAATTTATAATTAAAATCACTTCCTAATAATTCTCACTAGATGATTTGCATATTATTTTTGTGTATGCTATTATGTCAACAACACACTATGTTAGCTTTCTGCATTTCAATTCATATGAATCAAATTGTACTTATGACCCATTCCATGATTTCACCTTAAATAAGGCTGTGTGTATAGATTTTTCTTAAAGTCCAAGTCGTACATGCATACATAGATCATGCTTACCATCAGGTAAATATGAAAAGGTTAAAGTTACAACCATTGTAATAACTGTTAATTTATTTTTATGCAGCACGAACACGCGGAACAAGACAATCTCTGAACATCCCACTTCGCAACCAGGACTGATAATGCTACCACAAAGTTCAATCTCTCATATGCATAAAGATTCAGTGTAAGTATTGAGATTTGTATATACAGGATGTCCCAGAACTCAACGTCAAGCCGAAACAGGGAGTTCTGTGACAACCTGTATATTTAATAAATGGCGAGGTTTCAGAATTATACTCAAAATCTAAATTTTTCACTGTCATGGTTTAATTTGTTATTATGTAAACTAATCTGCGAAAAATAATCGTTACATATTTTCCTAGAATATTTCACAGGATTTTTACCTAAGTATTAGGTGCTTTAGTTGTATTGTTTTTTGTTTACAGGCGAGGAGGTTCAATAGAAAATCAGAAAACTTTATATGATCATCAGAATCCATCGAAACCAATTATTGTACAAACAAGTCCAACGAAAGTAGATATCAGAATTGAAAGAGGTGAGTAAGTTCTATCCAACAGAGAGAGTCGTGCCATCAGCCGCTTGATTTTGCGGAGGTGGTATTATGCTGGTTGTATCGTCACATTCGTGCTCTGATTTGCTTGGCCGGTAAAGTCATCTCTAGGGTGCAAACTAATGAAGAATCACTTTTATCTTACTCACTCGCTTATCACCGTTTTTTTTTATGGATAGGAGGGCAAACGAGCAGGCGTGTCACCTGATGTTAAGTGACCAACGCCGCCCATGGACACCTGAAACACATATAGTGTTACAGTTGGGTTGCCAATATTTAAAGGAGTAGGATAGGAAGGGATGGGGAAGGGGGTTGGGCCTCCGGGTACCTCTCTCACCGAACGAAATGCGGCATGAGCCACTTTACGTCGATCATCTGAGAGGTGGTGGTATTTCACCGGTCGAGCCGGCCCAATCATGTAGCCAACTGCTTGGCTCTACCTAAAGTCGCTTCAAAATTTTTGGTTTTCATGTTTCCTATTGCTTATTGCCCTCCCGCTCTTTCCACCTCACTCACCTGTTAGTTATTGCGCAGGCGCGGCGGAAGGCGGACGCGCGCGGGGCGGGAGCAGCGCTGGGGGTGGCGCGGGGGGAGAGGCGGGGACGCGGGCGGCGCGGCACCGCACGCTGCTGCAGGAGGTGGACCGCGCCGACGCCATCCTGCACGCGCACGTGCTGCGGGGGCCGCTCGCGCTCGCGCACCACTGGCCCGACCTCGCCGACACCAGGTACTTACCATCACCACCACCACTACCGTTCTTATTGATCACATCAATGGTTGCAGGCCTCTCCCGTGCTTCGACCATCATAATTATCTATCATCATTTGCTGTTCTTCAACTTTTCAGGCTGTAGACGTAATTTTTTTAAAATTAATTATTGATTTAAAAGTCTCGGTGGTCCAGTGCTCTAGCACCCGCTTCTAAACCATGAAGTTGCAGGTTCCACTCCTGGCTCATACCAATGACTTTTCAAAATTATTTTTGAAAGTTATGTGTGATAAATGTGAAAATAATCTCGTGAAAATGATCTCTGTAAAGAGTTTGAAACGTCGGTAAATAAATAAAAATAAGTTCTAAATAAACGCGATACAATCCTAAAAAGTTGTTTTAATGTTATGAATGTTATTCGCGAAAATCTAAGAAATAAATAAGTCATGTGTGATAAATATCGATGACTGAAAACTTTGACCCCGGTATGGCAATAGGTATGCCACCTAATCCATTTGAGACGTAAACATAATGGCGATGAATTTTATTCACTAGGCAGACAAAATACCAAATATAAAAATAATAATCACAAATTAATAGTAAATTTAATACTTATGTAAAATTAAACTATACTATTTTTCCAGTTAAATATCATTGGACTAAATTCGTTTCAACAGTTTAGGAATTGCAGACAAACTACCGATATATATGTCTTCGTAATGGATCTTTGCAAAAATATATTAATCAGTGTTACGCATTTTATCTTCACAGGTCATTTTTACAGAATGCACTTCACAGACTCCTCATGTCAGACCTCAAGTACTGTCAAGCCGACAATATAGAGCATCAGTTTTGGAAAATTTTATACTACAACTTGATTGAACTTTTGAGGAAGAGCTTCTCACAAATAAGCCCTGAGGATAAACCCAAAATAGTTGGACTAATAAATATTATTATTGACGAAGGGAACGTGTATTTTGAGAATTTAGTACAAACCTTGGAGAAAACATACAAGTTTAATGTTGATGATTATATAAATGATAATCATGTACTGCCACCCAAGGGTTTGGGATACGTGGGTTTGGCGTTGATCTCAGTCCAAAAGATTTATGCGTTTTTGGGTGATCTAGCGAGATACAAGGAACAAGTGAATGAGACAAGTAATTACGCCAAGAGTAAATTTTGGTACACCAAAGCACAACAGATCAATCCCAAGAACGGGAAGCCTTACAATCAACTCGCTATATTGGCTGTATACGCGGTAAGTCATACAATATATCTCAGGATTAAAAAAAGAAAAAAAAAGGGAACTTAAATAGAAGATTTTTCTTCCTTATTGAAGTTTGTGATATTGATTTTTTCTCTACTCAAGTTCCACTTTGCTACTTTACTTCGTCAAAGGAAGTTCTACTTTTTCTAGCATCCATCGTCATATATAGACTCTTATTCAAGTATATATTTTTTCCAAGTAAATCACAGTAATTATATTCTAAAACTTCACCTAAAATTTAACATAGTTATTTAAAATATTTTGCTGGATGTTTAGATTTAACTAACTAGAATTTATATTTCAAAAATATACTTTCTTTTTACAGAGAAGAAAATTAGATGCAGTTTATTATTACATGAGAAGTTTGATGTCATCGAATCCTTTTCATTCGGCAAGAGAAAGTCTGTTAACACTGTTTGATGAAAATAGAAAAAAGGTAAGGGACCTGCCTATTTCATATCTTTATACATCTTAATTGAAAAGAAAACAACAGCGAGATAAGCTCCTTGCGGGATAAAAATGCATTGAGAACCATAGTACAGTGAAATTAGTCTCGAGAAATTTTTGCATAATATGTAGTGGTGTGTATATTACTCAAATCTTAGAGCGCGTTTCCACTATATCGTTCTGGCCTATACAAAAATGTTTCGATATCCTTACATTACTATTTAATTTTATACTTATCCCTAGCAACACTCTGATTTTTGCTTTCAATAAAAACAAGTTTTTATTTTAAAGAAAAAGGTTTTGACATTATAAAAAAAAAAATCATTCTATTTCACGTCCTTGAGCAAACGACAAGGCGACTACCGTGAAACAATAAAATATCGTGTCGTTCTTTAGATGATAGTAGTTTAGCTATGGGTAAAAAGGTTTGACCATAATAATTACGAAACAAAACAAACAAATAAATCGTCACTTGATAGTGGAAAGTGGAAACACGCACAAAGCAGAATAAACCAGTTTACGCTGTCCGCAGGTGCCACGTGACCATACACTACTACATATGCAAAAATTTCTCCAAGCTAATTTACCTGTAAGATCCAATAATGAGCATATTTTCTGCCACAAACCAGAATATTTTTTATTAATCATTTACCAAACCAAACAAAGTTTAAATTTTTCAATAGAGATTTATAGTCCTAATTTTCAATTTAATTTTTGCTAGTGGTAGAGTCTTGCAGTTCGCTGCATGAATGGGCTGGCTCGACCGGTGAAATACCACAACCTCTCAGAAGATTGACGTAAAGTGGCTCATGCCGCGTTTCGTTCGGTGAAGAAGGTATCCGGAGGCCCACCTCCCTTCCCTATCCTTTCCCACCCTACTACCTAAAAGGTCGGCAACGCAACTGTAACACTATATGTGTTGCAGGTGTCCATAGGCTACGCTGGTCACTTATCATCAGGTGACACGTATGCTCGTTTGCCCTCCTATCCCATAAAATAATGATAATAATTTAGCTGGCCGGTTAGGTGATCTTTTCGATTACAAAATGCTCTATTTTCAATATAGTACGAAGCGGCGGAACGTAAGCGTCGAGCGGCTTTGGAAGTGTTGAAGAGTTCATTACCCAGTGTTGAGGACAAGAAAGTGAAGGGCGGCGGAGACAGGAGGGAAGTGTGGGTGCGACCCGGGGAACGACGAGCACTGACCAACACTCCGACCATCTCGAAACATGAACATCTTGCTGCCATGACATCCGTAGAGGTAACCTTTTATATATAGACAATTCAATATTATATAGACAATTCTAAAACCATGAATTCATTGAAATTCGACTATTTTTGTAACTTCCCTCTTTTGGCCTCGAATAGGGGAATCATTTGTTAGATACCCTGGAATAGATTTCCAACCAAGAACAACATATTCTGTCAGCATGTTTATCAAATAAATCTTTCGAATAGCTTATATTTATAGCGAAATAACTATTGTTTTGCTTCATTTGGTGAACAAATTTCATAGAAGTGCACTATTGAATAGTTGTTCATGCAATTGGTGCATTAACTAACTAACAATGGTAGAGCCAAGCAGTTCGCTGCATGAATAGGCCGCCTCGACCGGTGAAATACCACGACCTCTCAGAAGACCGACGTAAAATGGCTCATGCCGCGTTTCGCTCGGTGAGAGAGGTACCCGGAGGCCCACCCCCCTTCCCCATCCTTTCCTATCCCCTATCCCTTAAAGGTCGGCAGCGCAACAGTAACACTATATGTGTTGCTGGTGTCCATGGGCGGCGTTGGTTGCTTACCATCACGTGACACGCCTGCTCGTTTGCCCTCCTATCCCATTAAAAAAAAAATTAAATCATGAATTTGTAAATTCAGGACTAAGAATCTAATCCATGTCCCGATAAATCAATTGATAACACGTTAAAAATGTGCGTGTTTTTATATTTTTCTAATTGTTGCAGTTGAATAAAAACTTCATCACCAGCTATCTTCACGTACATGGAAAGCTTATCACGAAAATCGGGTAAGTCTGATCATTTATTTCATAAGTAGCAATTTTTTTTCTCAAATTTAGCTAAAGCTTATAGAAGAGTTTATAAAAACGAAAATGGACCGTAAGTCAGGGTAATAAGACTTCAAAATGATATAAGTACATATTAAAATTAGACGTAAAGAAAAATCACAACTAAACAATTTTAACGCACATATAGATAATATCTGGTGTATGCATTGAGTTAATATTGTTATATTCTAATTGGGGCGTTAATTATGTTACATGTTGTGTATGGATAGCGTGGTAACGACTCAAAGAGGTACATTACTATTGCCGTTTTCTGTGAAATGAATGCCAACATGGAGAAATTACCTTCCAACGCTCAGGTTGGTTCCATTAAGGCTGTGACCTTTTAACTGCAACTATGCATTTATAATGAAACTTATTACAGCGTAAACTTATATAGTACTTCTTATTAAAATGAAAGAACGTTATTTGACGAGCCTGGTGGCGCATTGATAAAACTACCGGCTGCAGCAACGAGGTCGGGGGTTCAATTCCCACCCGAGCACAAATATTTGTGACAAACATGAATATTTGTGTGGCGTCTGGGTGTTTTTCTATGTATTATAAGTATGTATTTACAAAAAGAAAAGTATATATGTATTAATATCCGTTATCTAGTATCCATAACACAAGCATTTAGTTGCTTAGCTTAGAACTAGAGGGCGCTGTGTGATTTGTGTCCAAGATATTATTTATGACGTGAATGGAGTGTGTGTAGTGGTGGTAATCACGCACGTCTGTCCCCAGGATGGAGACGTTCTACGAGAGCGCCAGCCTGATGCTGCGCGAGTTCCGCGCGCTGCTGCACCGCCAGCCGCTGCCCACGCCGGCCGCGCGCCTGCTTCAGCTCACCGCGCTCAACATGTTCGCCGTGGAGACCACACACGCCTCGCTCAAGGGTCAGTACTACTTTGTACCACTCCGCTATACTCCAAGAACTAAGGCGTATTGAAGGGGGCGTCCATAAATTACGTGAGACATTTTTTTAAATTTTCTAAAAAATTTTGTAATATTTGTCGAGATACCTCCTCTTTCCAACGTAAGAGTAAATGAGTTTTGACTCGATCCTCTCTCCACATTAAACATCTCACATAATTTATGGACGCCCCCTAAATAGAGTTGTTTGAGTCATGTGGGTGTTTTTTTATATTTTTAATCATCGGTGGTCTAGTGATTGGTTTCTGAATCCAGAGGTCGTGGTCGAATCCTCACATTGGCTCACACCAATGACCTTTCGAAATTGTTTGTGCTTTTGTGCCCGGTATGGCAATAGGTTCGCCACCTATTCCATTTGGGACGTAAACATAACAGCGAGACGAGGCATAACAGCCGCTGCCTACACCTTCGGGTAACAATGGCGTGAAGTTATGATAAGTTTAATTGTTTTTAATTGTATAAGCGGCGCTTTGCCTCGCTTCCTTTAGGTGGTGAAGCAAAAGTGTCCAAAAACCGACCGATGAGTAAAAATAGGTTCTATTCTCACACCAGTACAAATATTTATGACGAGCACGTTTGTTTTTTATATACAAAATATTGCGTTGATATATACACATGTGTTGTCTCTACAGTGATTTGGCATGGAGTTATGTTTGTGTACGTAGTTATGTATGTGTATGTAATTATCGTATTTAGTTACTCGGCTTGAAGATTATTGTTATTAATTAAGAATCCTCAATAGACAAGTTTGTAAGAAAATATACCTTCTATTTACCAGATATAAAAATGAGGAAATCAATGCTCAAACTGATGTTTTCACGACATTCGATTTGACTTTAATAATTGACTTAATGTTAGAACCTAATGTTTAAATCTAATGCTCCGTCCACATTATCGCGAAGTCCTCGACTAGGTTCCTCGGCGAAGTTCGAAGTGGGTCTCCACATTATCGAACAACGTCGCGAGGTTCTCAGTTGAGGTGCCGATAGCCCGTGCACGTATGTAAGCAGCAGCCGTTGCAATGTGCACACTCGCCTATTATAATTACGTGCATATAATATATGCACAAAAAGATGATGATTTATATGATCTTAAAAATGTCATAGCAACTGATTGTTATTTGTAGTAATTCAAATAATGTAAATTATTTAAAAAAATATTTGTCTTGCATAATGTATACAATGTTCCAACATTGTGACGATATTGAGGTCAGCAAAAGTGATTACTAAGTGTTGTTTTTCTTTTTTAATTAATTAGTATATATTTAGTTTCGGGTGTCGTAGTAGTTGTAATTCATGTCCTCGCTTCTGATTCAGATTTCGGACTCACACATATGATTTCTCGTAATTCTTTTCACAAGTTATGTGTGATAAATATCGCGGACTGAAAACTTTGTGCCCGGCAAGTCGAGGCTTTAACAGCCGCTGCTTAGTTGCTTACCTTCTGGTAGAAAGTTGGGTTAGGTTATGTTATGTTTTGTCCGCTTGTCTGTTTGTTCCGGCTAATCTCTAAAATGCCTAGACCTATTTAGACGGGACTTTTATTGGTAGGTAGCTGATGTAATAAGGTACTCCTAACTACTATACTATACTTTTTTTAGGGTACTTAATTTGTATTTTATTAATTCTTGTATTGCTTTAGAGGCGAAACAAAGTTCGCCGGGTCAGCTAGTACAAAATAAATATTTACCAATAAATAACATTTTAAATTTGAAACACATTGGCTGATTACAATCTTGATTGTCATTTCAACAGTTAGCTCTGTGGAGTGTAAAAGTTTTAGTCTAATCTTCGCGTTAGATACAAACGGAACCTGTTTTATGACTTTCAACACTTAACGGTAATTCATCTTGAAGATATTTTCGTGGTTTATGATTGGGTAATTATAGGAGTAACGTGTTGACGAGGCACAAAAGTTGAAAGGCATAATTCACACACAGATTGGCGATATACCATCGTGCAGTTATATTATGCCGTGATACGGTTGTCCAGTGGGAGAACACACGGCTTCTGATCCAGAGGTCCGGGTTCGAATCCTGACACTGACTCACACCAATGACTTTTCGAAATTGTTTTCGAAAGTTAAGTGTAATAAATATCGATGGCTGAAAACTTTGTGCCCGGTATGGCAATAGGTTCGCCACCTATTCCATTTGGGACCTAAACATAACGGCGAGACGAGGCTTAACAGCCGCTGCCTACACCTTCGGGTAACAAAAGGCGTGAAGTTATGTTATGTTTATGTTATAAAGCGTTCTCGGTCCCTGTTCAGTGTCTTTTATAGAACAGGTGTGAATGTATGTGTAAATGTCTTCATATGGGACTCTGTCGAAGATCTACAAATAATTTTGTCATCTCTAGTTTATTAGATAGGGTAGCGGCGACAGTATTAAATAATCAAAGATCTGATGGTTTTAAGAGAAAATACAGTCAATAGATTTAAAATAGGATAGGAGAGATGCGTGTCACCTGATGATAAGTGGACAGCGCCGCCCATGTACACCTGCAACTCATATAGTGTTACAGTTGCGTTGCCGACCTTTAAGAGAGTAGGATGGGAAAGGATAGGGAAAGCAGGTGGGCCTCGAGCCAGCCCATTCATGCAGCGAACTGCTTGGCTCCACCACTGAAAAACTAAATTAAAACATCAATCATAGCACCATGACGTCACAGATGCGTAGACATCGCACTGTATTTTATTTTCTAGTATTTTATTTCTTTGACTGCACGAAGACGCATTAAATGTTTAAATTGCGGTGATGACAAATCAGGCGCCGTGACACTGCGAGTTGTTTTCGCGCGGTATTATAAAACCATTAGAAGAATAGCCTTTTTTTCGGGACGAAATGCTTTATGCACACCCCCCGCCTAGGGACGGCAGGGGGTAGTGTGGGACTCCCAAAAGAGTAAACGACAATCCGATCCTAGGGCTACCCACTAAAACCCTTCCTCCGACGTTGAGGTGGTCCAGGATACGGTTAACCCTCTGGACCACCACGCCGTCGCCCCCTCTCCTGTCACGAGGGGGGCTCATCCTCGGGGAGCCTCGACGTGAGGCTCCCCAGGGCGGGCGGCTTCTACCGCGCGCTGTAAAGATACGCGCGGCCGGCGACACCCCCGACGACCCTCCTCGGCTGCATCGCGGGGTCATCGCTCCCGGGCCGCAACCCGGGCGCACCTGCGGGTTGGTGTGCCCTCGCGGCCCGTCCGCGGTGGCGATCACCGAGCTCGCCGCCGCCGCCTTCGAGCGGGATCGGCTCTCTCCCGAGCCCGCTCGGCGGCATCCTTCTGAAGTAGAAGAATGGCCTAGAACTTCGTTAAACTTTACTTTCATAACCTAACTTTTCTTAGTTATTATATAAGGTAAATAACAATATTGTAACAATTGACGCTCTTTCCACCACTGCAAACGCAGCTGACTATGTTTTGTCAGCTCAGTATGATTAAGGCTATGCCTGAAAATAAATTTGAGTCGGCATACTGTTACTTTTTTTTTTTACAATTTTCGTGACCTCCTGTAAAGTATTCCACTAAAATAAGAAAATAACGAAGCAATGGCCACGTGCGAAACATATCACGAGAAGAGCTGGCCATAAAATTTATGTGACAAATACTCTTTTCCACCTATATGTAAACTATATGATAATTACATACGATGATGATAGACTAATGCGTGAAATAGGTGTCAGTGATATTTGCCTGAGTCTGAGTATTTTTCTATGTATTATTGTAAACTACCTACACCAAAAAAAAGGAGTTTGATAATAGATATATGATAATTGATACTCAGTAAATAATTGTATTCCAAAGTCATAATCACAATGTCAATAAATTATCCAAATTATTTTATAACTTATACAAATGGCGGATTGAAAGCAATTCTCCGAAACGCCACCGCGGCTGTTGTTCAACTATTTTTTTGTAACTATTTTGTCGTTGGCATTATTGTTGCCAACATTATGAATAATAATTATGTATTTACAATTAGGGGCCATCCATAAAGTACGTCACACGAATTTCATGATTTTTAGACCCCCACCCCTCCTTGTCACAGGTGGTCACATTTGTGAGACACCCCCCCCCCCTCCCCCCTCCCTAGTGTGAAGTGACAAATTTGCAAATTTACATCAAAAATTTTTAAATTAAAACAGCAGTCCCTTAATTAGTTTTCCATTTAAATTACTTTTTTTATGAAATTAACAACAAATATTTGAAAAAATAACAAATCCATAATCTATTAATTAAAGAAAGAGAAAGGAACTTAGTCGTCTTCAGTCCATGGACTTTGAATCCATTCCTTTAAATTATTTATAATTCGCATAGAAATCAGTTCGTTCTCATTGGGGTGTTAACGTGAGGAATATTTCTGGTGATCTTTTTCACCTAACCATATGGCATCATTTATATCATTCAAACAAAGAATTTCTCTGGCACGTCTAGCTGCTGTTCTTTGAGGACTAATCTTTGTAATAGGTCAACAGTGGTAGAGCCAAGCAGTTCGCTGCATGAATGGGCCGTCCGGGCTCGACCGGAGAAATATGTAAAGTGGCTCATGCCGAGTCTCGTTCGGTGATAGAGGTACCCGGGGGCCCACCCCCCTTTCCCATCCTTTCCTATCCCATACCCCTAAAGGTCGGCAACCCAACAGTAACACTATATGTGTTGCTGGTGTCCATGGACGACGTTGGTTGCTTACCATCAGGTGACACGCCTGCTCGTTTGCCCTCCTATCCCATAAAAAAATAGGTAAAACTTGCTGCTTCTTATGTAGTTGATTATTGGCTTGGGCTCATAGTCGGCGTGTGCGGCGTGTCACTAGAGCGGGTATGAAGTCGTCAACAACAAACAAAACATTTCAAACCGTATGTTCATATAGATAGAGTAGAAATTATTTTTAGTCTTAATTAATATTTGAAATTTCTTGATTCAATTTATTTTGAAATGCGATGTCACAAAACTTAGGACCCCGCCCACCCCTTGTCACACTATGTCACATTTCGTCGACCCCCTCCCCCCCCATTTACGTGTGACGTACTTAATGGATGACCCCTTACAATTAAAAATAATCTTAATTACAAAGTTAAAAAGAAATATTAATTAAAAAGTATCTAATATGTATTTAAATCCGTATTCTAGATTCCATAACACAAGCATTTAGTGGCTTAGCTTGGAAAACTGTAAGGAAAAATATTGTTTTCTATTATAAGTTATAATGTTTATTAATATTAGTAAAAAGAGCGACCCAGTTTATATACTTTTGAACTGCATTCTGCTCTCACACTTTTGTAATGAACCGGTCGATCAAGATCATACACAAAGTTGCACCGCTTTTTGCTGTTGTCTGTCTTTTTTTCATAAATTAACGGTCTCTCTCGGTTTCGCACGGGAACAATTTTCTAATCAAAGATTTTTGATACTAAAACTACCCATGTTTCAAGAGATTTGATGAACTATAAAAGTGGTAGAGCCATGCAGGGCGCTGCATGAATGGGCGGTCAAATACCACGACCTCTCTGACCTCTCCCTGTAGAATGGATGGATGTTTCTCTCGGTGAGAGAGGCATCCGGAGGCCCAACCGCTTCCCATCCTATTACTTCTAATACCTGGAATAGGATAAGCCCATATTAAGGGTCTGCAACGTAACACTTTCTGTGCTGCAGGTGTAAATGGGCGGAGTTAGTTGTTTACTACGATTAGTTTTAATTTTTGTTTTAAAATTGTTTGAAGGGAACTTCTTCTAATTTCTTGCATTCCATCATTCCATCTCTTCCCGTTGGTGTCGTAAAAGGCGACTAAGGGAAAGGCTAGAAGAATGGGCAGCAGCATTCTCTCTCAAGGAAATACAGCCTACTGCGATCGTCAACCCGCCTGCCAAGCGTGGCGATTATGGCAAAAACCCCCCATGATTGAGCGGTCCGGCAATTGTGGCGCTCTATGGGGGAGGCCTATGTCCAGCAGTGGACCTCAAAAAGGCTAATGATGATGAATGATGAATGAAACTCTTGTGAAATGATTTAGAATATGTATATATATATATATATATATCTTGTGAAAACCACTCATATAATTCGCCATAAAAATATCCCATGCACTATTAATAGAACTATCTCTGTGTCAAAATTCACCCAAAACAGGTTAGCTGTCTTCGTACACGCATTCCATGTAAGGTACATGTCGTCATATAAAACGCAAAAACGGACAGTGCTGTTTTGGCGATCACAACAATGACCAATACCGTCTATACAATAAATACCTTACTGTCTTTAGTTATAAATAGCACTTCAACCGTACCCATTCCGCCTGAAAAGGTGCTAGTCGCCATCAGCGATAATTAAATAAAGAAACTTTTGAAGTTTTGTATAATTATATTATTGTATAATTATATAAATGATCAAAACTTTATTGTCTGGGCGGTCCGGATGTTAAGCACCCCACTTCGTAATCAAGGAGTCGTAGAATCAAATTCGCTCACACCAAAATTTACCGAAATTCTTTTATTATTATGATCGCAAAATTACGCACGTGTATTTGAAATGTAAAAATCAGCGAGTCAAGGCTTATCAGCCGCTGTCTACACCTTACTTAAAAAAAAAAGCTTTAGCTAGAAGTGGTAAAGCCTTGCAGTTCGCTGTATGAATGGGCCGGCTCGACCGGTGAAATATCACGACCTCTCAGAACATCGGCGTGAAGTGGCTCGTGTCGCGTTTCGTTCGGTGATAGAGGAGGCCCGATCGACAACGCACCACGGTGTTCATGGGCGGTGAGTAGTTCTCCTCCTCTCCTCCCTCCTATCCCATAATAAAGGCGTAATGTAACGGGAATATTATGAGGTTATTGGTGAATAAAAGAAAACACAACCGACTCCTCCACAAGAACATCTCCGACCTTAAGTCTAATAATAATTGCCTTCTTATTGGGTACAAACAATAAATTGAGCTTTAAAATTTATATTGTAAGTCTGATATAATAGGTTGGAGAAAAAGTATTTTCGTATTTTTGTATGAAAAGTCAAGACATTTTTTTCAAAGTTTATTTACATTTATTTACAATATATATGTACCGTTTTGTTGAATAACTTTCTGCCATTTTGTGGGCAGAGACATTATCCCGTTACTGTAGAAACTTTGGGACTTCTGATCAAAAAAACGGGACAAATAGTTTTGGCAGTCCTCTCTTGAGGTCAACCTTACAGAACCTAAAGAATTCTGAAGAGACCGAAACAGGTGAAAATCTGAAGGCGCAAGGTCAGGGCTATATGGTGGATGCACTAGGACCTCCCAGTCGAACTCTCTTAATTTTTGCTGAGTGGCTAAAGATGTGTGTGGTCTAGCGTTATCGTGATGAAAGACCACACCCTTCCTGTTGATCAATTCCGGCCGTTTTCTCTCGACTGCTTCCTTTAATCTCATCAGTTGCTGGCAGTAAAGATCAGAATCGATGGTTTTGCCGGACGGTAAAAGCTCATAATGAACAATGCCCTTCCAATCCCACCATACACACAGCATCACCTTATTTCGTGTTAGGCCAGGTTTGGCCACAGTCTGTGAAGCCTGGCCAACTTTCGACCACGACCTTTTTCGCACGTTCTTGTCGTACGTGATCCACTTTTCATCGCCAGTTATCAATCTCTTCAAAAACGGCTCGGTTTCATTACGTCTCAATAATGAATCGCAAATGAGTACTCGGTTCATTAAGTTTCTTTGAGTGAGCTCGTGTGGCACCCAAATATCGAGCTTTTTTGTATAACCAGCTTTCTTCAAATGGGTCAAAACTGTTTTGTGGTCAATTCCCAGTTCTTCAGCTACATCGTAACTACTAATATGCCGATCTTGCTCCACTCTTTCAAAAATGGCGTCCATTTTATTCGTAACAGGGCGACCAGAGCGAGTTGCATCTTTAACATCAAAATTTCCGGACTGAAAACGTTTGAACCAAATTTGTGCTACTCTTACTGACACTGCATCAGGTCCATAAACATCACAAATTTTTTTCACTGCTTGAGTTGCATTTTTGCCTTTTTTATAATAAAATTTTAAAATGTATCGAATTTCTTCATTAGATTCACTCATTTTTACGGAGAGAAAAACAAATGAAAAATAGCGGGAAACAACTTTTTTTTATTTTTTTCTTTTCTTTATAATGTAACCTTTTTAATGTTACCAAAACCAGCCAGACACAAATAGTACAGTCAAAGAAATTTTATAATAAGTTTATACCTACGTTATGCGAAAAGACTTTTTCCCCGACCTAATATTAACAATCTATATATAAAAACATAACATAACATAACTTCACGCCTTTGTTACCCGAAGGTGTAGGCAGTGGTTGTTAAGCCTCGTTTCGCCGTTATGTTTACGTCCTAAATGGAATAGGTGGCGAACCTATTGCCATATCGGGCACAAAGTTTTTCAGTCATCGATATTTATCACACATAACTTCCAAAAACAATTTCGAAAAGTCATTGATGTGAGCCAGTGTCAGGATTCGATCCCGGACCTCCGGATCAGAAGCCGTGTGCTCGACCACTGCGCCACCGAGAACTATATATAACCTACTAATAAATAAAATTCGAGTGTCTGTTTGTAATGTCAAACTTAGCTTTTTTTTACCAAACGCTTTTCACTCAATGTATACTAATGTATACACGGTACTGTAGATATACAAAAGTACCTATATATTTTTTAAAGTTTTTGCGACCTGTTTCTTTTTCTTCTAACTTATCTCTGAAATGGCGCGACCTCGTGACTTTCACGCGCAGATATGTTGTAATAGCTAGTAGTAACTAGCTAGTAGTAACTAGATATTTTATTCATACTTTAAATTTAAAGCAAAGTCGCAGGCGCAATACGTACTTTAATATTACCCCTACTTAAATGCCGTTTTTAATTCAAAAGTGCTTAGTTTAATAACCAGACGTAATAACACTATAATAAAATAAAAAGCTTGTTGTTTATAATTAAAAGCAACATATTGTAATTAACTGCTTTATTAGAGTTCTTTTCATATGTCTGTGTGTATGATGATGGCACTGGAAGATTTCTTAATGTCGTCGAATATAATCATCATTATCCTCTTGCAGTCCACTGCTGGACATAAGCCTCTCCCAACTTGCGCCACACCATCCGATTCTCTGCCTTCCGCATCCAGTCTCTACCAGCAGCCTTTCTGAGGTCGTCTGACCAACGGGCTGGTGGGCGTCCTATGCTACGTTTACCAAGACGCGGTCTCTACTCCATAACCTTCTTACTCCATCTACCATCGGTACTTCGGCAGACATGACCAGCCCATTGCCACTTCAGCGAGCTGATTCTGCGAGCTATGTCGGTTACACTCGTTTTCTGTCGGATATACTCATTCCTGAGTTTATCCTTCAGAGATACCCCGAGCATAGCCCGCTCCATAGCTCGCTGAGCGACTTTAAATTTGTGGACTAGCCCCACCGTGAGTGTCCACGTTTCGGCACCGTAGGTCGTAACTGGTAAAACGCACTTTTCGAAGACTTTGGTCTTGAGGCATTGCGGTAAAGGCAAGTAAAAGTAAAGCACATTATATGCGGTAAAGACTCGAATATAATGTGTGGGGTAAATCTATTAGCATATTTAATGATTATTAAGTCAGTCAGTTGTTGAAATTATCACACATTATTTCCAAAAAAGTACCTGTCTATATGGTATAGCAGGGATCATCATCTTCGAGGGAATCGGCACAACGGTTTTTCTTTCCCATACATGCCTATCATTCGAATTTTTAAAACTTCTTAATCATGTCGTCTTTCACACAATCCGTCTATATTTTCTTAGGTCTCCCTCTTCTCTTATTTTCCTTCACATTCAGGTAAATCGTTCTTCTTGCAACATCTGTATAGTGCCTCTTCATTATATGCCCATACCACGCAAGACGATTTCCTCTTATCTTCTCAGTTATTGGCGTAACTTTCAAACTTCCTCTTACATACTCGTTCTATATTTTATCCATTTTTCTCGTAATCGGGATCATACTCACAAGTTGAGCTTGTTAGTGTTGATATAAACGTCTAAAGTAAGTGGCTCTTAGTTACGTTACTTTTATTTTTTTTGGGAGGAATAGCGGCAAACGGGAGTGCGATTTACCTCATGGTACGGGGGAGTCTTTGCAAATTAGCCGAAATATTGAAAAAAATAACTACTTGACTACGCACTACAATCAATCACTACAGCCGTTTAGGTTATAGGGCGTATCAAAGAAATATACATATTGCGTATGAGTACCTATATACGCAATGCGTACACGCTTCTACATAAATACAACACACACTTAACGCCAAATCCTTTGCGGGCTAGGCAGAGAGAACAGAGAGCCATAAGGCACGATTCATACGCTTCTAAAACCTAAAATCACTTGATATGATAAATATCGCTTATAAATTTAGCAATCACACAAAACATATTTGTGCGGTCGTTGGCCTCGTTCAAAATGCATCCGCGATCTGGTTCGGGCACCACAAAACACGTGATTGAAGTGTATTGTATCGATGTCGTATCAGATATAAGGTTCATATTATTGAATGTCTCACATCGGAATATTGTTCAACTTACTTAACTTCACGCCAAATCCCATGCGGGGTAGGCAGAGAGAACGGAGCGCCAGAAGGCACGATTCTTACACACGACACTCGCCTTTTTGACTTTTATAATTTTTTTCAAGCACACGCGTCGATTTTTGAGGCTCCTATCATCACCTTCCTCCAGAACACAAAATCAAAAGGTTTGTTTCGTTTCGATGAATGTTTTGACCTTTATGATTGAATACCTACCTGCTAGCTGACCCAGAAAACGTTGTGTTGCCAAGAAATTAAGTTTTTGATAAACAAATAAAAAATAGGCGGTTAATCGTAGAGGATTAAAAATTCAGCGTTGGTATTGTTACTAATGATGTAACATAGAAAAAAATAGGGGTCGACTACGCTTAACATGAAAAATAGATGCTGTCCAATTCTCAGTCCTACCCAGTTTAACCACATACACCGCGACACCAGAATTTTATATATTAGGTTTATTTTAACAAATTAAATAACAACAAAGCTTTCTTATAATATTAGTACAAATTACGTGAATTTTATTCACACATGCTGCACGTAACATAATTAAAGCCGTTGTTATAATTAGTTACGTAATTTATGTGTGATAAATATCGATGACTAAAAACTTTGTGCCCGGTATGGCAATAGGTTCGTCACCTATTCCACTTGGGATGTAAACATAACGGCGAGACGAGCAGACGACGATTTAACAGCCGCTGCCTACACCTTTGGGTAGAAAAAGGCTTGAAGTTATGCATGATACCGGAGTACCAATACTCATTACTGTAAGCTAAAAGCTAAACTTGACGTTTGTGTCATACAGGTATAACGGGATCCATTATGACAGTGGGTAGTGGGTATCGTGAGTTTGAAATTATCGCCTATGTTGTTATATGCCTGAACTAATCAATGTGGATTCTCTTGATTCCAACTGGTCACTTGAATGGTGTTGAATGATAGTTATTTTTCAAGTTTTTTATGCAATCTTGTTTCTCATCAGTGCATTTTTTAAGTGGTCCAGTGGTCGAGCACCCAGCTTCTGAGTTAAGAAGTCCTAGGTTCGAATCTGGACTCACACCACAAAGACTTTTCGAAATTCTTTTCGAAAGTTATGTGTGATAAATGTCGATGACTGACAACTTTGTGCCCAGTGTGTGGCTATAGGTTCGCCAATTATTCCATCTGGTAAACATAATGTCGAGTTGAGGCTTAACAGTCACTCCTGACGCCTTTAGGTCGAAAAGGGCTTGAAGTTATGTGATGTTGTTATCTTAAAAAACCTTCGAGAGGCAATTGTATTGTTTAGTTTTGCATAAAATGAACTAAATATGTGTGACATTTAGAACACAAAAAATCTAATTAATTTGTTTTAGCTCTTGAAGTAATTAACAATATTCTCGGAACACAATAGGGAGTATAAAGGGTGTTTGACTCCAACATGGTTACGTCTTATTCTAGAGAATTTTCTATGTGAATATATGATTATAAAATAATCAAGCATATGCGTTAATAATAGCATGTACCGACAGTATTTATGATTGCTTTCAATTCATTTTCCAATAAAAGAGAGTAAGATATACAATATAAAATATTATACAATGCAAAAGCAGGTGGATGGATGGTGGAAGGACGTCCACGACACACCTTCCACTACCAAATAGAACGATTTCTGGAGGAAGGTGATTTCAGGAGCCTTAATATTCTAAGCGCGTGTATGAAAAGAGTTATGAAAGTCAAAGAAGCGAGTGAAGCGTGTAAGAATCGTGCCTATCGTCTGTTCTCCTCTACCTATCCCGCAAGGGATTCGGCGTAAAGTTATTTATGTATGTGTAAGATATATGTAAAATATATATCTTAGACCAAATTATGAATATATTATCCACGGGAATGATATGATGTTTTAGGACTTTTTCAAAATGTGACTGAAGGTATATATTATGTCATTGTCATCAAAATACATACATACATATCTTCACGCCAAATGCCTTGCGGGGTAGGCAGAGAGAACGGAGCGCCACAAGGCACGATTCGTACACACCTCACTCGCTTCGTTGACTTTCATAATAACTCTTTTCATGCACGCGCGTCGATTTTTGAGGCTTCTTGATTTTGATGATTTTTTTTTTATTTTGATTTGATTTTCGTCATCAAAATGTTAAGTAAAATCGTCTTCACAATTGATTCCGTTGACTTTAGACCCAACAGCCATAGCAGCATGATATCATTTCAGTAATCAACTAACTTAACCGAGCTCGTCAGATGTCAATTAAACGGCATTAGAAAAAAAAATTAAAACTATCATTTTCGCGAAACGTAAACTTTATTGTTTTGATGTGAATGTTTTATGCTGGCCATATATATATATATATATATGCTGGTATTCACTACATGAAATTAATATATAATGTGCGCTGTAAATATGGCTATTTCCTGTTGCTGTCCGTCCGGGCGCAGTAAAGGTTTGTAATTACAAATTACAAGTTATCGGAGGTTGATGCACTGCGAGAGTGCGTGGATCCCGCTCACCGCGCACCCCCGCGCCGCCCACCCCCACCACGAATGCACACATCTGATGGCGACAGGTTCAACAAACCGACTTGGAGTCAGCACGGTGACCAACAACATCATTTTACGCCATTACACGTTGTAATCATGTTTTAGATTGTTATTAAAGAAAAAGAAATTTATAATGTCAGTTACAAGATGTTCTGTGATGGCCTTCAGCAGCGACTAAAGCCTCAGGAGACGCGCAGGAGGCGAACTCTGTTTCGCTTTGGAAGCAATAAGAAGCCATAAAAATGGTCATTGTAGGTTATCCCTGTGAGATAGACATACACTATCGCGGACTTTTTGTAGAACTTTTGAAGGTCTGTTCTTGTTTTGATTTGTCACTTAGGTTCAGCCAGCGTTTGCATTTAAAGTGATAAATCTCGAAAATTATTAACAAAAATACAACATTATATGTGTATTATACATACAAACATCAAAATTCGTTGCGTAGTTTCCAAGATTTAAGCATATAAGGGGACAGACAACGGAAAGCGAATTTGTAATATACATGTACATGACAGCACGTAATGAATTGTTGTTGCTCTATGTTAAATTCAAGATTTCTCATACGATGATATATTTGGTAATAAATGTGTAACATATGAGGTGTAGTATCCCTTACAAATGGTTTATGAAACAATGTCAACCGTTTATTTGTGCGTCGTGAGGTAAATTTTATGTTATACACATTATTCGAGGCTATATTATAGAGTATGGTGAATATTTATAAAATTATTTACAGTTAATAATAAATCATTGTATTCCAGTTCTTTCTTACAGAATTTCTTATATAATATGTTATATTTCATTGTGATTTATATTACAACGCTCTTCAATACTTAAATATTTATGAGCAAAGATAATACCAGCTTTTAATAATAGCTCCGCGCCTTTTTTCCCGAAGGCAGCGGTTGTCGAGCCTCGACTCGCTGAATGTTTACGTTTCAAATGGAATAGGGTGCGGAACCTATTGGCATAGATATCGGGCACAATGCTGTCAGTCATCGATATTCATCACACTTAACCTCCGAAAATAAGGTTGTAAGGAAGGAACTTGGATTGAAACAGAGTGTCGGTCAAAAAGTAAGAAAGGGTTTGCACCGATGGTTCGGACATGTGGAAAGAGTGGATGATGCAAGATTGACTAAGCAGATATACAATGCAAAAGCGGATGGATGAAGAAGTCGAGCACGGCCAAGACACACATTCCATGACCAAATAGAACGTGTTCTGCCTATATCCATGCCCTCGTGATACATGGTGAGATTTAAAACTACCCCCAGTTTTAATACCCACCCAACATCACTTGTATTGTTAGTACATACAAAGAATCTTACAGTTATATATCTCAAGCCTCACGGGATTAATGGACGGTCCCTGAGGATATGGATTTATAATTAAGATATTATTATGTGCTGTCTCATTGACTAGTGATCTAGCAAATTGCCATTGTTTAGCATTGAATGTCTTTTTAATCGTTCCAGATCATTTAATCGTTCAGATCATTTAGCATTTATTCGCCACTATATTTTTCACGCATTCCACTAATTCGGTTACTAAATGTGTGAATGTAAAATTTAATAACCTAGATAATTGGATTTATTGACGATGCATATGAAATCCGTGCCGGATATTTTTAGAATACTATTTATAAACCAGACCGGCTCGGGGTGAACGCTGGGCTGTTGTGTGATGATCCAATGAGCTGATGTTCATACCTATACCTACCTGTCGGTGGCTGAGCGACTGGCCTTGCCACCTACATTACTATTATTACAGTTTCGCTCCATTTTTGTATATTTATGTTTACAATAATAAACAAAATAAAAACCCGCGTCTCTATCCGGTCTTCGTAACACGTAGGGCGTAAGAAATTTATATAATTACGTACAGCGCGTAACAGGTACGATTGAAATAAATTACTGTTATTAACTATGACATATAATGGCTAGGTATCACATTGAAATATAAAAAAGAATCACCCGAGAAATGAAGATACTTCTTGAATTTAATGTTTTATATTCTTTATCCATTTTATTTGTTTGCTAGTTCGGACAGAGAAAGTGATGTTGTCGAAGAAGGCATATAATAGGTACTTTAAGGATCTATAGGATTAAGGATTGGTTTTTATGTATTTTTCTCTGAAAACAGACAATTAAGTGACATTGTCTATTTTTTTTTTAATAATCTTGCTCACACACGTTGGGGACCTCTGTAGTCTGAATCCGCGTATTATCGATATGGGTGGCTGATACAGCGGTAACTACGCCGTTGGTATAGAACTGCGTATTATATATTATATGGCATTATCCCACGACGTTGGTACTAGGTATTAAAATCAATAACAAATTTTGTATTTGCAGGATCTTGACCCTAGATTATTTTTGCAATAAAATAAATACCTATGTAGAACAGTTAATTTTATAATGACCCGTAAAATTGTCTATATTAAAACTCAAATAGGATGTGGTAATTGCCTTAAATGCAGGCTTAATTAATGTCTGCATTTAAATCGATATCCGTTATATGTGATTCTAGATAGGTTGAGAGCAGAAAGAAAATGGAACTTTTGAATATTTAACTACCAGAATTTGGACTCAAAAGCAAACACTTGTTAACGTCATCAACTATTCTATAAAAAATATTTTCCAAAGTTCCGTGTGATAAATATCGATGACTGTGAACATTGTGTGCGGTGTATTCCAAATATTGTACTGGGCACAATATTGTAGGTTCCGCCACCTAGTCCGTTTGGGACGGTCTACACTTTTGGGCAGAAAAGGGCGTGAGCTTATAAAAATGTAATAAAATTAATATTAAACTTTCTGTTGAACACAGATGACAAGAATGGTTGCGAGAGATCGGCGTGGTTAGAATGCGCTCTGGGTGTCTCGCTACTCATGTTCGGCGCGATGCTGGAGCGCTGCTGTGCCCTGCTACCGGAGTCGCCGCAGTCACAACACCACGCCGACGCACTGCTATTGCTGCCTGCGATCAAGGTACACACTTTGAACTGTTTTTAGAACTCTTTTTTTATATAAGATAAGAGATAAGAGAAGGCAGGCAGGTTACCGTATGGTAAACTTCTAGCGCCGCCCATGGACACAACACAGGCTGTGTTGCAGTATCATTGCCGGCATGGGATATGGAAGGCGTTGGAAGTGGGATGGGAGGAGCGGGGGAAGGGTTTGAGGAAACCTCTCTCGCGGTTATTTGTTTACCTAAAGTCAAATAATCGAGTATCGAGTACCTATCTAGTACCTACCCGCGGTAGCCAAGGGACCTGATCGGTATTTTCCTATAATATACCGTCAATTTAAGTTGTGGAATAATAATAATAATAATCGCGACCATGTTATTCTTATTTTCATATTGTTTTCAGTTTTTCACACATCCAAATCACTGGAATCATGTATGTCCTTGACTTCATTTAGATGTAACTCTCTTCGCATCTCTTCTCTTCGCAAATTATTTTGTTTTTGACATTCCGTAAGACATTTAAGATTTGACTTGCTCATATTTAGGGTCCTAGTCATAGTCATCGGGTCATATTCATAAAATTTTCTCAAACGATTTCAGTTTAGATGATGAAATGACTTATTTATTGAATAAGTTTTCCCACTCCTATAAATTGACAAATAATGCATTATACAGTCGTAAAATATATAATAATCATTTTGATATCATTGCCTCGTCGTGTAGCGACTTGTTTTATTTTTTTCACTTGTGTTTGTTAGATGTACAGTTATCGAACGTTAATTACACTGGAATTCTGGTGTAACACGTAATTAAAAAAACAATCTATGTGTGTGCGCGTGTTAATTTGATAATAATTTATTAAGTACAGTTGTTTCTTTATTTTTTTGCTTTATGTAATTTATATTATTCAAGGTGTGGTCGGACTGGATGCTGTGCCACAGCAGTGTGTGGAATCCACCGCCGACATTCGACAATTTCGAAATAGAGTAAGTTCTGTATTGTTTTTAATTATAGAGCCAGGCCTCACGTTTTATGTGTAATTGAAATTATCTAAACGCTGTTGTTGTTTTTTTTTTAGATCTAATAGCGAACCGTGGGACTGGTTGGCCAATCTGATGAATATACTTGAAGCTCAAGATAATAAATCGATACATTTTGAAAATATAATGAAAGAAGGTGAGTTTTTTTTTAATATCCGAAGGCTTCCGTGCGGCATCTATTCTGACACTTATTGAAAGCGCGCATTCATTTTTTTTTAAATTTATCTTTCGTCCTAAAATGCTGGCCGAAAATATAGCGCGCTTTGTGATCTGTAGGCGTTTAAAACAGCAAGTTTGCCCCCTTGCTAAACTGTCAAGTGACAACAAGAGTGGTAGAGCCAAGCAGTTCGCTGCATGAATGGGCCGGCTCGACCGGTGAAATACCACCACCTCTCAGAAGATCGACGTAAAGTGGCTCATGCCGCGTTTCGTTCGGTGAGAGAGGTACCCGGAGGCCCATCCCCCTTCCCCATCCCTTCCTATCCTACTCCTTTAAAGGTTGGCAACGCAACTGTAACACTATATGTGTTGCAGGTGTCCATGGGCGGCGTTGGTCACTTAACATCAGGTGACACGCCTGCCCGTTTGCCCTCCTATCCCATAAAAAAAAAAATAATAATAATAATATAGAAACGAAAATATCCCAAGGATGTTGGTTATTTATTTTGCGTGTAAAATAAATTTTATTACCCGTTTGCTCCACGAAATGACCGTTTCGGAATTGTACATCAAACGTTTACAGCCCCCAACCAATGTGTACGAGCTACAATTACTGCGAAAACAACAAGTGCACATTATATAAATATTTAAACATGTTACGCTTGTAAACCCCTCATTTAGACGAGTTGTTCTGTTTGATTATAGATTTTAGCCGCAAATTGCGAGCGTTTAACTAGCATTTATAGCATTTTAATTTTTATTGCTTCTTATAATAACATTAATAATACCATGCTATATTGTAATTACGTAATGAATTATTATTCTTATTATTATTTTTTTAAATTAAAACGCTACGCTTAACAATCTGATATTGAGTTTTATGCGTATTTAATAAATTGCATTGGCTGACTACATCATTGTTTATATTGGATTCGTGCTGACGGTTATACGGTCAAGTACGAAACAAGATTTATCGATGTTTTAACACGTTTTAATAGTTTTTTTAAACTACACATAATTATAACCATTGTTGTCTATCAATTAAAAGTCAGTGATTTATAATACCCTTAAAAAATACCTGTACTGATTACCTTGGGTAGACTCTGTGGGAAGCTAATTTCATATCTTCTAGGTGTTTTGAGCTTGTAACGCCCGAATACTGTACCGCCACTCAAATCTGACAATCAATAAAGTGCTACTTACTGCTCAAATTTCACGTATTCTGCCTAATGGGACAGCTACTTAAACGCTTAGTAGCGCTTATATATTTGAGTGCCGGTTCAGTATTCGGGCTTTAGTGTGTCAGCTGATGGTAAGTAATTTGTTACCGTGGTGCGTTGCCGTCCTTTAAGGGAGTAAGAAGGGAAAGGGAGGGGAAAGGGGATCGGGCCTCCGGACACCTCTTTCACCGAATGAAACGCAGCACGAGCCACCTCGCGCTGATATTCCGAGAAGTCCCGGTATTTCACCGGTCGAGCCGGCCCATTCATGCAGCGAATCGCGTGGCTATACCACTGTTTGCTGTTGGTCTTCTCGGTGTTATTATTTGGAGTATAAAATGGTGTAATTTTTATGAACAACCACCTTCTTTAAGTTAATGGTCGCTGAAGTTCCTACCATCACACTACGCTATGGTTTAGTAGTTGTAATGAAAAGAATAAGAAAGTAAGTGGACTGGCAGTCGTTGGACAGATTTTGTTTTTATTGGTATCGTTTGTCGTATGGCGCTTTTTTAATCTTGAAAAAAAAATACACTAAACCTAAAAATGTATTGTAGGACATGTGTGCGTCCGATTGCCAGAAGACACGTCTTTGGCTGGATTCACGCCTCTTATGTACATGGAACCGGCAGTTGGATGGGTGAAGATCGATCCGCAACAGACGCATCACGCCGCGGAACACGCCTTGAGGATAAGCAAACTGCTATTCTTTGGCACCGAGTAAGTGGCCCATTATATTTTTTTCAATCGTTATTGCATCATTTTTCACAGTCTTCTAGTTCTTCTTTTCTTTTGTAAAGTTCTAACATAAATATGTTATCTTAATCGTATGGTTATGTTTTCCCGAGTCATAGCTTAGCTGCAAGACTAGGTCAGACGTTTGGTTTTTAAAAATGTCTGCATTTTTGACTCGACAAACAACTAAATCCGATTTTTCCTTTCAAATTCTCGGCTTTAAAGATTCCTCTCAATTCCAGTCGTTCCCGAGTTTTGTAAAATGACTTTGCATATTAAACTAAACGATTTATTGTATTATTATTTATGGTCTAGCTGTTGCCCGCTACTTTGTGTGCGTGGACGCCATAGAGCAGCAAAATTACTGTGCCTGTGCCATAATAAAGGTTCATTGCTCACCAATTAGTGTTCATTGCCAATTAGTGATAGCGTGATAATATTAAGCCTATGTGGTGACCCGACCTCTTGGCTATATTTATGCAAAATTTGACATAAAAGCATGCAAACAGAAAAAAAAATAAAAACAATTTATTGGGTTCGATCGATTGTAGATCATGTACCAACTATTCTAAAAAAAAATATTCATGTTATATATTTAGATATTAAATATAGGGATAACCCAGAACTTTACTGAAGAATTTGTCTATATTCTACAGGTATCTTGTTGGTGTGGAACCGCCGGTATTGAGATTGGAGTATCCACCTGATGCTGCTCCACGCTACGTCAGCGCCGTCCAGAGGATATTAACCAACCACCCTCCATTACAACAATTGGTAACACAAATTTACACGAATTTTTGCATTAGAAATGAGATTGACAGAGTATAGAGAGTGAGAAATACTAAAACCTTATGATCACACTCAATATTCACTCCTGTCGTTTCTGAGTTTCTTTTTTGGGAAGAAATCTAGTTGTAAGTGTTGGAATTTAGCATAACATAACATAACTTCACGCCTTTTGTGACCCGAAGGTGTAGGCAGCGGCTGTTAAGCCTCGTCTCGCCGTTATGTTTACGTACCAAATGGAATAGGTGGCGAACCTATTGCCATACCGGGCAAAAAGTTTTGAGTTATCGATATTTATCACACTTAAATTTCGAAAAGTCATTGGTGTGAGCTAGTGTCAGGATTCGAACACGGACCTCTGGATCAGAAGCCGTGTGCTCGACCACCGAGACTATAAATTTTACAAATATATTAAAAATTTACAAACAGGTACATGACGTAACCGTGACACGAAACGTGCACGAACTGAATGAATCAATCAATTTTGGCGAGTCGTAATTATAACTTGCTTGTGTTTTGTTTAAATTACATCATTTGTGAAATATTTTTTTTTATAAAATACGTTACATCTCTATTAAAAGATTGGGTGATTATCTGAACCGATCTGGTAGGCGCCAGGCATGACATCATCGGATCCGCTAAACAATCGTCAATTTGACGCGATTCTTTATCGAAATCGATATTATTAAATACCCATTATTTCGAGGTTATTGGCATATAAGTAATTAGTTAAGCGTCTCTTGAGGAGATTAATCTGAAGAGAGTTGTATCCTTCTCTGACGAATTAGCAGGGTGGTGACGGGTAAATAAATAGTTAAGGTTAGCGCCATCTATCGATAATACTTTACACCAATGTCATTTATATGAGCCAGGTTTTCAACTAGGGTGGGTGGTTTGTCGGAGTCGGGTTGTAAACCGTTAGATTTACTGACGCATGATAACGCGAGATTGGCCGCATTAAGTCAAATACCTAAAGCGTCTCTTAGGACACTCGCGGGACGAGATGGGGTAGCACTATTTTCTAAAGCTTTCTGCCACACCGCAATACGGCCTTCGCTTCGCCACTGAAATTCATAACGAATATGATAACTTGATAAGGTATTTTTTAATAACTTCACGCCTTTTTCTATCCGAAGATATAAGCAGCGGCTGTTAAGCCTCCACTGGCCACATTTTTAAGTCCTAAATAGAATAGGTGGCGAGACCTATTTCAATAAACCGGGCACAATGTTAGCAGTCATCGCTAAAATTATCACACATAACTTTGGAGAGTACATTAGTTGGAGGTCGGAATCGATACGACGAGTTCTCGATTCAGAAGCGGTGTTTTGCACCTGTAGGCCGCTAAGTCGATCTTAAAATAGATTGATTGAATTTATTATTACAGTATGTAATCATTTCTCTTGTAAATAGAACAAACATTCCGTTAGTAATTGTTTTAATAGCTAACATATACGAAGACTTAGACGAGTCTTTGGCTTGTGTAATTGAAAACTGGCAATTTATAGCTTATCTCATTCAAAACTTTACGGGAGCTATATAAACTTAACTATGTGAAAGGGTTTTTAATTGGCGTGCTACTTTACTGACCATTTGTGGAGGGTCTGTTCCCATTATTGCTAGTAATATATCTGGGAAACAATATTTAATTAATTACTTAAGTAATAAATAATTAGAAAAATGCATTAGAGTTTGGATTGATTTTAATTATGTTTATCAGTAATTAAATCTGATACAAATTACATACAAATGTTACTTTGTAGTGATCCAGCACCGGGCCAAAAATCGGGCTCACACTAATGAGTTTACGAAATTATTTTCGGTAGTTATGTATGATAAATATCGATGACTGACAACTTTGTACCCGGTTTATGGCAATAGGTTCGCCACTTATTCCATCTGGTAAACGTAACGTCGAGTCGAAGCTTAACAGCCGCTGGCTACGCCTTTAAGTAGAAAAAGGCGTAAATCTATGTCATGTTTTCATCAAATAATTGGGGGACCTTAAACAATTTACGTTTGCTTATTATTTAAAATATTAACTGTAACCAGTTGTAAATATTGGATATAAATAAAAAATATTTTTTTAATTTTTAGACTGAAGATTCCGAGGACCAGGACAGGGACAGCGGTGCAGTCAGTGGCCCTCCGAGTTATAGTGAAGGGACAGAAGTGGAGGGGACAGACGAGGCTACACGCAAACTTTTGAGACGTAAAGAACAACTTGAGAGCAAAAAAGCTACTCTAGAGAGACACCGACAGCGTATGCAGGTACGAGTACTGGTACAGTTAATTGCCGATGGTATTATAATGCAGTAGTCGAAAACTTGCTTTACTTTGTATGCGAAGTTGCGGCTCTTAAGTTTTGGATACAAATCTTATTAAACTTATAAAATAGTAAAAAGCTTTGAATCGGTTAACCTTAATTAGTCATGATTTCTACAGAAAAATTGGCGTGGATGGTGGCAGGTCTAATGTACTCAACTGTACGATCATTATGCAGAAGTCATATCACTACATAGTATAAAACAAAGTCTCTTTCTCTGTCCCTATGTCCCTTTGTATGCTTAAATCTTTGAAACTACGCAACGGATTTTGATGCGGTTTTTTTAATAGTTAGAGGGTGTCAACGGGGTGGTTTTGATCTATAATTCATGAATAGTGTAGTGAAAAAAAAAGATAATTTTCAAGATTTAAAACTTTAATCGAAAACGCTGCCTGAACCCTAAGTGATAAATCAAACTAAGGTACTACATTATTATACACCTTTAAAAGGTCTATAAAAAAGTCCGCGAGGGCATATGTCTATGTCTTAGAGATAACCCACAATGACCATTATTATTTTTTTACTTTTTACGAGAAATGATGGCTTATTTACGAAGCAATTTTAAACGTTACAGCATTAATTTTCATCCAATTAAGTGTCTTAAATAGATTGTGCTTTTAATATAGATTAATATAGCCATTTACAGCATGTAATTTAAACTAATATTTACGAAGATATTACAGTATTAACATAGCGGTACATAGCAGTTGCGTTTGCGCGCCAAAACGCGTGCCGATAAATAGCACAAATTGAACTTTTTAAGATCCAAATATTACTAATTTATTTCTTTTGATGCGGAACGAAGTTCGCCGGGTCAACTAGTATTATATAAAACATGAATACACTAAAATATTAAAGTTCTAAAAGCTAGCGAGCTTATTACCATTTGTTACTGCCAACAAAATACCCCCATTTTGTTTTAGCACGGATAATTAGTATTACACATAACTTCTGAAAATATTAACATTGACATATAGTTGAAGTAGTGATGATGTTTTCGCCAGGAAATTTTACGCGATGACAGTATCGACGGCGAGGTGGAGGTGCGACCTAGATATTTGGTGCCCGACACCAACTGTTTCATCGACCACCTGCCTCTGCTGCAAGCTGTCGTGGAGGCGCCGCCGCAATGTTACACACTGGCCGTTCCAGTCGTCGGTAAGTGTCGCCGGTGTCGCTGCCACGAGTGCGGCGATAGGTGCTCGTCGTGTAGGGATGCAAGATATATAAAAAATATCGATATCGATATATTATCTAACTCAATTTAAAGAACAAGATTTATCAAGATCATTTGACTAAATATCTAAAAAAATTAAATCGTGGCATTCTGTCTAGGCTCTACGCACTTTTTAATTATATTCCATATACTGATCGATCGTTATCCGGTGATACACCGTCGCAATCCAAGTGACGAGTGAGTGTGCGTTGTGTGCGCAGTGATGAGCGAGCTGGAGGGCCTGCAGCGCTGCTCGCGCGTGGGCGCGCTGGCGCGGGGCGCGCTGGGCTGGGTGCGGGGCGCGGGGGGCGCGGGGGGAGCGGTGCGGCTGGCCACGTCGCGCGGCACGCTGCTCCACTCGCGCGCGCCCACTGCCGAGTGCGCCGGCGCCGCGCAGCGCACCAACGACGACCGCGTGCTGGCCACCGCGCTGGGGCTGCACGCCAACATACACACCAACGGGGACGCAGGTACACACGCATAGAACTCCCTGCTACTGATATGTACACTACATACTATCAATGACTAGAGTTTGAATGCCCATATTGCTGATGCAGAATTAAACAGATCACCTTCATCTTGCTACAAAACACGGGTCACGGTCTAGGACGTAGCGTTGCATTTCGAATAGTTATATTAGGCCGATCGAGTATAACCTTTTTCAATAGATTTTGGATCAGTAATCATCCAATCGAGAGTCGGCTGGCACACCCTCGGTACCGATGAGTATCGGAGGTCACGAAAAAGTAATAATATGCTGAGATAGATTTAATCGTACTGAGCAAAAAAAAAATCGTCAGCTGCTTGGGTAAAGGTGGAAAGCACATCAGCTGACGCAATGTCTTGACTCATTTGTAACTCTACCTCCCGGACTAAGTGGACATTAACAAATATGCAAATGTATTTTCACGGGCATATTTGATAACGGACATCACCACCGGCTATGTCTCGGGTTCGTAAGGCATATCGACCAATTTTCAGATCCTCTTCCTTAATGTAGGTAGATTTGACATTACATCTATGTAAATATTAAAAGCGTTTACATGTTTATCGGCACATGTCTTCATATGACTATGATTGCTGAATTTAAATTTAAATTATAATTTGGTCATGTCGCCACGCCCATAACCACCCTTATTTGGAAACAAGTTGAATCTAGGCGAAACTTGACAAAAATATGGACAAATGTGATGCAATTTATACTCTTCAGGAAAAAAAATCACAGGTAACAACTAATCTCCCTCAATTAACTATTTAAATCACTCAACACTTAAGAACTGACACGTGAAAGTAATGCAATTTGATCTGAAATTAATCACCTCGTTCTATACACAGATAGTCGTGTCGAAGAAGGTAGAGAGTTGACGAAAACACACCGGCGTCTCCGTGAGGTGGTGCTGCTCACTGACGACCGAAACCTGCGGGTAAAGGCGCTAGCGGCTGAACTGCCCACCAGGGACTTGCCATCCTTCATACAGTGGGCCGGCATCATGAAAAATGATAATACGGTAACAAATAATTTGTTTTATATACAAAAGTCTAAATCAAATCTATATAAAATAAATTGTTGTTAAACACCACTTTTACCATAACAAAATCCTTTTTTACTGCGCCACCCTAAGTTTGTTAGAAAATGCTACAGATCCGAAGTATTAAATGCGTACGTTGCACGGCGTGCACGTTCGCGGTTAAGTGTGAAAGTCGCCAGTGAATCTTCTTTGTATTTAATATTTAAAACGACCTCTTATATTGAACCCGTTGAACCCATTCGAAACCACTGACTTCTTTTTCTACTTTAAAACTCAGACCCCCTGGTTATATATTATCATCCATCCAAATCGCTACCTACCACGTGTTTACTGTCCCTAGAAATCCTCTGTCCCTTATTAAAGGTTTTTAACAGTTCTATTGCTTTTAGCTAGTGCTCCAAAATTGTCAAACATTAGCAGTAACCATAAAATTTAGTACTATGGTTGTCTAATATCAACTTTAATATTTTATGTATAGATTTATGTTAATTATGACACTAAATGTAATAAAGTTCCGGAAATAAAAATTTTTGTGTATGGCCATTGACCGTATAAAAGCAAATAACAAATTGCTGCTAGAGGGATTAACGTATATTGAACTTGGCCAAGGCCGGATGCCTAATTATAAATATTTTAATTACACTCTTATCCTTTGCCGTAATCGACTTGTTATTTAGTTTGAAAAATATTCTATACTAGGTGCTAGTTGCCTGTTATTTATTTTACACATCAGATTTTAAATTTAAACTAAGTTTAAATTAATGTATTCAACTGGATTCTACCGACCTCTTAGAATGTCGAAGTAAAGTGGCTAATGCTGCATTTCTTTCAGTGAGAGAAGTTTCCGGAGGCCCTTCTCTTTTCACCCTGCTTTCCCATCCTACTCCCTATAAGACCAGTAACGCAAGTTATTTTAAACAGCTATCAAATATAAACTGAACTATAATACTATGCAATCGATACGAAAACTAGTTTAATATTTTCTATTTCAGAATACGCAACCGAATCCTGCCGATGACAAGAGTGGTGCACGCAAATGATGTACGTTGCATTTGCGTACAAACGACTTGAACCAACTGATTACGGTTTAGCTAGTATTATTGATGATTTACACATTAGATATTGTGCGTGAAGAAGCGACGTGACTTAAAATGTTGCCAGGATAAAATAGTGCTTAAATAATGATTAAAAAAATATATAGAGTATTGTTGTAATCCGGTGGAGTAGGTACACGTTACGTTCCACCCGTTTACACGAACGCGCGCCTCAATAAACGTAGTTATAGGAATTGATTAGAGTTAAGTAAAAATTAAATACACCAAAATAGATAGTTAACATCTATTAGTTTTAATTAATAGAAATTTTGTTAAGTGTTTTACGATTCCACCTCAGTGTTCCTGAGCTACGTTTAACTTTGTTAAATATTACGTGTTCTGTACGTTTATATATATATATTATAAGTTTATTTTTTACCATTATTATTATTATTATTTAGATAAATCTGATATTCAGTACAGTTGCTGAAATAATATTTTTTTTATTTACTCTTTTGTATTATATAACAATTATATTTTTTTATCGTTTTTTTCTCTCTCTCTAGTTAGGTGCTAGAAACGATAATATTCTTTTATCAATATATCAATCGATATGACCGAATCGATTGACCGTTATGAACAATAACAACACTATTTGTTTATAAAAAAATGTATAGTTTTTAAATGAATTGTAGACGAATGAAATTGTTGCGTGTTTGCATAAACTTTGTGGTAGTTTTTTTCCTTTTTTTATTATTACAAATCGATTCTTTTTTTTTTAATTATAAGACTTAATGTAAATTTACTCTAATCTAAATCTTTTAGTACATTATTGCATGTTTGAATCGAAATGTCACGTGCCATTCAATACATTTTTTTTTCTTTTCTTATTGCGCACGGTTCAAGGTGTATCGCTCTTTGTGCGCAAACAAAACGGCTAATTTTTAATGTATTGACATATTAATTGAGTCCGTCGTACGCCATATTACATTCACACACTTTTATAAATACAATTGAGCAACTGCATCATGATTATAGATAAATTAAAATCCAGTACAAAAATGATGTTTGACAAGGACACATATATATATAGTATATTTATTCAGGTTTTTATATAGTTAACATATTAGAATTTAATATCACACACACTCACACTTGACACCAACATACACACTCACACACATTCACATACACTAGTATTTCATCATCTTTTGCATATATACAAAGCATCCGGGAATTTTTATAATTAATGCACTGGAATTGTATTGTTTGTTTTATTATAAAAGTTTCTATGCCAAATATTAGGTATAGGTCCCGGCAAACAACTTGAGCATCGCGTGAGGTGTTTGCGCATGTACACTTATGTACAAAACCACTATCATTGAAAAACGGCATTTTTTTTATTATTGGCATTTTATTTTGTTAGCTAATAACTTTAGTTGGTGGTTTTATAAATTAACAATTAATTAAAAAAAATGCTCGCGTGTTATTTTAGAAAATATTTTATATTATATTTACGTAGCGGCAAAGTTTATCGTCTTATCAACAGTAAGATCTATGGAAATAATAAAATTAATTAGACTTATGATATACATAATATGTATATCATATGTCTGTTGTGTTGTAAATCATTTTGTCATATTATGACAAAATCTCAACGAAATGTGTACGTAATCATTGTGTGCACAAGCATACACTGCACTACACTGCAGCACGATCAACTGACCAACGGGAGGCAAGGTTCAACTGACCAACCAATCCTGTGCGTAATTAACGCACAGGATTGGTTGGTCAGTGTGACCCGCGCCCTCAACCCGCACCGCACCTCCAAAGAGACCTATTTTTTCGTTTCTGCGCATTCAAGGTCGATGTTCAAGTTGTTTGCCGGCTACTATACATGTGCACTTGATAGTTATGTAGTAAGGATATGGGTGTGCTGGGGTTTGTTCTGGAAACTAGTGTTCGATCGAAAAAGGTTTCCTGAACGAAAATTAAAATTTGTTAACAATGTATGTGTACTGTATGTATAGTTACAATTATCCGACAAGTACGAGTCGAAGTCTCGTCTATAGGGTTTCGTATCTTATTTAACATTATAAATATAATACATATTTTGTTACAGAACAGAATAGACAAGGATTTTCGTTTATTACTTTTTATTTTTCAGACATAATAATATATAGGTTTTTTTTTTTACAAGATTTTTCAGTAATATGTATATAAAGACTTTGTGCATTCCTTTTTCTGCAGAATTTTAGGACCAAACATTTTGCTTAACTGTCGTCTATTACGCAAAAGTGTCTTCTAAACTTGAATTAAACTATACTTCATGTAAGATTTCCTATATTATTTCTGAATGTTAAAACCTGAAAATAAAAGTAATTCATTGGTCAATGTTCGTCTAACTTCAAAACTTTTTATCATTTTGTCAAATTATTGATTACAAAAAGCCATTTTCCTAGACATATCTATTCAGAAAATAGGTTGAGAGGGACGTAAAAGAGAGGCACTCGAATGACCCCATAGCTATTTCTTTTGAGGTATGGAACCCTAAACATAATTGTAACATATACCTAATAAATAAAGTTTTTTTTTAACGCAATCAAATTATTTGTTGGAAGCTTACAGAAACCAAAATCTCTATCGATCACTAGTTGAGTACTGTAATGAATAGATGAATTTCAATTTTATTGTTATGATGAATTACGATATTGTTCGAGTTGTACGTTTGCGAATTATAAATCAGTACAGTTTTCTTTTAAAAAAGCATATAATTTTAATTATAATATGAACATGATGATGAAGGAGAAATTAAAAGTTTTGCGTATAAAAAAAAACGATTATGTAATATGATGATTGCGTATTATTGTATCGTTGAAATGTATTAACATTTTTTGAAACATTTGATGCTGTTATAACTTTTGTCTTGATCATGACGTTTTAATTAAATATCGAATTAAAAAATAAACACTTGATTCAATATTGTATTGTTTTTTTTTACTTTTTCCTTTTCGATTTTTGTTCCTAACTACATAAGATCCGAATTGACATTCTTACACAGTGTTTTAAATTAGCCTACTTATTTAAATTGTTTATATATCATCAAGCTCTTTCTAGGTATATAAATTCAAATAGATGAGTACTTTTACTACACATTTTTCATATAAATTGTAAAATATTAATAGCACAACTCTCATGCAATCAAGTTTCTTCATGATGATGTTTACAATCTTAGACAAGCTATAAATTGCAATTTAACGAGTACATAACATCGGCCGGCTGATGGTTCTTTTCCGAATTAATATTTCTGTGCAACAGTCCGTTGTTTACTGCTGGAAAAAAGAACAATTTGAATAAACTAACTGTTTTTACCGCCATACAATTTGAAAAAAGAACAATTTGAATAAATTCTTCTATGTTATCTATGGGAGCAGTGACATATGTGACGTTTGAGATTGTTACAAGCAGTACATAAAATCGTAAATTATTTTATAAATGTCTTATAGGTCTCCCACAATTTAATACTTACACAATATATATAATTTGACGTAATTTAAATGCGACCAAGTATATATTTATATTTTTTATCGCAACAAATAAAAAAGACACGAAAATAAAAATTTTTATGATCAATAATTTGCATTCTCTCTAAATTGACTATTAATGTGCCCCATAAAAAAGTATATAGATAAAGAACGTAATATTTACTAATAAAAATGAAAACATCAGTTGATAAAAAATTTGAAATAATTATTAGCATCTTTGGCCATTCCTCAAAGAACAACTTCAAGTATATTTTGCTGTTTCCAAAGGCCAGGCATCTTTTGTGGAATCTTGATGACTAAGGACATCCCATTCAATAGGATTCTACCAGAGAAAAGCTTCATAGATCTTATTAAAATTTAATGAAATGGTTTTAGCTCATAATCATCTTTGTTGTCTGAAGTATGAGCGTATTCAAAATCTCGAGTCGAATCCTGGCTCAATAACATATTTGTGACCTAAAATTGTTTCAATACAAAAGTGAAGTTTAGTTATTATTACAGATTATAGTAGCAGATTTTATTCTAGGGGCTGTAACTATTACCCTTTTCTTTTTGTTTATAATTTCGCACAGGTGTTTGTGACTGTTGTTGATGTTGAAAAGCTGACTCGCCATGTCTCGAGCGAGATAAGGCCAACGTCGGATGCACGAACTGGGCAGTAGCCAGAATGGATTGAAGATAGCTAGCAGTTCAATTCCCAAGAGTTGAGCGTAGGATTTGTCATATTTTAGGCTAAGAAAGGTATATTTTATTACTTAAATCGTTCACTTTGTCAACATAGATGTATGAAATAGATGTAGGTATGTTTTCATACTGTTATTTATGCATTTATAATGTAGTAATAAACGGTAATAGCTATTCATATTTACTGGTGAGAAATTCCAATGTTAAGGCTTGAGCAATGGGAATTGGCAATGTTCCGAGGCGAGGTGGCGCGGAGGCTCGGCGGGCATCGTGCACCGGTACGGAGGTTGTAAAAGACCCGTTATACTTATTTACCGCGCACATCTTGCTTTGGGCGCTGTTTCGAATTATATACACCCAATACAGCGTGAACGTACATGTTCTACGACACGTCTCTACTATTTTTACCATCAACTGCAATTACCCAAAAGACTATGCTTTGTTTGTGTTAGATTGAATAAAAAAAAACTAGTGGGTATTTTGAAGTTGATTTCAATAAAACAAAACTGAAAGTTAAATTACGCTTGGTAGCTTTTAGAAATTAGATTCCTACCATTTATTTAGCGAGAAGGAAAACTTGAAAGAAATTAAAGCTACATTTGATTCGAACTAGTTTCTAAATAGTACTTATAAAATTAATCTAAAATGTATGTCTCTATATAAATCTCAATAAATAACAACAGCGCCATCATTTGGCTAGTAGATATAGGCAGAAATGTAAGTAAGGCAATTAATAATGACACATTTATAATGCCGTCTAGTCACCCTTACTTAGCTTCAATCATTTGTCATGATAAAATTGAAGTGGTGTCGGTTGAGAATAAGAGAAAGAGAAAACAGGACCTGCGCAAATAAACAATACAATCCTCTCGAGATCCAATACCGTTAACGGTAAGTGCGTAGATAATTGGCAACGCAGCTTCATCACTAAGCAACAATTAAATTGCACACGTTTAGATGAATTGAAAGAATTTTATTTATATGATTCTTTGAATGTCTGCATTTAAAGATCTATGAATTAAAAACTATTTTGATTTGATTCAGAGATATATAATGGATGTAAGAAGAATTTAATCGCCTTTTTATCACAGATAAATGGTTAACAGGTTTGTTTCTTTAGTGTTGTAGTAGACATAAAATAAGAAAGAAAATAAGGAAAAAAAAAAAGATTTCCATTGTCTCTGGATATATTTATACAGAAGCAGATGATTGTTATCGTGATATTAAAATAAAACATTAAAAAGCAATACAGACAGCAAATAAAGTTTCGCTAACGGTATCTAATTTTAGGGGCACTGATTTTTTCAAGATGTATTCATTCATAAAGATATCCAATCACCGTATGAAAAAACTGGGGCCAGTTAAGAGCATTTTAAATCCGGATCTAAATAAGGTTATGTAGGATTGGATGTATAGAAATAACGTGGATATGAAATTAATGCTTTGTATACCTACCTATTGAAAAGGTGAATGAACAAAAAAAAAAATAATATCTTTCATTCACTCACTCTCGACTGTGAAATATTAATACAAAGGTTAGATTTATTTCTAGTAATAGTCCTAAATACTACATAAACTTAGAAATACTGGTATTTATTCATCGCAATTTATTTAAAAATGATCGATTTTAATTGATCTGTTGAAAATTTGTGCCATAAGATAAGTATCTTTTAACTTCCTCTAGGATGTTGTTACACGTAGTAATATTTATTTGTGATATCATCCCATTAAACTTATTCCAAATTAAATTAGTCATGTACCTACCAAGAAGGATTAAATTAGGCATGTTAATAATAATAGCTGCCTCAGACAAAAGATGATAAGTATGTAAAGTACAAAAAACAAATGTCATTGTTATTGCGAAATGTGTCTCAATAGTTTTAATCTATAACAATACTATATAATATTAATGAACTATATAATATCAGTTCACTCATGAATGGGCCGACCGGTGAAATACCACGACCTCTCAGAAGACCGACGTAAAGTGGCTCATGCTGCGTTTCGTTCGGTGAGAGAGGTACTCGGAGGCCCACCCCCCTTCCCCATCCATTCCTATCCCCTATCCCTTAAAGGTCGGCAATGCAACAGTAACACTATATATATATATATGTTGCTGGTGTCCATGGGCGGCGTTGGTTGCTTACCATCAGGTGACACGCCCTCCTATCCCATAAAAAATAATTGATGATCAAATGCAATAGTGTCCGATCGAAGGTCTATTTTTGGCCGAAGCCGATTAATCGGCAATCTCCACAACCTTCGGCCGAAGCCGAAGCCGAAGGTTTAAAAACTTTATTAGTAATTCAATAATTTTCTTCAATATTATCCACAGCTAAAAGAGAATATCGGCGTAAAGCGGCTCATGCTGCTTTTCTCTCGGTGATAGAGGTGATCCGCACTGAACTAAGCGCAGTCCGGTCCGTCAGTCACTCATTCTTTCGTAACATTTCGTTTAATTCCGACTGTTCTCGGACCTTCGGTGGGACCTTCGCCGAAGACGGATCTTAGGCCGAAGGTGGCCCAAGCCGAAGCTTCGGTGGGACACTAAAATGCAACAAGTTTTACCGCTTTACACCTGTACCTGCCTGTTAAGTTAAATGCATGATCCCACCCTAAATAATATAATCTAATTAAGGCAAATGTAATTTAACAATTAGCTCCATCCGATCGCTTTGTGTGTGCATATTCCAACTGTATTTTAATTGATATATGGTTTATAATTTATGAATATGAATATAATCTTTGATGGAATGCATATTGGAAAAATAAATTGGTTGACACGAATACCGTGTTTATGGTAGCGTCATCAATCTAAGCATAGAGGTACTACACTGTAGACTTTTTTTCTTTTATCAAGTTTTATGTTTTTATGTTTTTTCTTCCATTATCTTGTTTTTACGTTTATATAAATCTTTTTAAGCTACTGGTTTCGATATGACACTGTAGACATTTTATGAAATTTTACGTTTTAATTTCTCATTAAATGTTTTGTCATATTTATACCAGATTTATTAATGTATGTTTGAAAATAGATACTTTTTTATCTACCTGTTGGCAGCGTAGCATAAGCTTAGCACTTAAAAGTATAAAATTGTTGGTAAAGCATTCACTCCTGAACAATTTTACTTCTTTTAATTCTTAGGAGGAATCCAGAACAGATGCAAGGATAATGGTTGATGATGTAGTGCTGGAACAGGTGAATGAAATTGTATATCTTGGATGCGCTTTTAGCAGAGATGGAAGGTACACCGCGGATGTAGAAAGACGAGTGGCGATAGGAAATAGCGTAAACGGAGTGTTGGGCAGATTCCTGGGCGCAAAAAATATTAGCAGAAAGGCCCAGTTAGCAATCCGCAATGCAGTCCTGATCCCAACACTAACTTATGGAAGCGAGAGCTGGGTATGGCAGAGTGTGCATGAAAGTAGAATAAACGCGGTAGAAATGAGGGCTCTACGCAAAATCTGCGGAGTGACTCTCGCTGACCGCGTAGAAAACAAGGTTGTAAGGAAGGAAGTTGGTTTGGAAGAGAGTGTCGGTGTAAAAGTAAGAAAGGGCATGCTCCGATGGTTCGGACATGTAGAAAGAATGGTTGACGCAAGACTGACTAAGCAGATATACAATGCAAAAGCGGACGGATGTAGGAGTCGAGGACGGCCAAGACACACATTCCAAGACCAAATAGAACGTGTTCTGGAGGAAGGTGATGTTAAGAGCCTCAAAAACCGACGCGCGTGCATGAAAAGAGTTATGAAAGTCAACGAAGCGAGTAAGGTGTGTAAGAATCGTGCCCTATGGCGCTCTGTTCTCTCTGCCTACCCCGCAAGGGATTTGGCGTGAAGTTATGTATGTGTGTTAATTCTTAAGTCGTCATTCTTAAATTAATTTTATAAGTGATCGATTTCCAGTTTAGAAAAATAGTCCTACCAAGTTTCACAGAGCAGGAAGAAGTCTGCAATATTTACTAAGTCGATGACCTGGCATTAAAGCCGTTTAGTATTAATAATTAGTATCTAATTGTCCATGCATAATTTAAAAACTGGTAGGATCAAGAACTTTAGCAAAGTTGAATTTGCTACTTCTGATTTATATATTTTTAATTCCCCCCACTGGGTGGACCGACCACCTAGTGGGGGGCAAGCCAATGGATGCAAGTGGCACAGAACCATCAGTTGTGGTGTTCTGTGGGGAGGCCTACGTCTAGTAGTGGATAAGTAGATATATAAACAGTCCAAGTTCGAAATAGAAGAATACTTTGCGGAAATTATATAAAATAACACAGGTAAATTAATAGATTGTGTGTTGATGAGTCGTCAAGTTTTCGATGGGATCACGTAATTTATATGGCCCTACAAAATACCTTGCCTACATCTTTTGTCATTAACGGCGTGACGATATAAAAATGAACTTCCAAAGCGCTTCTTGAGCTAAAGTATTATAATGTACATCATGGTCGTGTATAATAGAGAATAACTAGAAGTGGCATATCATTCTATGTTAAAAATAGCCCGTTTCTATTTATAGATGGAGCAATGTAACTGGTTAGTACTAGTACCAGGTACTGGGTAACTGCACTGAACATAACACTTCATAACCATTATCTATCTATCTATATATATATATATATATATATATATATATATATATATATATATAACAGAGCAGGCTGCAATAAATATAAGTTACTTCGCGCAGTTTGAAATTCTTATACATTTTCTTTTGGTATAAATATAGGCTAAAACATCCACTATCTATTCTATTTAGGTCGTAAAAATTCGACAAGAACACTCACAACAACTGCTGACTACCCTTTCAGGTAGAAAAAGGCGTAAAGTTACAGAAAAATCCGTTGATTAAATATTATTGATCTTTATCAAATGGCCTGGGCTGATTGTAATAAAAATGATTGTAATTTGGGCAGTGTCTTTCTTTTTTGTTTCTTTCTTTTTGGGTAGAGTATCTTTTAAATTCAAAATTGGAACTGTCAAATGTTACTTCAACGAAGTTCCAGTTTTTTGACACATCGTTTCCTGCCGGGTTCGCTAATGATGTTATTACAGCAGAAACTCGTAGTTTAGTAGTTGTTGTTAGGACTTGTATAGAACCCCATCATCAAGTAAGAAATAGTTAGGAACAGGCTGAATAATATATTGTTTTATGAATTTACAATATCTTAACCAACCAAGCGATCTAAGGTTTGAGGCGCACGCGTCGATACGTAGACTCAAACTGCGTCTTGTTTAAACTTCACTCATATATTGAACGAATGATTCATTCATTTAGAATCCGTTTTGTTCGTAATCCAGAAGCCTTAGAAACTAGTAGAATAGATTATGTATATACACGAAAATAACATTTTTTTTACAATCATTGTCTGTCTGTTTGTTTCGTCTAATTTTTCAAATGGTTGGACTTATTTTGAAGGGATCTTTACTGGCAGGTAGCTGATATTAAGGAGCACTTAGGCTATTTTTATTTTAGAAAAATTAGTAAATCTCATTTATTGTGCTGGGAGAAACAAAGTTCGCCGGGTCAACTAGCCAACTGTAAATCGAAAAGCCATTCTTAAGCCGTTTTCTTATACGTAACTTTAGGTAAATTCTGTTGCATCAGGGAAGAATCCTTGAATACCAAAATAGACTTATGTAAAAAGTGAACAAGAAAAAAAGATAGGTCACTTTTTATAGACAGTTTTTCAATATTATCACATCGATAACCATCAGATCCAATCATGCTCTAAAAATTTATTGCTGTATAGCATGTAAACTAACTAAATGTCTTTTAAAAAGTCTCTTTACTTAACTACTCGATTAAAAGACAATTAATTTCATTCATCGATTTTATGATTGTACAGAAAGATCATATCGATATTTTTTTTTGCATTCGCTATCACGATATTCGTGCTAGAACCACCATTGAAGACGTCATCCTGTTGACATCAGCCATTTTTATGATATGAGAACAATATCCGGTTTATGTCTGCTACATTGTGGCAAGTTATTCTAACTCAAAACAATATGAATCATCTTCCATATTCAATCTTACATAGTATTCCATTTGGTTTTTAATTTAATAACCACAAAAAAATATTTAAGTTTATTTCTTTTATTTTACGGCAATGTTCCGGTAGATGGTCTATAAAAAAAATCATCTAAAGTGCATTTTACAAACGCGGAATTACATTGATAACCTTTTTTTTTATCTTGATCTACCAAAATATTTATTGACTGCAAATTATTATGAGGAATTACTTAAATATACGGAAAATTTATAACTATTACTAGATGCTATGCTATTTATTACTAGATGCCTACGTGAACTGCGCATTTGCGGTGAGTCGGTTATAGTCGTGTTCCGCAGAAAACGAGTGTCGAGTTAAGTTATTATGCTGCTAACTTCAAATGTTAAATAAAACTGCTAGAAATTTTTAATTTTGGGCGATGATTGAATTTTTTACAAGGTAAATCAATGGATCGTGCGCTGGGACTGGGTGGGTTAGCTCATCCGCTAAACATACTGCTGGTTTTTGTGATGGAAGCAACGCGTGGAAGGCCTCGGCAGACACGATTCTTAAAACATATGACGGCATACTTGTGGATAACACAGAGGAGACGCTTTTACCAGTCAATGTGTGTTTATATTCATTATCAATGCCGTTTTTTTTTTAACAATCATCATAATATATTAAAATCTTTCAAGTTCGTGTATTAATTCGATATTATGTTTCATAGAACTCATCCAAAAAAATAGCAGACATTTTTAGTCATATGTAATTTTTCTAGAATTTTTTTTATGGGTTAGGAGGGCAAACGTACAGGCGTGTCACCTTATGGTAAGCAACCTACGCCGCCCGCTACGCCTATGGACACCAGCAACACATATAGTGTTACCGTTGCGTTGCCGACCTTTCAGGGAGTAGGATAGGAAAGGATGGGGAAGGGGGGTGGGCTTCCAGGTACCTCTCTCACCGAACGAAATGCGGCATGAGCCACTTTAAGTCGATCTACTGAGAGGTCATGTTATTTCAGCGGTCGAGCCGGCCCATTCACGAAGCGAACTACTTGGCTCTAGAACATACAAGAAAAGAGAATAGAGAACTCGAAGATTCATAAATGGTATATTGCATATACCTATAAATGTCATGTCTTTTTCTCGACAAAGTTATGATTGTTTATAATTCTTATACTTACATACGAAACATCACGCCAAGTCCCTTGCGGAGTAGGCAGAGAGAATAGAGCGCCGTAACACACGATTCTTACACCCCTCATTCGCTTCTTTGACTTTCATAACTCTTGTCACGCACGCTCATCGATTTTTAATGCATCTTCTAGCACCTTTCTCCAGCACTTGTCGTTTATGGAAAGTGTCGTGTCGTGGCCATTCTCGACTCCTACATCCGTCTACTTTTGCATTGTATATATGCTTAGTCAAAGTTATGTCCTATTGTTAATTGTAAAAATTAAAAGTTCCACCTATGTATTTTATAGAGTATATCCAACAGATTTTGTTAATTTATTTCGATGTTTCATGTACTTTCCAGCTTACATTTTAATTTTCCTTTCAAACAGCCAAATACTTATTTTAATTAAAGGTTGTTTAGTGTTGTTAAGTTGTTATAAGTTTTGTTCGCGAAAACTCTAGAATTTTATTGGTTTATTTTCAAGTAATTTTCGAGTTGAATTAATGATATTTTTCCTGTCGTTATAGTATCTAAATATTCAACGAAGTTATTTAAAAAAAAAACATGACTCATCGGTAAAATATATTAAATGACTAATTGTGACATCCGTATTTTATTAATTCAAGTAATTATTGTAATTCTCAATAAAATGACTAAGTAGATAGGTATACTTAATAATTTTATAATAAAAAAATATTGTTTATAGTCAAAAAACCCAATATCAATTGTTATCTTTTATGCGAGAGACGGGCCTGCTGGTGCATTGGTAAAAACTATACCGACTGCGGAATAGAGGTCGGTGGGTTCAATCCCACCCGAGTAGATACAATTATTTAATATAGGCATGGATTTTTGTATGGCGTTTAAGTATTTATTTCACAAAAAAGTATATATGTATTAATATCCAATTATTTAGTATTTATAACACCAGCATTTAGTTGCTTAACTTGGAACCAGAGGGCGCTGTGTATATTGTGCTCAAAATATTATTATTATAAAATAATAGATGTTTATGCAATGCAATGCAGCAAGCAATGCAATATTGGTACCTATATCTTCAGGGATACATTTATTATAAGAAAGAGTAATTACATTCAAGAAAAGTAGCACATAAAAGAACCGAGCAGACTACTTATGGCCACTTCAATCCCGGTATGCTCGTTAACTTGACGCAGAAGGTGGTGCCACAACTTCCAAATAGCAATACCAATTGTACTTATTTTACGGATTTTATATGTTAACCTACTGTTCTGTGAAAGTGAATTAAAAGAGAGTCAAGATTCATTTTTTACTTGCCTAATAACATGCATAGTTTTAACTTTTTGCTAATATACTTTAACACATATGCGAGATAATGATTGTGAGAAAAGTCGTGCGTAAAAACTAGTACAATAATAAAGTCGATTTGGCAATGTCAATAGTATCTGCATACGTTCGCGTTGATGTCTAATCCAAAGGACTGACAATCCAAAGGACTTACAATCTATGGTGTTATTTTTTTTTAAATTACTACCATGTAACAAATGGTCATTGACTTATACCGTTTAACTAATTACGGTTGTCGAAAAAGTTTTCGAATATGGTATTCTCGTAATTTTATTATAATTTTATCTTTATTACTGCAAAAATGCATTCAATTTGTACAGCAACAAACAAACATGGCAAGAATTTCTTCATACAAAGATAGATAGCTATCTATCAAACACAACTGAATTATTAACAATTATATTTTACTGTTAGACATTACGACTACACGAAGAGAATGCAGTGCATGTATATTTACGTATTACAATCAATTATACAATTAAGCAATAATTATACAATGTTGTCAGACAAGAGCTCACTAGCTGCTTAGTTGAGAAGAGACTCTAGCTAGCAGTATACTGGACACATTATCCATACATACCACTCTCTTATATTAATGAGCACTGTTGTAAAATAAGCTGAGGGCTTTTAACTGCCATCTACGAAGATTGCTTTTCGTGGTCGGTATATCTGAACAGTTATTTATAGGTAAAACTTGAAGGATTGCATAGAGTGGTTTGTGATGGTAGTCTATGGACAATGCGTCATAGGTGTGCAACATTTTTCATAATAATTACCTTAGGTTTTATTAAATAAGGGTTTTTTGCTAATGCTTAGAAAAGTTAATTTAGTAATAGATAGTATATGACATTTATGTTACTAACGTTGTATTTTTTATTCCTTGACCCTCATAATTAACACAGTCGAAGCAGCGTCAAAACCCTCACTGTTTGAAAAAGGTTTATAATGATGAATGTTTGTTACTCTTTCAAGAAATGCCTGATATAGAGTAAATACTAAATAAAATCTCGGTAGTCCAGTGATCGAGCTCCCGGCTTCTGGTTCAGAAGTCGTGGTTTCGATTCCGGGTTCACACCAATGATCTCGCGGAATTCATTTCGGAAGTTAGGTGTGATTAATATCGATGACTGACAGCTTCGTGTCGGGTGTATGGCAATAGGTTAGCCACCTATTATTTGGGACGTAACATAATGCTGCGAGTCGAGGATTACAAGCTGCTATCTATACCTTCGGGTAGAAACCGTGAAGTTTTATTATGTGTAAAGACTAAAAAACGAGAAAACGTCCAGTGTGACGCGTAGTTCTCTCACGACAGCGATTGTGGTGCTATCTCCATCACATTTAAGATAAACCCAAAGACTTTGCCACCATGCTGCTAAAAACAGTTTTTTAAAAAGTGAATTGGTATTGCTTCTGATAGCACTTATACTTTTTATACTGGAAGATTGTAAGGTTTCTATTTGGTTGTGTTAGGTAATACTAAATAGAAAAACTTGGTTGATCTCCCCGCTTCTGAATAAGGAGTTGGATTTGATTCCGAATTCACACCAATCACTTCCTAGAATTCATTTCGGAAGTTGTGTGTAATAATTCCGATGACAACTTTGTGTCCGCTGTAATGGCAATAGGTTCGCCACCTATTCTATTCGGGACGTAACGTAAAGATTCGGCGCGTCGTGGCTTTTACAGTCGCTGCCTACACCTTCAAGTAGATATAGTCATTTAATTACTTTAAATATAGGAAAAATCGCTTCATCAAAGAAAATTCCGTTCACAGTTATTGTTCATAAATTTATGCAGACGAAGCGACCATACAAGTAAAACTGCTGCAGTATCTTGCCTGAGTGTGTTTAGATCAATAAAAACTAACGGAAATAGCACTCGATCATTTGGAAATTTTTATTACCAGTATTTTATAATTAACTTGAAATAAATACAAGAATTGTATCTATCCTACTTTTATGTATATATGAGACATAGAAAAGAATAGAACATCCATGGTTCGGCATGTGGAAAGAAAAGATGATGCACTGACTTGACACTAAACATGATTGACTAAGCAGATATTTTTTTTTTTTATGGGCTAGGAGGGCAAACGAGCAGGCGTGTCACCTGATGGTAAGCAACCAACGCCGCCCATAGACACCAGCAACACATATAGTGTTACTGTTGCGTTGCCGAACTTAAGGGATAGGGGAAAGGAAAGGATGGGGAAAGGGGGGTGGGCCTCCGGGTACCTCTCTCACCGAACGAAACACGGCATGAGCCACTTTACGTCGGTCTTCTGAGAGGTCGTGGTATTTCACCGGTCGAGCCGGCCCATTCATGCAGAGAACTGCTTGGCTCTACCACTGGAGAATGCAAAAGCGGAAGGATGTAGGAGTCGAGGATAGCCACGACACACTTTACGAAAAAAATAACGAGTACTTAAGGAAGCGAGGCGAAGAGCCTTTAAAACCGAAGAGCGCGCATGAGAAGAGTTATGAAAGTCAAAGATGCGAGTGAAGTGTGTAAGAATCGTGCCTTATATCGCTATGTTCTCGCTGCTTACCCCGCAAGGTGGTGTGAAGTTATGTATGTATATAGAGTATTAAATAGAACTAAATAGTATTAAATAGACCAAATAGAACTTGTTCTGGAGGAAGCTGATGTTAGGAGCCTCAAAAATCTACGCGCGTGCATGAAAAGAGTTATGAAAGTCAACGAAGCGAGTGAGGTGTGTAAGAATCGTGCCTTATGGCGCTCCGTTCTCTCTGCCTACCCCGCAAGGGATTGGGCGTGAAGTTATGTATGTATTAAATTTATGTATGTACAAAACTTGACCTTAGTATAATAAATTGTCAAAAAGAAATGAAATCCAAAAAAATAAGTAGATAGTTGTCACAATGTCTTTTATACTACTGCCGAGCAGATTTACGAGTGGAAAAAAACTCTAAAATATAACTAAAAGGATGTAATTACATGTACTTATTTTATTGCAATATAAGTGTAATAACTGTTTGTACTTGCCGCAAATATATATTGACCTTCAATATTTGAGTTTTATAAAACAGAAATTAAAGTAAACATAATAATATATGACGTCAATATTATTATAAAAGCCGGTAAGTAAAGCGCACCTTTTGATGTCAAATTAACTAATTTATTAGCCGTGAGTGTGTCACTAGTTTTGTTTAAAAAAACACAAAGAAGGTCGAGGTTTTGGTTGAGTCTTTACTTATCAACGAATCGTACCTATAATGTATAGATAATTAAATAAAAAATCACCAAAGGGACAAACTCAAAACTTCTCACATTCATAACTTTAAGATGGTTTTTGTAACTTCACGCTTTCTATAGACAATCGATGGCTGTTTTGCCTCAACACGTGGAATTTTTAGGTCTCAAAGTTAATGGTGCCGGAATCTATTTCTGTACATGGGCACAGTCTTCTAAATTAATTTTTGAAATGAACTTAAAGTTATTAGTGCAGAAATAAAACCGATACTTTTGTTACAAAATATACAATTTAAAATGATTTTGTCATAGTCTAATACGTATTTTTATTACTTACTTTTACTCTACGTTATTTATATATCTCAAATATTAAAAAAAAAAAACTACAAGAAACCTTAATAAATGAGGTCTTTTAAAGCGACATGAGTTTAGCATTCTTTATCTTTCTAACTCGTCGAAGATGTAATGATTCATCATATTAAATTAATATGTACCATCTATCAAAATATAGAGAGCGCGACAGTTTATTATAAATATAAATAAAACAGGATTAATAATCCCCATTCGTTTTATTATTGACTCACTGGCGTTTGAGACAATAAAAATGTCCAACCTATAAAGATATCTCTACTGATAAAAAAGATATTATATATAAATAAATCTATATTTTGACAGATTTATGTCATTTAGTTGTGGCTGTTAAGCAAACGTGCGTAAGAGTACGTAAGTAGGAATGCAGTGGCATGTAGGCCGATGCTAGATACCCTTGAACCTAAAGCAGCAGCTCGCGGCCGTATTGCCAATGACCCCGTACGCAGTCTCGGGCGCCTCGAAGCCCGACTCTCTTACTAATTGTTATGTAACACAGAAATATTACGTGAATCTTCCGCTTTGCAATCAAAAATTCAAGATATATTTCCAATTTTTTTAGCTTTTTTTGTACAAGAAAGTGTTGTTAATTGACTTTCAAAACGTCGACCCATGTCTTGTACGGGTATTGGGATATATAGAAACAGGTTCGTGGATAACGCGAATGCAGCTTCTTGCCAATCCCGAAGGGGAGGTAAAGTCAGTGAACTTGCACGTCGCACGCTACATCTCGCCTCCTCACTTCGTAGTTCTTCTGTTTGTAAAATATCTTTGTTATGATGTTATTATAAAGACTGACGGGAATTTGCAAAAGTGACCAGGACTTTGACTTTGATTGATGTATTTTCATGTTTATGACATGTTTGCGCATACAATTGTTGTAGTTATTGTTAGTTAGAAAGAAAACTATTTAAATCTCACAGCACATTTAATAATACATACTTTAGTTTAAGTCAGCGGCAAGCTTCAAAATTAGGTGTTAGTATAATAATGTCTCAATTAGGATAATTTTGAAATAAAAAATAAAATGTGTGGGTTTTTTCTTTGGTAGTGACAAAAAGGCTTTAGGTTATTGAGAATGTCTTTTTGCCTGAATCAGACATTTCTTTTTCATTCTTTAATTAATCTAGAAATAAGAAATATTTTAGGTTTTAAATTACTGTCACTCTTTACTCCATGCGGTAGGCAATATCGTAGATGATTTTGTATTTTTTTTTAACCCTATTTATAATTGTTTTAACAGAGTCTGTGCATTTTGGAAATCGGCTCACACTAATATGTGTGAGCTTTATTTAATAAATGAATTGCGAGAGAATCTGTTCTGACTTTTTATTTTGTCATCGGATCGGATCTAAAAAATAAATAACTAATAGCTTTAAATTCTTACGATAAATCTAGGGCGATGTTTAATAAAATAATGAAAGATAAATTTTATTTATTACCTTTTCTACTCGTTTCAGATTAAAATAGTTTTACAAATATAGAGGAAAATTGGCATTGGAATATTTATGAAATTTTAGAGAGGTATTTTTTTTATGATATGTATATTATTACAATTCTGAACACCAGCTAGTCCCACATATGTTATGTGGATCAATGCACGTTAGATTGCGTGTGCGACCGTTATGATTGTTGTAATGAGAGGAAATCATAACAACCTAGCTATATATATATATAAATGCGCATACAAAAAAAACAATTTGTTTAAAAAAAAAACAGAGTTCGAAAATATGAAAGGAAAAGTTCAAAAAATATTTAACATAATCATATCTTACTAATTTATTTCTCAGATTTTCGTGAATCACATTCATAACATTAAAACAACTTTTTAGGATTATATCGCGTTTATTTAGAACTTATTTTCATTTATTTCCCGACGTTTCGATCTTTTTATAGAGATCATTTACACGAGCGATGAACAAAAAGATGGTAGTCGTTCAAAAGCTATTTTCATTGATACAGAGAGCACACACTTTTTGGAAATAAAAATAAAAAAGTTGATGTTAAAAATATGATTTTTACTATTGGTAACCCACATCAGACCATGAAACAAAAAAATAAATATTTATTTATAAGATATATTTACTAAAGAAAAAAAATTGTTTGTAAAGATCCTTTGTTGTATAATTTAATAGGTAACAGTTGTTATTTTTCATTATTAGATAATTATCTTATTTTCTTAAGTTAGTTGAAATCAGAGTATAACTAATATTAAATATTGTTTGATTTTAAATTTAAAGGTAAGTATTTGTTAAAAAAATCTACCACTGGGTCAAAAACGCGGCCAGTCCTGAGAAAGACCCAGCAAGAAAACTCAGCGGCTGTTCTTCAAAACTGATTATTATTTCATTTTGGACGGGCTATTGATAGTACTAATAATTGTAATGTTTTGAGAAAAGAAACTTGGCTTCTAGGTTAATAAAATTATTTTGATTGTATACTGCACTATTCAAAATACTACATTATTTTGGTTTCTGATGTGGGTCTGACCTGCAAACTATACTAATAGTATCTCGCTGTCTTGAGCTATTTGATTGTGGGCTAGGTGTGATGAGACTTATGACTGGGTTCCAGCCATCTTCGCTATTGAAATTTTTTGGATGTTTCTTGATTTCAATAGCCTCGCGTATCATCCTGGGACGATAATGTTGTTCTATGGCGACGATTTGTGGTTTGTCAAACCTGATGTAGTGTTTTGGGCCCTCCCTACGACTACTATCTTTTTGTTCATCACTCGTGAAAATGATCTCTGTAAAGAGTTCGAAACGTCGGGAAATAAATAAAAATAAGAAATAAATAAATGCGATATAATCCTAAAAAGTTGTTTTAATGTCATATATCTTACTAATATTATAAATGCCAAAGTTTATGACGATGTTTGGATGTTTGTTTCTCAAACACAGGTCAAATGTTGCTCAGAAGTAGATTGAAATTGGCACTTTCTATATTATTTAATATTACTTTTCATTCTAGCAATGTTTCTTTGGGATAATTCTTTAACCGATTTATTATTTTAAAGATATTTTAAACTTATTATAATTTAAGTGTTTTTATAGTTCATAATAATTAAATAAATAATTAAAAAAACCATTTCCATAAACTTGTGAAGGATATAACTCCGACACTTCACTCGGTACTAATAACTTTTTACATATTTTAGACGACAAAATATTTCTTTTGACCGTTGTGTCTATTAGTAAATATGACTATATTAAAATTATAAGGATATAAGAAAGCACAAATGCATAATTACAAAAAAAATATAAATTGCATCGTTTTCTCGGTGGGTATTCATTATGGCGGTCGTTCTCGTAAGCAGAGATTTATTACTGGCGTAAATTTTTCAGATAACGATGGAATCTGAATAGCAAGTACATGCGAAGTAGGTAATCACATACACGTATACCATAGACATAAATTCGAATAAAGAATACAATCAGTTGCCATGGAGGTTGTATATCAAAACCGTCTTAGTTCAAGTATGTTTCTCCTCGTTGAGCAATAGACAGCGCGAGCGCCGCGGGCTTTTGTGCTAGAATTTTGATTGATATTTTTTTGTCAGTTAACTCAGCCAACAATAAGATGACAAGCGGTAAGCAGAGGAGTGCGAAATACACGTTTGTAACTGAAAGTATCAAGGTTAGTCGATGGCGGGGCGGTCGAAACTCGGCCGAAACACTAACAGTACAGGCGTGCAAAAACTGTGCACCCAGAATGGCACACACCGGCTATCACCTTTGTGATACACCAATTCGTTTTAATGATATCGGAGCAGTGAATGGACATCCGAACAAATACATGCTCTTTGTGCTGCGAGTCAATGATATGTAAGAATTTCATTAACATCTGTATCGGTTTTTCTGTATTGTTTTTTTTTTTCAAATGCTGATTGTCGATTGGATTTCTAACTGGGCCATAAGTTGAAGTGCATTCAAATTGGCGCTGATGGGAATGTAGTCGCCAAATGTGCTCGTGTTAAATACTACTTTCTTGACCCCATTACTGACCGTGAGTTGAAGATGCCGTGTTCTCATATTCGACGAAACGATTTATCTATGTCGATTGCTTGTAGGCGGCCTTGAGCCAGCCGTCATTAATTCGTGTGCAGAGCGACTAGTGATGTACCGTTATGGTAAGAGTTTGAATGTTATGTATACTCGCCAATATGATATCGTGTATCGATTAAATTTTACCTACATATGAAGTACATCTACATTTGTAACTACATCGTGATGTGCCCAATAAACAAACCTCATTCGTACAAGAGCCATTTTGTGTGGCCTACTTGTTGTGACTAACATGTTCAGAACTTGGATTTGTTTTTATCTTCCATGTATTGAAGGCAATATCTGTATTATTAAATTAATTATTAAATAGAAAATTCACATGAATCATGATTCCTATAATTATCGAATCGTGCTACATAACTTTTACAGAAACACAAAGCAGATCGTGTGCATGAATGACGATATGGTTAAGAAGGATGTTAGTGTGGAAGGACCGAAAAATAGAGAAGAGTGGGAAAGAAAAATCTGCTGTGCCTACCAAATGGAGCCAAGAAAATGAGGAGTCAAAATATCGTATGTTACTTAAATAATCAAAACTTAATAGGTAATTTTTGGGCCAAAAAATATGTAAATAAGCGAAGACCACAGTGTAACATAAAGCACGTAGCCTCAGATAATATATCGACTTTTTGAAGTTTTATGATGATCGATTAAAAGTGATATTGGTGCATTAAATTTTACGGAAAACGTGATGAGAAAACTAATATTCTAGAAAGTTCTTTTTTTAAATATCATTGCAGTCGCTGGATCATCTCTATCCAACTCTATCTATTCTAACTACTTTGATCTCCATAACCGATTCCAACTCTAATATGATAAATCTGATAAATTTAACAGTGGTAGAGTCTTACAGTTCGCTGCATGAATGGGCCGGCTCAACCAGTGAAATACTACGACCTCTCGGAATATCGGCGTGAAGTACTCCCTCAAAGGACGGCAACGAACCACGGAGTTGATGAGTGGTGAGTAGTTGCTTACCATCAGGTGACACATTTGCCCTCCTGTCCCTTAAAAAATGTATAATCAATATTCTGTAGAAATGGATTAGACTATTTACCCAGATATATGATCTCTCTTTCCATATTTCTTAGTCTAAAATTTTTCGCTTATCCGCTATGGATTCCTAAATTACTGAATCGTTTTTAAATAAAATTTTGCATAAAGAGTATAATCCATCGTCAAAGTAGAGGTAATTTGTCTATACTAATAATATATTTAAATGAAAAGGATATTATTTTCTAAAATTTCTTTGCAAAAAAACACAGTATGGTCCTTTTTTTTTCAAATAAAACGATCGTGTAATGAAATTGTACAGATGAAGTCATATCATTATTTAAGTTTACTATGTGAATGCAAACACAGATGAAATTCAAGTACCAAGAACAGCTTGTTTGATTTTCACACGCGAAATTATTCTTTGTATGCAGACACGTATGCCTTAAGAACCAATAATCTACTTCGGCCGAGTTCATTACCATTCCGCTAGATATGTTACCACTTACCACTTATATCAACTGAACCGTACCAGATATTCTCCTTCTGAATCATATAAATAACATAACATAACTTCACGCCTTTTTAACCGACTTCGAAAAAAAGAGGAGGTTCTCGAGAAAGTCTCGGTGGCGCAGTGGGCGAGCGCACGGCCTCTGATCCAGAGGTCCGGGGTTCGATTCCAGACACTGGCTCACACCAATGACTTTTCGAAATTGTTTTCGGAAGTTATGTGTGATAAATATCGATGACTGACAAACTTTGTGCCCGGTATGGCAATAGGTTCGCCACCTATTCCATTTGGGACGTAAACATAACGGCGAGACGAGGCTTAACAGCCGCTGCCTACACCTTCGGGTAACAAAAGGCGTGAAGTTATGTTATGTTATGTTATGTTCTCAATTCGTGTGTATGTAAAAATTTTTTTTTATGTATGTTTACCGATATTTTCGTCAATTATGGACCGATTTCAAAAATTTTTTAGAACAAATGTTACTTATTTTTGGAGTCGGTGCCAGTCTGGGTAACGTACTCTATCATGTTGCACCGACTTCAATAATGAGTAACATTTGTAAATATTATAATAGTTAAAGATTTGTGTATTGTATTAAGTATACAAATAAGTAAATTACGTTATTTATCGCTTTTTAGTTATAGAGGTACTGTTTTCATATATACTTAAAGATTGTGTGGTTTACGTTTCTAGAAGTCGGTTTAATTTTTATTTTTAAAGTATTTTTTTCTATTCAAAGGTGTAGCGGCAGCGGCTTTAAAGCCTCGTCGTTTATCACACATAACTTCCGTAAATAATTTCGAAAGTCATTGGTGTGAGCCAGGATTCGAACCCGCGCGCGCCTTCGGAGTTCAGAAGAGAGGTGCTCGACTACTGGACCACCGAGACCTTTTATCAAATATCTAGAACAGAAAAAACCTATTATGATTCAGAACTATACCGGGAACTTTTAAAGGAGTTTCCGAAGTTTAGGAGGAATGTCGAAGAATGTCTCTGACGTTAATAAACCTTCACACTTTTAATACTAATGGTGCAGACAGCGCTCCTCTATACTTATTGCGTTTTCATTTTTTGTAATACCCCAAGAATAGGACTCAATTGTCATGCACTAAGGAACATAATTACATCAATTTGCCACACTCATTTCTTCTGGCCTCTTATCGTCCAGTTAAACCTTTCAATCTGTTAAACCCTGTCTTGCACCAAACAAAAAAGCTTCGACAAATGCTGAGAGAAGATATTTAAAAAGAGGCATACTTTGTGAACAGAAGTTTATAATAACCCGAAGTTTAGTTCATCTGTAAGATGATGGTGATATACGTAACGTAGGTATTAGGTACCAGTTACTAGGTGATTTAGGTGAACATATCACTCGGCAAAGTAGGTGACGTGATTTTCGTGATACGATGATTCTCGCGTCGCGCCAGTGCCTCGCCGTGCTCCGCTGTGATCAGAATTTGTATAAACAGCCTGGGAATAGCGCAGATAATGCTCTCATTTTATAACGGAAAATCCTTAGCATTTTTAAGTGGAACGCTTTGCAATTGCAAATGAAGGTGTACATTTTAAATGACTGTTGGCGATTTACATAACATAACTTCACGCTTTTTTCTACCCGAAAGTGTAGGCAGGTGAATGGAATAGGTGGCTGAAACTATTGCTATACACAGGGCATAATGTTGTCAGTCATCGATATTTGTCACATTTAACTTTCCAAAATAATTCCGGAAAGTCAATGGCATGAGCCCGGAAGCGAACCCACGACTTCGTCACTCAGAAGCGTGACCACCGCGACTGTAAAACTGTTGACGATTTACAATTTACGACATTATAATATTTGGGTAATTTTGATAAAATCTAAATGCACTAGCGCATTTTTCTGAAACGATACAGACAAAGATACTTAGAATATTTACATCTGCGGGTTAGGCAGAGAGAACTGATTTTGATAGCAAACGATTCTCTTTCACTTCTTTATTTTGACGAATCCCTCTTTAAAATATTAGTACAATTATGTTTAAAAGACTCCATCACATCAAATATACATAACTTCACGCCAAATCCCTTGCGGGGTAGGCAGAGAGAACGGAGCGCCATAAGGCACGATTCTTACACACCTCACTCGCTTCGTTGACTTTCATAACTCTTTTCATGCGCGCGCGTCGATTTTTTTAGGCTCCTTACATCACCTTCCTCCAGATCACGTTCTATTTGGTCGAGGAATGTGTGTCTAGGCCGTCCTCGACTCCTACATCCATCCGCTTTTGCATTGTATATCTGCTTAGTCAATCTTGCATCATCCATCCTTTCTACGTGTCAGAACCATCGGAGCATGCCTTCTCTCTTTCAATCCAACTTCCTTCCTTATAACCTTGTTTTCCACGCGGTCAGTGAGGGTCACTCTACAGATTTTGCGCAATGCCCTCATTTCGACCGCGTTTATGCTACTTTCATGCACGCTCTGCCATACCCAGCTCTCGCTTCCATAAGTTAGCGTTGGGATCAGTATTGCATTGTGAATGGGCTTTTCTGCTAATATCTTTTGCGCCCAGGAATCTGCTCAACGCTCCATTTTAAAACTATATAAATTACCTCCGTAGAACACAATGTTAATGACGTAATCGCCGCGAACGGCCAGAATACAAGTGCAGGGGTTATTATGACAAGAACTGGGCAAGAAACTCATGTCCCGTTTACACTCTATTAGAAAGATAGTGTATAAAAATATTCGTTAGTTTTAAAGAATTAAAAATAAAATGGTGTATCAAGTTCACTCGATTGAGAACTGTTAAAATATAATGAGTAAAGAAATCGATACTGAGTGAAAGTTTAGAACATTGCTCTGAAACCGGTAAGCACTCGACTAAAAAAATACACCTCTGCTTATGCTCTAAATACGGGGTTCATGGATGTAATGGAAAATATTGTAATTAATAACTGGCCAGTTCGTTAGTCTCACTTGTGTTATTGTGTTTCCTTTTCTAACGTAAGTTGATTTCTAACGCTTACTAGAAGAATAAATAGAATACTGAATAGATTTGTAGGTATACTAAGTCTTCTATAGCATTAAATACTATGTATTTGTAAGTATTTGCGTTATGAAAAACAATTAAAAATTACCTTACTGAAAAACAATTGTAGTTTTAACAACTTAACATTGGTCAAAGTAAAAAAGTTTTATTTATAACTTTTTTACTTTGACCAATGTTAAGTCTTTCTTATGCAGAAAGCTTAAAAAGAAAGATATGTTTAACTGTTTTGGCGTTTATCTACGAAAATATGCATTTCTATAAAAAAAAATGTTCCATTCGAATCACTCTCTATTGATGAAAATTTCATTAAAATTCGTTGAGTATAAATTTGATATGAATTTTATTAAAATTATTTCACAGTATACAATAAAGTCACTTCCCGCTGTCTGTCCCCTTATATGCTTACATCTTTGAAACTACGCAACGGATTTGGATGCGTTTTTTTTAATACATAGAGGGTGTCAACGGGGTGGTTTTGATCTATAATCCATGTAAAGTGTAGTTAAAAAACTGTTAATTTTTAAGATTTAGAAATATAATTGCAAAAGCTGCCTGGACCCTAAGTGATAAATCAAACCAATGTACTACATTGTTATACACCTTTAAAGGATCTGCAAAAATGTCTATCTCTTGGGGATAAACCACAGTGACCATTTTTATTTCTTACCTTTTTACGTAAAATAATGGCTTATTCACGAAGCGATTTTAAACATAGCAGCATTAATTTTCGTCCAGTTAAGTGTAATATTGATCAATATGGCCCTTTACAGCATGTAATTTAAACGAATATTTGCAGTATTAACATAGCGGGAGCAGTTGTAACGCGTGCCGATAAATATCCCAAATTGAACTTTTTAATATAAAAATCCGACTTTTGATGCGGAACAAAGTTCGCCGGGTCAGCTAGTTAAATATAAATTAGAAACAAATCAGTTTTGTCGTCTCGGTAACCTGGATCTTCTGTATCCCACTTTTGATCAAGAAGGATCCAATCCGGGCTCACACCACTGACTTCGGATAGAAAAAAGAGAGTACGTTAAGTGCGTTAAACAATTGCACGTCACATATGAAGTTCCACTTCAAAAATGCGAAACTCAAAACTCAAAGTAGTGTCCTACCTCTATATGAAAATTGTCATGTGGAGGAAGTGAGTGGAGGAAGTTTGAGTGCGTGAGACAAGACGTGACCGCACCACGTCACCACGTCACCACGCCACCACGCCACCACACCAGCGCCGACGTGAGACCATTGTTGCCTTTAATAGATAATTAGTTAGATGCCGTTAGTTAACACGATCCGATCGGCTCACAGTCGCCGGCCCACATTGTTAGATCGCCACTTACTGCACTACGTACACCAACACCAACACGCCATTCGGACAATTCGTACCGACATACAAAAATTGGAGCACATTTTTACATCAAGACCTATAAAACTACTTTCTTAGCATATATTATTTGTTGTATTTTATTCCTATTGCGAATGTATAGTAGATTCCTATTGTTGAATTGTTCGAATTAGATGCTGTTTTCAGATGCTCCGTGTGCGTTGTCTAATGATAGTCACTTTTTACTAACGTCAGATTTAGATGAGAATTATTTATGGTCTCGGCGGTCCAGTGGTCGAGCTCCCCGTTTCGGCTTCAGAAGTCATGGGCTCGATTGCGGACTCACACCAATGATTTCTCGGAATTCTTTTCGGAAGTTGTGTGTGTTAAATGTAGATTATTGACAACTTTGTGGCCAATGTAATGGCAATAGGTTCGCCACCTATTCCATTTGGGACGTAACGGAACGATTTGGCGAGCCGAGGCTTTAACACCCGCTGCGAACAGCTTTGGGTAGAAAAAGGCGGGAAGTGAAGATTTATTTTGTAAGTGTTAATTAAAGTTAAGGGTCATTTACGCCCGAATACTGAACCGCCACTCAAATCTGACAATCAATAAAGTGCTACTTACTGCTAAAATTTCACGTATTCTGTCTAATGTGACAGCTACTTAAACGCTTAAGTAGTGCTTATATATTTGAGTGGCGGTTCAGTATTCGGGCTTTAATCTCCTATAATAGCTTACATACTATGTTTTTTTAATATATATTTTAAATCTATCTAGATGACTCAACATACATATTCATTTTTATAAATTGTGATACGCATATATTATATATTTATATATGTGTTATGTAAACTTGATGACGGATATACAAACAAAATATTTCGAAACGAACCCGCCGATTTCAACTCCGAAGTCATTTCTACCGATATACCAAAGTAAGGAAGTTTTGTCTAAACATATTGCATTTTGTTCACCCAGCGACATCTTCTGGCCGCAATATACGGTCTCACTGAACAGTCAGGACATCAACTAACAGTGTTTATAATCACCAGTCGACGTTGTCGCGGAAATTTACAATGCAGCCCATTTGAATCAACGTGTATTCGCATACAGAATCGGGGGCTTGATTTAATTGTTTCAACCATTCTCACGAATCTTTTTTAAGCACTAACGGTACATGTCGTTTAAGTACGTGATAAAATATATATATACGTATATATATCTATATTTGTATATAAGAAAGTAAATTTATGGTGTACGTATAGATATAGATTATAATATTATAGTAAATTAGCTGACCCGGCGAACTTTGTTCCGCATCGAAGGTAATAAATGAGTAAAATTTGGATATTAAAAAGTTCAATTTGTGCTATTTATCGGCACGCGTTTTGGCGCGCAACGCAACTACTGTCTCGCTATGTTAATACTGTAATATCTTCGTAAATATTCGTTTAGATTACATACTGTAAAGGGCAATATTGATCTATATTAAATGCACAATCTATTTAAAACACTTACCTGGATGAAAATTAATGCTGTAATCGCTTCGTAAATAAGCCCTTATTTCACGTAAAAAGTAAAAAAATAAAAATGGTCATTGTGGGTTATCCCTAAGAGATAGACATATGCCCTCGCGGACTTTTTTGTAGATCTTTTGAAGGCTTATAACAATGTAGTACATTATTTTGTTTTATCACTTAGGGTTCAGGCAGCGTTTGCGATTAAAGATCTAAGTCTTGAAAATTATCACTTTTTTTTATTACACTATACATGAATTATAGATCAAAACCACCCCTTTGACACTCTCTAACTATTAAAAAAACCGAATCAAAATCCGTTGCGTAGTTTTAAAGATATACGCATACAAGGGGACAGACAGAAAGTGACTTTGTTTTATACTATGTAATGATGATGTTATGTAGAATTTGTTTTTTTTTTGTTTGATAATCTGCCGCGACTACTATACATATAAATATAGCGATTCTGTATGAAAATATGTAAATCGGTTTTAAGTAATTATGCTATCATGAATTGTAAAGTCTCGACTCGCCGTTATGTTTACGTCCCAAATGGAATAGGTGGCGAACCTATTGCCATACCGGGCACAAAATTTTTAGTCATCGATATTTATCACACATAACTTTCGAAATTTATTTACAAAAGTCTTTGGTGTGAGCCAGTGTCAGGATTCGAAACCTCTGGAGCCGTGTACTCGACCACTGGACTTCTATAATATGAGAAATCTTTACTTTATATGTTTACAATTAAAATTTGTCAATCTACTATATGTGTCGCTGGTGTCCATGGACGCGTTGGTTGCTTACCATCAGGTGACACACCTGCTCGTTTGCCCTCCTATACCAGAAAAAAAAGGTTCGCCACCTATACCATTTGGGACGTAAACATAACGGCGAGACGAGGCTTAACAGCCGCTGCCTACACCTTCGGGTAACAAAGGCGTGAAGTTATGTTATGTATGTTATGTTATAGAATATTTCCTTGAATCTCTTTACATGCTTATCTAACATTTTTATAATAGCAATATCCAGTCATTCATCCAATAAATCATAAAAGGTAAGAAGTGTATAAAAAAAAATAAGTGACTGGGATAATTATCAAATGCACATCAATACAACTAATAAACAAACCTTCACCTTTGTACGACAATATCATCATCATCACATAGTACGGTGATGATGATTACTTACCATATGAGTCTAATAAAAGGAAGGTCACTATCGATAGATAATATAGAATAATAATTTATATTTAATAAAAAAAAAACATTGTAACAGAAATTTATAGAATATAAATGGCATAAAAATATCTTTACATGATACACAGAGTAGAGACAGAGTATAGTAGTTCACAGAGTACTATAAAGGTATTATCATAATCATAGACATAATAATATCCTAAGATATTCTCAGCCGGATGTGAAGAGCAAGATTTGCATTTTACAGCGAGCGATCATGAGTAATCTTAAGGACTGCGTGAGCTTCTCAGCGATAAAGTTTACCATCCCTAAACGACCTATGCTAGGGACAATAATTTGAAATGGATTGGACATACCGTACGTGATATGAATTTATAATTTTACGCTTTTTTCTATCTGAAGAAGTGGGCAGTGAGAATAGGCAGAAACTTTTAAATTTCGCCATATACCGGACAGAATGTTGACAGGTATAGGTATTTATCATACGTAAATTCTGAAAATAATTTCGGGAAGACATTGTTGTGGGCCAGAATTCGATCCCACGACTTTTTGATTCAGAAATGAGGTGTTCTAGACCACCGAGACGATTTAATTTATAATAATTCATATTATTCGCAAATAAAAGTGTAAGTTAATTAAAACGTATATCTGATAAGTACACGAACTGTACTGTGTACAAGATTAATTTACTACAGGTGATAGATTTATAAATCTATCTGATTAAAAAAAAAATGTGATTAATAATTAATTTATTATGGAGGTATGATAAAATGTCAATTTTAAAATATGTAAATAATAAAAGAATTTCCTTCTGTTTGCTGCTAATATAGAATTATTTTAATTATATATGCTTTGCAATCTAATATAATTATAAAAGTTAGTAAGCGTATACCTAAAATAACAAAATATTATAGTCTCTAAATATTTCGCAAGACAAAGTAATATTCATATGCTAAGTGTTTTCGCGAACGGTCCAGTCGAGGACCAATGATTAGATCCGTAGAGCAGGTCATGAACAGGCTGCAGATGAGTCAGAATACAAGGAAGATCTGGAGAGATGTCGTCATCCTTACCTACCTTGCTTAGCCCAGCGCTGGTAGCCGCCATCCAAGCTCACGACTCAACGTTTAAATAAAATACCCGGCCCATTCATTTATCTTAACTTTAAAACATTTTAACATTGCCGGTTTTGAATTTGATTAATCAGATATATTAGTTAATTTATTATTACTTATGAAGGATTAATGTTAATTTTGTATATTAATGAATGTCGCTAATTAATTATTATTAGTTTTTAATTTCGTCTTGGTTTATTTTCTTAATTGACTTCACAATAAAGCATGAAAAAATAACACAACTTCACATCTTGAATATTTAAAGGTTTTGGCAACAGAGTTACCCATAGAACGGTCGAGCACACTTCTTCTAAATCCAGAGGTCGTGGGTTCGCATCCTGGCACACACCAATGACTTTTCGAAATTAATTTCGAAAGTTATGTGTGATAAATATCGATGACAGAAAAACTTTGTGCCCGGTATGGCAATAGGTTCGCCACCCATTACATTTGGGACGTAAAGATAACGGCGAGTCGAGAGCTTAACAGCCACTGGTAGAGAAAGGCGTGAAGTTATTTTATGTTACCAATAGAATTATCTGGTCGCATGAAGTATTGACAATTTATCTAAAGCATTTGTTTTACAAGACTGTAATTCTTGTAAAGACTGCAAGACTGCAAAAACTGATGTCAAAAGCCTTAATATACGTCGTATACGGTTAAAGTTAAACACTTAACAATAGTCAACAAATACCAAAATGAGGCTTATTATTTTAAATGAAATATTTAAGCACAAGCGCTTGAGGAAAGTACCTCCGTGGAACAAGAAAACATGGTCGCAATCGCCACAAGCGCCCTGTTTCCGAGCGGATGAGAAGAACTGGGCAAGAACGGTGCTCGAGTGATTTTGGTGCGTAAGAATCGTAGCTAAGGCGCTCTGTTCTCTCTACCCAGAATTGACGTGAAGTTATGTGTAGGTTATAAAAATCTGAAGCTTCTTACAGGGGCAATCATTAGCAAAATATCATATTTTATTTGAACAAACTTTGTCAATATCAAATGGTCAGCTCAGAATTGTGATCTCATGGTTTTCTTTTCGTCCATCAGACGATGCACTTCCTAGTATTGTTCACATACGGTATGTCATATTCTATATAATGTATGCGCGTCATATATTCGCAGACTTATAAATAAAGCTCCAGTGGTTGGTAATTATGTTGAATAGGTATTCCAATAATTTAGCAAATCATTTAGCTCGTAACTACAAAACATTTCCTGTAAGTAATGTGCGCAATTATTTTTTGTTACCGAGATCAAGTTTCTCACTAGCGCCTCACGCAGCCTCTTAAACGTGATAATTTAAGAAATAGGAGATGTTATACAGGTTCTTTCTATGAAATGTACTGCGGCGCCGCATCGCTTCGACTTGTATGTAAGTAGCCGAGCAATACTTCAGCGATCCCATCGGTTATTAGATGCCAGTATTTTCTGGACAAAGACAATTTATACTTTTCCTTTTTTTTTTATTCAGAAGTCCATTTGTAGGTGTATGCATGCCGCCAAATCATTCACTCGTTCAATCGTTCCATTGTCTAAAATCTTTTTGTCATTCAAATGACGGATTACGTTGATGTTTTTGTAAATTTCTTTCTGCAACTAAATAACTCTTACTCATAGTGATGCCTTTTTTTCTTGCCATTTATATTAATTATTAGTAAGCAATCATATTGCTTTGAAATACGAGTCTGACTAATAGGTGATGCTGCCTTGTCACTCAATTCCTTTTTTATAATATTTCGACTCCCGGATATAGATCTTGGAGAATCAATTATTTGACTATGATAGTTCAGTACGTTCTTTGCATAGACATTGATTCTGAAAATATATAGTATCATCCTATATTATTTTGTTCATTATAAACACATTAGTATAGCGGGCAACGGCACTCGAGCCGGCCGCCAAATTACCAACATTATCAATTTATATTCGAGCGTGCACAACACAAACAAAAAAAAAAGAAAACAAAAATTCCAAGTGTAGATGGCCGGTTCCCGTTAACAAATTCGTATTGTGCAATGTTGGAGAAAAATTGTAACGCATGTTTTTTGGGCGCAGCCATTTTTTGTTGGTGGGCTTTTGATACCGCTAAAGGTACCGAGATGTTTGTTGTGTTTACACAAGCGCTTTCACTGCACCCACAATATACAAACATCGGACAATCGCCGTCAACAGATCAATCTCATTCAAACTATGCAAGGTTGTTAAGAAAAAACGAAACATAGCTGCCCTATTCTATCTGTTCTTGTATTTCCTTTAAGAACTTCTAGTCATTTTCTTATAATTTCTCATAAGAAAAATTTATAAAAAATATAAAGGGATATAGGGATACGCCTATACGATGAAATGCAAGACGCATTTGAGCGGATTCAGCAGTTTCAAGATTTTGCAGTAAAATGCAGTCACACAACTATTTTGGCAATCTTGTGTTCATGATATCATAATAATGAATCCTGAAAAAGCTAAGGTTCCCGAGCTTTATCGTGACTTATAATGTAGACAAGCAAATTCAAAAATATGTGCTATAAGACCGTTAAGAGCGGTAGAAGCACGCACAGAAAAGTGGCTTATGCCCCGAATTTGTTTAGTAGAAGAGGTTATAGCGGCTGTTCTGGCTCATACCGATGACTTTTCGGAACTTATGGCAATAGGTGCTTTTTATGGGATAGAAGGGCAAACGAGCAAGCGTGTCATCTGATGGTATGCAACCTACGCTGCTCATGGACACCAGCAACACATATAGTGTTACCGTTGCGTTGCCGACCTTTAAGGGAGCAGGATAGGTAAGGATGGGGAAGGCCACCCCATTCCCAATCCTTACCTATCCTGCTCCCTTAAAGGACGGCCTCCGGGTACCTCTCTCACAGAACGACATGTGGCATGAGCCACTTTACGTCGATCTTCTGAGAGGTCGTGGTATTTCACCGGTCGATTTGGCACATTCATGCAGCGAACTGCTTGGCTCTACCACTTATTCCATTTAGGACTTCAGCGAATAGAGCCGCCACAGGCGCTGCCTACACATTGTTGTAGAAAAGCAACGTAAATTAACAAACGATGTATACATATTACTCAATAAAACATTTCGTTTGTGGATTTTAATCAAACATATATTATTTGTATGTTCCTCTTCTTCACGCTAATTATTTATTATAACATAACATATAAAACCCCAAAATAAGTATTTAAAATCTTTTATTTATTTAATAAAATCGTGCATATCTAACAGGTAAGTAATGTAATACATAAGTTTGTTTGAAGAGTTGCAGATGGTAAAGGTTACTTCCTAGTTCTTCGTGCTTAGAGCTTGCGTAATAGTTGAGACTGATCACGTATCTATGCTTCGTATATCCATACACATATAATATTTACTATAAAATTATAGGCAAACGCTCGACCTTCGCAAGGACGTGATAAAAGGTTGTTTAAAATATTTTCAATATAAAAAAAATATATATTTGAATGCGTGAACAAATTACCATATCAAACTGTTGTATCATAACTGTGATATATAATAATTTTGTTTGGGAATACGACTGTTGAATTCGATATAAACTTGTTAAAAAAGCAATTTACACCGTGGCCCTTGTTAAGTGAGTTCGTCTGGGTGTTTCATTATGTCCCCCTCCATCCAGTCAAGTGTTGCCCTCACGATGAACTGCGCCCACGGTATTTGCCGGAGAAGCTCACCAACTCGATTCCCATTTGCCTCAAGTGTCCATTCGAATCCTTGATCACGTCTACTCTTAGTTAATTTTGCGATAATTTAAATCTCCGGTTAATCGTAATTGTTGGGACATAGTGATATTTACGCGAATGCTTTTGCTGTCAAAATAATAGTCATATTTATAATCTAAGTAATAATATTTGGCCTTCTGGATACCTCTCTCACTGATCTAAACGCGGAATGTGCCATTTTACTTTGGTATCATGGGAGGCCGATCCATTTAAGGAGCAAGCTGCATGGATCTGCCAGTGTTAAAACTGTCTTCACATTGACATTTACATTATTTTCAGACCAATTATATCCCATACCTTAATGCTTAAAAAGTATCCTGATAAGAGCTAAAAATGTTATTGTAGATAAATTTAGTCTGGGAGCTAGAAATTATTTAGTGACATGGATTATAAACATATGTATTCTCTAAAAACAATTACTCCACTAGGTATGCTATAATTCATGAAACAGTAACATACACTATCAGATAAAAACAATACATCGTAAGAATAACTTAATATATGTTTAACAAGAAAATTGTTCCACTTATCTTATTTATTCCATAGACAATTTATCGAACATAAACCAGCAGGTAAGTTTTTTTTTAATTGCATAATTTATTCCAGTGTTTATGTTAATAAGTTTACTTGATTCGAGTTGAATTGCGGAATCATGACTTGAGAGAAGATAACACTTCCTACTCCAGCAAGGATCTTCGTGCGTTTTGTGACCATACGAACCCCTGATCAGTTCAGTTCAGATACAAATGGACAGAATAATTTATAACAGGTTATTATAGCTATTTCTATCGCAGTAACTATATATAGGTAATCATATTGTGTTATTGATTAAAGACACTAAGTTTGCATTCATATGCATTATTTAATTATGTCTCTTTTCGGAGGTTTTTAAATTTTCTAAGCGATATACTAAATTTAGCTCATGCTACTTTTGAAATAAAGTAGTTTTCTTATTATTAGAAGAATTATCATCAAACTTGACTTGTTATTTTTATCGTTTCATCAGTCTCGGTTGTCAAGCTCTCCCCTTGTAAATAAGATGTCGTGGGATGGATTCGGGACTTTCGGGCCAATATTTTCTTGGGATTCTTTCGGCAGTTTATGTGTGATATATATCGATAACTGATAAATTTGTACCCGGTATATGGCAATAGGTTGCGCCACCTATTCTATTTGGGATGTAACGATTCGGTGAGTCGCGAAATAATTTGAAACACACAGCCGTTGCATGCCGCAGCCTAAACAGTAACTTTTGGTTAGAAAATGTGTGAATATTTGCTATGTTATTGATTTTAAATCAATAAAATCTTTACCCTTTATCAGTATCTTTTTTATAGGAAGTTTGTTTGGTCGTTATAGCAGCGACGGGGCGTGTGAAACTAGTTTCCTGCAATTTCGATTACACCTTCAAATTATGAGTTCTTTTTTACATAGTACCCATATATTTCTTAAATATTTCAATTACTATATTTACTAGTAGTTTACAAGGGACGTAAAATACGTAATTATTGATTTATTTTCTATATAATAGTACTTGTTCGTAAGAGACAAGCAAACACAAGTTGATGTATGACCTCGATATTGTAACGGTAGGAGCTTAACATGATTTTCATTTTCGAGGTCACAAATATATCATTGTGAAGCATGTTACATGCTTTTTAAGATGACCATGATTTGAAGTTTTTTTTTTTGTGAAAAAGTTATTATACATGTCATATTTCTATAGTATGTTTTACGTTTTGTCGCTACGGTAAATTTTAACCTCTTTTAATGGAATCTCTGATAGAGCTTGCAGTAAAAATGTGTATTAACACTAGTTTTTCACAAAATAACAGCTTAGAACAGTGGTACGGAGAACAGCGATGCAACTTGATGCATGAAACGACCGTCGAAATACCACGCGTCTGGTTTCCGTGGGAGAAATATCTGGAAGCCCAACCCCGCGCCCCACCTTCCTTCTTCCTACTTCCGATGCCATATCTATAGCAATATTAAAAGCTGTAACGCAACTGTGACACTATCGGTGTTGGAGATGTCCGTGGACGGTGTTAGTTGCTTACTATCAGGTGACCTGATTGCTCCTTATCCTATAAAAAATCTTTTAATGAGATTATTGAAATAATAATACAAATTGTAAGAAGCGGTCCTATCTGCTCTGTTTTTTTTCTACCTGGCCCGCAAGGGATAATTTTAAATATTTCAAGGTGTTTGTAATTGTTTAGTACTGTTTTGTTAATTTTTTATATTAGTATCTCTTTGTGTTTTGATTTCTCAATCATAAAATTATAAATAAATAGATCTATTTCTGAATAGTTCGCGCGTGCAGTCAATACATATTATATATACATAATATATTATGTTTGTCAATTGTACCATAGATATGTTGACATTTAATTGACTTTATCATTAACTGTTAAGCAATAAAATCCATACATAATACTTCTTTAATAAAAGATGAAGACAGAACGGAAGATATAAAGAATAATTTGACCTTATATTCACCTATCACCTTAACCTCAAAATTTGTGAATATGCATTTTTCACAATATTACCTTAGATATAATCTTTATTAATGTACTAATCAATGTGATATTCATAAGAATTATGCACACAACGTGTCCGCTTTATAAACATATAAAGGTTTCTCGCACTCGAAGTATGAATCAGTCTTCAAATCCCTGACGATCTTACAAAGGCATTCATTCGCAAGAAGAATTATCGAAATTGTTACTTTAGTGTCACCGTGAGACACAAAATAAAAAAAAAAAAGAATCAGCTGTACAGTCCGCCAAAAAAAGGTCGATTCGATACGGTAAACTGTTCGTGCAATTCATAATTAACCGGCGACTTTTCAAAACCAATTAACCATTTGATTGTAAAAATATTCGTGTTATATATACTATGTTGTTCATCGACATAGATAAATAGCCTACATATATGTATAGAGACTTAGAGAGACATGCGAGAGTACTCATAACTGTTAGTATATCGTTATAAATGTATGGTGTCGGTCCGCGGACGGCAATGGCGGATGGATCGTTGGCAGAAAGAAGGCCGCGCCACGACCTTCGGAGTGGTGGTGCTCGATCATTGACCGCAACTTTTGGGCAGCGCACCGTCACACTCAACTGCCCAAATGGTGGTCTGACTACCTGCTCGTTTTGTGTACTAATTAAATACTTCGCGAGATCCGTATCCGTTGAACGATATTTAAAATTATTAAGAATAAAACATTTTTTCTTCAACCAACAAAATGGTCAAAGCTGCCATTTATATAAAGAACAGGTTGTTGTTTTGACTATTTTTTTTTTCTATTTTCCCGCGTTTAAAAGTCGAAGGTGTATAAAATGGAGTTTTCTAGGTCATAGATATACAGTAAGATTGTGTTTACTCATCACATATTAACTTAAATAATATTTCTAATTAGTAAATTAATATCTACTGGGACATTCCAATATGAGACTTGCCAAACAATTCCACAGTTCCAAATAGTTTGGGAAAGTAAAAAGTAGTTCGATCTCGTGGGCGCTGGACCTCAGGCTATTGAGATGACTCATATGTTATGGTCGGTATAACCTAACCACAAGACAAACAACAGTACTTACTAAAGACGTAATAAGGTTAATCTTCTCAAAAGCGAAAGCTCCGAATACATCATCCAAAAGTTCGCTTTATAAAAAAAAGTACAAAAGATTTACATTCTCGTGAATTCATATGAATTTTACTTAGGAGTTCATTAATCCAAAAAGTGCTATTGAACCGACAAAACTCTGGCGTAAAACACGTTTTTGCTCTCTCATTTTAGGGATTTTTCCTGTATTTTACGTGTGATGTCCATAATTCACTGAGGTACAAAGGTATAAAAATATTTAGTTTTTCTACCTACCACAAAGCTTTAAGGCTACATTTATTGGATTTAAATGGTGATTTACTGATTAAAACAGATGAGAAGGATCTAATTTAATTTATTAAAATTAGCATTTAAAATTAGTAAAAACTATTTTTTACCGTTTTTATTTCTTTAATAATTCGCATATATTGTAAAGTTACTTGTGTCTTTAACATTTATAAAGAAACCCAAGCATATTCAGTCGATTAAAATCGATAATATCGAGAACTAATAATTCAACTAAATACTATTTGAATAACTTACTAACGGTGAATGAATTATTATTAGTAGCGTTTTATCAGTTTACAAGTTTATCGGCTACAAATAAAAAAATCTCTCCTCTTTGTAATATTATACTACACAAAATATTAGAGGATTGCTTAACAGATGATAACAAAATTAAAATCTGATGAATATTTATATTTTAAAAAACGTGATTTCCTCGTTTTATATGTAATCATAAAAAAAACGATAAGTAGCTATTAGTCAATAAATTAAGTGAATGTGATTCAAATTACAGTAATAAGATATATAATTATAGTTTGTAGAATAAATTAACGAAAAAAAAGTACGTATTGAGTAGTTGTAGGTCTCGGTGGTCCCGTGGTCAGCACCCCGAGGTCGCGGGTTCGAATCCTCACACTGGCTCACACTAATGTATTTTCGAAGTTCTTTTCGGAAGTTATGTGTGATAGATATCGATGACTGAAAACTTTGTGCCCGGTATGGCAATAGGTTCGCCACCTATTCTATTTGATACGTAAACATAACGGCGAGTCGAGGCTAAACAGTCACTGCCTACACCTTCGGGTAGAAAAAGGCGTAAAGTTATGATATGTTATAAATAAAGATACATAATATATATAAAAAAATATACATAGCAAACTTAATCCTTAGCTATTCGGCGGCACTTTGTTATAAAAATTCTCTCAGCTGTAACAAATAAAATATACAAAATTCTTACTTCAATATGTTAAACCAATTATTCTACATTCAATTCTATCGAGAATCTTTAGAAGCTATGACACGAATACCACATACACTGCACCGGTAATGTCAGAAAGTTGTACAAAACTTGTAAACCAATATTCAGTTAGTTGAAAGTGTGGATGATTAACAATTAAGGTTTTGATTCGCCGAGGACCCGTACAGATTTAGTTCCGGTTATGTGTTCGAGCTGCAAATGTGCAGTGTTAAAAACGGTATTGAATTTAAAAATGAAACTGGTTATTTACTTATTTTTTAAATCATTTACGGCCGAGCACCCCGCTTCTGAATTAAGATGTCGTCGGAGAAAATCCTGGCTCACATTGTGCCTGATTGCAACAGCCTCTGCCTACATTTGTGGATAGAAAAAGGCTTAAAGCTACAAAAAGAGTTTACTCGGTAAGGTAGCACTTTACTTTGGATCTGATCTCTTTACTAAATTTAAACATGTAATAATCTGCCGGTTTATGACTTCTGTACAGTAAGTTCCGGGTTAGAATCGTAGCTAATACAATTGAGTAATCATCTTGATGAGTTATTTGCGCGTATTGTGGTTTAAGGCTTTATTTTTATACATTAATTGACTGTCGAATCCTCCAGGGCCAAGGAACTGTGAATTACCAACAATAATCGGTGATGATATGAAGTCATCCGATAAAATTGATGGTGGAAAAAAGTGGCAGAAATTTTAATAGCACGTAAATGATTGGTTTCTTATTCATGACGCATAAAACTATTATTATATTGGTATTCTATAGGATGTTTGTAGATAATTTTTGTTTTGTTGTGTTCTTGCCGATTGTTTTTTATACTCATATTATAGGGATATATCTTCTTTGATTCGGAAACATTCAGAAACTGCTAAACCTATTTGGAGTATTCTTCTTGCATTATGCAAGGTATACCTTACTATGTTTTTAACATCTATAGCTCACAAATAAATAATTATAAATGTCATCAAATAAGGGAAAAAGTATTTAATCTGAATCCTTTCATATAATTTGGTAAAAAAAAACGTAGACACCGTGCAAATAGACAACACGGTTTTTGATTTTCCAAAAAAAGACAAAATACATGTTTTTCCCAAAGAAAACCAAATTTATTTCCAATTTTTAATAGTCTCAAAATACATTTATAAAACAATAATTAAAAAATAATATCTCGAGAGATATTCATTAACAATATATCAAAAGTATTGTAATTAACGAATTACATGAATGGCTTTTGCGGCGCCTAACATTTTTTTTTGTTTTTGAGAAAACAATTTTCGTCAGTAAAAAAATTGCTCGTGATTATTCCTGAAATATTTATGATTAGATTTCGACTCGTATAGTTTTTTTTTTCGAAAGTTTTTATGCACTCAAAATTGGCGATTATGGCATTTTGACCTGACTTCTGAGTAAAGGAGAAGCTAGTTTGTTCATTTTGCAAATAATATAGCTAGCTTGGAGCGGGGTTTCTGAAACATTTCAACTTTTTTTTTTATTCTCAGAGAATTCGGCGCTGATTCATCTAATAAGTACGGGTTTTTTTATTTAAAGTAAGATACAGGATCTTACTTGATCAGAGTGGAGGTATTGCCGATATAAGGCTCCTATACTGTCTTCGATCAATAGACATCGTAACATTTTTTGTGTTAACTTTTTCTATGAATTTCCTATGAAGATATTTTTTTTTCCAATTTGATTGAGATGTTCTATTGCACAATCTAATAACGTAATCTAGCGATATCAGCTTCATAAGATTTGACAGGACAAAGTCGGATTAACATACTTTAGTATTCTTGATTATTTTTGGTTCACAATTTATCAATTAGAAATTAATGTAGGTACAACTATTACTTTAAAAATAGTGTGTTTTTTGAAGCTCGCTTGTAACATTGTTTGGTTATAAAAAAAAAAAAAATCTAACACCATATAGAATTTATTTTCTTTACGAACTGACTCGATGAATATGTACAAAGAAATTATAAATTTTCCTTATTAGTCAAACAATAATATTGACAAATCAAAAACCACAGGCATTTGTTGAACATTATTTTAATTTATTAACAAAGTAAATAATAAAATGATATTTATCTGATTTCAGTGTCTATTATTTTAAAAGGGTTTACCTTATCATTATCGTATGAGGCACATAATCGATAAAGTATCGATGTGTATACAATATTGTTTATTAAAAACATGTTATCGAGTTTCGATATCAACAACAAATTGTACATTAATTTTTTGTTCGAGCAACGTATACTACTTAATGAGTAATGAATCATTAGTATTCTTTGAATGCGCGAACTATGTTTGGTAAGAAACAACAATGATAATATTTGAAAGAGATTTATTTAAATTTAAACCACAAATAATTTTTAATTTTATAAAAGATGTTAAAGGTACTTGCCTATTTATCTCAACAATACGTGTCAAATAATATCCCATGTTATGTAAAATTTGTTACTCTTGTTAAATTACGCTACTAAAGTCTTTAAAACTATGAAAACATATTAAGAAATTCTCCTTTCAACCATGACTTGTATCATAAGGGCAGCAGGCTTGCTCAGACAGTGTTCCGTTCTAGCAATAACAAAGACAATTAAACACAAAATAAACAGTATGGATTCAATGCCTTTGCCTATTCAAATGGGGCCAACAAGAGAGTTTTTGGCGAGAATGTAAAAGTATGAAGAATGTAAATCATTTCCGTTCTTTACATTTTTTTTAAAATTCGTGTTCAATTGATATTATTGAATAAAATTCGTGCCTTTTTTTTATAACTGTTCGCGTATGTGTGCAATTGTGGTGGAAATATCGCGTGTGGCGTTGCTCCTCTGCATTGTCGTCAAAACTCCCTTGAAACATCATGCATAAACTGCCACAAAAAAAAATACGGCAGACAAAGCAGTACGGCTTCAAAGCTTTAGCCTGTCCAAACTGGACAAATGACAAAAAATGCGGCCACCAAAAAATAAGCAACCAGGACTTGCAACAAGTAGATAGTTTACAGCGATAAATGAAAGAATTTCATTCTCGTTTACAATTGGGTCGAGTTTATTGACTGATTCAGTTAGAATTACCGTTTTCTACTTAGCAACTGTGTTTGTCTAACCTCCGTGACTTGAAGGGATAAACTTTAGTTTGATGCCAGATGATGCGTCATGGTATTAGAGGGTACTGACTCGTATTAACTATTGTCTTATTATGTTCATGATAATTTCGCCTGACTACGACGATAAGACTTTCTTCTTAAAAAAAGAATTAAAAAGGACACAAGTGAAGGTGAGAAAAAACTATAAAGAAAAGTTTTCTATTAATTTGTAACGGGAATAATGATTATTGTGTCCTTGTTACTTATAGGTACGTTATTATGAATTTTCTCGTAATATTTCAAGTTAGAATTATGGTAATATACAACTAACAAATAATTTAATCTGACAAATTTTGTTAATTTTAACAATAACACGTCGATACGTCAAACTATACTAAATAACTATATATAAATAAAGAGCGCAATAATCGGTATTTATCATTCCTAATTTCCGAAAAGCTCACGTAGAGGATTACCAGTGTCGCAACACAGACGCCAGAAAGCTGTGATATATTGAACAATCTTTTGTGTGTACGTGTGTATGTATTAAATAAGTATTTGGTATTATAGTGTATCAGTGAAAGAAGAGCGGCGTTAGGAAATAAGGTAAATGGAGCGTTGGGCAGATTGCTGGGCGCAAAAAATATTAGCAGAAAAGCCCAGCTAGCAATCCACAATGCAATACTGATCCCAACGCTAACTTATGGAAGCGAGAGCTGGGTATGGCAGAGTGTGCACGAAAGTAGGATAAACGCGGTTGAAATGAAAGCACTGCGTAAAATCTGTGGAGAGGCCCTCGCTGACCGCGTCAAAAACAAGGTTGTAACTAAGGAAGTCGGATTGAAAGAGAGCGTCGGTGTAAAAGTAAGAAAGGGAATGCTGCGATGGTTCGGACATGTAGAAAGGATGGATGATGCAAGATTAACTAAGCAGATATACAATGCAAAAGCGGATAGATGTAGGAGTCGAAGACGGCCAAAACACACATTCCATGACCAAAAAGAACGTGTTCTGTAGGAAGGTGATGGTTAGGAACCTCAAAAATTAACGCGCGTGCATGAAAAGAATCATGAAAGTCAACGAAGTGTAAGAATCGTGACCTATAGCGCTGTTTTCTCTCTACCTACCCCGCAAGGGATTTGGTATGAAGTTATGTATATATAGTGTGTAAATATATGGATTACTGAACCGATTTCGACTATGATAAAGAAATGCTTTGCTGACTTAGAATAATGAAAACATATGTAGGTATAGGCACGAGTGAAGTGGCACGAAGGTGCTGTTGTGTTTTCTTTGTACATTATACACGTGTGAAAAGTTATTTTCCTGTATACTTATCACCGTTATATTAGCCACGGATAACGAGCATGTACCTATTTTGTACGTCAGTGGGTTTGAATGTCTAAGCAATAGGCGGTTGTGAGAACAAAACAATTACTATAGAACATTAGGTGTTTACATACAAATTTTTACTTTATTATTGTAAATCAATATAAATTACTTGTAATGTTTAATATAGTCGATTGGAAATATATAATAAAACGGTCTGTCTGATTTTCTTTATATAGGTAAAGAGGTAGGAGACCGTAAATATTGGATGATATTTTTGGGGTTTTTAAGAGGTTGATTGATTGTGCGTGATTCGAATGATTTTTCTATGACTTCATCCCTATTATACCCGTACATGTGAGACAGTATACAATTTTAAAATCTGTCACAAATTTCAGTCAGTCCAATCGATGTTATGTCACGCACAAATTCAGAAAAAATATAACTGCAGTTGTAGACTATAATTAGTCTTAAATATTAATTATGAGTGTTACTGTTTTATTTTCACTAATTAATTTTATAATAACCATAATAATTGGTGACACGTGCATGTCGCGTTTACACTTCACTAACATTTGTTTGCACTAAGAGTGTAACGCCCTTTGTCTGCTCTGTTTTGTAACAACATTTCCAACACCGTTTTTTGTTTAACACTAACTTTCAAATTGCTTATGACATATATTGACAGCTATTTTAGTAGTTATTGTCAGTTACGAAATGTTCTTGTTAAAAAGCTAAATTGTCTATAGGTACGATCTTGTTCTATTCTAAAATTAAAAGTTAAAATTTTCGATTAATAAAAATACACAAGCTATATTCTTTGTATTCGTAAATCTCAATTTAAATACTGTCATTAACAAAAATATAGTAATAAGATAAATTTTGTACATTTCTTAAACGTCATAACCAGCGGTAGGTAGGTAGGTGGTATGTATCACGAGTTACACTGCTTGAATGGGCCAGCTCGACTTGTGAAGAAAAAGGACCTGTCTTCAACCACCTCTTTATCTCTACTTAAATACCTTCCGGGGTTGCAGATGTCCATAGGGAGTGCAAGGTAATACGCTTGCCCTAATTTACAAAATACAATCAACTAACGCGTAATTCTGTTTATCTATAAAAATTTAAACTCTTTCTGAAAATTTGGATGGTATGAAGCTATTTTCCTTACGATATATCTAAATAAAATTGCATAAAAGTGGTAGAGCCACGCAGTTCGCTGCATGAATGGGCCGGCTCGACCGGTGGAATACCACGAGCAACACTACGTTTCGCTCGGTGAGAGAGGTATCCGGAGGTCCAACCCTTTTCCCTGCCCCCTTGCCATCCCACTTCCGACCTCTTCCATATCCCATTGTGAGAGCTGGCAACGCAACTGTAACACTATTTGGGTTCAGGTGTCCATGGGCGGCGATTTTTGCTCACCATTAGGTGACACGCCTGCTGGTTTGCCTCCCAATACTATAATACAATGATAATAGCTATAAGTTATTTGCCTAGATCACAGTCTAATAAAAACAGTTTACTCGGGATAAATGACGTTGTTATACAAAAACAAGAACCGAACTATTCAACTCTGCTCTTTCTACGAAAACTTACAAGTAAATTTAGATTGTTACAAATACCTTAATTTAATCGTAGTTTAGTAGAATATTATAGTTTGCGGTTTTAATTAATTTGTAATTCGTTCAATATGTTAAGGAAAATAAAGTCTTAAATATACATGTAGCTAGAAATAGTATCCTGTGTTTATTTCTAGCTCACTATGATCATACATACTTGTATAGATATCTTCACGAGTTTAAATCACGCCTTTATCTAACCGAAGGTGTAGGCAGCGGCTGTTAAGCCTCGACTTGCCGTTATGTTTACGTCTCAAATGGAATAGGTGGCGAACTTATTGTCATACCGGGCACAAAAGTTTTCAGTCGTCAATATTTATCACAAGTAACTTCTGAAACTAATGTCGAGATGTCATTGGTGTAAGCCAGGATTCAAACCTGCGACTTCTTGATTCAGAAGCGGCGTGCTCGACCACTGGACGAACGAGACGTGAGTTTACTAAACCATCGTTTACCTATTCCATGGGACATTAAAATCATCCTTTATACTACTTTTTGATCATGGTTTAAAAATAAACTTTCGATAACTACCTTGATTCAAAGTAACTCAAACTGCATGAATGGCTTCTCTTATAGTATTGGCGAATAGGTATCCAGAGACGCAACTCCTACCTCTCTTTCTTTTCCAACCCTCATTCGATTCCTTCCCTAAAGCATTTTAAAGACCGATAATGCAAGTGTAACATTATCTGAGCTTGTGCTGCATGTGTCCTTGGGCTACGTTAGTTGCTTACCATCAGGTGACACGTCTACTCTTTTGCCTCCAAGCTTATAAAAAAAAAAGAGATATTGTTGAATCTGCGTATGTTATTTAAAGTTCTAAGTATTTACAAATTGTATAAGCTCATGAACTAGTTTTTTATGAGGTTGATAATAATGATTCATGGACTAATGACAACAAAATGACGTAGATATGTTAATATTCCTAACAGTTACAATACGGTGGAGAGTGAGAGGTTTGGTGCGTGCGGAATATTTTTCTGGGTTTTCACCATATGCTTATTAACCCCGAGTACCAGAAACTGTTCCTGTAAACTATTATGGTTCCAAGTCGTACGATTTCTTCGAAGTCTTATACAGCATCATCATGCGACCTTGATTGAATCATTATATCTAAGTTGAAAAGAACCTATAGTAAACAGTAATTTGTGTTTGTTTTTTTTATAAACTTCCCGCTCAAATTTCAATTTAGTCATTAGTCAATGGAATTTTGGAATAAATCTAGAAAAATTAATATAAATAGGATTCTTAAATTACAATAGGATATTTTGTTAGTTACATAAGTATTCCATGACCAAATAGAACGTGTATGGAGGAAGGTGATGTTAGGCGCCTCAAAAATCGACGCGCGTGCATGAAAAGAGTTATGAAAGTCAACGAAGCGAGGGAGGTGTGTAAGAATCGTGCCTTATGGCGCTCCGTTCTCTCTGACTACCCCGCAAGGGATTTGGCGTGGAGTTATGTATGAATGTACATAAGTATATCGAAAAACCTAAACTTGATAATGATTTAACTTATGTGCTGTCTATACATATGTATTAAATATTAGGTAGCCGATTGTACAAAAAGCGCTTATTTTCGTATCCAATAGGACGTACCAAACAAATGCAACTACGTTTAACGATGATTCTCAACAAGTGATTTTTTTTATCATCTCGATGATTTTTACATAATATATTTGATAAGAAATAGGAACTTTAACCATTTTTGGAACACAATATATTTTACGAGCGGAAATCGGTTGGGGACAGGTCAACGGAATAAAATGTCACTTTGTAGTTATTATTTTTTATAACATAAAAAAGACTAATAAATGATATTTTTGGCTAAGGTAGAAAAGTACCAATTTTACTTAAAAACAATAAAAACTGTAAAACCAACACATTGCAGTACCGATCTCAGATTAGCCGTGTATTTTTTTTGCTTGCGCAAATCACCCATATGTGTGATGTAATGTAAAGTACACTACAGAACATTTCATTTTTGATCTGTAAAATGACTTTGAATTTACAAACTGTAGCATCAAAAACTTCAAAAAATAATTAAATGATCGTAATCTTTGGTGTTTTTTCAAATGGATCTACCTATCCCCCCTAAATATGGTCTGATTTGAGTAAACGTTAAAAGTTATATTTGAAATTAATTTAAGTTTATATTGTTTGGATGTTTTTCCAAAAAGTTCAGAAATAAAGAAAAAGCTCAAAAAATGTTGATATTTTTATTTATAGTTTATTTTTTTTGTTAGTATAGTTTGTAGCTGATACGATACGATAGGTGATACACTTGCTCATTTGCCCTCCTATCCCATAAAAAGAAATTTCGCCAATTTCGCGGTCAACTAGTTTTTTTTTTATGGGATAGGAGGGCAAACGAGCAGGCGTGACACCTGATGGTAAGCAACCAACGCCGCGTATGGACACCAGCAACACATATAGAGTTACTGTTGCGTTGCCGACCTTTAAGAGATAGGGGATAACGAAGGATGGGGAAGGGGGGTGGGCCTCCAGGTACCTCTCTCACCGAACGAAACGCGGCATGAGCCACTTTATGTCGATCTTCTGAGACGTCGTGGTATTTCACCGGTCGAGCCGGCCCATTCATGCAGCGGACTGCTTGGCTCTACCACTGCTGTAGTTCCTAATAAATTACTATTTTGTTATTTACGTCTTTTATATTTATTGAAACATCAGTGTTTGGAAAACTAATGATTAAAAAAGAGTTACAAGAGTAAAAGAAAGTACATTTTGGAGTGTTTTTATTTGTCTGTATGTCAATCTAAAGCATTTAGCAAGTAATGACTAGGTTTATTCTTGTCTTATAAAGATTCATTAACTGCATTTTATTAAATTTGATGTTTGCGAAAAAAGTGTCAGTTTTTAGAACGGTCACGTAGGAGAAGCAGCAGACAGTTACTAGTTTACGATATGTTTGTGTCTGTGATTTTTTAAAATTATATATACCATCAAATAGATGGCTTTGTAATAAACATAAATAATCTGAATCAATAGGCGCTTCTGATTCAGAAGAAATCGTGGGTTCGATTCCGGACCAATGATTTCTTGAAGTTATTTTCGGAAGTTATGTGTACTAAATATGGATGATTGCCAACTTGTGCTTGGTGTTTGGGAATATATCCGCCATTAGGGTACTTAACGTGACGATTCGGTGTGTTAAGGCTTTAACAACCGCTGCCTTCACCGTCGGGTAGAAAAAGGCGCTAAGTTACGTTTTAATTAATCTTAAACAGCCAAGAGAATGTGTGAACTGTGGTTTAGGCATATTCATATTAAGTATTTACTGTAAACGGTATTCTAAATAATGAGACGCTATTTCCTTGTTCCAGAGTTGGAACAGCTTTAAGTTTTATTAGGCAATAAAAGATTCAGTCTCCTGCCACTACTTAAAACTATCACTAAGTGTCAATCAACATGGCTCTATATAATAATATATTTTCAAAATTATTACAATACGTTTTAAGGTTATTTTGTACGGCATTTTAATGGGAGAGTTGTGCAAACGAACACGCGGGTCATCTGGTGTAGGCGAGTGTAGTTGCCGCCCTCTAAAATAGTATAGGGAGGATGTTGAGTGATGAGGGAAAAAGGGGTGTGCCTTATCGAGTGAAAATCGGTGTAAAGTACCTTATCCAGATGGGCCACCTTACATGCATTTTCTGACAGATTGAGTTGGCCCATTCTTGCAGTGAACACAATAAACTTTAATATACATGACTTCTATATCTTGGATGCGCTTTTAGCAGGAACTGTAGAAAGATGTAGAAAGAAGAGTGGCGTTAGGAAACAGCGTAAATGGAGCGTTGGGATGTTGGGATGAGCGTGGAGCAGAAAAGCCCAGCTAGCAATCCACAATGCTGATCCCAACGCTTACTTATGGAAGCGAGAGTTGGGTATGGCAGAATGCACGAAAGTAGGATAAACGCGATCGAAATGAGGGCATTCCGCAAAATCTGTGGAGTGATTCTCGCTGACCGCACCGAAAACAAGGTTGTAAGGAAGGAAGTTAGATTGAAAGAGAGTATCGGTGTAAAAGTAAGAAACGGTCGCGCCGGTGCTTCGGAAATGTAGAAAGAATGGATGATTCAAGATTAACTAAGCAGATATACAATGCAAAAGCCGATGGGTGTAGGAGTGGAGGACCTTCCATGACTAAATAGATAGAGTTCTGGAGAAAGGAAATATTAGGAGCCTTAATAATCGATGGGCGTGTATGAAAAGTTTGTTATGAAAGTTAAAGAAGCAAGTGAGGCGTGAAAGAATCGTATCTTAGGGCGCTCTGTTCTCTCTGCCAACCCCGCAAGGGATTTGACGTGTACTTATGTATGTAACTATAAGCTTTTTCAGTAACTAGTAAATAAAAGATGCAGTGAACAGGTTTAAATCAGTGTTTACTAATTTTGCAAAAGAGTACGTAAATTAAAAATACGAGCATAGATTGTTCAAGATAATTATCGCTTGTAAAATATTATCAAATTTACTATACATTTTACGTTTCTGTTATTTTTTTTTTATTGTTTGAATGTTGTTGCACGATTTGAATATTTTGCAAAAGTAAATTGATGTAATCACACATATAAATTTTCGATTTCCTCAAAGTGTTTTGATTAGTAATTTATTCATATTTTAAGCAAATTTATTTTGGTAGTCGATGATTTGATAATGCCGATACTACAGCTTCCAGAACTATTAAGGTCTTACTCGTAAATGGCTTGAATTATTATATTGAATTATTTTACAATGGTAGAGCCAAGCAGTTCGCTGCATGAATGGGCCGGCTCGACCGGTGAAATACCACGACCTCTCAGAAGACCGACGTAAAGTGGCCTATGCCGCGTTTCGTTCGGTGAGAGAGGTACCCGGAGGCCCACCCCCTTCCCCATCCTTTCCTATCCCCTATCCCTTAAAGGTCGGCAACGCAACAGTAACACTGTATGTGTTGCTGGTGTCCATGGGCGGCTTTGGTTGCTTACCATCAGGTGACACGCCTGCTCGTTTGCCCTCCGATCCATAAAAAAAATTGAAATTACGCAAAAATAATAAAAGTAATTTCATAATTAAAACTTACTATTCCTGGTAGATTTAAATGAAATATTGAAGTTTAGAGAAGAGACTTTACTGCTAGTAGTTATATTAATTGTGTATTTACTCTGTCAACAAGCTAATGGCGTTCTTAAGATCATGTTACCAGAGAGTCTGATGGGTTATTGTGAAGATGTATAGTGCACCTTGGTGATGCACAAATCTACTCAACGGATGCGTATGCGCATGCGCCAAAGCCATAATGCCAATGAACTTAAGGCGGTTATTGACAGGTTATTGCGTTAAGACAAATAATAGTTCCGGCACTGAGACACAGAACACTGTACACTCGACCATGTTTAAGTGTAAGTAAGTACCTATATACGAGCCCGCAAACCCACCTGAGAACTTCTATGTAAATAATTCACCAATAGGTAAATACGGAATTCTTGTAAGCAAGTATATAAGTACCTTTATATTTATAACTGTTCTCGCTTGCCGCTCTCGGCTCTCGTGGTTAGCTAAATTTTCAAACGAAACCAACATTTTGGCCGTGGCCAAAAAAATTGGTTTTCTATATAGGTAACTAGTGAAAGGATGGTAATTGATTTAAATTTTTATGATGTATAGACATCTTTAACAGTATACAGTGCCAGATTTACCTAGTTACTGACTAATCCGTATGCCATTGTTATGGCTTTTATAACATTTTTTTTGACTATTCAAAAAGAGGCTATCATTTTACTTTCTTGCTTCGATCTGGTAGTATTCCATTACGCACGGCCTCTTTGCTGTATTTAGTAGTTCAGTACTACGATTCTATTTCGTTCGTTAAGTTCATATCATTGATTTTTCGAAAGTTATGTGTGACATATTTATATCTCAATTATTGATAGAATTGTCGGTGAAAAGTCTCGGTGGCGCAGTGGCAAGCACCCCGCTTCTGATTCAAGAAGTAGTGGGTTCAAATCCTGGCACTGGCACACATCAATGACTTTTCGAAATTCTTTTCGGAAGTTATCTGTGATAAATATCGATGACTGAAAAGTTTGTGCCCGGTATGGCAATAGGTTCGCCACCTATTCCATTTGGGACGTAAACATAACGGCGAGACGAGGCTTTACAGCCGCTGCCTACACCTTCGGGTAACAAAAGGCGTGAAGTTATGTATGTATGTATGTATGATAGAATTGTGCCTGATGCTAATACAAGTAGTAGAGCTTGCTGCATAAACTGGCCGGCTTCACTTAGGAAATACGACGATCTTTCTGAGAATCAAAGTAAAGTGTCTCAAGCTGCGTTTCGTTTGGTGAGAGAGGTATGCGTAGCCTGACCTCATTTTCCATCATATTCCCTATCTCCTCCCGATCCAATATTGTACCCGGTAATGCGACTGTGACCGTCTAGTTGTTGCTGATGTCCATAAATGGCGCTTGTTGCTTACCATCAAGTGATTCGTCTGATCGTTTATCCCTCCTTTCGTATAAAAATAAATAGGTTTCTTAACTAAAATACGAAAAACTGTCGGCAAGTTCTGCTTCCGGAAAAGCAAGTCTGTAGAAAGAAAAGAGATCTAAAAAAGAAGAGACCTAATAGAGAGAGAGATATATATATATATATATCTCTCTCTATTAGTAGAAAGAAAAGAGATCTAAAAAAGAAGAGACCTAATAGAGAGAGAGAGATATATATATATATATATATAGAGAGTAGAATAATGAACCAAATGAATCCGTTGGCATTATGTCAAGTACCGTTGACCAGTGGAACGTTACAAGTTTGTTTACACTGTACGAAATGATAAAGAATAAATGTAGGGTATATTTATTTTAGATTTGCATATTGTTTTTTTGAAGTCGTTCATTAGTGGGCGAGCGAGTGTGCAACGAGAAGAGATTTATCACCGCCTTATGATCAATAAGTATCAATTATTTTATTAATATTAATGGACATTAGTTTGGAGAATATCGCGTGATTGATAACTTTTGTCAGCTGATAGTGAATATTTACGATATAACAAATGCAATGCAATACTATCTATATATTTTTTTGGACAGTCTCTGTGTCCTGAATTGCTCGGAAAGTTGCTTATAGAAGTCATAGGTAAGAGCAAGGATCGAAAGTGGGATGGGAAGGGCCTCCCCTTGCATTTCGCAACTATAACACTACCTGTGTTGCAGGTGTCCATGGGCGTTACTTGTCACTAACAATCAGGTAACCATAAAAAAGTCTTAAAGTGCTTCTTATATCATTAATATATTCCTATATGACTGGTATATTGGCCCAAAAAAGGAATCTATTGTATGGTACAAGTGACAGAAATATAAGACAACTCTTTATATATAATATACATAACTTCACGCCGAAAGTTTGAGCAGCGGGTGTTAAACCTCGTCTCGCCGTTATATTTACGTCCCAAATGGAATAGGTGACGAACCTATTGCTATACTGGGCGCCAAAGTTTTCAGTCATCGATATTTATTACACATAACTTCCGAAAACAATTTCGAAAAGTCACTGGTGTGAGCCATGATTCAAATCCGCGACCGCTTGATTCAGAAGCGGGGTGCTAAACCACTGGAACACCGATACCTAATTTATATATACTGTACAAAATATGGCAAAATACGTAATTATTTATGGATAAAATTCTCAATATAAATATCAACAGCGAAACCTAGTTTTTATCTTCACGCCTTTTATACCCAAAGGAGTCAAATGTGTAGGCGGGGAATGTTACGCTTCGCTTCCTTTTGGGAAGGCAAATGCGCAGGCGTGTCACCTGAAGGTAAGTGACCAGCGCCGCCCATGTACACCTGCGACACATATAGTGTCACTGTTGCGTTGCCAACCTTTAAAGTAGTAGGATAGGAAGGGATGGGGCACGTGGTTGGGCCTTCGGCTCCCTTTTTTACCTCTCTCGCCGGACGTAACACGGCACGAACCACTTTACGTCAATCTTCTGAGAGGTGCTGATGCAACGAACTGCTTGGCTCTACCACTGTCAAAATCCTCCAATTTAATTCGTCCCAATTGGGTAGGAATTTTCCGGAAAGGATTTATTGGTGTCAGCCAGGATTCGAACCCGTGACTTTTTGATTCAGAAGCAGATTGTTAATCTTCCAATCCTCCGAGAGAAGTAATGGACATCGACAGCCGAAATCTGTAAATTTAAAATTAAATGGGTTATAAAGACATTTGTGTTAAGTAATTCAAGGAATAAAATACACTTTTTATCGGCCCCTTTTTTACTAAACATTAAAATATTAAATAATGCATTATATACGTACACAAAGAGACAAAAAACAGTACAGTTACAACTAATAAAACTGCCCACCACATGGGACCTTAATATTTCATTCGATATTCAAGCTGATGATAATATAAAATCTCTGGACCGGTTCTGATAAACTTTTATTTGCATAATAGTTTGAGCTGTATAAGTTTTATAGCATACTAGCAGTTTCAACCAATGTTCGACAAAATTGTTTGCTTGGAAACTGATTGCAACGCCACCTATGTTTCAGAAGTGTTTATTAAAATCACAAAAAGAAAAAATTAAATTAAACAGTACAGTAGAGCCACGCAATTGCAGCAGAAATATGCCGGCTTCACAGGTGAAATACCACGACCTCTCAGAATATCCACGTAAAGTAGCTCATGTCATATTTCGTTTGGTAAGAGAGGTAACCGTAGGTCCATTCTCCTTCCTTCCCCACTTACTCCTGATCCCCCTTCTTATCCTAGCCACGAAACTGGACACTGTCTGTGTTGCAGGTGTCCATTGACGGAGTTAGTCACTCATCACCAAGTAAACCTCTTAATTGTTTGCCACTTATCTCATAAAAAGTAATACCAAGTATATTCTTATTTAAGTTTTTACAACCACGATTTACCAAGGGCAGACAACCAAAACCATGAGCTAACAATATAATTTCGCAAGCTCCCTTGAATATATCAAAAACGTAAGATGTATTTACAATTAAATATTAGAAACATTAGTAAAGTCACGATTCCTAAATATTTTTATCCGACAAGTTTATTTCCTACTTCTTATAAAAATTAAAATCTGTGCGTCTATACATACATTTAAGAATAAAATTGAAGTTTCTGTTTGTAATACTGAAATAACTGCTTTTTACTATATTCTGAATATACGGTGTGTACATCAAAATAACATTTATTAAATTTTTTGTTTAACTGCCTGTCCCTCCGTCTTTCTGTTTGTTCCTGATAATCTCTGAAATGGCCGAACCGATTTCGACGGGACTTACATTGGCAGGTAGCTGTTGAATTGGGGAGTAACTTTTTTTACATTTTTTATTTATTTATTGCTTCTAAGGCGAAACAAAGTTCGCCGGGTCAGCTAGTATTATATATAGTGTTTTAAATATCACAGTATATTATAACGGAAAAGAACGTGCTTCAGAAGATATACCTAACAGAACCACTTATAAAATACTAGCTGACCCGCCGAACTATGTTCCGCAGCAAAATAAATAAATAAGTAAATTTTGGATTTACCACTTTTTCTTTACTACATGATATAATAATATGCATTATAGTTAAAAACCAGCCTGTTGACACCTTCTATCTATTGAAAAAAATCCAATAAAATCCGTTACGTAGTTTCAAAGATTGCATCTAAGGGGACAGACAGCGGAAAGTGACTTTATTTTATACTCTGTGTAACGAGTAATTTGATGGCAATTTATAATGCTTTTGTATACATAAGACTTATAAATTGAATTGAAATGTCTGCGACAGAGATCAGTTTTAGAAACAGCTCAGCATCTAACGCTCAACATGGAGTTTCCGTGAGGGTCAATATAGTTTGTCAACTTGGATGCTGGTCCAGTACAATGTCCTCCTAACTGCTCTTTGATGACTCCTCACCATTTTATAACCCCGTTCTCGTGTGCATAACGTAGTGTATTGTCTTACCATGCCCACTCGAGAAAACCAGTATTGATTGTACTAACTTCACACCCTTTTATCCTCCAAGGTGTAAGCAGTGGCCGTGTAATAACTGTTCATCTGCATCCGTAATAATTTTATCATTCATCGACTTTTTTATTAACATAACATAACTTCACGTTTTTTTCTACCCGAAAGTAGATGTTTACGTCCCAAATGGAATAGGTGGCGAACCTATTGCCATACCGGGCACAGAGTTTTCAGTTATCGATATTTATCACACATAACTTCCGAAAATAATTTCGAGTCATTGGTGTGAGCCAGGATTCAAACCCGTGACTTCTGGATTCAGAAGCGGGGTGCTCGACCACTAGACCACCGCTACTTAAACTTTATTTATTATTTAATGTTTAATTTAACGTCTATCTATCGAATAGAACTCGGGAAAGTCATTGATTCGTAGCTGTGAGTACAGTTTTGAGAAGCCCAGTGCTTAGTCTCGGGCCACGAAGACGACCTGGACAAATAGATATACAGATAATTCCAAAGATATTTACGTATTGATAGAACAAATTTATTACTTACCTGACATCTTCATGAGCCAACGACCCATTGAAGCTTACGGTACTTCCAGGCATGTAAGTGTTTTTATTTAGTCTTTGCCGTAATATATCTTTATTCTTAATAAATGAATGTTCCGTGTATTTGAATGCGTAAAATTTGAATACATGTTTTTATTTTATTTATTTGTTTTTTTTTTTCAAATTTAGTTTATTCAGCAATAAATTTTGTATATAAATTTATGTTGATCTCTATGTGCAGGTTTAAAGTTTAACTTTAAAAATTCTGTGTCGCACTTGAAGTTTAAGCAAATCCACGCGTTTCGCTGCTTGAATGGGCCAGCTTGACCGGTGAAATACCCCAACTTCAGAAAATTTACGTTAAGTGGCCAGTGATCCAGAGGACTGCATTCCCCTCCCTTCCCACCAAACTCCTGATCCCTTCTATAACATTATCTGTGTTGCATGTGTTCATGGGCGGCGCAGGTCACTTACCACCAGGTGTCCAGCCCCCTTATTTTCGCCCTATCCTATAAAAAAGAAACATGTAAGCAATAACCGAAGGTGTACAGAAGTAACTGGGTAGGCAGAAGGAACTAAGAGGAAAAAATTTAAATAAATATATATAGCCACTGTTTATTTATTTCTTCCTGAGTTTCAAAATGACTAAGATTGTAAATTTTACGAAAAAGCTTATAAAGATTTGCAAGAACACTGCAGTGTATGTAGTCTTATTTAATGTTTGGATAATACAGTTAGGTTATGTGTATGTGTGTATATTTGTAATTCACGAGCGCTAGTTAGAATAAGTCGCTTTATTTATATTCACAGGTCAGACTTATTCCACAGATTTGAATCTTAGACTTGATAAGTATGTAAATTGTACTCCAAAATAGATATGGGCGAAGTAACAGGCGTCTGGCAGTTTAAATTTATGTGATACTTTTTTATTGTCCAATTTCAAGTCTTCTGACTTCTCAAGAATTTATATTTATTTCTTCTAGTAATGATATATGGAACAGAGACGTAGTCTATGAATACTTTCATATCAAGGAAGGTCCAGGAACTTTAAACGACGTTCAGTTTTTCTTGGGGGATTAAGTCTCAATTACGCTAGCAACTACAAAGTTAGCATCCACAAGCTGAGAAGGGTGGGCCATATAGCTTGAAGAACGGGTGACCGCTGAGAACAAGAGTAATTATTTTTGAAATACGGATCGGACAAGGTAATTAAGTAATAAATTAAGGTTCGTTTCACAACTAAATGCTCTGACAACAGTCAACATAGGAGCGAGACTTGGATGTACTAAGGGGGAGAATAACATTCAGAAGTTAACAGATCACTGGCCGAAGATGATATCATCATTTTCCTCCCTCTATCCCACACTAAACTATCCATATTGTCAAAAGTTTTGGCTGTGTTTTTTTGACCGGCCACCTGCCTCATGTCAACCTTCCTTGGGAATGTTATCGCTGGTATATAAATAAAAAAAGAAATCATTGATGTGAGTGTTGTTATAATATATGTATCTATTAGTAATTATTTACCTTGATTTGACTGTCTAATGAAAAGTATTTGCAAATAAATTTTAAAGAACCTACAGAATTGCGAATAATTACAAATTTTAAAAAGTATAAAGCTCTAAATTGGAAAAGAGTATGATTTATTTAACAAAGGTATAGCAAAGAATACATGTCACTTAACAGTAACCGCGGACGCTTATGATTTTGAAAAATAAAGGTCAATTACTTAACAGCCTTATCAGTGCTAATATAAACATATAAATTTTACTTAAAGATAAGCTTTGAAAACCTGTCCATGCAAACTCGTTCCTTGCAAAGGAAAGTAATTAAGTAAATGCATTTTGTTGGTTATATTTTAAGATGCTGGCGGAAATACCAATACCTACAAACAAAAAAATAACTTCACCCCATTCTCTACCCGAAGGTGTACCAGTGGCTGTTAAACCTCGACACGCTGAATCTTACGTCCCAAATTGAATAGGTGCCGGAATCTATTACCATACACCGGACACAATGTTGATTCGAACACGAAGTGGATCTGTGGACCACTGACACAACATTCAGAAGTAAAATACCTACCTATTCAATGTATAAGGTAAACAGCCGGTGACATGGAGGTTTTGTATAAAGAGAATCATTACGCTTCACCAGATAGCAATGATATCATCACATTTAAACGCAAATCATTGGACGTAACAAAAAAAAACTAAATATCCCCTTGTTTGTCCTTCCATTGTGAGACAATTTGTCAAACTGCTTTATTATATCACTCTTGAAATCAGCTCGGATAGAATAGGATTAAGTATTTTTTTAAGGCTTAGATTTAATTTACATCGTACGGTATAAATATTGTAGAGTACATGCATCAGAGATGCGAATGTTAAGATGGATTTGTGATGTGACAAAAATGGATATGATAAGAAATGAGTATATAAGAGGAAGCAAGAAAGTATCGCCTATCACGGAAAAAAAAAAAAATCATGGGAGAGTGATCAGAATTACTATTGATAGAGACATTGGTGGAGGAAGACCGATAAAGAGACGGATGAATAGTATAAACGTTGATATGATTATGAAGGAAGTAAGTGAGGAAATGACGAGTGATAGAAGAGAATGGAAAGGGATGACATGCTGTGCCGACCCCACTTAGTGTGGGTTGTGGGCAGGGAAATGATGGCATAAATATTGGCGTTACTCAATACCATATGAATTTACGTAGTTTTAGAATATAAACAGACAGACAGAAGAATGTCTGTATTTCAGAACTATATAAATTAGTTATATAGTTCTGAAATACAGACAAGTGATAAAATTAGAAACTACTTTTTTATGCTGTAAAGAAGAAAGTTGGATTGAAAAAGTATGGAAGGGCATGCACCGTTGGTTTGGGTTCGGACACGTAGAAAGAATAAATGATCCAAAATTGACTAAGCAAATAAATAATGCAAAAGCGGAAAAACGTAGAAGTCGAGGACGGCCGCAATACAGTTTTCGTGATCAAATTTAAAGTGTCCTTGCTGAACATAACTTCAACAGCTCTTTAAAACTGACAAGAAGCGAGTGAGCTGTGCAAGAGTCGTAACTTATGGTGCTCTTTTGTCACTGCTTACCCTCAAGGAAGGCATGAAGTTATGTATCTGTATTGGCCCAAGAGCCAGCGACCGCCAGACCTTCGTTATTTTATAAAGCCTGAAAGTTTGTCAGCTCGTAGTCCCAGCACATGTAAGAACGATGGCCAATTATTATGTTTGGACCATAGTTACTGTGGCAGGTACGGGGTACCAAAGATGGAAATAAATTATTCTACTTTCGTTATTTTATAAAGGTTGAGCTTTTGATATTATCTTGAGAAAAATATTAAAAACCACGATTTTAAGTGCCGGACAGTTAGCATGGTGGCAACCCCTTGCCAGACAGCCTTAACGTTCATGAAATTATAGATGACTACCTTCGTTAATAAAGGATTCATTTTTGTAATTTTCCTTCAGAATATTATTAGAAATCACATTGTCCATTACCAAACACAAAGCGTCGTAGCAACCCCTTGCCAAAGACCTCTTATATATTCATAAAATTATAGGTAATTCTTCTTTCGTCAAAGTAGAAAGCTTTGTATTAGAATTTTACCGTCAAGATATTATTAAAAAACACATATTGCCAGACCTTTAGCGTCCTGGCAACTCGTGGTGGCAACATTAAACGTTTTTGCCAGATTCCTTTAATGTATTTATAAAATTAGATAAATATAAAATATTATTTATAAACATAAAATATTTATAAAATTCAACGGAGAGGCGGGCTGAAAGACTAATTGGCGATCCTATGACGTTTGACAATGATCTGCAAAGCCTCGAGCACAGGCGAAGCTGTCCAGCCTCTCGGTGTTCTATAGGCTACACTCTGGTAAGTGTGCGCAAGAGTTACACAACCTGATCCCCTTTCTATCGGCGAACCACCCGACGTACTTACCGTCTACACCCGTACGTTGTTGAAATCCCACCTGTACGAACTAAGCGCTTTGCATCTTCCTTCATCATCTGAGCTGCTGGTGAATAGAACAAACTACCTGCGTCAGTGTTCCCCGTTAGCCATGACATAGAGAGTGAAACTAACGGGACAGTGAGCTTTACCATCAACGGCCTCGTCGCTACCCGGTTAAATATAAAATAAAAGTTTATAGTGGTGCAGTGGTCGAGCCATTGACGAAGGTAGTCATCTATAATTTCATGAAGGTTAAGGCTGTCTGGCAAGGGGTTACCACCATGCTAACTGTCCGGCAATTAAAATCGTGGTTTTTAATATTTTTCTGAAGATAATATCAAAAGCTCAACCTTTATAAAATAACGAAAGTAGAATAATTTATTTCCATCTTTGGTACCCCGTACCTGCCAAAGTAACTATGGTCCAAACATAAGAATTGGCCATCATTCTTACATGTACTGGGACTACGAGCTGACAAACTTTCAGGCTTTATAAAATAACGAAGGTCTGGCGGTCGCTGGCTCTTACTCTATATAGAATTACTTTCAGTATAAATTCATTATGGATGATCAGATTAATAAATATATGATGAAGTATGAAATAATTGCAAAATAAATATTTTATAAGTACTTATATAACCCAGGAGTGCATTGTATCCTAGGGGACAAATGAGATTTAAGTAATACTATTGATTAATCCTATAACGGCTCCACTCCACTCAGCTTTACTCCAGATGAAAGAAATTACAGATTAAAAATACATTTCGAGAATATGATGTATCAGATATCAGAAAAATGTTTGTATCTAAAAATCTAAAGAAAAGGTCTCGGTGGTCCAGTGGTCGAGCACCCGGGCACGAATCCTGGCTCACACCAATGACTTTTCGAAATTATTTTCGGAACTGTGATAAATATCCTTGACTGAAAACTTAGTGCCCGGTATGGCAATAGACTCGCCTTTTATTCCATTTGCGACTTAAACATATAGCCGAGATGAGACCTAACAGCCGCTGCTCACACCTTCAGGTAAAAAAAGCGTGAAGTTATGTTATGTTAAAGAAAATTTTCTCAATCTCGAGGATTTTATACAATCTTACCTTTTAATTTATTCCGTCAACGATGTATGACGCATTTGAAAAGATTGCTGTGACGTCATTGGTGTACCTATTACCTGGATTTGTATCCAGGACCTTTCAAGCAAAGTTGTTTAAAACTTAAAATAAAACCGAATCCACTTACTCCGGCAGCAGAATGTTTCAGATTCGCCGTTTTGGCCTCATGATATTGTACGTATGATTTTTACTTCTGTATTGTAGAATCCATTGTGTACCATTGAAATACATAAATACATATTGTATTCCATAAAAACACATAATCTATATCGTGTAACAATATTTTTAACAGTTTTTCTTGCAGTTCGCTGCCTGAATGTGCCGGCTCGTTCGGTGAAATACCAGAAGTGGTTCGTGCCGCGTTGCTTTCGGTGAGAGAAGTATCCGAAGGCTCGAAACCCCGGTGTAGCTCAGTGATCGCCGCCGTCGACGGGCCGCGAGGGCGCACACCCCGCGGGTGCGCCCGGGTCGCGGCCCGGGAAGGATGACCCCCCGGTGCGGCCGGGGAGGGTCGTCAGGGCGCCGCCGGCCGCGCGCCTCTTTATAGAGCGCGGTCGGAGCCGCCCTGCCCAGGGGAGCCTCCCGAGGCTCCCTGAGGATGAGCACCCCTATGCGACTGAGGGGGGGCAACGGCGGGGTGGACCAGAGGGCTGACGCACTGTCCTGGGCCACCCCAACGCCGGAGGAAGGCCGCCGCGAGGTTTTAGTGGGTAACCCTAGATTGGATTGCAGCGTATTGTTTTGGGAGTCCCACACTACCCCCTGCCGTTCCCAGGCGGGGGGTGTGCATAAAGCATTACCTCGCGTAAAAAAAAAAAAAAGGAGGGTCCTCTTCTCTCCTACTCCCTTGAAGGACGGCAACTCACAAAAACTTCTTACGAAACAAGACTTGACAACTTTGTATTTCTGAAAATAATTTAAAGAAAAAAACTTTTTTAAAGAAGCTTTTATTTAAACGCTCTAAAAAGAATAAAACAATTTTAACCTTATACATATTAACTGTCAACTTATAACCTTATTATATACAATTTATGTGATAATAAAAGCTTGTCGCTATGTTCAACCCAACCCTTCCCCCCTCCTCTTCCCATCCCAATTCCGACCCCTTCCATTTCCCATGGAAAGGGCCGGCAACGGAACTGTACCACTATATGTGTTCGGGGGTCCATATATATGTTATAAACCAAAAAAATATATTTGGATAATGCGATCCGTCACAGTAATCATTAAATCTAAAAAAATATTTCTAGATGGTTATGGATAGCCACTGATAGGTAATTAAACATAGCGACAAGCTTTTATTATCACATAAATTGTATATAATAAGGTTATAAGTTGATAGTTAATATGTATAAGGTTAAAATTATTTTATTCTTTTTAGAGCGTTTAAATAAAAGCTTCTTTAAAAAAGTTTTTTTCTTTAAATTATTTTCAAGTTTTTAGTTATCGATGGGTAAGTTTCTCAGTCTCTTCATCTCATTCAAAGCATCATTGTTACAAGGTCATTTGCCAGTTAATTTCGAACAGTCCAACTCTTCAATGAGGAGACCTCCTAAAGTCTTTTCTCTACTTAGGCCGCGTATGCTTGACCAGCAGCAAAGAGTTTCGAGCCTAAGTAAACAAATTTTTTTGTTACTTATTTGTTGATTTTGCAACTTAATTTTGTTATGTGGGACTGTTGTTTAATAACAAAATATGTTTAACTACTTGTGATGTGTAACGCCATCTGTTGTTTTAATCAGTACTTTATACTTGCTGACCTGAGTGTAACATAGGAGTGAGTTGTAATAAAAGTTATAGTTCGTTCCCACTATCCACTGTGTTTAATTCTAATAATACCTATAACACCATTAAAATCCGTTAGTGTAGCAATCATGTTAAAGTTATTAAATCCTGTCCAATTTACGTCGGTATCCTGAAAGGGCATGGCATTACACCGGTCGAACCGGCCCATTCATGCAGCAGATTGCGTGGCTGACCACAATTAAAACACTGTTAACTATTAAAACATAGGTCAACGGAAAGCCGTCGACTGTGATGGACTACCGCCTCAGCCGTAAAGTGGTCGTAAGGTTCTCAATGTTAGCACTAACTCATTTTGATTATAAATTTGGACGCGCCGCTTAACCCTGTATCTTGACATGGTGATTTGGCATCAGTGACTGAATAGTAAACAACAGATTGACTGACACTGCCCAAACAAGCAGGCCACTAGTATCTAGCCGCTCATATTGAAAACCCTATGATATATATAATATTTATACACAATCTAATTCGACTCGACTCCTTTTTCTACCCGAAGGTGTAGGCAGCATCTATTAAGCCTCGACTCGCCGCTATGTTTACGTCTCACGATCTATAAGGGAGTAGGATATAGGATATGGGAGTAGGAAGGGATGGGGAAGGGGAGTAGGTCTCCGGGTACCTCTCTCACCCAAAGAAACAAGCGTGAGCTGGTTGTGGTATTTCACCGGTCGAGCCAGCCCATTCATACAGTGAATTGCTGGGCTCTACCACTGTTGCCATACAGCGAGCACAAAGTGGTCAGTCAAAAATATTTATTACACATGACTTTCGAGAGAAATTTCGAAAGAATTGGTGTGAGGCCAAATTCGAACCCAAGACTTCCTGATTCAGGCTAGTTTACTGAACCACCGAGACATAGTTTTTGAAGTTCTCATATAACTCTTTAATGAAAGGGCCATTTGATACGCATATAGTAGAAACGCAAATATTTATTCCACTATATTGGATTTAGAATGACGTCACATTATTTTTCGAGCTACTATTAACAAGCCCTTTCATTTGATACCCATATTGTAGAAATGCATTAAAAAAAACTGTTCCTCTATCTTGGATTATCCGCCATATTGGATTTAGAATGACGTCACATTACTTTTTTAGTTTTCCCAATGAGCCCTTTTATTTGATACCCATATTGTACGAAAGCTTAAAATATATATTCCTTCATCTTGGATATTCCACCATATTAGATTTAGAATGACGTCATATTATATTTTGAGTTACACTCAACAAACCCTTTCATTTGATACCCATATTGCAGAAATGCATTAAAAATATCCATTCCGCCATCTTGGGGCGTCCGCCATATTGGATATAGAATAATGTCATACATTATATCATGCATTGTCATCCAAAGTAAACGTGTATACAAAATTTCAGCTCAATCGGTTGAAGGTATTTACTTCAAAATTGAGTTACAAGATTCCACCGAACATACATACTTACATACATACATACATACATACAGTGCAAGGTAAATAAAAGCTTATAAAAACAAAACTACTAAATATGCTACTGTTCGGAATTGATTGACATAAACAAGAAATTGTCAGTAATGTTGTATCATTTTTCAAGTTCAAATCGTTACAATGCTTGAATACAAATAAATTAAGAGTTATATATTACAACACTAAAACAATTACATTATTTATGCAAGTACCGAATGCATTTTTGGCAATGTTTCAAGGTGCAACCGTATGAGCCGTTCTGCGAAGGCTTCTTGATATATAGAGGTTCTTTCAAACCTGACAGATTTAAAAGAGAGAAAGACAGTGAAAGAGTTGCTGATATTATTGGCTTCTTTAAACAGCTTGCATGTTTTATGAACATGCGCAATTTTATTGAATTATACTAAGTGATCCACGCTGTATCTATATGAGTGTTATTTATATTTGGGTGAAAATATAGTCTAGCTAGAACACTTCTTGCATTGACACACCCAGTAATGTGTTCCCTTAGGTCTTGTATTAATGACACATTTACACCCGTAATCTCTTGGGTTTTATTTTAATCTCATATAAATCAATCATTTATTATTCACATAATCCCGATAGTACAGTACTTATAAAGTCTCGGTGGCCCAGTGGTCGAGCACGGCTTCTGATCCAGAAGTCCGGGTTCGACTCCTAACACTGGCTCACACCAATAACTTTTCGAAATTGTTTTCGGAAGTTATGTGTGATAAATATCGATGACTGAAAAACTTTGTGCCCGGTATAACAATAGGTTCACCATCTATTCCATTTTGGAGGTAAACATAACGGCGAGACGAGGCTTAACAGCCGCTGACTACACCTTCGGGTAAAAATAGCGTGAAGTTATGTTTTGTTATGATTTTTACATTACTTAGTATTTTCTAAATTTCCGAAGCAGTGCGTGTTCCAGTTAACTACATATAAAAATTAACAATAAATAAACACACATATGACAAAAAGAATAAACAAGTGCAAAAAACAATTACAAAGTTATTATAACTTGCTAATAAAAATATGTGCATAGGTCAATAAATTATATGTATGGTAAGCAAAAAGGATGTAAAGCCCCCCCTTTACATCCTTTTTTCAACCCCTTCCTTATCCTATTAATAGGGGGGGGGGGAGAGGGGAACGAAATGCGACATGTGTCACTTTAAGTCGATATTCTGAGAGGTAGTAATTCTTCACTGGACGAGCCAGCCCTTTAAAACAGCGAACTGCTAAACTCCACCACTGCTAAAATAATAATATTCCGATTCGGAGAGACCAGGTATAATAGCTGCTGGCATCTCTCAAAAAAAGAGTTTAGGACCAAATCGTTTCGGGTTATTCGCGAGGATCTGCTAATTAATTTAATATTACGTTTAAAAGAAATAAAAAAAAACTCGATAAATTGCGTCCCGAAAATTTTCAGTGTCTTAACGGCAAACGAAACAAATTAGCCGTGTTCTGAGAAGCGGACATCTGGTAATGGTTTGTGAGTACTTGCGCTTGTTCCCATACGGTTTTTTACCAAGTCCTCGTGCGTCGTACCGAGTTCAAAGAATTAATTTAGCCGAAGTAAAATGCCACCGCATTCGGCAATGTTGACTTATTAGCCTAGGCTGATTCAGTAATTAGCCTTTAAATTATTTGTTTATATGTTTATTAAATAATAATTTTATGTTTATATATTTTCTTGTCGTGAAATTGTGCACCCCGCATCTGAATTATGAAGTCGTGGGATCGAATCCTGAATCCTATAACTACCTCTACTTATTTTTGGAAATTATTTTAGACAGTTATGTGTGATAAATATATGTCTGAAAACATGATACAAATATGATACATTAATTTACGTGATACATATACAGTGGCTCAGTGGCCCAGTGGTCGAGCACACGGCTTCTGATCCACAGGTCTGGGTTCGATTTCTGACACTGGCTCACACCAATGACTTTTCGAAATTGTTTTTTGGAAGTTATGTGTGATTAATATCGTTGACTGAAAACTTTATGCCCGGTATGGCAATAGGTTCGCCACCTATTCCATTTAGGACGTAAACATAACGGCGAGACGAGGCTTAACAGCCGCTGCCTGCACCTTCGGGTAACAAAAGGCGTGAAGTTATGTTTTGTTACATATACATACATGATATCTATGTCAACCGGGTCCGTCATATTTGAAGCATTGCAAATTCGGCTAGTCAAGGCATAATAATCGCTGTCTGCTATCGTTTAAAGACATGCGTACAGGTGCTAAAAGCTGTTTGAGGTTTTTTGTAGCCTACGTAAAAATGTTGATATAATTCCATTTTTAGGAAATAAGGTACATAGTCATTAATAAAATAGTAGTAGGTCTAGCTGGTAAGTCCGGCCCGACCGCCGCGACCGCGCCGCGATACCTGCAGGGCATGCCCTGCTGTCCACTCGTATACCTTGGCCAGCACCCACGCCTCGAGCTCCCAAGGAGGTGTCCTAGCCCGGGCACATGCCGCCGAGAAACTCACCGAGCGGTAGGCTTCCGCCACCCGCTGGGCGATGGCCTTTTGTGCTCTCCGCAAGGTGGTGGCGTTCTCCCTTCTAGAGAGGGAGTCTGCCCATATGGGAGCCCCGTAAAGGGCCATGCTCTTCAAGATGCCAGCATATAGCTGCCAGCATTAAGCCTTTGGGCCTCCCAATTTGGGAAGGAGTCAGGAAAGCGAGTCCGCCAGAGGCGGGCTGAGAGTCTGCTGAAGAAGTGTGTCATCTGCGTATTAAATTACGCTTATGCCAAGGAGGAGGGTGCCTCGCAAAAGCCAGTCCCCGCCAAGACATTCATTTCACATTTCTTTCAACATTGAATTTTCTACATTAAAACCTGGTATTCATCAATACAATGGTAGAGCCAAGCAGTTCGCTGCATGCATGGGCCAATTCACCCGGTGAAATACCACGACCTCTCAGAAGATTGACGTAAATGCCGCGTTTCGTTCGGTGAGAGAGGTACCCGGAGGCCCACCTCTCTTCCCCATCCTTCCCTATCCTCTATCCCTTAAAGGTCGGCATCGCAACAGTAACACCAGTGTGTTGCTGGTGTCCATGGGCGGCGTATTGACTTCCCACAAAAAAAGAATGTCTCTGCAACTTACCTGTACAAGTATTGTTTTTGATTCTATTTAGAATTTTGTTATTAGTCGATTAATTCTTTAAATTCTGGGCTTTCTAATGTTTAATATGACAAAGATTAGTGTTGAAAAATATATATACAATATATTATTGTAAATATATAACGTGTCACATAAAATTAATATAGTTGGATTTGCCGAAAGTATTTCTTTGAGAACAACAATGTTTTTTTAAAAGTCATTATAAATAAAATATGGCTACATATATTTAGATATATCTAACACTAAATAAAACAAGACAATGATTCCTTTACAATCAATAAATAATCAGATATTCTATACTGTTATTCTATTGGCGATAATTCATTTTAACCATAGAGAAATTATTTTTTGGTTATAAAAGTTTCCGGTCATTGACTGATTGAGAAGAGGTGGAATTTAGCTAATAAACTGTTATATATTTATAAAAGCTAGAATTTTTGATGACAGTCAAACATGATATTAAAAAAAAAATGTTTTTTTTTTTAACATAACGGTAGTCTTCGGAAAACTAGTTTCGTTATAATAATAATAATAATAATAATATTCTTTATTTGCACACCATAAACATTACATCTTATAAAAAAACAATATGTAAAGAAAAGTCTTATAGCTAGGAGTACAAACGGCGGCCTTATCGCTTACAGCAATCTCTTCCAGGCAACCTTTATGAGGAGATATATGCAAGGAAGACGGGTAAAGCATTAAAATTTAAATTAAAACGAAATCAAAGTATCACAAATCAAAAACATACATATTTGCAATATCAGATTAAATACTACATATATACAACAAACATATCATATAATCAAAATAAATATAACATACATACCATAAGTAAATAAATATATTAAATAAGTATATAAATAAAAACATACATAAATAAACAAATACTAATGATAGACTATTGTAATGTTAAATAATACTGCGTAAGCTGTGACTTGAACGAGGTAACAGTTTGGGCTTTTCTTATATTTACTGGTAGTGCATTCCACAGCAACACAGCTTGCACGGAAAAAGATAAACCATAAAAATGCGTGGAATGCTTAGGTACAGCTAATCTCAAATTTTCCGATGACCTCAGGTATTTCGAATGTGTGTCATGTAAGAACTGGAAACGTTCCTTGAGATAACTAGGAGAAGTAGGATTAAATAGAACGTTAAATAACAACGTGAGAACATGAATATTCCGGCGAAAACGAACAGGAAGCCACTTGAGTTTTTTACGAAATTCTGAGATGTGATCATATTTTCGAAGACCAAATATGAATCTTATACAAACATTTTGGAGTCGCTCAAGTTTATCAAGTTGTGCTTCAGTGAGATTCAGATAGCTGACATCGGCATAATCGAGTATAGGCAGGAGAAGAGACTGTGCAAGTGCAATTTTAGTGGCAGTAGGCAAGAAATTTTGTATCCTGCGCAAGGATGCTGCAGAAGCAAACAGTTTTCTGCTTACCTCTTGCATTTGAGGTACCCACGATAGCGTACTATCGATGCAAACCCCCAGATTTTTAACTTTAGTGGTTATTGGTAAGATGGTGCCGTTAAAATTAACTTGAGGCAGTGTTGACCAATTTATCTTAGCGAGCATCCTGGAACTGCCGATAATTATTAGTTGGGTTTTTAGAGGATTTACGCTAAGGCCATAATTATTGCTCCAGTCGCAAATTCGCTCCAGGTCTGTATTCATAGTCATCACCGCTTGCCATAAGGTATTTAGTGGAGCCTGGGTATATATCTGCAAATCGTCTGCATAAAGATGGTAGGAAGAAGTTAGGTTTCTAGATATTGAATTTATAAAAATTGCGAATAGAAGTGGGGAGAGAACGCCACCCTGTGGTACACCGGCAGTAGTGCTAGCCCAATCGGAATATCTGTCATCAATTCGTACACGTTGCCGGCGTCCAAACAGGTAACTGTGAAACCAAGCAATTGCAGTTGGAGATATGTTAAGAGAGCGTAGTATACCCAGCAGGATCAGGAAATCCACAGTATTAAAAGCATTACTGAAGTCAAGGAGAGATAAGACTGTAAGATTTCCGCAATCCATGCCTAACCGAATATCATCGGTAATATTCGCCAATGCGGTGGTAGTACTGTGCCCAGTACGAAAGCCAGACTGGAAGGGATTTAGAAGAAGATTTTGGGTAAGAAAGGTACTGAGTTGGGAATGAACTAGTCGTTCCAGAACTTTAGATAGAAACGGAAGAATGGAGATAGGGCGGTAATCAGAGAAAGATAGAGGTTGAGTTTTTTTTGGAAGTGGGATGATTTGGGCTTGTTTCCAGACTGTTGGAAAGATGCCTGAGGAAATGGATTGGTTAAGGATGTGACTGATTATTGGTAATATTTCGTCAAGGATAGGAATGATCATATTTCGACTGACACAGTCACTCCCAACCGCATTTGATGAAATCGCGAGTATGCTCTTCCTAACATCACAATCAGCAAATTGTAGAAATTCAAATGGAGAACAATCATGTGTTGGAAGAGAAGAAAGATGTTTAAGAGTGTTAGTTTTGTTAGTCCCATTAAAGTCGGGTGAAGAAGAGAAATGTAGATTGAGAGAATCAATGTTAAGGTCAGTAGGAGTATCGTTATTACGTGCCCTTCCAACACCTAAAGATTTTAGAAATTTCCAGACCCTGGCTGGATCTCCGTTTTCAACGGAGGCGTGGATATGTTGGCGTTGTGCATTCCTACACATCTTATTGCAGTGATTCCTCGCAGCTATATATTTTTCCAAGTTAATGGCTGTAGGCCGGTGCTTGTAACGACTCTTGGCAGCATTCTTCAGTTTCATAAAGCCTTTTATTTCCTTAGTAAGCCATGGAGAAGGTAGATGCTTAATTTTTATTGAGCGAATAGGCGCATGTACATCGTATAAATTCAGCAGACTTTCGTTAAATATGTTCACTTTATTGTCGATGCTGTTTGCCTCTATTAAAGATTTCCAGTCAATACTGCTCGCATCCCTGCGAAGGGTACCATGGTCCATGCCACCAAAATTACGTTGCAATAAAACTCTACGATTAGCCTTGGGTGGGCGGATTTTATATGAAAGATAAATGAGATCGTGATAGGAAAAGGCATCAGCTGAGCATTGACCATGGGTGACAACGTGCTCAGTTGAAGAGACGAAGATAAGGTCGAGAAGAGACTTAGTGCAGTTAGGAAGATGGTGAGTCGGTTGAAGTGGTAAAATTGATAGATTACAGGATTGTATGACAGATTTTAGGGACAGAGCACGAGAATCATTTTTCAATAAGCAGGTATTAAAATCACCCATAATGATGGTGTGATCGTAAGAAGGAGTCAGATTTTCTAAAAGTAGTTCAAGGGAAGCGAAATAATCAATACGTAAAGATGGAGAATAGTAGACACCAAGAAGAAGTTTAGTATGATTTAGTTCCAGCTAGCCAGCAGCGTTATTAAAACTCATTAAAATTATAAACACATATTAAAAACGATTATGATCTACACATATGTTATATTTAATGATTGAATGAAACAGTAATTATGATAATAGTAAAAGATAATATGACATAACTTCACGCCTTTTCTACCCAAAGGTGTAGGCAACGGCAGTTAAGCCCCATCTCGCCGGTATGTTTAAGTCCCAAATGGAATAGATGGCGAACATATTGCCAAAGTTATCACTCATCAATATTCATCACACATAACTACCGAAAACAATTTCGAAAAGTCATTGGTGTGAGTGAGGATATGAACCCGTGACTTCTTAATTCAGAAGCGGGGTGTTCGACCACTGGACCACCGAGACTTCTCATATTTAATAATAGTAGAATAGTTGTAAGATTATAGATAACAATTGTTAATTCTGAAAAGAATCTAGTTTGAAAAGCTAAAAGTAAAAGATACTGTTGAAATTCAACTTGCAATAATTATAAATGAAAATTTACGTTTCAGCACAAAGGGTTTGTTTGTTCATAGGGATTCTTTGTGAAACCCTAAACGTTTGGGGGTGATTATAATTAATGAAAATAGGACAGTGCGTCCGGACAGCGTCCTCTAACACAAAACGAAACTTTATATCTATATAAATGAATAAAATTAAACTGTCTGTTTGTAATATTGAAATAACTGCTATTTACTACATTCATATGAATATACGAGTATATATGGTACATACACCAAAATAACATTTTTTCAATGTTTGTCTGTCTGACTGGTTGTTCTAGGTAATCTTTAAAATGCGTTGATTTTGACGGGACTTTTATCAGTAGGTAGCTGGTGCGGGAATGATGACCCCCCGGTGTGGCCGGAGAGGATCGTCGGGGGCGCCGCCGGCCGCGCGCCTCTTTGCAGCGCGCGGTCGGAGCCGCCCCGCCCAGTGGAGCCTCACGCCGAGGCTCCCCGAGGATGAGCCCCCCTCGTGACAGGGGGGAAGGGGCGACGGCAGGGTGGTCCAGAAGGGTAAAGCGTATCCTGGACCGTAACCCAACGCCGGAGGAAGGCCGCCGCGGGGTTTTAGTGAGTAACTCAAGGATCGGATTGCATTTTACAGTTTTGGGAGTCCCACACTACCCCCTGCCATCCCTAGGCGGGGGGTGTGCATAAAGCATTTCCACGCTTAAAAAAAAAAGGTAGCTGTAGGTGGTAGGTGTAGTAACGAGTTACTTATGCTACTTTTTCTTTAAAAATATATTATTAATTACTTCTGAGGGGAAACAAAGTTCGCCGGGCTAGCTAGTATTTCGTATTCCATATTCCGTCCATGCTGACTGCTAATGAACGGAACTATTTAACCAGCAATTTAGTTATAAAGTTATATTTGACATGTGCATGAATAAAATTTTCCTATTTCATATTTACCACTGCTAATTTGAAACTGTCTGAGCTGGAACTTATTTTAAAAACGAATTATGACCGTTCTATACAACATTTTAAATGTCCTTGTTAAATGTAGTTTTTTGTCTTATATCTTTTTCTCTCAGGTAAAAAATTTGGTTATAAGCTTTGAAATTGTGGCTTATGGCACTCTAATTTTAACAGCAGTAGAGCCAAGCAGTTCTCTGCATGAATGGGCTGGCTTGACCGGTGAAATACCACGACTTCTCAGCAGATCGACTTAAAGTGGCGTGTTTCGTTCGGTGAGAGAGGCGCTACCTCCCTTCCCCATCCTTTCTCATCCTACTCACTTCAAGGTCGGCAACGCAACGGATTTTGATGCGGTTTTTTTAATAGATAGAGGGTGTCAATGGGGTGGTTTGTATGTATAAAGTATAATTAATGTGTAATGTAGTACAGAAAAAGTGCTCATTATCAATATTTAGCATATTAATTATAAACGTTGTCAAAATTAGGTACTTTTGATGTGGAATAAATTATGCCGGATCAGCTAGTATTTTATAACGTATTTACAAAAAAAATGTATCTATGTATTAATATCAGTTGACCCTACACAGCAGCTGTGCCATTAAAAATTTTTGTAATGCCATCTTAGTATCTTTAGGTGTATATGTTAACACAACGACTTCTTGGACCACCGAGACCACTATGTTAAGTGTACCCATATTTTAAGGGCGTTAATTTAAAATAATTACCTATAAAAATGCGGTTGCAGTCAAGCTCAAAGTAGAAATGAACGAACTGGTGTAGCTTTCGTTAACAATAACGCCGTAGGTGGCGAAGAACTCATGTAAACCATCTCAAATACAGACGCGTGGGATGATGCAAATCCAGGGCTGAGCTGTGATGAGCTTTAAAAAGTACTGCAAGCCCTCACACTTGGTGTTCCACCCAACAAGACATCACCAACGGCGTCCCGGCCAGTTTCCGTCTAGACACAGATTATGCAAATGGAAAATAAACTTAAATTTCCATTATCCATAGCCTTTTATTAAAAGCTTATAAAAATGTTTATGGAAATCAGAACTCTATTCAATTATATGTTATAAAGATATAACCATATCTTTAGCTAGCTGTTTGAAATAATAGAGAAAAGTATTATTAAGAACGTCAGTGAAGAACCATCTTGTTATTAAAAGCGAAAGACTTTATCACATATTCAGAATATCGTGTACCTATATTTTCTATTCCTATCATTACATAGTATAAAACGAAGTCGCTTTCCGCTGTCCGTCCCCTTAAATGCTTACATTTTGAAACTACTTAGCGGATTTTGATGTATTTTTTTTAATAGATAGAGGGCGTCAACGGGGTTGTTTTTATCTATAATTAATGTATGGTGTAGTAAAGAAAAAGTGATAAATCCAAAATTTATTTATTTATTACGTTTGATGCGGAACAAAGTTCGCGGGTCAGCTAGTATTAATATATGTTATGTATGAATGTATATATCAATATCCGATAATATAGGCACCGTTAATTTGACCAAACATTAATTTTCTGGCTCCGAGCCAGCAGTTTTTCTGCGTGCATGAAAAGAGTTATAAAAGTCAAAAAAACAAGTGAGGCAGGTAAGAATCATACCTTATGGCGCTCTATCTCTCTCTGCCGACTCTGCAAGGGATTTGCCGCATAGTTATGTAGGTATATTATTAATTTTCTAGATTTATTTTTAGGTTACAAGTTTGTTGATCGTTGCATTCACGAATGACCAGGATATGGAATCACGACCTTGGGAGCTGGACCCTTGAGTGAGTAACTGAGCTATTGACACGTCTTTCCTTGAAATTACAGATTGTTAAGGCATCAGCTTAGACTTCTTATCACCCACGAGAAGAGATGCAGAAGCACTATACGTATGTGGAATATTTTTTATTTACAACATTTTTTACATACGTTATAATACAAATGACATGTATGAAAATCGTACGATGTAATGTATGATAATAAAACATTATCATTCAAGTCACTTCATTCATCAAGTAATGAAGTTTGCAATCTGGTTTGATTGCGTTTGATGTCAAAATTATTTCATTTATGTAACTGTAAACTAAATGTATAAAAGTTACGCCTTAACGTTCCAATTTAGATAGATTCTCTTCTCTTTTAGATTGATTAAACAGAACTCTTTATTTGTACAATAAACATCAATTTTCATCGATATTAAATTACAGATAAGCCATAAAGCTATGAGTACAAACGGCCGCCTTACCGCATAAAGCAATCTCTTCCAGGCAACCTTTGGAAGGACATGAGTGCTTGAAAGACGGGTAGTGCTAAATGTGTTATGTTAATTAAGAACAAGATAGAAAAAAAATACAACAAATAAATTAATTAATTAATTTACAAAATTACAAAAAGCAAACAAAAATATATACTTAAAATAAATACACACTTAAATACATATACATTAAATAGATAAATAAATATCATAATTAATTGACTATTGTTGGTGGAAAGTGGTGATGGACTTGGCTTTTCTTAAATCCTGTGGCAATATATTCCACAGCAACACAGCTTGAACGGAAAAAGAAAGACGATACAAATGTGTGGAATGCTTTGGGACAGCCAGTCTCAAGTTTTCCTATGGATTCGGAGACTTCGAATGTGTGTCATGTAAGAACCGAAAACGGTCCTTGAGATACTTTGGTGAATTAGGATTAAAAAGAACGTTATATAATAACGCGAGAACATGAATATTCCGGCGAAAACAAATAGGAGGCCACTTGAGCTTTTTACGAAATTCTGAAATGTGATCATATTTGCAAAGACCAAATATAAATTTAATACAAACATTTGGAAGTCGCTCAAGTTTATCAAGTTTCAGTGAGATTCAGATAGCTGACATCGTCATAATATTTTTTTTATGGGATAAGAGGGCCAACGGGCAAGTGGGTCACCTGATGGTAAGTAACTTCTCACCGCCCAGTGCGTTGCCGTCCTTATGGGTAAAGGAAGGGGATAGTGGATCGGGCTTCTGGATTCCTCTCTCACCGAACGAAACGAGCTACTTCACGTCGTTATTCCGAGAGGTCGTGAATTTCACCGGCCGAGGTCGTGTATTTCACCGGCCCATTCATGCAGCGAACTGCAACCATCAACCACTCTAACCACTCTAAAAATCGAGAATAGGGAGGAGGAGACACTCCACAAGTGCAATTTTAACAATAGACAAGAAGTTATGTAACCTGCGCAAGGACCTCTTGTAGTTGCGGACCCCACGATAGAGATCTATGTATATCCCCAGTAGATGTCTATGTATATCCCCAGATTTTAAACCTTAGTTCTTACGTTTAGGTTGATGCCGTTAAAATTAAGTGGCGGTAGAAGTGACCAATTTATCTAATAATTCATTTAACTATTTACCTAATAATTATTAATTTCAAAGTGTGTGTAAAATATAATGAACCACGTTTTTCATCAAATCTACTATCATTTACTTTTAATAATTTAGATGGTATTTTGGTTATTTAGAAGCACTATATTCGTAATTAACAATACCTAATGTTTAAAATAACTTCTGTTCAATATATTTTTTAATTTATTTTTTCGATTCGGAAACATAATGACTAATATCCTTTATCTAATTTACATATTTATTTACGATATTTTGGAGTCTCCTTGAGCACTGTAGGTAGATCGTAAGGATGTCGTCGTGCTCTTGAAATGTTATTGCTTGAACATTATTATTATTAAATATTATTATTATCAAAGAACCAGAGATTATAGACATATTTAATCGCATACATGGTTACAAAAGAACTGCCTTTTAGTAGAGCTACCATCACTCTACTGTCTCATAAAAGTCAATCAAATTGGACAAAAGTACATCTAAAAAATAAATACTTAAGTGTGTCTAAATTGCAAAGATAAGTTATGAGTCGTAAACACATTATAACACAAGAAAACATTTGCACCGTAGCTTTAGAAATATACGAAAGACAAATACGAATAAAGTAATATATATAGAAACAACAGCAGATGGTACAAGATTCGATTCTCTATTGGAAATTAGCTCACTAACATTATCCATTGTTATTATATTAATGACTGACATTTGGTGACATGCCCTCTCTGTATATTTACAAAAGGAACACCAAAATCCGGGGCACAAATGCTTACTCCGTGGTAGGGAACCCTCAAATAGAAATTGCGGAAACTTAATATAAATCGAATAAACCGTTCTTGTGCAGGGGATGTTTTGGGAGGATAAATCTCAATCGGGGGTGAGGTGTGCAACGCGCGGGAGGTGCTCAGACCGTCTCGGGTCCAGGCCCGGCCATCTGCCGCGCCATAAAATCGATATTATTTAGTAACCGGATGATATCAGTTATGCCGAGTTAGTGTTGCCAGCTTGCAACTTTATTATATTCACTAAAATGGATAACTTACAATGATTCAGCTTAATATATTTGAAAAAATAATACAACAATTATATCTATGATGTATAGATATTTGTAGAATTACAACGAGTTTGTTTTTTTTCGTCTGTTGGGTATTTTTGTTTTAATCGCTTTTAGGTCTTTGATCTCGATGCTACAAAACTGAAGAGATGTTGAGACACCTTTGTGGCTGGCTTTTCTACCTGTTCTGTTTGAAAGTCAGTCATGACATTCATTGACTGCGAATCTAGATTCATTTGTTTTTTAAGTGTTTTGTGTATATTTTTGATAAAAGTATGAGCCAATTTTGAGCGCACTGTGTTCGTAAGTGTCCTCCTATTTAAAACTTATTTACCTTTTATAGCGTCCATTTTTTTAAAATTGTTATCTCTCTTGTGAGATCTTCTACTGCTTCAAATAGTGCTCCTCCGTGATATTTTTGGGGAACTTAAGATAAAATGCATATCTAATAAGATCTGAGAGAGAACTAGAGAATGATACGCTAATTTTTAATACAAATGTCTCATTTTCTGATAAAAATAACAATACGATTAGCGTGTGTCGAGTCATGATTTTCACTGCCTGCACCTTCACGAATAGATGTCGTAAAGGTACGTACGTACTTTTATTAGATAACATCAATTAAAGGAGCAATTCGTCTCCTATGAACGTGCACGATTTGCTCGGTCGTGTCCTTACAGCAACAGATTATCTGTTTGCCTGGGGCTCAAGTTGTGCTTGATGGTACATTTTGCACTAATCGTTAGGTCTTGCAGAGTAAGTGCGTATTTTCCGAATCTGTGTGACGTGAGAGTGAGCAGACATGAGTCACGAGTGATCGAGGACGTGGCCCGACGTCCGGCGGACCGGTGGTCAGCGCCTGCGATCCCTCCGCCAACCAACATTCCGTGCGTACATTGCCTCCTTCTGATCGTAACAATTCTGATGCAACATTCAACTTTACTGCGTCCTTGCAATGCCGTAATTCATTACGACAAGTTTAATCGCAGTCGTGTCAGTTTTATCATTTTCCCCCTTATAAAGTTTAACATTGTCTCTCAAGTCCAAGGTCTTTGTGGCGACCTTGATAAAGGTAGTCTGTAGCCACAGAAGAATGTATTTATTTCTATTTTTGTACATAGACTTTGTTGTTAAAACGCTGTCTTTGCGGTGTTCTTTTTTTTTATAGAATTACTCGTCAAATTTTTGGGATTTGATTAATAAGCACGAATGATTTTTTTTATTGGATTCGAGCAGGCGTGTCACCTGATGATAAGTAACTCACACCGACCATAGACATCCGACCGTTGCTGGCCCTTAAATGGAATAGGGAATGGGTGGTTGGGCCTCCAGGACCTCTCTCACTGATCGAAACGCGGCAGCAGCCACTTTAAGTGAAAGTTCTTCGCACTTCCGCTATTGTTAACTGCGTGGTTTTATCAGTTTTGTAAAAATATATTTATGATAATTAAAAGTTCCATAATTCATATTATAATATTAAATCACATGTATAGAACAAGTAACAGATGTTACTTGAGAGTCTGTGAGTGTGTCACAAGAGTCACAACTAGCCCGAGTGATGGTGGATGACCACCGTGCTGTAGTAGGTATGGCTTCCAAATGTGGCCGGTAGTGACTGTCGCAACTCAACGATAATACTCTACTATTAATGCACGTCCAATTAGAGGAACTTCGGTCTGCTTGGGGTCTTTCCAACTCGCCGCAGTCACCAGAAATGCGTCTCCACATATCTGCGAATCCCTCCCTCTTATAATATAATATATATATATATATATAATATAATATATATTATTATTATTATTAACATATTATAATATATATATATATATATTATATATATAATATAATATATCCTCTTATAATAGTCGACTAACTGCGCCGATCACGTTAGCCGAATGTTCCCGAACTAGTGAGTACTGCGAGTACTTGAATACTGCGAACTACTAAATCTACCCGTATTATAATGGGTTCTGAAACCAAAAATGGTTCACGAATACTCTAAAGATATCCTAAAGATAGCCTCTGTGTTCACACTTCGATATTTTTTTATAGATCATCATTACATAGTAATAAACAAAGTCGCTTTCCGGTGTCTGTCCCTTCATATGCTTACATCTTTTAAGCTACGCCATGGATTTTGATGCGGCTTTTATTAACAGATAGAGGGTTTCAACGGGGTGGTTTGTATGTATACTTCATTTATAAGCATTAAAGAAAAACTGAGAATTTTCTACATTTAACACTTTAATTGTAAGTGCTGTTAAAATAACTTTTGATGCGGAACAAAGTTCGCGAGTCAGCTAGTATTATATAATTACCATACCAACAACAAAACTGTCCAACTGAAATTCAAATAGGTATATGTAATTAAGTGAAAATAATTTACTTCACATCGATCAAAGTGTGAAAACTGTTGAAAACAACATTAGTTTCCCTCGCATAACGAAAAACAGAAATAAACATATATATATCGGGATAAGAAAAGGTGGCTGAACATATTCACGTACAAATACTGAATTTGTTCTACATTTTGTACTGTTATACCTTCTGTACTTGAACAATATCTTTCTGATTGTTATTGTTCTCACAAGAACAATCTTATTTACAAAACATAACATATTCTGTTTATTGTATCTAAGTAGACCTCTAGACTACCTTTCTAACATGCCCTACTACTATATAGAAAAGTCTTATCATCATTACATAGTATAAAATAAAGTGGCTTTCCGCTGTCTGTCCCCTTATATGCTTATATCTTTGAAACTACGCAATGGATTTAGATACGGTTTTTTTTAATAGATCGAGTGTTTCAACAGGGTGGTTTTTAGGTGGAATAATGTAGTAAAGATTTAATTGTAAACGCTGTAAAAATGACTTTTGATGCGGAACAAAGTTCGCCAGGTCAGCTAGTTAACTATATTTCATGTAATGCCCAATAAATGTTGTCCTTCAAAAAACTACAACTAGAATCAGGTGCAGTGGTGATGACTTACTAAATCTCTAATTCACAGCAGGTAGGTTAAAAAGCTACCTCGGTGGTAGAAGTACCATAGGACCACCGCAAAAATGGAGCGAAGGCCCTTTGAGGATTATAATTTAGGTACCCAATAGCCAAAATTAATAGAAAGATCTGTTGTCTAAGTTGCTTAGATGCTGATCAACTACATTCTGAATAAAAGTAATCTTGAATTCTCCTGACTAACGTCAATGACTCAAGATATCTGCGATAAATTATTTAACTGTGGTAGAGTCTTGCAGATCGCTGCATGAATGGGCCGGATTGACCGGTGAAATACCACAACCTCTCGGAATATTGGCTTGAAGTGAATCTTGCCGTGTTTCGTTCAGTGAGAGAGGTATCCGGAGGCGAAAACGCATGGGCTGTAAGTGGTTGCTTAGATAACCCACTTGCTCGTTTGCCCTCCTGTGCCATAAAAAATATATTGATTACATAAGAAGTATTGATTTCTGACAAAGATATTCCAAATGATAATATCGCCACTTATTTCATTTGGGACCTAAAAATTCAGCGCGTAGAGGCGTAATTACGGCCTATATATACACACCTTCTGGTACAAAAAGGCGTGAAGTTAAAAACAAAGAAAATACAAGGAAATATTAATGAAAATATGAACGAAAGGATATTAAAATGCTATTGGTCTATTTCAATATATCAGGTACTAAGGAACAGTTGTAGTTCGATGTACTTGAGTTGCAATAGCAGGGTATAATGGCAATACTCATCTTCGATAACTGTGTTCCAATCGGAAATTGCAACAGGCATTCATACCTTATATATAAGTATATATATATGGTATCTATATTGACAAAGATAACCTTTTGGCATCGTAGGTACCGAGCAGATATGTCGGTTAGAATTGCCGTTACTTGTTAAATCACACGCAGAATTCTACTAAGCATTGTAAGAACGGCGTTTTAACTATCCACGCATCATAAATCCTATATATTATGTATGGATGTGTTCGTACTGAACAAAACTTAGACATAAAATCACATATATTTTATTAGAAATTACGTATCGGATGGCTCTATCCAATGACAATAAATATTATTGCCAATTTTTCTGTGCCCGCGAGTTAAGACTGCGTGGAATTTAATAAAAAAAATGCATTTAAAATTAAGGTAGCTACGATGTTACTCCATATTTTATTTGCTTACTGTTCGATGAAAGTCCCGTCAAAATCAGTCCAACTGCGCCAGTGATTAGCTCATATAAACAAGCAGTCACCCAACTAACAAAAAATGTAAAAAATCTTTTGCTATATGTACGGAGTGTATTGCATTTAGCAATTGATGCTTAGGTGTCACTGGCTCCAAATTTTTGTGACTTTTAAGAAAATCATTGGCAATCATAGTTTTATCATTGTTAATACCAGTTACTAATTTAATATTGTTTAAATATTATTTATATGTACACACATTCAAAAAAACATATACGCATTAGGGTGGCGCAAAAAAACCGACTAATTTTTTTTTTTGAGTCTCGGATGAAAAAAATGTTAGTTTTTGATGTTTTAAGAGCCCGCTCCAAAGGACAGCTCAAAAAAAAAATTTTAAGAGGTCGCTCCGAATTTTTTTAAATTTCAAAAATCGTCGATCGAATCGAATTTTTTTTTTCTCGTTACGGTATAATTTTATAGACCAAAAAAAATAAGTTTCTGAAAGTTTCCGTTAAAAATTTTAATTTTGAAAGGTCGCTCATAATTTTTTTTAATTTATTAGTAAATGACTTTAGATTTTTTCGAGCGACCTTTTAATATTAAAATTAAAATTCCGGCCATTTTTTTTCCTTTATTTAGTACAATAATCTATAAGAATACACCACGAGATGAACTAAAAATCAAGAATAACAAAAAAAAACACAATTTTTTTCTAATTTTCTAATTTTGATTTCATCAACTACAACATTTTAACAGTATTTCAATGAACTTTGTTATTAATTCTGAAACTAAATTTTGGATTATAACCGATTTTAACTTTATTTAGATCGATATCATATATTATTATATCATATATTATTTATTATTTATATATATATTTATCATTTATTTATATATAAAAATCTAAAGTCATTTACTAATAAATTAAAAAAAATTATGAGCAACCTTTCAAAATTAAAATTTTTAACTGAAACTTTCAGAAACTTATTTTTTTTTGGTCTATAAAATTATACCGTAAAGAGAAAAAAAAAATTCGATTTTCGACGATTTTTGAAATTTAAAAAAATTTGGAGCGACCTCTTAAAAATTTTTTTTTGAGCTGTACTTTGGAGAGGGCTCTTAAAACATCAAAAACTAACATTTTTTTCATCCGAGACTCAAAAAAAAAAATAGTCGGTTTTTTTGCGCCACCCTAATACGCATAGTTATATGTATTTAAAAAGATTCCGTGTAAATTGGCTTTCAAACAATATACCTATAAAATGCCAGTACAAAATGTACTAAATCTGTTAGTTAACCATTCATATTTTCTTAAGTGGACACACGTCTCTCAACACGTCTCTTCTCGTATTTCCCTCCACATTCAGGTTTATCATTCTTCTCGCAACGTGTGTATCACCTCTACAAATGACATGCTCATACCACGATCTTTTTTTAATAATAAGAAATAACGACCATCTATTTGAGTCTGGAAGTTATATTAAGAAGCCTTAATACGATATAATTTATTTCGATTAAAACGAATCGAGTAAAAAATGGAGTAAAACATTTTGCCAACATAGATTCTTTTGTACTTGGTTAATATTGCGGAAAAAAAACAGCAGGATGCGTCGTCAGAGGCGTGTCGAGTAGCTTCGTCGGTTAGGGTTGTATCATACTTGGAATAGAATAGTATAACTTTCAATTGGAAGTGTCATCGGAAAAACATTTGTGATAACCCTGTTGAATTATATAAATGAAATACATAAGATAAGTTATGGTAATTCATTGTTAAAATTACTGTCTTGACAATGTGATGGTGGTCATGTCAGCCCTAATCCAGACGGCACCAGTGCGGCGTTGGAGAAGGTTGCGCGGTGCGGGGGGGCATGGGCAGCTGGGTCGGGGAGTTAGCGCGCGAGGCTGCTGCGAGTGTCCGCGGCTGTCAGGCCGGACTAACCCGTCGCTCCAGGTCAGCGCTCCAGCGGTCCGGCTATTTATAGAGGTGCCCCTTAAACAGAGTAATTATTCATTGATTAGCACCGCGAGGAATAGGGGATTGCGCGCCACCGATAGCTATCGTGCAAATGAGAATGGTCCCCGGCGCCGAACCACATTCAACAAGCACTTGATAAGCTAAATACATGCAAATGCTAAAAATATACCAACTCAATGCACATAATTAAATTAGTATTCTTTATTCATGTGGAATTAATTTGTGACAAACGTTATGTCTTGTTGGAATTGATGATCTGGGCCCATAATCTATTGGAATTACTTTATTAAAATTCGATTAATTTGAGAAAATGTTGCTTACTCCCTCGGGTGGTAAAGGTGTAAAGACACAATGTTATAAGTGTACTGACTAACAAGTAGTACTACTGTAAAAAGCTCCTGCATTTAGCGTGATCGTTTATCTATAAGGATGGCGTACGTGGGATGAATATACCAATACCGAGCTCTAACTTCGTGATATATAGACTGATGTATATAGACTGATCAACTATGTATGTGGACAGGCTTCGTGGTGCATTGGTAAATCGACGTGAAATTGCTCATACCACGCTTGGTTCGGTGAGAGAGATCCAACGGAGGCCCAACCCCTGCTCACCTCCGTTCCCATCCCACTTCGAACCCTTTCTCTATCCCATTTTCTTCCATCGCATCAAAGTTCGTCAACGCAATTGAAACACTTTCTGTGTTGCAGGTGAACATCAGCGGCGTTAGTAGCTTACCATTAGTTCTGGAATCTTGAAATTTGACTTACTTAGACTTAGAAAGAACATAAGTACTCGTATGTCTAACAAATAATTACTAAATTTTACATCTGATTGCAATTTCGTTTCCGGGAAGTCTGAAATAATTACCAGGGCAGAAAGATCCGTTTTAAATATCTGAATTAAACTTTTGAGTTGTAAAGCCTTTTCCGGTTGGTAATATTTAGTGGCGTGTGTCATGCAAAGTGTGGGAATATTTGGTCAATCGAGTGATCAAGATCAAGGTACAGTCCAATTAAACCAATGTAACTAAATTAACACAAAGTACACCGTTATTATTTTAGAATATAATTATGCGGCTAATTTATATTATATATTTATACTTATACAGTTTTTGTACGAGAGAAATATCTCTATCTGGTTTTTACAACGGTACGTCTTGATGACTAATTTTATTATTTAAATATAAAAGTGGAAATGATATTTTTTTATACATTATTTACAAATGTATTATAACTTCGCTCGTATAGTCTTTATAACGTAACGTAACTTCACGCCTTTACTACCCGAAATTAGGTCACGCCTGTTAAACTTGCCGTTACGTTGCGTCCTAAATAAAATAGGTGGCTAACCTATTGGCATACACCGGGCACAAAGTTGTCAAGCATCCATATTTATCACACATAATTTCCGGGAAGAATTTTGAGAAATCATTGGTGTTAGCCGGAAATCGAACCCATGACTTCATAATCAGAAGCAAGGAACTCGATCACAGGACAACCGGAAGTTTTTTCAGAAGTTATACATGGGATAAATATCGATGACTGACAACTTTGTGCCCGGTTTAGTTCTGCCACCTATTTGATTTGAGAAGTATATTATAAATATATATTTTAAAGTAATAAAAATATATTTACATATCGCGGCAAATGTGTAAAACGTGGTGTTAAAAAAAATAGTTACCAATTCGTTCGTGATTGTAGTATTGTTGATTGATTGCACTTGCAGATTAACAAATTCAAACATTTTTGAGACTATTATTTTGGCTATTATTGTCGTTCAGTTTTTCTTCCATTAAAAAAAAAACACAAGACAAACAACAATATTTAAAATTCATTATAAGTAAATATTCGATTATCACCAGATCGTTTGGCAGCTGTCATCGAATCCCGTTCAGCTTTTGCCATCACTTGCGATCAAATTGGCATGGCGCTTAATAAATTAGAAAGGATGCGTGTTTGTTTGTTTGTTTATACTGCAGTCACGTTTGTATCTAAGTTTTGTGCCAGGATATAAATACATTAAGTTAACCGTTTATCCTCTACCTAGCCTAGTGGTTTGGTGCTGTGGTTTATGTTTGAATAATCCCAGGTTCCACGCCGCAATGGAGAGTGGAGAACTATGAATGGAGAGTGCCCCAATTTGGCAAAAGTAAAATAATTAAAATAATAAATCATATGCCACTATTGTTCATGCTTTCGTAATAGAAGAGCATAGCCATCTTCAAGACGCAGTCGAAAAGAAAAAACAAGTTATCTAACATAGGTACGTAAGTAGAAAAAAACAATAATTAATTTATCAATAAAGATTAAAAATAATTAAAACGAGGAAACAAAACTCCCGTTGAACAAAAGTGTTAACTACGTTTCATATGGCTATCTATAAAATTAACCTACCTATTTGAATTATAGAAAAGTAAACTCAACATTGTTTAGGATTAACGGAATATCCGCCAGTTATATTGGCACAATGTCAAGACAAGCGATAATACATGCGATTCGAGTATCAATACTGTTGTTCTTGTCAACATTAATTTGACATGTACCAAAGCTGGTCACGTGATTGGTATTGTCATGTACACACCTAGTCAGTAATACTGATGATATTATTATTGGACAACGGATTATTCTTATAATTAATTCAACAACAAACTATTTACGATTACGATTTTATTTACGAATCAAAATAATATAATCCTACGCTTCCTTCGGTGAGGTTATTCGATTTGACAGTTAAAAAAAGTCTTATGTGTAGATGAGTACCTAAGTACCTACTTATTGGCTAATACGCAAACCGCCTTCGCCAAAATTTAAAAAAAAAGTACCTACCTACCTAAATTGGAAAATAACAACATAACTTCGCGCCTTTTTCTACCCGAAGGTGTAGGCAGTAGCTGTTAACGTCCCAAATGGAATAGGTGGCGAACCTATTGCCATACCGAGCACAAAGTTTTTAGTCATCGATATGGCACACATAACTTTTGAAATTAATTTGGAAAAGTCATTGGTGTGTGTCAGGATTCGAACCCGCGACCTCTGGACCACCGAGACTATAATAATGTAAAATCTAATCTAACTGAACAATAATAATAAATTTTGGTTCAAGTTTCAATGTCCACATAATATGCAGTTTACTACCATGTTGAAATAAAAAAGAAAATGAAATCAGTCAGAATATTTAGTTTGATGTCAGTTTGGCTGTCCGTAAGGATTCACTCTTGCCGGGAAATTAAAAATAAATGTTTTTTTTTTGGAAATCCTATGTTTTAAAATAAAATTAATATTCGTACAATCTTAAGATTAGACATATCTCTTACTGATAGTTGCAAATTAATTCTGATATTATATATTATAAATGAGCTCGTGACTCGTGGTTAATGTTTTACATATTTTTTTTACACTAATAACAATGAGATAACATATTAAAATTTTAAATGAAGTATGACTACTTAATATATAAATAAACTTTTATTTTTTTTTACTACCAAGGTAACTTAGTAGCTATAATAAAAACATATGTAGACGTTCCATCTATTCTTATGTAATCATAAGATATAGTCTAGAAATATTTTTTAATTATTAGCTCAAAACTTAAGGCAAATATTCATATATTATGCCTTATTGTAATGCCTTAATACAGTAAAGTCATTTCCATAAAAACCGTTGCAATAATGAGATTATTATCGTAATTTTCAACGGTGAAATTAAGTTATTAAACACCTTAAGGATTTTCCAAATAAAAGTCACCTATCAGGTTTAAAGAATTTTCGAGTTTAATTTTCAAGTTGACCGGTTTTGTCACCAGGAAATTCGCGGAACCAACGGGCTGTCAGCTGCGCTACTATTGTGTCCAAAAACTTTGAGGATCAATAGGGAAAATCAATTTTAAATTTAATTAACATTGATTGAATGGGCACATGAATGGGCTGGCTCGACCTGTGACATACCACGACCTCTCCGAATATCGATCTCTCTTCTCTCTTTCAACGGGCGAAACGCAGCATGAGCCACTGCGTTTTGCCCGTTGAAAGTGGTATCCGCAGACCCACCCGCTTCCCCTATCCCGTCCCATCCCACTTCCTTAAAGGCACGTAACAAGTGTTGCACGTGTCCATTGGAGGCGTTAGTTACCTGGTCACACGCCTGCTCGTTTGCCCCTTATGCCACAAAAAAAATTAATCAATGTGATTTTTTACTACACTCAATCCTTTTCTCGGGGGCTGATGTAAAAAAAATATATATGTTATTTGTATGGACGGAAGGAATTTTGCATGTGTGTATCTTTTTATTTGACTTCAAATCTTCAGAACAACACCAGTTACTTGAAAAAAATCATAACAATTTACGGGATATGTTACTATAGAATGTTATAGGCTATATCTTGTTTGTTTAATGTACAAATTATCATTCCTACGATGTTATTTATGAAAAGTTGTGCATTTGGCTGTAGGAAGCGAAGCAAATTTGCTATTTTGTATTATATAACAATTGATTTTGGACACTAGACAGGTTTTTAATGTTATTTAACGGCTATAATGACATTTGTAATATATTATTAAGTTTAAATAACAAGTTAAGAATATATTGAGAGTCATTTTAATCTTTATCTTTTCAAACAGAAAAGTAACATTGTGATGGTGAGTGACGTGTTAAGTTTGCTCGTCAAAAAATAATAATTTAAAGAATAATTAGTGTATTTGTTAAAGCTAATTCTATTTTGAATGTGCACATTGCGTTGTTCCAACCAAGAAATAGTGTTTAAATATAGTTTGGACAGGAATATATGAACAAAACTCGAGAAAACTAAATTTGTTCTCACACAACTTCATTTTTTTATGAAAGGGGTATTCCTACAAACGCGTTGCGAAACAAAGTAAAACGCAATAATTGTAAGATCTTTGAAAATAGCTACCTGTCCATGGTACTAATTAGTGTGGTAAGGATCTGCTTTACTAAATAAACCACTTCTCATACTTTTGACCAACATTATTGGCACTGTCTCGAAAAATTACATTGTCAATATTGTATACATACACAGAACTAGACAAACACAATTGTTTTTGATCTGCTCATTATACAACTAAATCACGATGAACCCCTTGGAAAATATTACATTCAGACGCAATCGCACTAAATCGGATACCATTATAATAAATAATAACGACAATTCAATTTTATCTAACTCGACGTTCGACGTCGGACGCAGAAAGTGATCGATATTTACAATTAAAACAGGAACTCGAACGTCTGAAATTAGAACTATGCAGTGCCCATGACGAAATAGAATCTCTGACACTTGAAAATAATAAACTAAAAACGATTAATGATGACTTACAAAAACAAAACTATTTATATAAGAAAGTCACAACTACCCCCTCCAAAATAAAATTGCATACACCCAAAAGAAAAAACCATATTAGTAAAATAGATAAAGATATATATAACTGCCCTAGTAGAAGTGAAGAAATTATGACGAGACCTATAGAAAAGAAGAAACTTAAGCACAATCAACCAAAAAATAAAATTTGCATCATTAGTAGTAATAACAGCAACAAAGTTTTATCTATAGCTCAGAAACAGTTAAGTAGTTACAATATTTGTCATTACATAAATACCAACTGTGGAACGTCTCAACTTCTTACGTGTCTATCAACTAAGCTGAATGACTATAACATGAATGATTATTGTATTTTGTTAATTGGCGAGGAGGACTTTATAGCTACTAGAGACTATTTCAATTTAATTTATGAAATTCGAAAAGTATTGAACGAAATTGTTCATACTAACATTATTTTATGTCTACCCACTTTTAAGTTTAATGGCCATTCAACTATGTTTAACTGTAGAATCGAAAACTTCAATAATTTGCTTTTCCTGGATATAATGACACACCAGCACGCCTACCTGATCGACTCAAATTTGAACCTCAGATATGATGACACAATGTTTAACCACAAATCAGGAAAAATAAATAACTTAGGTATTTTTGTCATTTTTGAAGATTTAGTACACTTAATTAATGAGTTATCTCATACGAGCGAATTTGGTGATGATTACAACACCGATTTTCGGTTAATGTCTCGACCGACAGTATCAACCGAAATAGAAGAAGATTCACAGTTGTTTCTTGTATAGTAAAAGTCGTCTAAGTAAAGTAAATTCTATTAAACCACACTTAAATAATGAATCTTCTGAAACCTCACCAATAAATTATAGGAAGTGTACTCTTTTCCACCAAAACATAGCCGGAATATTAAATAAAAAAGACTTATTTGAAATTAATTTACTTGACCTTGAAAAAAAAAATGGTGCAATTGATATTATATGTCTCACTGAAACTTTCATTAAAAGAGGTGCCGAAGCAAATTTAAATATATGTAATTATAAATTGGCGGCATCTTTTTCCAGACCTAATCAACGTAGGGGTGGTACTTGTATTTTGGTGCGTAATAACTTAGAATATAAGAAATTGAACGAGCCAATAAAATCAGAACTGTTTGAATTTGAATATTGTTGCGCAGAAATAGTCAGTTTGGATGTTTATGTTGTATGTATTTATAGAATACCTAACTCCAATATCACACACTTTTTAAGAAAACTAGATATGCTTCTCATATTATGTGGAGATTGGAACATTGATTTGATGAGGGACAATAATAATTCAAAAAATTTGCTGTCTATACTTCAAAGCTATAATATAAAAAATCATATAACTACTCCAACACGAAAACAGTCATGTTTAGATCTAATAGCAAGTAATATTTCTGACGTCACATCTCATGTACAATATTTGGCGTTATCTGATCATGAAACGGGACAATTTATAAATTTTAAAACACAAAAAACAAATAAATTATTGCTTTACAAACAATTTTGGTTTGAAGATAGACGAGACTATAGTATAGAAAATATACGAAAGTTTCAGACATATATTGCTGCCCTTACATTCAATGAAGTTTATGAGCACGAGGATGTTGATGAGGCCTTTAATATTTTCCATGATTTACTAGTTCTATTTTATGACCTGTGTTTTCCAATTATTAAAGTAAAAATTAATAATAAGCCCATTAACGCAAAATGGGTTAGTAAAGGGTTAAAAATAGCGTGTAATAGGAAAAGACATCTTTATCTTAAATATCTACAGTCTCCAAATAATAAGAATGAGAATCGCCAGCGATATAATATATATAAAAACATATTAAAGAAATGCACACTGCAGGCACGTAAAATACATAATTCTAAGTATGTGAAAAAATCTAAGAATAAGTGTAAAGCAGCATGGGGTATCATTAAAGACAATATAAGTTCAGATCTAAATCGCGGGGAGATAAACTCACTAAAAATAGGAAACAAAACAATTACCCAGCTAAATGACATTGCAAATAGTTTTAACGAATACTTTATTAATTTGACTAAATATAATATTGTTGACAATTATGATGACGATGTATTGAAATTCATAAACAAAAATTCAAATACAGTGTTTCTACATCCAGTTGATGAACGAGATGTTTGTAAAATTATCAATTCTCTTAATAACACTAATTCAACAGGATTTGATAAAATTGGCACAAACATTTTGAAATCAGTATCTAAGCATTTATCTACCCCGTTAAGTTATCTTGTAAATGTTTCGTACCTTCAGGGTAAATTTCCAACTCGTATGAAGTTTTCGGTAGTGAAACCACTGTTTAAAAAGGGTAATAAAAGCGACCTCACTAATTATCGTCCGATAACGTTGATACCCATTATATCAAAGATATTCGAGAAAAGTATGCATAATGTTGTCTATAATTTTTTAATTAGTCAGAATATTTTAAAATCGGAACAGTTTGGGTTCAGAAAAAAATCTTCAACCACCTTAGCCTGTTTCACTTTAGTTAGATTAATAACAGAATATTTGGATAAAAAAATTCCAGTGGCATCTATATTTATTGATATGTCCAAAGCCTTCGATTTCGTAGTGCATGAGCTCTTGTTGAGGAAACTTGAGAAGTATGGTATTAGAGGCAAGGCACTTCATTGGATAGAAAGCTACTTATCGAATAGATATCAATGTGTAGAACTAGCTGGATTTTCTGGGCGTCAAAAAAAAATGTATAGATCTGAGTATAAACACAACAGATATGGTGTGCCTCAAGGCAGCATACTAGGGCCACTGCTGTTTCTTATATATATTAATGATATGCCAGAAACAGTTAAATGTAATTGTGTATTGTATGCCGATGATACCACTTTGTTGGTGGCTTGTGATAACAAAAATACATATGAAGATGATATTCATAACATTTTAAGTGATGTCTCTAAATGGCTACATAATAATAACTTGAATATAAATGTTTATAAAACTAAATTAATTCAATATCAAACCATTAACAGTAATCCAATCCCTCTAAGGATTGTTCAAGATGGTACTGTTTTGGAGGGTGTAGAGTCAACTGTATTTCTAGGAGTGACTATAGATAAACATTGTGGGTGGAAGCAACATATTGATGCGGTATGCTCTAAATTATATAAATATGTCTACGTATTGAATAGACTGAGGCAAATATCTACAATAGACACCACTCTCTGTGCCTACCATGGATATGTCTCTTCGATTTTACGCTACGGTTTAGTTATATGGGGAAACTCAGTAGATATATTGAGAGCTTTTAGAGCACAAAAGAGATGTGTCAGGGCTATAAGTGGGGGTGACTTTTGGGATAGTTGTGTTCCTTTATTTAAAAAATATCGAATCCTACCGTTGCCCTGTTTGTACATTTATGAAATTTCAATTTTTGTCCATAAACATATGTACTTATTTTCAAAAAAAGATTTTAATAGCAATAGAAGTAGCAGATTTCCTAATAAACTGCTATTGCCTAAGCACCGTACCACAGTGTGCGGTAGAAATTCGTTTTGCATGTCCATTAAAATTTATAATAAATTACCTGATAGTTTGAAAATTTTGACATTAACTGTATTTAAAAAACAATTATTTATATTATTGATTGACAAATGTTATTATAATTTAATTGAATTCTTTGACGATAAAAATTGTATGACATGACATTGTAATCTATTATAACATATTGATATATCTTTAAAATTTGTACACCATATGTGGTAAAATATCAGCACTGTATGACCATATAACACCTGTATATTTTTACGATATTTTCACAAATAAATAATACTTACTTACTTACTTACTTACTTACAAATATTGCCTTCTCTAGATCAACTATAATTATGTATACACACGTATTTGTATTTATGGGTATCGTACCTAGCGATCAATATGCAGCAGAGTACGTATTAGCCACTATGCCGTAAAGCTGGTCAAGCCATTGCAAGCATATTGCAGTCCACTGCTGGACATAGGTCTCTCCCAATTTCCGCCAAAAAATTCGATTCTCTGCCTTCCGCATCTAGTCTTTTCCAGCAGCCTTTCTGAGTGCGTCTGACCATCAGGCTGGTGGGCGTCCTACACAACGCTTACCAAGTCGCGGTATCCACTCTATGACCTTCTTGCTCCACCTACCATCGGTCCACTTTAGTTCTTTCAAATCACCTAGACTAAAATTAGAAACTCAATTAGTTGTATGAATAGGCCAGCCCATGAAATATTTCGACTCCTCTGAAAGTGGCCGTAAAGTGGGTCATGTCGTCAGAGCAATATCAATCCCTTCCCACTTCCTCCATCATCCCTTTTCTATCCCGTATTAAAGGTTTTCAACTGTGATCCTCTCTTTATTGCTGATATCCACGGATGGCACTAGTTGTACATTTAAAAAACGACTGCAAAAACATACTAATATATAACTGTACCCGACTACGCAAATAGCGTGCTATTTTCGTACCCGTAGAAATTTTGGGAAACAACTGCGGCAGTTATAATGGCGGAATGGAATGATAAAATTAAGTTTTATGCATCGAAGTTAGATGCAGTTAGTACGCCGGATACACGTGCTGGGGGGTGAGTAAAATCGATATTCACCAACTCGATATAGCTCGAATAGCAAATCCCGTAATATCTGCACACATTGTAATTTTTTATTCGCTTCATATACATCCCCAAGCACGTAATTCATTATTGAATTACGGGAGGTTGTAATTCCTTTAATTTTAATTACGAAATCTTACCTTAAACTTTAGCCATACCATAGGGAATCTGTTTCAATAGTCCCGGATTCGAAAGTGGACGCATGCAATAAACTTATTGCAAACATATTTCAGTGGTAGAGCCACGTAGTTCGCTGCATGAAAGGCCCGGCTCGACCAATGAAATACGACGACCTGTCAGAATATCAACGTAAAGTGGCCTATGCCGCGTTTTGTTCGGTGTGAGAGGTATCCGGAGGCCCAACATTTTTCCCTCTGCCCTTCCGACCCCTTAGCCCATTATAAAGACCGGCAACGCAATTGTGATATGTGTTGCAGGTGTTAATGGGCGGCGTTGGATGCTTAACATCAGGTGACGCTTCTGCTCGTTGGCCTGCATATCTCATAAAAAAAATCTTTACGGAAGCTGGATGTGATTGTTCTTGACGACTAAAAAAACACATTCGAGCAATTTAAAAATTTGCAAGCATATACAAAGAAAACACTTACCAATAATCAAAATATCTCCAATGAAATACAAACGACATTATTAAAAGAAAAAAAAACAGTCCTCCTTGATTAATTAATGCACCAAAGACAAGTCAGAAACAAAATGAGACATCATTGATAAGACGCAAGATCCAAATTAATTTATATTATTATTGTCTATTATTGAGAAGTATCTTTGTGAATGAAAATAAAGTTGTAAATTATTTTATTGGACAAATTTATCAAACGTCGATACTATAGCTGCCTTCGTAGATCTTTATGTTCATCGTTATATCAGTTAATTGGCTATAGTATTTCAGGAAGGAAAGATGAATATACAACCATACAGAAATTCACGCCAAGTCCCTTGTAGGGTTTGACAGTGGTAGAGTCACGCCGCACGAATGGGCCGCCGGTTCGATCGGTTACCACGACCTCCTTTTGCTGCGTTTCGCGCTGTGAGAGAGGTATCCGGAGGCCCAATCCCTTTCCCTCTCCCCTTCCCATTCCACTCCTGACCCCGTCCATATCCTATCTATTGTAAAGGCCGGCAATGCAACTGTAACACTATTTGTGTTCAGGTGCCCATGGGCGGCGTTTGTTGCTCACCATCAGGTGATAGGCTTACTCGTTGGCCCCCTATACCATAAAAAAGGGTAGTCAGAGAGAACAGAGCATCACGGTCATTAAACACAATACTCGCTTTTTTGACTTCCATAACTGTTATCAAAGACGCTCGTCGGTTTTTAAGGCTCGTAACATCGCCATCGTCAAGGATTTATTCTATCTGGCCATATCAAGAGCCGTACTTGACTCTTACATCTTTCCCCGTTTGCATTGTATATCTGCTTAGGCAATATTTTCTTAAATATGACAAAGTATATTTATCACAACAGGAAAACCTCACTAAATCAGTTACCTAAGGATCCAGAAGATGATCAGTCCTATTTATGAATTTGCTATTTATTTCTTATTTTATTTGCATTATTAAAATACTTCACAAACATTCAATCAATTCACAAATACAAAAAGAATATGATTTCCTGTGTACCAACTCAACTCAATACAACTAGGGGTTCTGAGCGAATTTATTTGCTACTAGTTTCTGTCTGTGACTTTGTACGATTGAAATTTAACTCTTAACATGGCTCCAATTAACATAATAACATGTTTTTATATCGCTTTAAGAAAAGCCTAACTGAACAGTGAAAATAATTGCAATTGCATCAAAATCAAATAATATAAGTTCCGACAATAAACGATATTACTATGCTAAAAGTGCAAAATAAACAAAAATAAATTGTTTTGGCTTCTCTTTTTTTATTGAGTATATATTAACATACGATTTTATTGCCTAAACTATTGCAGTGTATAATTTATCACTATATATACTAAAATTTATTTACAGATGTAGATTATAAAAAAAAAGGCAAAAACAAAAGAATTATTAAAGGGCATCAAAAAATTCTTCCGCATTTTTGTCAACGGGTAACGTGCCCAGAAGACCGGCAGCATTGCCACGTTAACATACTATATTTGTTTTTCTCCAATATCTAAAACGTACAGACCTCATCTCGTTACGATTTTATTATATGTATTTCATAGATGTGCTTACAGTTGTTAGACTCGAGGATCACGTACTCCTTCCCGTTGTTTCATATAGTTAGTTCTGCCCGTTATTCGATCAGACTCTGCCTCAGACAAACACATTTGAACAATATTAATTCGATTATATTCTATTCTTTTTTGTGAGAAAAAATATTGCAGAACTCTGTATAAAGATCTAATTGTTATAAAAACATAACTTACTTTACTTTGATACTTTCAGGAATTTAATAATTTTCCCGCGTTTAATAACAACAACAAAACTAATTATAACCGATAAATCGTTTAGTTAACGATTAATTTTATGTCATATGACTTCGAAAAAGTGTCATAAATTTATTGCCGCGCGCCAAAATTCAATATCCTTCTGTATAGTCACTTTGTGTTCCAAACTAAAGAGATCGACACTAGGTACTAATAAATTATTGACACAGATAACGAACTGCTGATCAACGATTCAGAGCACAGATTAAATAAGCTTGGATAGATTTACCAACGCTCGATGCATATAATACTATTTACAAACGGTCAACTATCAATCATATTTCTGCTACAGTTACGTTTCAAAATGTATGTCACATTGCGGATACCCAGAAAATACCCTAATAATAAATTAGCATAGTAATGTTGGGGGCCGTTATGTTTAGGATTGAGTCCGCTTTAATTAATAGAGAAAAAAAAAGTGGCGCTATCCAGTGTCACTGGCCTTAGCGATTTGCCACCGCCTTCTTGTTTCAAATAGTTATTAACAAATAAAAAAATGAACTGTAAATACCATTAGTTTATCTATAATTAATAATTAGTAACAAAATATAATGAACTAACCGAAATTAAAAAAATATAGATATTAATATTTTTAACGGTTTAGCTATAAAATGTTTAAGTATTTAATTGGTGAACCTCTGCACTAATCTGTCCATAAAGTATAACACTATCAACATATGTCAAAAATTAATTAATAATCACAACATAATTCGATAATCACAAATAGATAAATAGACGAAGATTATGTTAATAACTTAATTAGTAGCAAAATTATAATATTAATTTATATATAAATTTCATATTTTTTGGATGTTTTCGTGTTAAAAAATATACAAGAGAATATATTTTCTAATATAATTATATTAAATACTTAATAAAACTTCCTTTAATATTAATAAATAGTCAATGATAACGGCAAATGTGGAAAACATGGTGTCGAAAAAAAAACAATAGTGGCTATTTCGCTAGTGATCGTTGTATAAAAATCTTAAATATTATCTCTGTGGAGATTGGCCGAATCAAAATATTGGGCAGTAAATAGCAGGCGAGCTTTGAAGAACCACACATGGCCATATTATTACTGAATTAGGTACGATAAGTTCATGATTTTATCGCTATTAAATTAATTTTATACGATAGTAACATAACATAACGTTTTGCCTTTTTCTACCCGAAGGTGTAGGATTAATTTCGAAAAGTCATTGGTGTGAGCCAATCTGAGGATTCGAACCCGCGACCTCTGGATTCAGAAGCGGGGTGCTCGATCACTGGACCACCGACTTTGACAAGCCTCGTGGCGCATTGGTAAAAGCTACCGACTGCAGAATCGAGGTTGGCGGGTTCAATTCCCACCCGAGTACTAATATTTGTGAGAAACATGAATGACGACATGTTTTTCTATGTTTAATAAGTATGTATTTACAAAAGAAAAGTGTTTATGTATTAGTATCCGTTATCTAGTATCCATATTACAGGCATTTAGATGCTTAGTTCGGAACTAGAGGGCGCTATGTGATTTGTGTCCAAGATATTATTATTATTATTTATGCTAGTGTATATAAAAGTGTTTCGGAACAAAGTACCGAAGATGGAATTAGAAACTAAATACTTGATTGTACATAAGTAAAAACTGCTTGCATAAAATATGTCTATTAAAAAGAAAAGGGATTACTTAGACAGAAATTTGCCAATTGTGCGTTAACTAACATCGTACGATATGAAATTACGCTATTGACCTAAAACAATTGTCAACATAACAAAAATATTGATGAGAAACTCATTAATATATTTTATTTTTATTTCATGTGATATGAATGATACGTTCAAGTGGGTCACCTGATGGTAAGTAACTTCTTAACTCCCCGGTCACGCCAGCCCATCCATGCAGTGAATTGCAAGACTCTACTGAGACTCTATGAACTTTCGAAAGTAAATTCGGAAAGTCATTGGTATATCAGGATTCGATCCCATAACTTCTGGGTTCAGATGAGGGATGTTCGACTTCTAGACCACAAAGTAAATGAAAACTGGCAACGTTGTGATGGAACGAAGTAAGGAACATTTATTATAAAAAACCCTTATGATGTTTGGGGTGTAAATTATTGATTTTGATATGCAGAGTTTTTTTATGGGATAGGAGCCGCCCATGAACATTGTGGTGCGTTGCCGTCCTTTAAGGGAGTAGGAGGGGAAAGGAATGGGAAAGGAGATCGGGCCTCGGGATACCTCTCTCACCGAATGAAACGCGGCGTGGGCTACTTCACGCCGATATTCCGAGAGGTCGTGGTATATCACTGGTCGAGCCGGCCCATTCAAGCAGCGAACTACAAGCCTCTGCCGCTGTTGAAAGTTCAAATCATTTTTTTCTCTTTGAACACCCAAATGTCTTGTTGTGATATTTTTTCTGAAGTATTACATGATAAGTCTCTCTGATTGCTGATGTACGCCAATAGTTTCCGAGTTTCCAATCTGATCCTTGCGACTTAATCAAAGCATATTGACTCCGAAGCAATATGAGCTTTATCAGGCTTATGGATATCATTCATCGAACCTATTAAGAAAGTTTACTAATGAATACGTTAGTGAATGAGAATAACAATTTTTTAAAGTTTAGCGTTTTTTTTTTGGAATAGGGGAGAAAACGAGCGAGTGGGTCACCTGATGGAAAGTCATTAGCGCTGCCCATGGACTCCTGCAGTACAGATAGTGCTACAGTTGCGTTGCAGCCCTTCATAGGTAAGGAAAGGAATAGGGGATTTAGGCCTTCGGATACCTCTCTCACCAAACAAAACGCGGCATTAGCCAGTTCACGTCAATATTCTGAGAGATCGTGGTATTTCACCAGTCGAGCCAGTCCAGCCATGCAGCGAACTGCGTGGTTCTACCACTGTTGCTAGTGTTTTGTGTACATTTTTTAGTTTTATTTTTTTTTTGCAATTCATCGAAGGACAGTTGCAAACATACCATCTCGACCCAGACTATGATGCAATTGAACTAGTTAATTTTGATAATATTGCAGACTCGTTTCAAGATAAGTGGACTAAGATAGCTTATATGACTTCTTTTCACACTGATGTAATCTGATGAACTTGCTACCATGTGTCAAGGAATACTGACAGTTTTACTGCGTACAGAGGATGGCGTTCTTTCATCTCTACTTCAACCGGAAATTTATTAGCTTTAGGATAATACATCCACAATTTGACCTTCCAAAATTTGCTTAACTTGTATTGTATTTCCAAATAATGACAATACCTTTCACCACTTACTTTATGAGTCTAAACAAATCTATGCGGTTTTGATACAGTTGATTTGTAAAGTGCAGATTATCTTAAATCTTTAAACGAGCAATTCTTGTATATATAATCGGAATCTCAGAATCGGCTCCAACGATTTTCATGAAATTTAGTATATAGGGGGTTTCGGGGGCGATAAATCGATCGATAAATCGAATGTTTAGAAAATGTCATTTTATCGTGTTTTATCGTGTCGTATCGTATCGTGTTTCACAGTTCATATTTTTTTATTATTCTGTCGGTAAAATCGAAATGTATTATTCATATTTCATTAATTTATTAGTATGTAATTCGTACTTAAATATAATTTTCAAAAAACACAATTTATGAAAAATAGAAGATACAGAGCAATGCTCGGTCATCCAGGTACTAATTATTAAACGAAACATGGTTTAAACCACTTTAACATAACATAACTTCACGCCCTTTTCTACTCGAAAGTGTAGGCAGCGGCTGTTAAGCCTCGTCTCGCCGTTATGTTTACATCCCAAATGGAAATAGGTGGCGAACCTATTGTCATACCGGGCACAAAGTAACTTTAAGTATATAGATTGTCGAAGTAAAGTGGATAATGTCTCCATCCTTTTTTTTTTACGCAGAGGAATGCTTTTACGCATACCCTGCCGACGCCGACGGGATTGACAGCAACGACGACGGCATCGGCAGGGGTTATGTGGGGCTCACCGGCACAGATAACTTAGGGTTGGTCAGGTAACTTAGGGTTACCTTCATCTTTAGTGGTTACTAACTCATCTTTATAAGACTTATTGCTGCCAAGCTACAACCAGTTCTGATGTGGTATAAATATAAATTTCGTAATGTAACTTTATTTTATACATTACACTTAGTTATGAGTTATTTATTTAAATTGTAGATTGACATCAATGAGCCGTCAAACAGTTTATAAAACTAGGATCGTGAATTGTTACGACCAGCGGATAATATTACAAAGTGGAAATGCGTAGCTGCACTAAAACGTATTAACACGGCGCTTGGTAACAGATATATCTAATATTACATATTATTATGTAAATAATTCAAATTGCATCTTCACGTCTATAATTCTTGAAGGATTAGGCAGCGCAAGAAAATATATGATGACATTGACACGCTGTTTGCGAAGAAAATGGGTCGGATCGACTGAGAAAATTCATCTGAGAAAATCGACCGAGCGAATTTTCCGCATTTGGAGATATTTTTCCTTATTTTTTCCAACACCATTCACCTCCCCATTCCGTCACAAATGCTGGAAACACAACTGTGACTCCTTTGTTGGTACAGTCTATGTCTCTACCAAGTTGCTATTCATTTCCATAAACAAATATATATAAGTCACATAAAATAAGTGGCAGAGTTTATTGCCAGACATCGTCCATAGTTTTTCCATTTTTATCTGGTATATTTTGAATTCGAACTCGGGGCTTCTTAATCAGACACCCTATAAACAAACTTTAGGACTACTATAGGACAGTTCTATCCTGACCTAATCTTATCCTAAACACATACCAGAGTAAAAAATCGATCATTTATTTAATTCATAAATACAAAAATACAATATCTTTAAATTCACTTTTCCAGAAGTAGAGCCACGTAGTTCGCTGCATGAATGGGCCGAGTGGACCCTTGAAAAACAACAGCCATTTAGAATATCGACGTGATGTGGTTCATGCAACTTTTCCTTTTTTCTCTCCTCTACCCATCCCAGTTCCGACCCCCTCTCTATTCCATTCTAAAGGTCAACGGCTATGCAACTGTAACACTTCTGTGTTGCATGTATCCATGGGCGGTGTTAGTAGCTTACCATCAAGTGACACGCCTGCATCATAAAAACTCGATAAATATAACAGTTGTGTTCATAAACATACGATCGTATGATTTCTCAACACGAGCTAGTCGCAGTAATCACGAAACTAGTTTTAAAAGTTTAAAATTATACCTAAATGTGGTCATTATTTATTAATTAGGGTCCTTCCGGAAAATGCAAATAAGACATCATTAGTGAAACAATTTGAAGATGTAACGGATCGCTGTTTATATGAACACAATTGTATTTATGACCAGTCAAGGAATTATAGTATATTTTTTTTAACTTCACGCCAAATCCCTTGCGGTAGGCAGAAAGAACAGAGCGCCATAAGGCACGATTATTACACGCTTCACTCGTTTCTTTGATTTTTTATACACGTACGTCGATTGTTTTGGCCGTCCTCGACTCTTACATCCTTCCGTTTTTGCATTGTATATGTGCTTGGTCAGTCTTACATCATCTATTCTTTCATTTTTGAATCATGCATCGGAGCACGCATTATCCATTCTTACTCACGCCTTTTTCTACCCGAAGGTGTAGGCAGTGGCTCAGCGGGGTGGACCAGAGGGCTGATGCACTGTCCTGGGCCACCCCAACGCCGGAGGAAGGCCGCCGCGAGGTTTTAGTGGGTAACCCTAGGATCGAATTGCAGTTTACAGTTTTGGGAGTCCCACACTACCCCCTGCCGTACCCAGGCGGGGGGGTGTGCATAAAGCAGTTCCTCGCGTAAAAAAAAGGCAGTGTCTGTGAAGCTTCGACTCACCGTTGTGTATACGTCCCAAATGGAATAGGTGGCGAACCTATTGCCATACCAGGTTCAAAGTTTTCAGTCATCGATATTTATCACACATAACTTTCGAATTAAAATCGTCGTGTCATTTCGTAGGAGTTTGTAAGTGATTAATACCATGCCAAAAATAATATTTTGAAGTGGTATTTGTAATAGATTTGGGTTTTTTTTAACTTTCTCACTTTGAAAATTTTATCAAATACAGTTTAGTCATCATAATTTAATAAGGTTCTAATTAAAAGATAATTGTAAGCTAACAACTTTAGTGACAAAAACTTTCCTAATACTGTCGTTACAGTTACTGCTTGCAGTTATTTACTTTTAAATAACTTTTTTAAACGAAGGTGTAGGCAGTGTAGATAAAAGGGCATTACAAATATTTACTATATTGTTATATCGAGCACAAGAGAAGACAATCATATCCAGCAGGACTTAAGATGGATACTGATTGATACTGCTACTTTTTTTTTTACCAAATTTTTACTTTTGATTATAGATTTAGAACAATTGCGTCAATAATTCTTTTTTACCTTGAAACGAAAATAATATAAACTTAGTATAAGGTTGTATTATGTGATTTTATTTGAAGGTAACTGATCTAGCGTTTTACATCTGTGTAAACTAGACTCATTGACAATAATGCCTATTGTTAGTAATAAATACGATTATGTGATGTTATGCATATTTTGACTGAAATATTATATCATAAAATTATAAATTTTAATGCATATGCAACTCATTTGCATATAAATTGTTAATATTTAATGTATATAAGTAGTAGAGCCACACAGTTCGTTGCATGCGGCTCGACCAGTGAAATACAACGACCTCGCAAAAAAATGACGTGAAGTGACTCATGTCATATATATTTCACCGTACATATAGATCGGCAGCGAAACTGTCACCCTTCAGATGTAGGTGATCCGTTTGCTAGTTTGAACCCTTTTTGTAATAAAAAATCTTACTGCATGCCGGCAGTGGTTTGAAGGGAATTTAAAAAGTATTAATACGCTCCCTATTCCCGAAGGTGTACGCAGCGTTAAAACGCAACAACGTATTGAAACTCATAACACACATTACGGAACCAGTTGGTTTTCTTTCTTCTTTCAAAATAAACAATTAAATACTTAAAAAAATTGTAGACACTCGGCAATGTTGTTTATATACATGATTATACACTATACACATATCTATTCATTATATATATATATATATTAATTTAATATTTGCTTTGGAATAAGTATTTAGGTTCTATGAAAAATAATCATGTTATATAAAAATCTTGGAAATCTAAGAATGACTAATAGGGTTTTCTTATAACATTCCGTATGGTTCCATACAAAAAGGAAAAGTTATTTAAAGAGGTGCATGTGAAAAAACATGTACATAATTGAACCCTCGACTTTTGGATTCAGAATCGGAATGCTGGACCACTGGGCCACAGAGACCGTATCTATAGAATAAGAAAATTTTACATTTAATTTATATATACTACTGGAAAAAATTAAGGGATCAAAAAAAAATTCCATATTTTTCGGTAGTTTTCAACAGGCCGTAACTTTGAGAGAAATGGTCGTACAGGAAATAAAAAAGAAGGAAATTGTAGCTCCAAGTGTCTAGTTTTTGGATTAGAACTTCAAAATTTTGTAGCCTCCGCGGTTTCTGAGTAATCGTAGAAAAACCAGCAGCAAAAAAATTCTCAAAATTTTTTTAGTTTTTTTTTTTGGTCTACGGGCGTGGAAAAATTTTTTTTAGCTTAACCACCATAAGGATCGGATACTTTGTTCAGTTAGCTTTAATTTCTTTTTTTAAACACCCTGATACGTCCACTCCTCGCTGAGATATCGGTCTTCAAATGGAAAAGGATCTTTTTGTCTTTGATTATCGATATCTCAGCAACCAATGATCGCACAGAAAGTTAGAGGTGGGTTTCAAGAACTTAAATGAATTTCCCTTAACAGCTGTACATTGTTTTTTCGAAAAAAAAATTTTTTCGTTCTGTCACATGAATTTGAAAATGCAACAAAAAAAGGGCTTTTGGTGGTTTTTTGGAAAATCAAGCGCTCGATCGAAAATATTGAGGAAACCGCTAATGTTAAGTGTGCCTTTTACAGTTCAATATGTCCACAAAAACCCTACAAAGAATCAAATTAATCCAGCCAGCCGTTTTTTTGTTTCACTTGATCGAATTTTTGAAAAAATTAAAGGATCACGTTTTTTGCTCTGAAAAGCTCATAATTTTTAAAAATGAGAAAAACAATTGTTTTTTTCGAGCTTTTTCCACATTATCGTTTCAGATGGACAGCTGTTAAGGGAAATTCATTTAAGTTCTTGAAACCCACCTCTAACTTTCTGTGCGATCATTGGTTGCTGAGATATTGATAATCAAAGACAAAAAGATCCTTTTCCATTTGAAGACCGATATCTCAGCGAGGAGTGGACGTATCAGGGTGTTTAAAAAAAGAAATTAAAGCTAACTGAACAAAGTATCCGATCCTTATGGTGGTTAAGCTAAAAAAATTTTTTCCACGCCCGTAGACCAAAAAAAGAACTAAAAAAATTTTGAGAATTTTTATGCCGCTGGTTTTTCTACGATTACTCAAAAACCGCGGAGGCTACAAAATTTTGAAGTTCTAATCCAAAAACTAGACACTTGGAGCTACAATTTCCTTTTTTTTTATTTCCTGTACGACCATTTCTCTCAAAGTTACGGCCTGTTAAAAACTACCGAAAAATTTGGAATTTTTTTTGATCCCTTAATTTTTTCCAGTAGTGTATCTAGCTGGACTAAAGCAAAACTAGTATTTAGTAATCAATACTTGGTATAAGGTCGTTAAAGGGTGATTTCTGCACTATGGAGATAGAATAAAGTAACATGGGGAAGTTTTATAGAAGCAGTGGATATCGAAACAATAGTTTACTGTATTTATTTCTCTCTCTGTATTTATCTCACTGTCTGTTCATTTGTTATATCTTCTGTATTGTAATTAGGTACTGCAAGAATATAATCTCATAGGAGACTATGGCAAAATCAGGAATCCTAAGCTATAAAACTGGTATAAATTGATTTTGTTTCATTAAAATCTGGCTGTGAAAAAGTTATCATCGTTCTAGAAAAGATTACACTTCATGTAACTAACTAGTACTAAACAAAAATAATAGTATCTGCTCAAAAAATATATTAATATACAACCTCTTTTCTGCAAAAGCTATTAAAAAAATAATACACAATTTATGTAACATTTTTTTTTTGTTAGCTTGGAACAAGTTACTTTTTGGTTTTATATGGCAGAACAACAAGTCGACGTGCGCATGCGTAACTAATTATGAAGTATTAAATTAAACGAAATATATGATGCGCTCGTGTATACACACTTCACTGTCTACCGCATAATACATCTTATCGTGAAGCATGTAATTCAAAATGTTTATAATAACAGACTCGCAGACATCGCAGAAGTACTGACCCCAACCGCATTTTAAATCAATTTCAATGTCAACATTCATTTCGTGAGTAATTTCACAACATTTGAAATATATTTTTTATACTAAATTCTTTATTATTTTTGACTCTACGAGGGAATTATTTTTGTCAATTCACAAATCATTACTTATCACAGCCAATCGGAAGGGTCATTTTTAGTTCCGCTATTGTACTCCGGATTCCTCAATTACCGAACGAATCCCCGCATGAACATCTTTACACGAATTTTCTGACAGGTGGTGGTGTCACCGGCCAACCCGTCCCATTATTGCAGCAAACAAGCTGCATGTGGGCCCTGCCACTATTAAAAAGATATATTAACTCTTCGAAAATGGCAGACAGACAGAACGACAGTCTAGTTAAATAAAATAAGGGTTATTATTACAAGTTTTTTTTAGCTAAAAATCATCTCCTAATAAGTGAGGCTAGTATATTTAAAGTATTTTTTAAAAAAATTCTCTAAAATTCGAAATCGAAAGAATACGAACGAAAATATGTTACAGCGTATTTTTACAAAGTATTGCTTGTAAATGGCAAAAGGTCCATCACCTATTTTATTTGACCGTAAAAAATCGGCGAGTTGAAGTAACAACTGTTGCCTGCATCTTCGGGTAGAATGAGCGCGATGTTACACAAATTAATATACACACATTTATGTAGCTCAAGTCTCTGTGGTCCAGTGGCCGAGCACCCCGCTTCTGAATCCAGAAGTCGTGTGTTCGAATCCTGGCTCACACCAATAACTTTTCGAAATTGTGTGGCTATAGGTACGCCCACTTATTTCATTTGGGCCGTAAACATGGCTAGACGAGGCTTAACATCCGCTGCCTACACCTTCGGGTAGAAAAGGCGTGAAGTTATATTATGTGGCTGTAATTGATTGTGACTGTATAAACAATACCATTCACGGGAAACATGAAGACGCTAAAAATACAATTAGTTGAACATGACATTATCTTTAAGCTATTCCTCGAAAATGGTCGCATGACATGTCATCGACCGTCAGAATTTATATGCAAAAATATTAAGGAAATACGTATCTCTGTATGCTATAATCATATATGTTTTTTCTATTTTGTTCTTAATCTGTCTATCATAGACCCAACTGATAATTTAAAAGTTGTGGTATAGATTATCCCTTTATAAGTAGTTAACATATTTATCTATTATTACCAAATTACTATTGTTATAAATATATATCTAAATAAATAATCTTAGTAAAAAAAGAAGAGTTGCCCAAGGAAACAGTGTAAATGAACCGTTGGGCAGATACCTGGGCGCAAAAAATGTGAGCAGATAAGCCCAGATTGCTATTCATAATACATCGATCATGACGCTAACTTATGGAAGCGAGATTGGGTATGTCAGAGTGTACATGCAAGTTGGATAAGCTCGGTCGAAATGTGATCACCGCACAAAATTTGAGCGACACTCGCTGACCGCGTTGCAAAAATTTAAATAGGGAAGTTGGTTTGAAAGAGAGTGTTGATGTAAAAGTAATGAAGGGCATGTTCCGGTAATTGGGATATGTAGAAAGAATGGACAATACAAGATTGACTAAGCAGATATTCAATACAAAAGCGGAATGATGTAGTACTAGAGGCCGATCACGGACACTTTTCATGACCAAATCGAACAATTCCATGTGCAAGCCGATGTTAGGAGCCTTAAAATGAGAATGAGTCGTGCCTGTTCTGAATATGGGGGAAATTTGTATTTTTTTTTGTTATAAAAGATTAATTTTAGTATTTCACTATTAATTTTCTTTAATGAAGAGCGGATTTAACAAGCGGATAACCTGATAGTAAGCAGCTAGTACCGGCCTTGGACTTCTGCAACACCGAGAGGATCGTAGTTGCGTTCTCGACCTTTATAGACATGTCTTTGTTAGTGGGTAGTAGGCATAGTAAAGAAAGTAAGGAGGTGTACCTCCAAATTACTCTCTTACTGTTTTTGTGGAATACGAGGTTAAACATGCAAGCGGGTAAACTGTTGGTAAGTAACTACTGCCGCCCATGGACATCTGCAACACAGTGTTACAGTTGCGATTCTGGACTTTAAGAGAGTAGGACAGGAAACCAGGGGAGAAGAGGAGAGGGTCTCCGGACACCTCTCGCACGGAATAAAACGCGGCATGAAGCGATATCTACGAAGCCGTGGTATTACACCGGTTGAGCCGGCCCACTCATACAGCAAACTGTGTGCCCATGAGTTTGCGAAATCTATCACTCAATAAGATGATTTGTTGACTGCTTTTGTTTCTATTTTTTGCATATTTTTGTTGATTGTCCATAACTAATTTTTCTATTGATATTTAAATTAATTAGATTGCTGTGTCCTGGTAGCAATCTGATTGATAACTTTTCCGAAGCGGTTAGACCAGACCTCATATTGAAATATTTCAATTTATGGTCTGTTCTTCTTAGTTATAACTAAACCCATGATATATTAATACGGACCATAGAAAATTGCATGTGCACGGAGGATATATGATCTTTTTACATAGATTTTTTAGACTTATTTCCAAGAATTGTTCTCATTTATGTTTATATTTACAGAAAAATCTCGCGTGGTGAAATTTCTATATTTTTTCTTCGTATGTAATGCTCTAATGCTATCCACCATTCCTGAACGAACTTTTTTTTTTTGAATCTTAACAATATGTTATCTCTCGTACTTAAACGTACTCTATGTAATAAGCAAAGCAGCGTTTCCAGAAAGAAAAAAACAACGTACTCTTTATATGCAAATTTTATAAAAAGGACCATCAAAACATAAATTTTATGTTTTTACTTCCGCTACAGTAGCGACCCGTGGCGGGTGCCATAAACACTATAGGGATACTAAACATTCCGAGCTTATTTTTTGTTGGAAAAATATTTAATATTTTCCATGAAAAATATAAGGATCTACTACAATTTATGAACCCTTAAATTTGATTACATTACCCCATGTACATTTTCGATCTTTTTAAGCAATTTATTTGTAAACCAATTTGTTTTGTTCAAACCAGTAACTGTATCTGTAATCTGCTCCTAAAAAAAACTTTTTCGAAAATGACATACAAACATCAACACATTGATAGTTAAATGACAGCATCGAGTATTGTTATTTTGATTATATTATCTGTTAACTAATATAATTTATACGTAACATGCGCATACGATTGCAGTAACGGTCACGACATAGACAGTGAGAATTTTGCTAATTGGCTAGCAATATCTAAAATAGATAAGCAATAAAATCAATGGGGAGGACATCGGCTGCATCTTCAATTTATGCCGATGTGGTTTCGCGACGCGTCGGGCTCAGACGGCAGCCCCCGCCACTGGAGTTCATATTTATACGGTAATGCGGCCGACGATAGGAGTTCAAACGTGTGTCGGGCGCTCGGTACAGTAGACGGTAGTAGAGAGTAGAGAATCGCAACAAACGAGAGACGAGACGAGGGCGAGTGCAGTGTGCAGTGCGTGCGGGTCTTGTGTCGCTGAAAAGCTCGGGCCGCGAAGCCTCCGAACAAACGGTGGCATCGCGCGAGCGCCCGCCTCATCGGACGCGTCAGTGCCGGCCCGGCCGTGCCCAAAGTACCACGCTCCGGACTCTACCTACATATATTTATCTAACTGTTTCAACACTTTGGACACAACATTAACTGCTGTATTCGAATTATTAAAAAAATAAACGCTCCGTTGTGTACGCAAATATAAAAAAATAAATAAAAGATTGTCCAATTTGTGAAAGAGTGGTGAGTTTATTTGAATTTTTATTATTTCAAAATCAAATTATTAGCTGATTTTGATATTTTTAAATTATTTAATAGGTATATTAATTATGTTTAAAAATATAAAACTGTATGAAATGTATACGCTGATATTTGCGCTTGTGTGTTTTCTTTACTTCACGCGCTTCGGCGTGAGTCTGAAAAAGCCGGTCTGGCGAGCTTTTCCGTTCTTACATGCATACGCTCTGTATTCACGCCGAGATGAGACTTGAGTTTGATAATGTCTTAATACTTGTTAATCTATTAAATATAAATAGTATGTATGCGTATGAAAGACTTTTTTAGTACATAAATCTCTTAGTTACCAATTATACTAAAAAAATAAAGTATTATTTTTAATATGCTTCCACACAAAGAAATCATTCTTATCCTATGTTCAATGTTTTTTCTAAATTACAACATTTAGCAATAATTTTATTTTACATAGAAATTGAATTAAAATTGTTTTAAAATTTTGTAACATTGGCCAATTCAATCATTCGGAATTTAACAAGTTCGACAGATAGAAAATTCCAGAAAATAAGAAAAACTTGTTTTGCTTTTAGCAACAGTAATTACTGAATTATCTGTGATTTTATTAGTTGCTAATTAAGTTCAGTCGACATTTTTTTTTATTTATAGAAATAATATCAGCCATATTGGTATCAGTTCGCAATAAATATAAAATATTATGTAGGTACGTGTAGCGCGAGTGGATCGGATTCATCCGCGTGCCGCCACAATGAGCGTGGCCAATTCAATATTTCACACGCACACCACTGCTAATCTTTTACAATCGCACTTATTATGTAAATTGAAATCAAATCAACTTGTATACGCATTAACTGCTTATTATATTAAATCGCTTTTATTTTGTGTTATAATCGAAATTTTACTAATTTTATTCGTACGATATTTAACGCAAAATAAAAATAAAACAATAGCGTATCGATATGTTATTGTAACAATAAAACTCATATTTAAAATATTATGCTGGCAGTATGAATTCTACTCTTTAGCCTGTCCGAAATGGGTGTATGAAAAAAATGGGAAATAAGATTTACTAATAAAAATTGGCAATATCACAAGAAACGAAACGTATTTTTGAGACTCTCTAATATGCTTTTTATTATGTAGGTATGTAGTTTTCTCCTTGTATTTTTAATAACTGCGTTTGTATCAGTTTTATTTTTAACTTTACATTTCTTATAAACAGTTTTAACAATTTATTGTACAGTTACGTTCTTTTCTTATCTAAAAGTTATCTGATTCATTTCCAAAACGCAATAAACTTTTACCGTTGATGCTTTTATTTATGTCGCCGGTGTGTATTCAATTCGTTTTGGATTCTGCGTCCCCTTCGAAGACTCTTTCACTAAACAATTTATACGAGGTTAGTGTGTTGCCTTTGGGAATTCCGTTTAGGAAAATGGTTCAGGTAGAAATGAAGTCATTAATGCAAAGGTCAGGAAAGGTCCTCGGCAAATTTTGGGTAGTGTTATAAATTATTTTTTATGTGGAAACTTTTTTAGAGACCCAAGTCACCGATAAAAATAAATACCTAATTATGTAGATTTTATTTTATTTTGCGCCAATATCCAAACGACAACTTTAGGAATCGTTTATTTTTAAGATGTACTTTTGTAGCAATAAAATTACGCTCAGCAACTATAACTATTATCCATTTCAAATTAGCGTGACGGCGTGTAATGCATTTGAAACTTTAACACCAAATTATTTATTTTAACTTACTTAATTGACTCAAAGTTAATAAAGGTAATTTACTAGATTGTACTCGCAGCTTAGACAGCGCAAAAAGTAAATCCTTTAACGCGCCTTTAATAGTCGCGAGTAAATCGTCGCAATAGACACCAATTGTGATATATTTTCTTTCCAATCTAATTCAAAATGAAAACCAAATATTACCTACGATTAGCTAGCTTTTTGATCGTAAAAGAATTATTTGAAATCACTTTCTTAATTTACAGATTATCGATAAAAACAACCATATCTTAAAAATAATATTAAACTGTATTTTCACTTTTAAAATTCAATATTAAGGGTCTCACATTGTACTAATTGGCAGTAAGTATTGTCGTGATATATTCGTTTTCTGGCCGGTCGGTTGTGGTAGGCAACAGCGCGGGTGGGCTGGGCACGCCACCTCTCGAGTTCAAGTGCAGGTTGAAGGTTTCCCTGTCTGCCCGCCACACACCTTATTGTTGACTACGCAACCATCATACCCCACGTCCAATCCTTCCGTCTGTGTTGCTAATCTAAAAGCAGGTCATATATTAAATGTACTATATGCCAGATTGTATTTTTTTTTTCGTTTTATTTGCTGCTACTAATCTGTTTATAATCGGAGCTAATACGTTTCTTAAGACACGTCGTTATAGGAAAACTTATATAGACTGCCCAACAATTATGTTTAATACAAAAAAAGTCTTCAAATCATATGTTGTATCAGATAGACGATTGAAAAAACTAATTGATTAAAAAAAGCAATTTTATAATTGTATGTTGATAAAAATCATAATAAAAAACAAATCAAAGTGAATAACTACAATAATTGATGATGGTAAACATGGAAGGCCGATGAGCTTCCGATTCTTTTGTCTTTGAATGTTTCATACTCGGAGGCACTTTGAACGCGCGGAAATACGCCTAGTTGACGGGATTTAAATGGTTAGATGACGTTTTTCCTTTACAGAAACTTCATGGCCATTTTTACCACACTTTTTTTTCTTTTAGCAAAAACAAAAACATAGACAATACAAATATTAGCACCTGAAGTTCATGGTTTTTATATGGACAGATACGTTAATAGCTGCTGTTGAGTACGGCGATACGATACGAAACTAAGCCAGTAGAATATGAATTACGGTAATTCTTCTAAACCATGTCGAGTTATAGCCGTTATAAGAATGGCGGTAATAAAAATTAAACAGTATTAAAATTTGGCTTCGTCTTCGGCGGTTGTAGTGAGTCAATATGCGCGCGCGCATACCCGTCGTGACAGAATGCGCTGACGTCGGCAGTGTTGCGTGCCACGCGCCGTCGCTTCCTGAGAAAATAGCGACTTATGGGGGTACTGAATCTGGGACCCACAGGTGCCATTGACCTGAACGACCACTCACATTACGTATATGTATATGCTCCCATTCACATTTAATATTTACCTACATAACACCACTGTATATAGGTTTATAGGCTCATAACAATCGAAAGCCACAATGAAGAAGAATGACCAATATTTTTAATGACTGCGGTAAATGGATTCTGTACAACGATCTCCAATAAAACATCATTTTACATCTCAATTCACTTCCCGCTCAATGCAACTGACGTTCGGAAATCAGATTTTTTTTTTGCAAAATCCAATCCGGTACGTGAATTGTTCCAATGGACTTAGCTCCAAAAAGTTTTAAAATTAGAATTGTCAATGTTTTTTTTTGTAATTATGGTAGTTTAAGCAGATTTTATTGTGTTACTGTATCATTCGAATGAACAATCTAACATCGTGACAGTTGTAGATGATATCGAAGACGAAATGGTTGTGCATTGTGTCCGCCATCGTCTTAGTCAACAGCGGTGTACGAGACGAAACCGTTACCGGACCACAAAAATGTCGCAAAAAAGCTTATAAACCGTTTATGTTACACTTGTTATATTGTAATTTGGTGACGTGACTTTATTTCATGGTATATTTAATGAGATTTATTAACAATGGACAGTTCCCGTGCACCATTATGTAATATTCAAAGCGTGTAAGTTCGTGATTTGTGTTTATTGTAAAAATTATAGTTCAACGGTTAAATTAATCGAATTTAACGATTATAGTCGACGGAGTAGCCGAGTAAATACATTAAAAAAATAAAAATAACTTATTAATTATGACGGATCATCAAATGTCAGAGTAAGATCGAAAGTGTCCTTTCCTTATTCGATGACGATCAGTTTGGTAGTTTCGACTTGAAAATCAGAAAAATTAACCAAACCACATTATAGTTTATAGTACTCGTATTAGTTGTGCCCAACATACATAGTTCTTGCAAACTATTATGAAAACTTTCAATGGGCTTACTTTTTTTTCTTTTTTCAAATCATATCAGTAGCTTAGGAGTCCGAAGCTGACGAACAAAGTGACACTTAAAATTTATATAGTAATATATCATATAGCAAGCTTGTTATCGGTTTCCGATGTACCCGGTGAGTACATTGGGCGCGAATGTTAAAGAAACCTCGCGACGGGGCGCTGACGGAATATCAATATCAGAATATTACCATGCACCAATGTCGGGTCACAATGGCCGATATAGCCAAGAACACACCAATATGGTCTTACACTGGCTCCGTTTAAAATTCACAATCAGTGGAGACCTGTGGTACGCTGTTCGCGGTACCACCAATATCGGAATGTAGGTTACGATGTTATTTAGGCGAGCTGTTTTTTTTTTTTTCGTTTTTTGCCGCCAAAGTTTTTATTACTCGCTCAATAGGTAATAGCTATCTCTCTCGCCAGTGCCAATCAATCTCATGTAAGGCGTGAAAGTATGCGCCTGACGTCAGTGTGCTAAATTTTAATTTCATCTATAAATAAAAATAAAATTTGTTAAACGCCATTTTACAGTTTCGAGGTATGTTCGTGATATTTTTTTTTTAATATCGAATTGAATACGTCTATTTTACATGTTACATTAATTTTATAGCCTAGCCATGTTACATTTGTAGCCTAGATATATGACATACGAGTACTTGTGAGTTTCGATTTTAAAAATTCCAAAAAACATCGTATTTGTTTAGAGAATTCTTAAGGCTTCAATTTGCAACAGTCCAGAAAGTTTTGGTATATTTTCGGTTTGTCAAAAATACATTATTTAAAGTAATATTTTACAATTAAGACCCATTAAGATAAGGACGGTACTGCTCGGGTATTACATAAATTTATGATATCTATTTAAAGTTTGGTACTTAAGTTAAAGCGGTGTGTGTTAGGTGCCTTTTTACAGTGTCTGCGCGGTACCCACGCTCATGGCACCAACACTCTAAGTAAAAAGACAAACAGCCATGTCCACTTTACCATTTACCGAGTAAAAATTCTCATGTCATGTTTGAACAGGTCTTTTACCAATTAGTATTTGTACCGGCCGGTACATGATGTTAAAACAGGGTGAGGTTTGTCTATCAGTTGTGTTCATTCAAAAACTGTGAAGTGACATGGTTCAAAGTGTAAGACAATAAATCTCGCCGACCGACAACCGATTTTTGTTTGAAACAGGAAATACTTTTTTTTTAAATCTCTTGTGTGAATTGTCAGGTTTTTATGTTCTATTTTCAAAAATTTAACAAGAATGAGTCTCTGTCATTAGAGTCAAGAGGACATTGACCTGTTAGGGAAAATTTTGAATATTGTGATCGTTCAGAAATCGTATTTAAAATATATATTTTGATTTTAAATCGATTTCAAATCACCTTAACCATTTTTTGTGACCAAGAAATAGTTTATATATATATTGTTAAGTTACTTACTTTTATTATTATTAATATCACAAAAATGTTGTGGCACATTTATTTAATGAGAAATTGTATTCAAGTTGAATGAACACTAATATTCATTATAACGCGAATAACGTAGCATAGTTTACATAATTTTGTGTTTTAAATAAGCCCGTTATATTTTTAAACACACAAGTTCTTTTTGATAGTTAGATTTTAGATAATAGAAGTTTAAAAACTAATAATATATTAATAATAATATGGTCTTACACTGGCTCCGTTTAAAATTCACAATCAGTGGATTTTTAATATCACAAAAATGTTGTGGCACATTTATTTAATGAGAAATTGTATTCAAGTTGAATGAACACTAATATTCATATAACGCGATTTTTTTTTTTTTTTTTTTAAATATTTACATACACACAAGTTCTTTATGATAGTTAGATTTTAGATAATAGAAGTTTAAAAACTAATAGTATATTTTAGTATAGATTCAGCCATCAGAAATCTGCACACAGCCAAATAGAACAGGAAAAAGGAACCTAGTTTACTAGAGAAAAAAATGTTCTAGTCCCTGACTAAGTTTATGGATAAAATCTTTTTTTTTTTCAATATTAATATGTATTATTTCATGCTTTAATGCTTAAGGAGTAGACTGCCCTAAATAAAATATTTGGTCTCACGGAATAATTAACGAATTGACATACCTACTATTATTCGGTCATCGATAAATATCACACATAATTTTCGATAAACTATTGCATGTTGCACTAGGATTCTAACACTCCTATTTAATAAAAGCCCACGTGCTAAAACAGTGAACCACCAAAAATTAAAAACAAAAAAAAGTGTTCTACTTGGACGCGAATAAAAAAAATAGTATCATTATATTTTGATGCGAATAAAGTCTTATTTGATAATGTCCAGATTGTTTTTATGGTCCGGAACGTACGATGTCATTGTCCTAAGAGTGAGTAAGACGCATGCACCAACTCCTCGGTTCACCGCCACCAGTGCCACCGTCCGCTACCTAGAGCCTCTCAGCACCTCAGCCTTTATACACTTTTATATATAAATTTATATGTTTAGTATAAATCCGTAATCCGTTATCTTTTTTTTTATTATTTGCCAACCTTTTTTCACGATTTAAATTTGGATAGAATTCTTTTTGGTGCTCTGGTTTTGTACATGTTTCTACCTGATATATAAAATTTTCGTGTCACAGTGTTAGTTACCATACTCCTCCGAGACGTCTTGACTGTTTCTCATGAAATTTTGTTTTCATATCGGATAGGTCTGCGAATAGGATAAATTCTATTTTTCATCCCCCTAAATGTTAAAGGTATTCCACACCAAATTTTTTTTCTCGATAGACTTTTTTTTATAATTTTAATGAAACAGCATAAAAAAATACATACAATCCTTAATTTTCACCCCAATACGATCAACCTCTATTTTTTATTTGTTTATCAAAAACTTTATTTTTGCACAGAACGTTTGCAGGGTCAGCTAGTTGAATAAAACATTGATTTATAAGTTATGTTTAATAATATCAGTCAATGCTTTGAAAGACAATTCATCAAACTTGTTGGTTAATTAATTGAAGCTTAGCTTCTTAAAGATGGTTAACTGAACATTCACCGCGTACAATATATTAAATTTTTTTAGAAAATGTAAAAATGTATAGATTTATGCCCAAAAGTTTCTTAGTTAAAAAGCAGTTTTTTTTTCAGTAATGTTTTAATATTCTTTATATGTGTCAATTAACAGGTTTGACAGGATTTATATTACCTTGGAATATTACCTGTTACACAACATTTCTATTTTATATGTATTAGAAAAAAAAAATTAAATATCAAGGTCGAATTTCAACCTTGTAATGTAAGAAATTAAGGTGAAAATTCAGTTACGTTATTTCTTTACCTTCAATTATTCACCCCATCTTATCATCACCAGGAAGATCCACAGTAGGGTTTGTGTTTTCCTTTAATCTATCTCAAGAGGGTCTCCAGTTTTGGGAGTGATGTGTCAACTGGATGAACTGAAGCATACGCACATGTATTATTCAGAAGACGAACCCTAAAGAAATGAAAATGTTAAATAATCGATAGTCAAACTCTGAAGATTTGTACTATTTTGTTGAGAAAAAAGTTCATTACAAAATAAAACCTCTTTTGTGATTTAAGTATGTTGAATCCACGGCCTTTAGGCAACATTTTAATTGATACTAAAAGTGATGAGAAACTAGTACCGTATTAGTAGTAGATCCAAAAAGACTTAGCTTAGACTAAAATTAGCATAAAGGCTTATAATATATATAAAACTTTGTGTACATAAATATTAGTCTTCGCTTGGGAATCGTATTATTTAAAGATATAACATAACATAACTTCACGCCTTTTCTTACCCGAAGATAGGCTCGACTGATCAAATCGTTACGTTACGTGTCCCAAATAGAAAAGGTGGGCACAAAGTGGTCAGTCATCGATATTAAAAAAATGGGCAATATTATTGAGTAAACTTCTATACTCCTAACTTTATAACAAAACATGAATGAATCATCAAGTTGTTAGCTACGATAATGCCACTGTCACATTTGTAATATTGTTTTTATATAAATTTTGATATTTACCTACTTGTCTATGGTTAAAAATATCATTAGGTTATTAGGTATAAGTTGTGGCGTAGTATTTATACTTCCTTATACGTGGCGCTTCCCTAAAATTGCCTTTAAACATTCGTGAGCCGACATCATCACCTTGACTTAGCTTATACTATTTTTTGAAGTCGTTTTTTGTGTCTCATCCATGTCTATAATGATAATTTTTATATGTATTCATTCAATATTGTCTATGTAGAAGCTAATCACGAATGTCTGTGTTCCTACAGTTTATAAAAAAAAAAACTTCGTGTCTGATGATGATTATGAACGTTTGATAACTATAGGACTGACGTAATAGTTAAAAACGCTTCCCTAATATAATTTTATTACATTTTTTTTTTATCAGACGATCCATCATTCGTAACAATTAGCAGGTTGACTTACAAATAATCGAGCTTGTTTACAATCATAATTTTATGTATAACTTACAAGTGTAATGTAATAACAACAATATAGCTTAACGCCGTGTTTCTTGCGAGGTCAGGCATACAGTATCCAGTGCCATAATATAAAATTCTCTCGCATCTTTGACTTTCAAAACTGTTGATCAATTTCTTCCTATTTGAGCTCTGGTATATTATTAAAGCTGACCTCATGACTCCTCTGTCATTCATCTGCCCGAAGATTCCAATTTTAATTTATTGCCACGAAACATTGAAGTGAAATAATTTATAACGAAATATATGTATATTTTAAATAGTTCCTACCACATCGTCTAGATGGCGCTTAAATAAATATAGCTTTAGTATAAAGAATGTACCAGTACTTATATTGTACAATTAAGAAAGGGACCACTTATATGCTATGTTATAACAGAAATCAAATTCCCGTTTTAATGTGCGCGAATACGACTATGGATATTTAAATAACTTAAATAATAACACATTCACTTTTACCTTGAAATCTAAAAAAAAGTAACGTTATACAAATGAAAACAGTATATAAAAAATAAATAATGCCATTCCGTTGAAAAACAATTTGAGCAACACAAGTTTATTTTATCCAAATACCAATATTCATGAAATTTAATAATAGATATAACGGAAAGACAAAGTTCGAGTTCGCATTTCTTTTTTTTTTTTATTTCGTTACCAGTTTTCTTCCACGTATACGAGTCCGAATATAACGCTTATTACACATAAATGCATACCGTCTCGATAAGTGGTCATTTTAAAACTGCGGCGTCGTAGTAACGGTACAAAACCACCTCAATTTGGGACTGCATTAATGTCTAAGTGAAACGAGTTAATTTCCTGGCATCAACTTGTATATTATATATATATACTCTCGGCAGTCCAGTGGTCGAGCAGCCCGCTTCTGAATCCAGGGGTCGCGGGACTCTACGAAATTAATTTCGTAAGTTATGTGTGATAAATATTGATGACTGAAAAACTTTGTGCCCGGTATGGCAATAGGTTCGCCAGCTTATTCCATTTGGGACATAAGCCATAAGACAAGGCTTAATCCGTTGCCTACACCTTCGGGTAGAAAAAGTCATGACGTTATTTAATCTTTGTAAACTATAACCCATTTGTGTACATCTGTACTAGTCGTAAATATTTGACATATGATGATATTTATAAGTGAAGAAATTCACTTTTCAATAATTGTATTCGCAGCTAGTTTACAGTTTTTTGTTTGTTTAGCTAATTCATTTTATTTGTATATATAGTGTTTGGCGTTGATTCAAAGTAAAAGCTTGCTATAATTCACTAGTAAACATGTCATTGTGACTCACGGTGGTCCTCTGGACACGGTCATTGTACCAATTTTCATGGTATCTATCTACTAACTTTGTCATTATTTATAGCTTTTTTCAAACAATATAAAAATGATTAAATATCATGTAATAATACATTGTTGTAGTATATTTATTTTTTGTTATTACAAAGATAAAAATTTAGGCCGCGCGAGTGGTTTTGTGGCTAACGTGTGGGCACTGTTAAACAAATATTAGACGAGTTATCCCAAGAATGGGTGGTACCGTGAGAAAATCAATGAATATATTTACATAACATTGATTTATAAGAGTTGTGAGCGCTGGTGAAAGAATTAAAAGAGGTTCTGGCTCGCTCGTGGTGCTGGGCGCGAGTCTGTACGCCGCCAACGAGGCTCCCACTTACCGAGTCAATATTTGCGCAGATGTCGGCGCAAGAGCATGGTTGTGCCGACCTAAAATTCATACAGCTTATATGGCGATGCTAGCGGTAAATTCTCTCGGCGGCTACTTCTGTAAAATCCTTCAAATGTGGGTCGATTCTGTACACATTGGTTGACCCCGACGGCGTGACCTTATACTAAGGGTAATTTAAATTGATTGGACACCATGCTAGTTACTAATTTTGATTAATATACCTAGCTGTTCAAATTACTTACTTGATGCCTTTGGTATTTCAGTATTAACTATGATTAGTAAGCTAATAGTATCATACTTGTTCATCTTAAAGTTTTTTTCCAAATTTTATAGCGAAATTCAGTCGTAACTACAATTGCAACTTACTACTACTGACTTTTTGTACCACAATAATCCATTATATACATTAAGTAGAAATTTAGCACGATACTCTGTCAAGTGGTCCTAGGTTTGAATCTAAATCACACACAAATTCCTTTTAAATGATACCTATATGTGTCAGTCATCGATGATTACATTTTTTTCTATATAACAGAGATTAAATATTTGAATGAATGACAGAAAAAAACCCTGCCTACACCCTCGGATATTATTGACGCGGAAATCATAGAAGGTAAACATGCCGCACAAATTTTAGGTTAATAAAATCTAACAATACCTACTGGTTCGATAAAGTCTATTCTTTAAAAGGTTCTATGCAGCTAAAGATACACATTTTTAGATAGAGTTTAATGTATATTCAGTTAATTCCGAGTTTGCAATTTAATATCATGTATAAAATAATTATAAGGTTGGGTTAGAAAAAGACCAGAGTCACGGTTGCATTGTGCCCAACGTTGCACTTAGGCGAATGGCTTATTTTTTTTTCTTCCACATAAAACTTGCAAGTGAAAATGTACAGAGTAATTTTCTAAATGATGACCACGACTCCCCTGTAATATGTTAATGCGATGTATAAATATTTCATGTCTATGAGTCTTTATTATCGTTTTTGTTGCCAATAACCAGTTCCCAACAATGCGGTTTCTCACAGTATTACAGAGTAGAAACAGGGAGAGAGAAAGAGTCTTAGCTATTATTACCTATTGCTATTTTTCTTTTAACATAACTGGCAGGTTATATAAATTTATCCTGTTTATGTTTGTGCGTTCTGTGAAGGATTTTTATAAGCTTTTATTTAACTTGCACTGTATGTATGTATGTATGTATGTATGTAAGTATGTATGTTCGGTGGAATCTTGTAACTCAATTTTGAAGTAGATACCTTCAACCGATTGAGCTGAAATTTTGTATACACGTTTACTTTGGATGACAATGCATGATATAATGTATGACATCATTCTATATCCAATATGGCGGACGACCCAAGATGGAGGAATGGATATTTTGAATGCATTTCTGCAATATGGGTATCAAATGAAAGGGTTTATCGAGTGTAACTCAAAATATAATATGACGTCATTCTAAATCCAATATGGTGGAATATCCAAGATAAAGGAATATATATTTTAAGCTTTCGTACAATATGGGTATCAAATGAAAGGGCTCATTGGGACCAACTAAAAAAATAATGTGACGTCATTCTAAATCTAATATGGCGGATCATCCAAGATAGAGGAACAGTTTTTTTTAATGCATTTCTACAATATGGGTATCAAATGAAAGGGCTTGTTAATAGTAGCTCGAAAAATAATGTGACGTCATTCTAAATCCAATATGGTGGAATAAATATTTGTGTTTCTACTATATGGGTATCAAATGGCCCTTTCATTAAAGAGTTATATGAGAACTTCAAAAACTATGTCTCGGTGGTTCAGTAAACTAGTCCGCTTCTGAATCAGGAAGTCTTGGGTGCGAATTTGGCCTCACACCAATGTCTTTCGAAATTCCTCTCGAAAGTCATGTGTGATAAATATTTTTGACTGACCACTTTGTGCTCGCTGTATGGCAACAGTGGTAGAGCCCAGCAATTCACTGTATGAATGGGCTGGCTCGATCGGTGAAATACCACAACCAGCTCACGCCGGGTTTCTTTGGGTGAGAGAGGTACCCGGAGGCCCACTCCCCTTCCCCATCCCTTCCTACTCCCATATCCTACATCCTACTCCCTTAAAGATCGTTGAGACGTAAACATAGTGGCGAGTTGAGGCTTGACAGATGCTGCCTACACCTTCGGGTAGAAAAAGGAGTCGAGCTATGTTATTAATTAATGTTATAAACCCCATCATAGGCTTTTCAATATGAGCGGCTAGATGTTAGTGGCCTGCTTGTTTGGCCGGTGTCAGTCAATCTGTTGTTTACTATTCAGTCACTGATGCCAAATCATCATGTCAAGATACAGGGTTAAGCGGCTCGTCCAAATTTATAATCAAAATGAGTTAGTGCTATCATTGAGAACCTTACGACCACTTTACGGCTGAGGCGGTAGTCCATCACAGTCGACGGCTTCCGTTGACCTATGTTTTAATAGTTAACAGTGTTTTAATTGTGGTCAGCCACGCAATCTGCTGCATGAATGGGCCGGTTCGACCGGTGCAATGCCATGCCCTTTCAGGATACCGACGTAAATTGGACAGGATTTAATCACTTTAACATGATTGCTACACTAACGGATTTTAATGGTGTTATAGGTATTATTAGAATTAAACACAGTGGATGATGGGAACGAACTATAACTTTTATTACAACTCACTCCTATGTTACATTCAGGTCGGCAAGTATAGAGTACTGATTAAAACAACAGATGGCGTTACACATCACACGTAGTTAAACATATTTTGTTATTAAACAACAGTACACAACAAAATGAAGCTGCAAAATCAACAAATAAGTAACAAAAAAAAATGTTTACTTAGGCTTGAAACTCTTTGCTGCTGGTCAAGCATACGTGGCCTTAAGTAGGGAAAAGACTTTAGGAGGTCTCCTCATTGAAGAGTTGGACTGTTCGAAATTAACTGGCAAACGACCTTGTAACAATGATGCTTTGAATGAGATGAAGAGACTGAGAAACTTACCCATCGATAACTAAAAACTTGAAAATAATTTAAAGAAAAAAACTTTTTTAAAGAAGCTTTTATTTAAACGCTCTAAAAAGAATAAAATAATTTTCACCTTAAACATTTTAACTATCAACTTATAACCTTATTATATACAATTTATGTGATAATAAAAGCTTGTCGCTATGTTTAGCCCAACCCTTCCCCCCTCCTCTTCCCATCCTGATTCCGACCCCTTCCATTTCCCATGGAAAGGGCCGGCAACACAACTGTAACACTATATATGTTCGGGTGTCCATATATATGTTATAAACCAAAAAATATATTTGGATAATGCGATCCGTCACAGTAATCATTAAATCTAAAAAAATATTTCTAGATGGTTATGGATAGCCACTGATAGGTATTTAAACATAGCGACAAGCTTTTATTATCACATCAATTGTATATAATAAGGTTATAAGTTGATAGTTAAAATGTTTAAGGTGAAAATTATTTTATTCTTTTTAGAGCGTTTAAATAAAAGCTTCTTTAAAAAAGTTTTTTTCTTTAAATTATTTTAAAATGAATCTGATGATGAAAAATAGCATTATTGATTTTAACTTTACGTTTCTGTAAATATATATGTTCGTGTTTATTTTCTGATTTACTGCATTTTGTAAATACCTCCTACGTTTGGAAGATGCGCTATTAAAGATGGCCGTGGGCTCTATTGATTTGAATTCTATGCAAACGCAGTAACGGACCACAAAAGTAATAAAATATCTTTGGTAAATTATTTTTAAAAAGTTTACAAGATATAACTTGACACTGTATAGGTAACTAATGATATATTGATTTGTTAAAACGTCATCTGATACGTTAAATTTACCGTAACGTTTAATTTCTTTTGAGAGAGCATTTGGTTTCTAAACTTCTAAAGCACATATTTCTAACTAGAACATCAATATCGTAAATATTCTAGTGATGTATCTCTACCCATAAAAAAGTATACGTGACTCCAAAAGTCAGTGCTTCAATGGGCAATGAAATACACATGGTGTCCTGTACGTGATAGGGGTGAGTTTTTACACGGATCACCAATCGCCCTAATTGCCCGGGCGAGAGAGCACTTGCACCCATCAAGCTACCATCGTATAGGGCATATGCTGTGAAGTGCTTTAGCTATGTCTAGCGTCTACATTTTCTTTAGATATTTTTATAGAGTCTGAAATGTTTTTATTTAGAGCCACCTATCCACATTCGCAACATCGAGAGAGTCACAGGTAGCGCTGCCGTCCTTAAGGATGAGATAGGAAAGTAAGAGGGGTTTGAAGGGTTTCTGCGATAGACGCATTCTCTCGCCGAACGAAACGCGTTATGAGCCACTACACGTTGATTTGCAGAAAAGTCGTGATATTTTACTGATAATTAAAAAACAAATCACATATATATTAGACCGTGAGAGGTGTCTGTAAACAGTAACCTGGAACGCACTCGGTACTAGCAGTAAGTAAGCAACAGGCGTCGTGCGGGGGCAACGTTCATCGTGTGAGCGCTCCGCCCGCCGGCCGTCGAGCACAATCGCGAATTCAAGCAGTGCCTAGCAACAAACATACGCTGTAACGGTCAGCTTTCTTCAAGCACACGGCCATACAGCATTCCTTAAAGTTTTGTGATTACAAACTCCGCTATTAACTTTATAAAATAAGCTTCAAGATAAACTTTACGATCTCAGACATGTAGGTCGCAGACTCGAGATGTGTGCTTTGGTACGCTCAAAATTGACAAATAATTCGTTTTATTTGTCGAATCTTTAAACGCAAAAATAGCAGGAAAATAAAATCTTATTGTCGAGTCTTATGTGGAATACTAAATCGGTGTAACGGTACTCATGTGCTCTAGTGCGAATTTGACTAAATTATTCCAAATATTTTAGTAATGTGTGCATGCTTTCTCACACAACCTTGCATATTTTATTAGAGTTATATATCAGCTTGTATACCTGATCTTTTCGTATAAATCTGAGACGTACAGCGTAAAAAAAAATTGGGAGTTAAATATTGCAGAATTTGTCAAAATTAAATGCAGATTAAAATAGTTTACTGCACTTTATTTTAACATATTAGATAAAACTTTGGTATTTTTTTTCCAATAACATTGATTATTTATTTAAATAATTCACTAATTAGTATTTAAAGTTTGTTATAATACATAAATTTACTCGAAAGACTTGGGGGTGTTTTAAGGCAGAATAAAGTAAATTACATTCTATTATAGCGTTAACATATTCCGCTATCAAAATATAAACTGTTATATTATGATGAGGTAGTCTAGATACCATCCTCCATGTCTCTCCATATCACCGCTTGTGGCACAAAATTTGCACGGGTCAACGAACCGCGGCACCAACCTTCTCAACAGAACTAATATTTGCCATCTTCCTACCCGTTCCCTTGAGGCGCACGTACCAACCCTGCCACGTCGAATTACTTCCACGATGTGCTTCCCGTTTTATAAATAAGATTCACCTATACTTTTCCGATCTTTATTTAGATAACAAAACACCCGAATAATAAGTAGGTTTGTTATTAATCATTACATAACCCAATGTATAGTTGTACATGCATTTTAATTAATATAACAATAGATAGAGTAACATTATATTTTATATTTTTGTATATCTGTTGTATATCTGAATAATATCTCGGTGGTCCAGTGGTCGAGCACCCCGAAGTTATGTGTGATAATATCGATGACTGAAAATTTTGTGCCCGGTATGGCACTAGGTTCGCCACCTATTCCATTTGGGACTTAAACATAACGGCGAGACGAGGCTTCACAGCCGCTGCCTACACCTTTGGGTAGAAAAGAAGTGAAGTTATGTATATCTGAACGTCCTCATTCATAGATTGAATTATAACTATTATAGCTTGGACTTAGAAAAACAGTTGTCACCATAATAAACGCAATGCGAGCGGAGCTGCGGGTCGAAACTACTATATATTACGAAACAGACAGCGACAACGCTCATTTATGTGTATAAAATAATGATCGTAAACATGTTAGCCTACATTATATATAATGGTATGCGACATGTAACCAGTGCTTAGTATGTATGCGCCTGCGCACCTCCGCCGTTAATCGACCGCTTCCACTCCGGTGACAATTATCACCTAATAACGACATGTCGCGACAGTTTGTAGCCGAATTTAATACTATCATATAATAATATATTACCTGGATGACCGAATAATATATGAACTATGACGATAAAATGTCATTTTTTAAAAATGATTTCTAGCAAGATCAATTTATCACCCCGGAAACCCCTGTATACTAAAATTTCATGAAAATCGTTGGAGCCGATTCCGAGATTCCAATTATATATACACACAAGAATTGCTCGTTTAAATAAATAAGAATTATTATTTAATTCATAAATATATAGATAGATGTAGATTTGTTTACTCACCGAAATGTTATTGCTAGTTTTCCTTACGTAGTGTAGAGATCAGCCAAGTACGGATTTTATGAAGCTCCATTCGTAAGTTGTTAAATTTGTTTTCATAACCCTAAAGGGGTTGCAAAGCAACGTTTGCTTGATCAACTAATATTATATAGGTATTACTAATAACAAAAATAAAAATGATACCGTACTTTCAAGTCGGTGATCTTAGTATAAATACTGCCTACAACATGTAATATATACCCTGTTTCTTTCCAGCCAATATCCGCTTACTGTAAACAATTTTTTAAAGGCATTTTTCTTTCTAATTTTTATTATTTTGTGCACAATATTACCTACGTCAAACTCTTGTCGTGACAAAATTCTGTTCTCTATTTTATCACAGCTTATAGTCAAGTTCACGACACTACTTATATGCTAATTCATTTTGTAATTTACGTTGAACGATTATCGCGACAAGTGTACGTGAGGCGCATTGCTCGAATGGCAACGCGTATGGTTTCATTAAATATTCGCGAACATATAGATGCGAGCCATGAAAACGCTCGTGAGAATTCTAGATAGACTTTAGATTAGATACGTCTTATATTTCATATCGGTTTGCGATCTAAACTCGTATAAAAAAAGTAGCCTGTGTATCTAGGCGTTTGGCAGACGACGGCCAAGTTCGCTGAATTCGTGCCCTCCTGCCGAGTGACCCCCGAGTCATCGCGTCTTACATCTGGCAAGCATTTCCATAACATCAAGTTTTTTCCATATATATAGTACGATTCGTGTTATAATGTAAAATAATAAAAAAAATAGAAAACATCAAATCATTGATTCCATAAATTACTAGTTTTTTTTTTATAAATATAACTTTCAAGCCTCGGTGGTCTGGAGGACGAACACCCCGCTTTTGAATCGTGAAGTCGCGCCATTGTGTACTGGTTCATACCAATAACTTTTTGCAATTCTTTTAGAATGTTACGATGATAGATATTGATGACTTACAAAACAATATCCGATGTATGGCAATAGGTTCCGACACGATGATGCGAGGGACAAATGCCGCTGCCTATACACAAACTAATAACTATAACTATTGCGTGTGTATTATAAGTGTTTTAAAGCCTCTATCCAACCTGTTTAAGGGCGATGTTTCATTAGGAGAAGGTTTAGGTAAATATACAGAGCGCTAACAAGAAATTTCTGTTCCATCTCTCTACCTACTCTATATTTACAAACTGCATGTATATTATAAGAAATAATTACTTGCGGTATTTTTAATACCGCCGTATTAGTATATTAGTAACATGCAATTGTTTCATGCTTACATACTTTGCCTTCTTGATACAATTAAATACAATTTTTAAAAACGCTCATTTTAACTTCTGTTGGTTTAACAAAGACACGTTACGTTAATTTTCCTCCAATACAGCTATAGTCCAAGAAAATTCAATTATATGTGTGTTTTATATCACTATAAATTATAGAGAATTTTGTTTTTGTTATATAAACTGGGAATCTATGGGATTTGTTGGTTGCACGGATAAATCGGTGTCAATGTTCGCTGCGGTCAGTAGTGTACCCAAACCGAAATTATGTGTTGAGCAACATTGCAACATGGACAGTCGGGCGACTGGCCACCGACCCCACTGATCACCCAGCACTCAACACGCCCTTCTGATTCAATCACTCGCTGGGACAACAATAAAAAGTTCAATCTCTTTTGTCCGATACTTATAATGACGTACGCGACTCTTAAACATTTCAATTTAGACTATTACAAAAATAATATACATTCACGCCAAGCCCCTTGCGAATTATGCAGAGAAAACAGCGCGCTATAAGGCACTATTCTAACACGTAACTCGCTTTTTCGACTTGCATATGTCTAAAATAATATTTGGGTATATTTTGTTACTATTAAAATACTAGTTGATCCGGGAACTTTGATCCGCATCAAAAGTAATAAATATGTAAATTTTGGATTTATGAACTTTTCTTTCCTAGAGTTTAAATGAATTACACATAAAAACCACCCCGTTGACACCTTCTATATATTAAAAAGAACCGCATCAAAATCCGTTGCGTAAATTTAAAGATTTAAGGGATATAGGGATATAGGGACAGAGAAAGCTACTTTGTTTTATACTATGTAGTGATACTATAAAGACTGTTGACACATATATGTAAAAAATATAAACATATACAAGAATTAAGTATGTATTTAAATAATGTAGCTACAAAAGTTCGTCAAATATTAATGGTGTTAGAATACATACTTGCGTAGCGTCTCGTAGCTGTTAGCTGTAAGTGTAAGTACAGTTTGAGAGCTTTTTATCAGTGACAGAAATCTCGACTGTCCTTCAAAAGTTATAACTTTACAAAGCCAATGAGTTAAGTACCCATATTTTGGTCGTCTTCCACGTGATGGCGCTTGAAGAAGTTTCGTGTTTTGTTTAATTGGAGTAACTGTTTTGTTTTTTTTTTTGTTGGGTGGAATCAACGGTATGCCAAATTATGCCTGAGAATTGGGTTTCCATTGTGTTTTTTAGTAAAAGAATTGGAGCCGGCTCACTTGAATATAATTACTTGTATTATATTAGATGTATTTATGTTGATGAGTAAACGTTTTGTTTTCGTAGATTTAGTAGTTTTTTTTATATCATGAAGAGTTAAAATTCACACACACTCAGGGGTATAGTAGAGTGTGATTCTTATCACATCATCACGTGTTAGTTTACTACGCAAAAGTAGAGTATTCTGCGTCACCCTCACCCTCTCAACAGAGATGACTTGCATTGAGTGTCTAGACGGAGGGACCCTCTGCACTAACTACATATACTACAAATGTATATATTAAATATATTATCCCAAGCCTTTAAGATTAAGGACTTTTTTTCAATTTGTATCGTATTTATAAGGCTTTTCTTATCATATCTTACTTCAACTTGAAAGCTTCCAAATTCGAATCCACGCCAATGAGATTTGTCAGTAATTAATTATTGTATGATCATATTAACTTATTCCGTAAGATGAAACGATTCGTGCGTGTATTAAAATCATGAAGATTGATGAAGAAACCAAATTATTCTACAACATTAATTAAGTTTATGAGCTACTAAAGTGAATGCATTTGTAAGGTATTCTAAGCACAAGAGAGAGTTGAGTTTTCCCCCTACGAGCACGGAGTAGGGGAGGATAGGGTGGTTCTTGAAAAATGCGTGAATGGTGTACGTGACACATAATGAATAGGTATACGTGTGTATGTTCAAGCACATATACGCAGACAACTTGCACGGATGCGTTCCCACGCTAACCCTCTTCACGTCACGGAGTCTGGAGTTGCAATCATTTGTTCCATCGCTATTTACTCTTGCAGATATTCTCACAATAAAGATCAGTTTTAAAATAGTTTTATGATACATTAATCATGCGTACGTGACTTCACGCCAAGTCCCATGCGAAGTAAGCAGAGAACAGAACGTATAAGGCATGACGATTGTTAAACACCTTACTTGATTATAAATCATAATAAAATGAGAATTTTAATAACTATGAAACTTACGATAAGAAGGTAGTTTATATCCGTAGAAAATGCAGAAAATCTGTGGTTTGGGTTGGGACAGGAAAATGCTTATAGGTACTTAACATACATTGCGGTCTCGGGCAATATAGGAATGCAGCTTATGTTGTTTTTCATTGAAACTCTTCAAAACTGCCCACATTGTTTTGAATTGCCGTAGTCCCGGCCAGTCTGAATGGACAGTTAAAGTTGCCATTCATTCACGAGCAAATAGGCACATTTTTGTGTCGAGCCACCGCGTTTCCGCGTTCCACGGCCGAGCTCTTGGACTATTCAACAAAACAATGTTGTGCTACGAATGTGTTTTGAGATAAGTTCGACGTGTAACAAGAACGCAGTTATCGGTGAAATATTCCATGAAATAGTGGAAATATTATTGCCTGAAATATAGTATTGTTACATTCTAACACATCCTCAGAGCGTGTCAAAATATGTCAGTATGATTCTGTTATCATTTGCCATCTACGCAACGATTTACGATAGATGGAGTTACTATATTTGATGTAATAACATTCTGATAACGTTTTTTAAACAATTTTTAATACTTATGTAGGAATTAAAATGTCTCAGCTTTCTATACAATAGTTTAACTACGGGATTTAATACGGGGTTTAATTCCGGGAAATAATATAGATTATATTAATCTTACGGTTAAGACAAATCTAATGATAACTCAATAATTATAACTGTCGAGCGTTTCCAAAGAGATGTGCATAAGTACGAATATACATACACTCGAAAAGCATAGTCTCTCTTCTTGCGCAGTCGTGTAAAATCAGAAATGGAAACATTTTAATTTCTCCACGGTCTGTATTGTTTGCTACAACAGCGATGTTTTTATTGGTAAACCGCGTTATGGAGATAAAATAATTGCTTTTTTCCGCGCCATTGGTCATCTTTATTCCGCCTATTATGCCCGTTTTTTCTTTAATGTTTTAACTATGGGAAGCATGTTTTTTTTGTTATTGGACGGTTTCTTTACCAATTTTGCACAGCACTCTAAACTGAACTTAAATATATCTATCAATTGGATTAACTTTGTTGAGATATTACGTTAAAAACTTCAATTTTTATTATAATTATTTAGTAATTTTCCGGTTTTGACTTCCCAGTAAATAATTACAGAAGATTTTCACGCATAGCAATCGTTATGCTTGCTTCTCATGTTATTTTATGATTACAATGGACTAGCTGACCACGCGAACTTTGCTATTCGCCATTATATATCTTTACGACTAAAAATATTGGTGCTTGGTTAGTTATCGAGGAAGTCAACACAGAAGAAAAAATGAAACTGGTTCAAAGGTTTCCAAATTAACGCTTTTTTACCAAACAAACTTTTTATCTTTACAATTATTACCACTCAATATTACTTGCTTTGTTATTGTTGATTAAAACGTAAAGTGACGCATACAATTGTATTATTTAAATGTTTATACGAAAGAAATTGCAAGTGCGCCCCCCACGGTACAGACGTCAATACAGATTAACAATGATGTAGATGGCGATGATAAAATGTGACAGTAATTGATTTGATCGTGTGATTGTTGCAGACGGACGGGGTCAGATGGATCGGAGGCGCGCGGCGGGGGCGCTGCTGGCGCTGGCCGCGTGCATCGCGTGCTCAGCTGCGGGTGAGTATCCTCCCTAATATGTGATATTGAAGTGTAACTTCAAATGCGACTTGCAATCGTTTAACGCGTTATATATTATACGCAAACTATTATATGTATTAATATACATTGTCTAGTATCCATAACACAATCTTTTCGTTGCTTAACTTAGATTGTGTATTGTTTCCTGACGGGCCTCGTGACGTATTGGTAAAACTACCGGCTGGAGCAATGAGGTCGGGGGTTCGATTCCCACCCGAGCACAAATATTTGTGACAAACATGAATATTTGTGTGGTGTCTGGGTGTTTTTCTATGCATTATAAGTGTGTTTTCATAAAAGAAAAGTATATATGTATTAATATCCGTAATCTATTATCCATAACACAAGCATTTAGTTGCTTAGCTTGGAACTAGAGGACGCTGTGTGTATTGCGTCCAAGATATTATTATTATTATTTCCAAAATATTACTATTAACTAAAAACAGTGTAAGCGATTTTTTTATAATATTTTTGGACAGCATCATCTAGTTTCCAAGCCTAGCAACTAAAGCTTATATTATGGATATCTAGATATTATATATTATGCTATTACTATATACTTATTTGGTAAATACATATTTTTAATGCATAAAAATAATTGTACTGTAATAATATACTAACAATAATAACACGGAAATCAAACAAATATTTTAGAAAGAAGAAGATTTTTATGTCATATGAAATTGACATCCTTAAATGATAAAATATTAGATTTAGTTTCAATTTAAAAATATTTTAGCTATAATGACGAATATGATTCACTTTTTTCATAAATATAATGTACAAAAATAGGTAGATAGGTATGAGATTTCATCACAATAGTCGCGTAAGTTCAATTTGATCTCGAAACTGAATCAACAATATTGCTCCCCTACGACATGACATAGGGATAAATATGTTACCGTAGGGCTGTGAGTGGTATTTTCGATAAATAAAACGTCAATTGCACGTCGAAATATTTGCTAGTCGTTTAAAAGTAGAATAAATAAATAACAAATATCTACATCGAAAAATAATAATATCTTGGACAAAATACACACAGGGCCCTCTAGTTCCAAGCCAAGAAACTAAATGCTTGTGTTATGGATACTAGATAACGGATATTAATACATATATACTTTTATTTTGTAAATACATACTTATAATACATAGAAAAACACCCAGAGGCCGCACAAATATTCATGTTTGCACCAAAAATTTGTGTTCGGGTGGGAATCGAACCCCCGACCTCATTGCTGCAGCTGGTAAATTTACCAATGCGCCACGAAGCTTCTCTAATCATAACAAATAACTTATTTTTAACAGCTAATGTTATAAATACATTTGATAATTATATATCTATATAATAACTCATGTCAATATAAGTACGAGTTAAAATATTAATATATAAATAATGTGAATATAAATAATCGTAATAGTCTCGGTGGTCCAGTGGTCGAGCACACGGGGTCTAATCCAGAGGTCGCGTGTTCGAATCCTGACACTGGCTCATACCAATTACTTTTCGAAATTGTTCTCGGAAGTTATGTGAGATAAATATCGATGACTGAAAACTTTGTGCCCGGTATGGCAATAGGTTTGTCACCTATTCCATTTGAGACGTAAACATAACGACGAGACGAGGCTTAACAGCCACTAGGTTTGTCACCTATTCCATTTGATAACGGCGAGACGAGGCTTAACAGCCACTGCCTACACCTTCGGGTAACAAAGGCGTGAAGTTATGTTATGCTAAAATAAATAATCTACTATACCCATACGTTATAAAAATGCAAACTTCTATTCCCATCAAAGTTTGAATTGAATTGATTGATTGATATTGAATTGATTGAAATGTGCATACAGATTGGTGCAATTGAATCATTCATTTACAAACACTTGTTATGCAATCAAGCGAGTCATTTAACTTCCTTTCTAACTAATTCTTTCTAATTCATTAATATTCATATTACGTATGTTTTGGTGCATCTATTTATGTACCAATTGTATGTTGTCAACAAATATTTATAGCAATTCAAATTACAGAAACTATTACTATATATTTGCAATTGCTACACATTTAACAGCGGTAGAGCCATGGTTACTGCATGAATGGGCCAGATCAAACAGTTAAATACCAAGAACTAACAAAAAAAACGTCATAAATTGGCTAATACCATGTTCCCAAGAGAAAGAATCCGGAGGTCCATCTCTTTCTCCTTCCCTCTTCATCTCTCGCTTATCCCATTTTAAATATAGGCTACGCAATTGTGACGCTACTGTCTATGGAGAACGCTATTGGCTTACCGTCAGATGATCTGCTTACTTGGTAGCTTCTTCTCTATCCCTTAAAAAATGTGTTCTAAGAATCCATATTCCCCAATTTTGGTTATGATCATAAAGTTGTATTAGTCGAGTTAACATTATAATTCTTATTTACGATGTTCTTTGGTGTTCGGATTTGTATCTTGTACTCTACACATAGTTGTCATGAGACGTGTTCCATAATTCGTAAAAATTGATACTCGTGCTGTATTATCCCAGACTTAACGTTACTCTGACTCGGATGCAATAAAATATATGTCATATTTTATTTTTGTAATTTATGAATATAGTAAAATATAAGATTTTGTAAGAGACACTCTCCGAGAACTACGAATAGTTATGTTATAGTTTGTGTGGGTTTATTCAAATGTATTATTCTGCTTTTTGAACAAATAAAATAAAGTTAAGACTTAAGAGCGGATAATGTGTCACTCGAATGTGGCCTCGGGCCTTATTAGTACTTTTTACTCCCGACAGATGTCTGCGGGTTGTCAAAACATATTAAATACACTCATAAAAAGTCCTTAAATTTAGATATGTCATATTTTTTTAATAGTCTTTTTATAAGATCTATAATTATAAAATTTTGATTAAGATATACTTAATTACAATTACGTATTTTAAAAATCCCGATATTATATATATTTATATAATATTATTTATATATATATACTAACAAAAAATATGAAATTAAACAGGAGGTAAATAATTTAGTATATTATTGATAATTTTATTGTAATATTATGTTGGAATATATCTTCCCTTTACCTTCCTATCTACAGTTACTTACTAAAATTGCATTAGAAATGGTCGTTAATCTTTTAAAATCTCTTTAATATACACTACTATCTGTACCATCACGAATTCTTTATCTGATCTGGGCGAACAAATTCAAAGGTTATTGATCTAAACCAATTAAGGTATATATACCAACATACATTTCGTTATGCATTACATTGATTGCAAGTAGTTGCCAGAACTCCGCCCGTGTGAGAGAGACTAAGTTTCCGCTTGTTTCATCAATAAAATAGCCTCGCCTAATTTACTTAACTTTATATTACTTTAAAGTTGTACATTTACAAACATATAGATTAGGGGGAAGCCTACATTCAGCAGTTGACAAATGATGAGACTCATCTCATCAGCTCAGATCTAGACAAAACTCCTGCTTAATTATGAAGACTATTCTTCTCTCTAAGTAGCAAGGGAGGTTTAAAAGCTCTTAAGTGTTTTTAATCGTATAAGAAGTTTACTCTCGGGATCTTCCAGTTCTATAAATAAACTCTGCCCCTTTATAAAGCATTAGTATTATTTATTTCATAACATTCAAATATAAACCGTTATATATTATGTTCATCTCCATATTTAAACATTCGGTTAAGAAAATTTATGACATTAATCTATGAAATTTGAATATCATTAGATATTATTAAAGTATTACCCACATATTACCAAATACTACATAATATTTCCTAATTTGAATATCGAACACATTCTCGTTCATTCATTCAGCTTAATGAACACATGAACGGGCTTGTTTAGTGTCATCGTTTCACGATAATTTTGTTGAGCAAGAGACTATTTTCGTCCGCGCAGATTTTAATATCCATATCACGGTTGCCACAAAGAATTCGAATTGAATTTATGTTATACATAGGAAGTATATTTAAATGCGACCTACAATGCTCAAGTCCAGTCGTGTGAACTTCATCAGGAATGACTGCCACGGCTGCATTCATTCATTCATTCATCGAAACAACAATCCATATTAATGTTGTGCAAATTTTAAATTCATGCTGGCTCCTCATTTCGATCGCCTCTCTAGTGTTGCTAAGTCCACGGTTTTGAATTAAGTAGTTTTTTTTTTCATTACACTTGCAACATCGTTTATAAACGTCACACTTATACGTAAAAGCGATCCATTAGGTATCATTGGGAATTATAAATGCTACGTCACGTACCACCTCGCCAACTAAACTCTAAGCTATGATTTGGTACTTAATATTCAGTCGGTCAACTTGGAATTTGGACATTTCGTCGTGCACCAACACCTACTTGGTAAACGTGGGAGCAGCCCACTTAGTACAATTTCTTTTTGAGATATTTCGGCCAATATTTAAATTTATGGTAGAAAAGAAAATGAGAATAGTCGGTCTTGAAAAAGAAAACTGTAACACCGCGATATCTGTACCTACATAGCAGTTAGTGGCGAAAGACTACTAAAAAGTCAACACAACACAAATGTTTGGTTTATTAATGTCTGTCTGTACGTTTGCAAGCTTATCAATCAAAACTTCTAAATTGTTTTTATTTAATACAATTGCATTTAGTAATAGATGAATATCATTTACGTATTGTTCAACGTAATTTATTGGACTTTAGTTTACTAGATCCCTTTACGAAACCTTCGTCTGTATTGTCATACTTTTTAAGATGTGACGTTTACCGGGTAGAGAAAGAGCTGAAGATGACGTGGAATCAATAATATACAAATTCCATTTCTTTTTACGATATATCAATCGTGATTGTGGAAATATTATAATTGAAATTACTGTTGGCAAAAACTGGATGCTAACGACATTCCTTGCAACCGTTAGATAGACAATCTTGCTGCGGCGCCAGCGAAGCTCTGCGCACCCGCCAAGAGGAGGGGGCACACCGTTAGGTACCCACAGAGTAGGTACAGACACTGTGAACAAATGATAAGCTGAACACTGAACACTGCAAACGCAGAGATCGCCAATTAATACAAGCAGATTGTGGCTTTTCAAATTCTATGCCTATTCACTTGAACATTTAGTAAGCAGTCTGTACGAAAATTAGTCAAGCTTCGCCGGTTTTTATGGCTTAAAATAAATCACACATTTTCATGGAAGTGGCGTTACCAATTTTTATATATTTAATATCATATTTGTACACTCACAAGTGTAACTGATGCGTATTTAATATACAAAGAAACATTTGTTATAGCTGTTAAATAAGCTAATCAATTTTTTATGACATATTACTTTTAATATTATGGTGTTATAGGAAATATTATATATCCAGGCTATTTAGTATAACGTAATAGTTGACGTGATATTGCCCTTGCAATAGTTGTCAGTCAAGATGCAGTTAACTGGTTAACAACTTGGACCGTTAGTTTAATTACATCTTTGTCGCCTTGCCGGTTAACTTCAGTAATTATACGCGGCAAAACGGATATATAAAATAAATTTAAGACCTATGACTGATGTTTAGAACGATTTGCAGCCAATATCCTGTACAGCTGCACAGCTTAATAAGCCAGTCGTCAAACCGTTGTAAAATTGAGTAAACGAGTTAGGAGAACATTTTACTGCCGTCAATGGCTGTGTCGATATTGTCCGCCAAATGTCAATGGATACTTTACTAATTTATAATATTTCTTGTCGACTTTGAAATGTTTATGAAATCATAAAAATTTATAAATAATATTATTAATTTTCTTAATTTGATAACTAGGAGTAAAAGATAGATACTAATTTATCAGGAAATGTAATGTTTTATTTCTTTATTTTCAGCTCCCACAACAAGTGATCACACGGACTTAGAACTGTACGAAGGTAAGATGACTGACATTATAAATAGCAATATTTAAAACATCTATATAAACTGGTTAAGCAATAATTTACTTTCTCACCAGTGGCCCAGTGCTTCATCACTTCGCTAGTGACTCAGAGGTCTTGAGTTCGGGTTACACACAAGTTGGTGGATTTACTAAAATAGTATCCGAAAATACATCTGACAACTGACACAATATACCTTAAAGGGCGTAAATTTCATCTAATATTACGAGTTTATTCCCTACAATTTACATAAAGTATGAATATTTACTAAATATATTCTTTAACATAACTAATTGAGCCAATTTTAATACTGTTTCAGGTGTTAAAGAGGGTTGCTACTACAACTTCCAGCATTATGGAGAAGGTGATAGAATAATGACCAACGAGCCATGCCTTAACTGCACTTGCCACAACCGGATGCTCATGTGTTACCTGAGGGTCTGCCCGTTCACGAAACCCATAGGACAGGATTGCACAGTCGAAAAACGTGCAGACCAATGCTGTCCTATCGTGACTTGCCCAGACGGTAAGTACAAACATAACTTCGTCTTCTACTTCTTTTGTACTAACAATAAGTCTTGAAAATGCCACACAGAGGTCATAAAATTAACTCAAGGACTCATAACTTAAGGTCAAATAATAAGTACGAACTAAGGTAGGCATTATGATCAGTAAATTAATGAGTTTGTATTGAATCGACGGTATCTATTTTTAAATGTAACTAAATCTAGTTAATCTGTATTTATGACTGATTTATATCAGTAATATACTAGTTGATCTACAATCTAAATGTAAACTTAAATGAAAAAAAATCGAAGTAGCAGTTTTTTATTTTGACTCAAACTTTGCCGAAATCATCTAAAAACTTTTTCATCAAAGCTCAGTATTATGTACGCAATTTTACTTCACTTACAGTTATTTTAACAATATTTTAAACATATTCATTTTTATTAACAACTAGCTGACCCAGCGAACTTTGTTCCGCATAAAAAGTAATAAATGAGCAAATTTGGATTTTATAAAGTTCAATTTTTGCTATTATCGGCACGCGTTTTGGCGCGCAATGCAAAGTAATTGCTATGTCCCGTGTTAATTAATACTGCAATATCTTCGAAAATATTAGTTTAAATTGCATGCTCTAAAGGGCTGGGATCATTTATATTACATGTACAATCTATTTAAGACACTTAATTGGATGAAAATTTATGCTATAATGTTAAAAATCGCTTCGTAAATAAGCTATAATTTGTCTTAAAAAGTAAAAAAAATTAAAATGGTTATTGTGGGTTATGCCTAAGAGATAGATATATGCCCTCGTGGACTTTTTTGTAGACTTTCTAAAGGTGTTTAATAATGTAGAACATTGTTTTGATTTATCACTTAGGGTTCAGCCAGCGTTTGAAATGAAAGTGCTAAATCTCGAAAATTATCATTTTTTCTTTAGAACATCATATGTGGATTATATATTACTATAGATATTAGATAGACCCCGTTGACACTCTCTAACTATTTAAAAAAAACTGCATCAAAATCCGTTGCGTAGTTTTTAAGATATAAGCATATAAGTGGACAGACAGCGGAAAGTGACTTTGTTTTATACTATGTAATGATTGAATTTAAACAAATTCAATATTAATAAACAATTTAAAATAAGCATATTTAATTTAATAACCAATTGAATGTGTTAAGAAATTGTACATGCAATATAATTACGAAGCTAAGAAGCTATGGATATACAATAAACGTGATTCGCCATAATTAAACAAAATAAGACTTAGGGAGAGATCATTAATTACGTGAAATGATCTAGGGGGAGAGGGGATTAAGCTAAATCTTTCCAAATCTCACTTACTGCTGAGAGGGGTCTAACCAAATGTAATGTAATGTTTTTCTAGCAGAAAACGATGTACCTAAAATTGCATGAAAAATTGTCTCTAGAATAAAATATGGTCAAATCTATGGAGGCTAGATACATATATCTAGCCTCCATAGATTTGACCATATTTTAGAGTTCAGACCAGCCAGACCTTATAGAGTTCTGAACGAGGAAAAATCTTAAAAATGATAGCCATACCCTCACTTACTTTAGAGACCCACTATTAGGAATATAGTTTCGGATATGTTTTATTATTAATAAATTCCCTTCGATAACAGTTCCAGTTGACCTACTCACATCTACTTCGACCACATCTCCTGCTGAATATGGAGCAACTGGACTGGGAAAATTGGACAAATACGGTTGCAGTATCCACGGAAAGTATTTCCCTGAAGGTTCTAAGGTTCCGCCGACTCCGAACAAGCCTTGCGAACACTGTTACTGTATACGAAACATGACGACTTGCGTTATGCAAGAATGTACTCTACACGTTGACGGTTGTACGCCCATCTATCACAAGGACGTCTGTTGCCCGGTTCGATATTCTTGTGGTGAGTAAATAATTTATTCTTCCTGTGCTACCTATGTCATAGGTCAATGGAAACAAAATAGTGCGTAGAGTCCCTCCGCACAGAACAAGTAATTCTTCTTCAAGTAATTAAATATTAATTCTTATTCACTAAATTTGAAAATATAAAAAAATACTACCTTGTTGAATTATATAATCAAAAACACAAGTAAATGTAGCAATTAATATTATAAATTCAAAAAGAACAATAAGTATTTATTTCAGTTATTGCCATTCTTTATTAATTGCATTTGTATTTCTTTTCAGATCACCCTGAAGACGAAATTCCACTTCTAGATGATATGTCAACCACAACACGTCCAACACCTGGCTTTTTACTTACTACCACAACTTTATCCCCGGTCACTCAAATGTCTCAGGACTGTGTTCATAATGATCGAATCATAGCTGACGGTGCTTCTATAACAACAGAAAAAGCATGTGAACATTGCTACTGCATGAAAGGGGATATTGTTTGTGTAGTGCAAGAGTGTGGGGCTCCTATGGAAAATGAAGGCAAAAATTGTACTTCCTTACCTCCACGAGCAGGTCAATGCTGTCCAGATACCTATATTTGTGAAGGTGATGAATCCAGCACTGAAATTGAATCTTTGACAGAACCAGTAACTGAAATACTATCGGACAAACTTACAACATTATCCCCACCAAGAAGACCTGGAGTCGAAGGTAGTGGTTACAGAATTGAACCTGATAAAGAAGTAAATACTGAATCTTCTAACGTAGATCTAGAACCGGAAGGAAGTGGTGAAGAATATGAAACAAGTCAAGCAACTCAGGAACCTCTTATACCCGGAAAACCAATAGAAAATATACCTGTTTTTGAGGATAGTGACCAATATATTACGGTTTCAACACAAGCACCTATTCTGGAGAGTTCCGATAAAGATGTAGATAAAATAGCTATAGGAGATAATATTGAAAATAATACGGATAATCCTCAAGGCCCTTCAGAATATGTTCCAATCGAAGGAGATTCTGACAAAAAGGATAGTGACACGGAAATCGATCTTAAACCATACCAACCAGTAACTGTAATAAGTACTCTTGAACCAGAAAGCATTAATAAACTTACTACTGAGCCATCAGAATATCTTAATACTGTATCAGGTCCTACCTATGAACAAAAACATGAAGTCACTGATTCGCATGCTCCAACCACAATTACATTAGAAGAAGTCAGTACAATTGGACCAAAAGAAACCGAAAAGCCTATTCCGTCTTTACACCATGAACAAGATGTTACAAGCCCAACTGAACATGTAACACCATCCGAAGAGCTTATTACAAGCACTGAATTGTCCAGTGAACCAGCGACAATAAAAGAAATATCAGGCTCTGAGATTACCGTTGAGACTACAACTGGATTACCCACAAAAGATGAAAGCGGAATATTCCCATCCCATGAAGTGAAGGATGCAACAAATATTCCTATAAGTACAACTGAAAAACAGAGTACAGAGCCAGATCATTCTCAAAATACAGTGGCAGTATCTGAAGAAGACAGTATTCACAAACACCAATCAAGCTTAGATGACGACAAACCGGACTTAGATAATATTTCTTCGGTGACGAATCCTAGTTCTCTGCCTGTATCAGAAGAAACAGCCACCACTGAACCAGACAAAGGATTAAACACTATTCCCAATGAAATTAATGAAGAATCAATGCGACCAAAACCTACTACTGCGTTTGAAACAAAAGTAACAGAACCTAGTAACTTGTCTGATACCACGGGGCAAGGCGATGATCTTAAATTATCAACTGAATCTGACCTTCTTGAACCAGATAATCAAGCTAATAAAGGAGATACGACCACCACGGAAGCATCGTTCAGAAAAGAAGATGATATCTCTGAGACAAAACCACAACAGGAATTAGAAAGGACAACAGTGAAAAGTGAGTTTATTGATGAAGCTTTAATTCCAACATCGTCGCATGATGAAAAACAAGGTACAAGTTCTAACATTCCTTCGTTAGATGAATACATTACAACAATGTCACCAGATTATATTCAAGCTGATGTCAAAGATACCGAGAAACCAGCAACTGAATCTGACTTAATTGATGACATCACATCACAAGGTGTAACAGAAAAAAATAAACACTCTACTTTAGAATACCAAGTTGAGCCACAATCAACTACTGAAAAATCAACAGACGTAGATAAAGAAGATGATAGTCGCGACGAACCAAGTCGAATCCCGGGTGAAGGAGATTGTCTTTTGAATGGAATAACTTATAGAAATAATACTATTGTACCTAGTTCAAACAAATGCCATGCAAGTTGTAAATGTATTAGTAGCATAATTAGATGTGATCCCATTATCTGTAGTCTACCTCCACATAATATGGACAGCTGTCAGTCTGTATATGACCCACCGGACTCCTGTTGTCCCACATATGTATGCGATCATTCCAGGGAAACGGTTCCTCCAAAATCAGATAGTCAAATGTCAGGTACAGAATCTCCTACTCCTTCATTATCAATAGATTGTAGAGGAGACCAATGTGAATTTAGTGAGCAAACGAAACAACCCTTAGGAACTGATAAACCATGTACATCTGACAGTTGTTTACTTGAAGATGATCACAAATCTGACTTGGACAAATGTGGACCTTTGGGTTGTGATAATAATGAACCCAGACCAGATTCTACTTTGCCATCTGTTAGTCAATCGGGATGTTTAGATAAAAATTGTGAATCTTCGGTGGAAAGTTGTCCTGATGGTGAATGTCAATCATTACCTTCAGTAGCACCATGCAAAGGAGAAAGCTGTAAAGCTACTAGCGAGGAATCACAATCTCCACAGCCATGTGAAAGCGAGGCTGATTGTAAAAAGATAGAAATTTCTCACGATAAGACTGTGCCATCAAAACCAATAAGTGGCCAGGAAATATCTTGTAATGAAGAAAATGGTTGTCAATATCAATCACTGGATTGTGTTGGCGATGAACCATGTAGAAGAAAAGATGTTCCAGTTGATCAAGATTCTTCATCAAATTGTGAGGGCAGTGATTGTAAGCAGCAACCCGACAAACAAGCAATTGAATTGCCAATTCCTGAAAAAACTCCAATGTACATCCCTACTATCGACAAAGAATCTTTTGAAAACTTAGGAACTCAAGTGACAGAAGACGTATTGATTGAAACAACACAAAAACCTCTGGAACAAGAATATACTGAACATTCTATATTAGAAACAATGCATGACATAACTACAGAAAAGACTCCAATTGATGAAGACATTGCAACAGATGAACTAATTTTGGCAGAAGGCACTAAAGCACCCACTCATCACGAAGGGGAAGAAATGTCAAAGCCAACGGAAGGAGATATAACGACCAAACCAGGTAGCAGCGAAGAGGAAAATATTAAAATACCAATTGAACCTGAACCTATATTAGAAGAAGCACATACTGATAAAATTGATTCCATGGAAAAAGAAATTACTCCAATCCCAGATTCTGAAGATGGGGTCACAGATGAACCAAGTGTTTCTGTAATTATTGATGATCATACAGATAAATCAGTTTCGGTGAAAGAGGATACCACAAAATTGGACGATGTTTTCGAAGAGCATTCTGTGAAACCATCTTTAGTGGAAGAAAAAGACAAAGAAATTCCTGATAATTTAGAGGCGGAACATGAACCAGTTTTTAATGAAAAGGAAGGTACCACGGCATCACCTCATGTAGGAGAAATCAGTGGTAAGCCTATCTTAGATGATACGTTAGGCACAAAAACACCAGATGCTGCTTTAGATACTACAACATCAGTAAACAGTTATGATAAAGACATATCTGAACCTATTGACGAAAAAGAAATCTATAGACCTACATCCACTGAAAAAACAATAACGAAACCAGTATCAACAGAAGAAAAAGATACCAAAACACCTGAAGAAGAGATAAGTGAACCAACAATATTTGATAAAGATTTCACGAAAGAGTCGGATCATGAATACACTACTAGACCTTATATTGATGATAAAACGATTCCAACATCCATGATTGATAATGGAGCATATACCAATAGCCCAGTATCTACTGAAGACTATGCAATGAACAATGAACAGAACAAAGAACCAGTGTTTATCCAAGAAAAAGGAACTACTGTTTTTGACATAATGGAAGATCACACAGATAAAACAAGTCTGATTGAACGCACCAGTACAAACACACCAGATACTACCACAGACAAACAAGATTTTAATGAAAAATATGCTACACAATCAACTGATAAATTTGTGGACAGAGATACCAAGGAACCTAATTCAATTGAAGATTTGGCCACGGGAATACCCGATTTGGTCACAGATAAGACCGTCGCGAGTGACGACGAAGTCAAAGAAAACCCAGTTTTAATTGAAGATGAACTATCCGTTGTCTCAAAGGATGATGAAAGTAATGTAGTTTCAGATGACGGTACGGAAATACCACAGGTGGATACAGATAGTGAAACCAAGAATCCCATGGTAATTGATGATAGTACAGAACTATCTGTTGCTATTACAAGCGACAAAGTTACTGAAATTCCCAGCTTGGCAGAAGAAATAACAGATAATGAGGTAATAATAGATGATAACATAAAATATAAACCACCGATAACTGATAAAGAGACAGAAAAACCGGATGACGTTGTACATGGATCACAAATACCCAATACACAAACAGATTCTCCTGCCACCACCGAACAACATATGCCTACATTCATTACACCAGAAGAAGAAGGATCTGGAAATGAAGAACCTGAAATCGTTTCTACAAAACCTCAAGACGTTACATCAGAACTTCCTGGCATTATTGGCGATGATCAACTAGCAGTGACAGAAATTGAACCAGAAAGACAAACTGAGAGGAGTCAAACAGAGGAAGGTTATTCAACTCAAATCACTTCAGAAACTCCAGATGATCTGCATGTTCCCGAATCTCCTGAGCCAGAAATTATAAACTCAGATGATAACACTTTCAAACAACCAGAACAATCTCAACAACCTGAAACTAATCCTCAGGAAACATATGAACGTACAACAGTAAAATCACCTCATGATGTTTCCTCTTCGGAATCAGAAACAGAAACACTGAAACCGATCACTGGAGAAGAAGAAACATATACAGATACACCGACTCAACAGTCAGTTACCACAGGAAAAGTTCTTACTGAACCACACGAAAGTTACCCGTCTGAATCGCCTATAAATATTCCAGTGAAAGAAGAAAGTAGCACTCAAAGATTTGAAGATACAGTTAATTATGAGACTCCAGAGCCAACATCAGCTATTGAAATGAATGAACAAGAAATAAAATCAGAGATTCCCGAGGAATCTGATAAAGTAGTAACTAGCATCAGTGTGATGGCTGTTACCGAACCAGTAAAAGCTTCTACCGAAATTGAAGATTCTTCAATAACAGGGCAAGAACAAACTGGCACAGTTCATTACGCAGAGACAACGGAAACCATTCAACCCTATATAACCGAAAGACCTGATCAGACCCCAGAGATCATTACAGAGTCTGATACTTCAATAAAATCTGATGAAAAGATTACAAAACATCCAGAGGAAGGGGATTCTCATCATCACGAAGGAAATACGGAAGCATCAACCATCGCTCCTCATAAATTTGACACTAGTACATTATTATATGGAGACGTTACTACAAATGAGGCTTTATCTGCAACGGAATATTTACAACCGACATCTTCACAGCCATCCCGTAAAACAGAACCAATATCAGATTTAGTCACAAATATGCCCGTAAATGTGCAAACAGAATCTGAAGAAAAACCTATTGTTACAGAAGGACACTTAATATATGAAGAAGATGTGACTAAAACTCCGGAGTTGTCTAGCCAATCACATTTAGATTCATCTACAGAACCATTTGATATATTTGTCACAGGTGAACAAGCGTCCACAAGAGCACCAGAATCTCACGTCACAGTAACATCTGACCGAGAATCACTTATAACTACTGAATCACACATTATAACCGACGATACAGGAGTGAAATCTGAAAAACCCCAAGAAAACGATGACGATCGAGATCCAACAAAATCAGAAGATACCGAAATCAAAACTCCTGAAAAACCACTAGATATACATCAAGTTTCTACTGAGTATTCGCCAAGTGAGGGAATGTATTCCAAGATACCTGAAACACAAATTACAACCGTGGCAGCCCCGTCTATAGTCAATAGTCAGGTTACAGAAGATCAAGCAACAGAAAAAGACAATAGTCAGACAATTACAAATGAGACTGGTCCCCCCTCTGAAGAATATACAACAGAAAAAATACATATGGTACCTGAGTTAACTACACCGGAACTAAATAAAATCAGTACTGAAGCTACTTATGAAACTTCTTCGCAGTATGGAATATCGGAAACAACGCCTTATATGATTGAATTAGAAGAGCATACTCACAGAATCATTGGTGTTTCCACTACGTCAACTGATACCGCAGAAGAAATAACGACATCTTCATCGCCATCAGTAAGCACCGAGCAAGATACTGCGAAATTAGATTATAATCCATCTTCGTTGCTACCGCCGATAAAAGAAAGTCAACCAGGGGAGATGGCTGCAGAAGTACCGGAGAAAAAATATGAAATAACTACACAGAAAGCAGATGTTTCTACAGATTTTAATGAAAAATTATCAACTGTAGAAGATACTTTGTCAACTGAACCACCAGCTATTTCAGATAATCATCAAGATGAAAAACAATATACTACATCCTCTTCAACCATACAAGATCTAAATGATGCAATAACCTCAAGTATTTCTACAGACACAGAAAAAGAACCGATTTATAATTTCAATAATGAAATAACCACAGAGAAAACGTCTTCAGGTGTACACATAATTGAGGATACAACAACGGAGTCTGAGAATGAAATAATATTATCTACAAGAAAACCTACCTCTGTGAACGAAGAAGAAATTAATCAATATACTGACTCTAGTATGATACCCACTATAAAGCCAGAAAAAATATCACCATTAGATACTGATAGCCAAGATGACAAAGTTCAAGAGAAACCGAGTAGTGAAACTCAAGGAACTTTACCACCTACTTCTGACGACAAATATGATAAGGTGGGTGATATCTCTGAAGGCGGAGAAGCGACACCTTCAGCTTTTGAAGACAAAGATGGCAAACCCACTGAAAAACCAAGCACTGAAACAAGAGAAACCGTGCCACCAGTTTTTGAAAACAAAGAGACCGTATCGGTTGAAAAAGTAAGTAGTGAAACTACAGAAACATCATCACCTGGTTCAGAAGACAAATACGATAAAGTGGATGATACTTCTGAAACCAGTGAAACGATATCACCGACGTTTGAAGACAAAGAAAAACCAAGCAGCGAAACTGGAGAGACATTACCGCCTATTTCCGAAGATAAATATGGAAAGCCCGAAGATTCACCTAGCAGTGAAACAGGAGAAACTACACCACCCGCTTTTGATAACAAGCCTGGCAAGCCTATGGAAGAACCAAGTAGTGAAACTGGAGAGAGATTCCCACCTATTTCTGATGATAAATATGATAAACCGGATGAAGTACCAGCCAGTGGTACTGGTGAAACCAAACCATCACTTTATGAAGATAAAGACGGAAAGCCCATTGAGAAACCAGGCAGCCCAACAGCACAGACATTATCACCTGTTTCTGATGAAAAAGTTCTTTCAACAATTGCTACTGACTTGGACGACACGCTCCACGAACAACCGAATGAAGAAACAATGTCACCAGTTTCTGATAGTAAATATGGTAAACCCGATGAAACTGCACCACCGGTTACGGAAGACAAAGACAGCAAACCCATCGAAAAACCAACCGACGAAACTGGAGAAACATTACCACCTGTGTCTGATGATAAATATGTCAAACCGGATGTTACACCTCATAGTGAACCTGGAGAAACCATATCACCGACTTTGGAAGACAAAGATGACAAACCCTTTGACAAACCAAGCAGTGAGCCTGGAGAATTACCACCAGTTTCTGAAGACAAATATGGTAAACCAACTGAAATGCCTGGAAGTAAAACAGAAGAAATCTTACCAACAACCTTTGAAGACAAAGATGATAAGCCCGTTGAAAAGCCAAGCAGTGAAACTGGTGAGCAATCACCACCTGTTTCAGAAGACACAAACAATAAGCCGGAAGGTACACCCAACAGTGAAACCACAGAACCTACACCACCAGCTTTTGCAGACAAGGATAGTAAGCCTATTGAAAAACCAAGCAGTGAAACTGATGATATGCCTGGCAGTGATACTGGAGAAATCAAACCACCAGGTTTTGAAAACAAGGATGGCAAACCCATCGAGAAACCCTCTACCGAAACTGGAGAGACGTTACCGTCTGTTTCTGATGACAAATATGGCAAGCCGGATGATACCGCTAGCAGTGAAACTGAAAAAACCAAACCATCCTTGGAAGACAAAGACGGCAAACCCGTTGAAAAACCAACTGACGAAACTGGAGAAATATTACCGCCTGTTTCTGACGATAAATATGGTAAACCAGATGATACCACTAATAATGAAACTGGAGAGACCATACCATCGACTTCAGAAGACAAAGATGACAAACCCATTACGAAACCAGGCACTGAAACTGAGGAGCCATCCCCGGCTATTTCTGAAGACAAAGACAAAAAGCCAATTGAGAAACCAAGTACCCAGACAACACAGACACTACCACCTGTTTCAGAAGAAAACGTTACTCCAATACTTTCTACAGATATGGACGATAAGCACCATGAAAAACCAAGCACTGAAACTATGTCACCACTATCTGAAGACAAATATGGTAAGCCAGACGATATGTCGAGCGTCGAATCAGATGAAATTAAACCACCAGCTTCAGAAGACAAAACTGAAACACCTGTTGAACAATTCAGTAGTGCAACAACAACATCCCTTCCAGTGGAGAAAGACAAACTTCATGACAAGCCTAGCGAAGAAATTGGAGAAGATTTGCCTTCTGTTTCTGAAGATAAATATGGAAAGCCAGACGAAAAACCCATCAGTGAAGTTAATCCACCCAGTCCAACATCAGAAATTCCGAAACCACTTGCCGAAGCTCAACCTACTGATGAATTACCACCCACAGATGAAGATTCGAATTTCCCACCGAGTAGTACCGGATACGGTGAGCCTGATTATGTGGAAGAGGATCAAGCATTTGGACCTGGAACCTGTCGATATGGCGGCAAAGTATACGTGTCAGCTCAACAAATACCGAGAGACGATCCATGCGACTTTTGCTTCTGCTTTAGAAGTGATATTATATGTTTACAACAAAGCTGTCCACCTCCAATACACGGTTGTCACGAAGAACCCATACAAGGCTTTTGCTGTCCACGATATGAATGTCCTGTTTCTATGGCTACCACCCTTAATGTCACTACTACTACGACGACAACAACAACAACTTTGCCCCCACACTTCCCGACTCACTCGTACAAGGGAGCAGCCCAAAGAAGAGGATGCCAAATAAAAGGACACACTTACAAAGTAGGAGAAGTGGTACGCTCAGCGTCTGGACCATGTTTACACTGCACGTAAGTGTTTCGTTCAGATATTTTTTAATCTCGTCGAATAACCTACCATGCCTCACTACCCGCGCCAAAATAAATTAATAAGGTATAATCATAATTATGAAAATTAGTAGAAAAATAACAATGATAAGCTTAAAGTCTAGATAACATAACATAACAACATAACTTCACGCCTTTTTCTATCCGAAGGTGTAGGCAGCGGCTGTTAAGCCTCGTCTCGCCGTTATGTTAAGGTCCCAAATGGAATAGGTGGCGAACCTATTGCCATATCGGGCACAAAGTTGTCAGTCATCGATATTTATCACACGTAACTTCCGAAAATGTCGAAAAGTCATTCACTACTTCTTGAATCAGAAGCAGGGTGCTAGCCAAAATCTAGATATTTTTTTAAAATTTAATTTTACAGTATTACTTTACAGCATTAGTTTGAGTTTCGGTTTTCTCTGTACACCACTTATTTAGATTGTAAATTCTATCTAGTGCACATGTACAATTGAACATGCGCATAATTTTGAGCGATTTGGTTAGTTGAATTGGTATAAAATATAATCTAAAAATGTTATTTGTTTACAGATGTGGAGGAGACGGTCAGATGAAATGTGATCCCAAGGCATGCACTCCAGAGCCAATGTTGAGACAAATGATAGCAGCAGCAGTATCAGCTAAAAGACGAAGGTGAAAGCGCTATGAGAATTTGTAAGATATCTTGTACAACACATTCTCAAGGAAATACTTCGTGATAAATTAACTCTACTGTTCTATGCACAAGAAAATGCTCAACTCAAATTATCCGCTTGGAGTAGTTTAAGATTTCGTGTCATTTAGTAATGTAATGAATAACTGTTTTTTTATTAGTCTTGGCACGTACAACTCATTTTTTAAAGTATTTAACTGTTCCTGACTGTGATTAAAGTATATAAATTTAAATATTAGTTTCCGAAACTAAAATGTTTTACGATTTTTTTTTGATTAACGAATTTAGGGACTATTTTATTTTAAAGAGTCTTTTTGTAACAAAAGTCAGTGCCAAACGATAGTTAAGTGCTAATTTGTAAACGACAATGAGACGATGATAAAAGAGTTCAAAAAAAATATTCAATAAATAAAACAGAACTTTGCATTGACCAAAGCGAAGCTACACACTCTCAAGTACACATTATCAAAGCTGACCAAGTTCAAGCTTCAATGGTCTTTAGGTTCGCCGAAATCTTGACCATTTTAAAATGTAAACTTAATTGTTTTACCGATATAAGCTTAGTCAATTTCTTTATTATTTTACACGATGTTTACAATTATTAATCTCGTGTAAATATAAAGTTATCTTAAGGATCCCTGATGTTGTAAATGCCTTACTTAATTTGTAATAATTTATATATTTTAGGTGTATAGTACTTAAGCCATGTTTTGAGACCAGTGACTATTTTAATTTTAGAAGTAAAAAGGCCGTATGCGATAGATGAGAAAAGCGTCGATCGATGTCAATCAAAACCTTGGCCGAAGCTTTTCCTAATTCCACATTTTACAGAAAATGACCGTTCTTGTTTTCTTTAACTCGTGGAAGTTGCTTGATTCTTACTAGCACTCACTCAGTGATAGTGGCCATTTTAAACGATTTGTAAAAAAAAAAAGTTTACAATATGAATTACATACAGTAGAGAACATATTGTAGGATCTTTTGTAACTTTTGATATTAAAGTGCTGGTAGTTTTAAAATTAAAAACCAGATCGAGATGGGTACGAAAGTTAAATTGGCTATTGCGACCGTTCAAGGGCCCAAGCAAACATAAGCGGGCGCCTGAAACGACAGTTCGCATTAATTCGTACCAATCTTTGTCTGAACGCAAGTTGTAGTTATATATTTCTTATTTATTTTAAAGTCTTAGCAATAGCAATTATTGGTCTATCGTCTAAAAAACTGTGAATTGAATAATTTAACGTTTTATAAACGATTAAATACATTCAGTCACATGAAATTATATCATTGAATACATATTTTTATTTTTATTTATATGATATATTGATTCGGACGAGCAAAGTGACCTGGCCGTCTGTACAACTGTGCGAATGAGTTTTGAATAAAAATTTATGAAATGCATTTGTGTTTTTATTACCTTTAACATAACATAACATAACATAAACATAACTTCACGCCTTTGTTACCCGAAGGTGTAGGCAGCGGCTGTTAAGCCTCGTCTCGCCGTTATGTTTACGTCCCAAATGGAATAGGTCGCGAACCTATTGCCATACCAGTCACAAAGTTTTCAGTCATCGATATTTATCACACTTAACTTCCGAAAACAATTTCGAAAAGTCATTGGTGTGAGCCAGTGTCAGGATTCGAACCCGGACCTCTGGATTAGAAGCCATGTGCTCAACCACTGGAGCCGTATTCATCATTAGCCTTTAGATGTCCACTGTTGGACGTAGGGCTCCCCCATAGTACGCCATAGCTCACGGTCCTGTGCCATTCGCATCCAGTGGCTGCCAGCAATCCCGACCAGATCGGCAGTCCACCTAGTGGGAGGACGCCCCACTCCACGTCGCCCAGTTCGTGGTCGCCACTCGAGGACCTTTTTCCCCCAACGGAGCCGTATTACCTTTACGTAATTATTAAGTGAGTTTAAATTACCTGGTGTCTTAGAGACAATCCTAGCCCTCTTTATCGACACTTCCTCTTCATCTATCTGACTCGTAACCTAGTTGGTACTTGCCGCTTTCGGTTAATCGCCCCCTTCCATTGATATTTAAGATGATTCACGCTTGGCACTTAAGCATATACACTCATATTGAGGTCTTAATTAGAAAAGTGCTCAGAAGATACTGATTTATTTATTCCACAGAGTCTTTTATGAACCAGATACCTCTATCATCTTCCTGTCCTGCTCCCGTTATTTGGAGCCGACACAACGGGTTTTCCTTATACACTTTGGCAAGGAAGACGTGAGTGCTGAAATGACAAAGTCTTAATCTGCTTATTATGGTAGTCACGGTTTTCTTGTCTGCTCCTGTGAAACAAAAAAAATAAGAATATGGGATAGGAGTCATGGGAATAAATCTGAAAATGTTCCAGAGTGCCATACTGAGCAGCTAATGTGGCAGATGAATCGGCACTGCCCTTTCCTGGGATTCCCAAGTGGTAGGGTATGACACTTTAGAAGATTTTGATTTTGACAATTTTGATTATTATATTTTGATATATATATTTTGGATAGTCTCGGAGACCACTGGACGGTCGAGCATCCCGCTTCTGAATTACAAAAGTTGTGGGCTCGAATCCTGACTTATACCAATGACTTGGAAATTATTTTCGTAAGTTATGTGTGATAAATATCGATGACTGAAAACTTTCTGCCGCTGCCTACACCTGCGTGCAGAAAAGGTGTGAAGTTATGTTATGTGTTTGAGTTTAAGATGAGAATTATCGACTCTATTGTTTAGTAACGAAGTGTCAACATCAAAAAATTATATGAAATTGTCATTTAATTACGATACCAAGGTGTCATATTTCAAATTAAAAATAATAATCATTCATTAAATGGATATTAGCAAAATGGAAGCTAATAGTCAACTAGCCGAACAAATCATTTCTCGTTCCACAGTAAAGGAAAACTCTTGAATTTTTCCTCGTCATAGATACATAACTCCACGGAGTTACTCCACTCCCTTGCGGAGTAGGCAGAGAGAACAGAGCACGATTCTTACACGCCTCACTCGCTTCATTGACTTTCATAACTCTTTAAATGCACGCGCGTCGGTTTTTGAGGCTCCTAACATCGGAAATCGACAGTAAAAAGATCCAGAGGTCGCCCACATGCCAGTTGGGTGGACGAAATAGTAAAACAAGCAGGTCAGGGCTGGATTAACATAGCTCAAGACAAAGACAAATGGAAAACCTTGATGGAGGCTTTTACCCTAAGGACTATGGACCCATACAGAAGCATTAGTTATTAAATTATAGAATGTACACAAATGAAATGGTTTCAAAATTATTATTTGTTAAACAATGCCTAGCTATTATTATTCATTATTATTATTGAGTATTTTCATTGATTATTTTTATTGATTTCTTGTTTTTGATTATATTCACTGATTAGATTTATTCTTTATTTATACTGATTATGCGTTTTTATCTATTTCATTTTATGTTACTGTTGTGCTTTTTGTTTTTTCGATGACTTTTATTAAATTTTTAAGATTATTGGATTTGTTGACTTATTTTTATTAATTATTTTTTACTGATTATGCTTTTTGATTCGTTTTATTATTTTTTATTGATATATTTTATATTTTATATTGGTGAATTTTATTGTTATTTTTTTTAGAATTGTTGTCTTTTTAATCTGATTTATTTAATTTCATTTGATTAATTCAATATTTGATCTGATTATTAATTATTTATATAAATTGATATCAATTATTAATACTGTATCAATGACCCAGGTTATTAATTTCATATTTGGTAAACTTGTGAATTTGGTAATGGATAAATTAAGTCAATTCATGTATTTGTTCATCATATTATTATAGGTAAATATTTTCTTATGTTAAAATTTCCTTTGTACATAGATTTTATTATTTTGTATGGAATATCTAAATAAAGCTTTATTATTATTATTATATTATTAAACATCACCTTCCTCCAGAACTCGTTCTATTTGGTCATGGAATGTGTGTCTTGGCCGTCCTCGACTCCTACATCCATCCGCTTTTGCATTGTATTCTTTCTACATGTCCGAACCATCGGAGCATGCCCTTTCTTAATTTAACACCGACACTCTCTTTCAAACCAACTTCCTCCCTTACAATCTTGTTTTCTACGCGGTCAGCGAGAGTCACTCCGCAGATTTTGCGCAGTGCCCTCATTTCTACCGCGCTTATTCTACTTTCATGCACACTCTGCCATACCCAGCTCTCGCTTCCATAAGTTAGCGTTGTGATCAGGACTTCATTGTGGATTCCTATCTGGGGTGGGTTACTTAAGATTAGATTTCTGAATTTATGATATAAATTCAGAAGTCTAATCTTCAGTAACCTTCAGTAACAGTAATTGATTGACATTTTGGGTCACTGAGATTCGTACTTGATCCACAAGTTTATTCCCTGACATTTATACAAAAAAAAGATTGTGTGGTTTTATGAAACCACCGTAAAAGTGAAACTTTTTTTCACATTATAGACATTTAACTAAAAATAAATGTTAAATAAAATTAAATATATTGAATGGACCGAATATAAATAAAAAGACTTAATTTAATATTCATACAAAATAAGTTAATTAATAAATTCAAGCACTCAAAATTGAAATAAATCCATAAACAACAACATGGCCGCCATATTGGCCTCGGATAAAGTGAAAGGCGCTCTGACGAGCGCCTTTCAGCCAGTGTCTGGAATCGAACCTGGACCTCTGGATCAGAAGCCGTATGCTCGACCACTGCGCCACCGTACTATAATATAATATGTAGATATGTAGAGTAAAAACATAACATAGCATAACTTCACGCCTTTTTCTACCCGAATGTGTAGGCAGCGGCTGTTAAGCCTCGTCTCGCCGTTATGTTTATGTCCCAAATGGGCCATACCGGGCACAAAGTTTTCAGAAATCGATATTTTTCACACAACTTCCGCAAAGAACTTCGAAAGTCATTGGTGTGAGCCAGTGTGAGGATTCGAACGCGCGAACTCTAGATTCAGAAGCGGGTGCTCGACCACTGGACCACCAAGAGTAAAAGTTTTCTAATATTTTTGTTGGCATTAGGATACGATCATAATGTGCAACATCTCGGCAACTGTTTTTATTAGTAGTTCACGCTTACGAACACAGATGGCGTCAATATTAAAACCTCACCCTAGTACACGTTAGTAAATGTAGATGGCCCTAAAGGGTTTATAAAACCCAAACGAGTTATAACACCCGATAAAAACGTTAATTTAATGAATTGGTATTTCTAGATTAGAAATAAAAACATGTTTGTCATTGACTCGTTGCTTAGTAATCACATGTTATACAAAATTATAGTAAGCTAAATTACATCATTACATAGTATAAAACAAAGTCACTTTCCGCTGTCTGTCCCCTTATATGCTTATATCTTTAAAACTGCGCAACGGATTTTGATGCGTTTTTTTAATAGTTAGAGGATGTCAACGGGGTGGTTTTGATCTATAATTCATATATAATGTTGTAAAGAAAAAATGATAATTTTCGAGATTTAGCACTTTAACGGCAAACGCTGGCTGAACCCTAAGTTATAGATCAAAACAATGTTCTACATTATTAAACACCTTCAGAAGGTCTACAAAAAAGTCCGTGAGGACATATGTCTATCTCTTAGGGATAACCCATAATCATCATCGTCATCATCAACCTATCTCCGTCCACTGCTGGACACAGGTCTCTCCTTTAGCACGCCACTGAGCTCGATCTTCGACCATTCGTTGCCAACCACTGCCAGCCACTTTGCGTATATCGTCGCCCCACCTAGCCTGAGGGCGTCCTACACTACGTTTGCCGAGACGCGGTCTCCACTCCAAGACACGTTTCCCCCATCGGGAATCAGACGTGCGACAAATATGACCTGCCGCAGTGGGCAGGTCATATTTGTCGCACTTCAGTTTGCTTATTCTTTGGGCTATGTCGATGACTTTGGTTCTCTGTCGGATGTTATCATTTCTAATTCTATCCTTCAGAGAAACTCCTAACATAGCCCTTTCCGGGGGTCATCCTTCCCGGGCCGCGAGGGCGCACACCCCGCGGGTGCGCCCGGGTTGCGGCCCGGGAAGGATGACCCCCCGAGTCGCCCGGGGAGGGTTGTCGGGGACGCTGCCGGCCGCGCGCCTTTTTACAGCTCGCGGTCGGAGACGCCCCACCCGGGGGAGCTTCTCCGAGGCTCCCTGAGGATGAGCACCCCCTCGTGACGGCGGGGGGGCGACGGCGGGGTGGACCAGAGGGCCGATGCACTGTCCTGGGCCACCCCAACGCCGGAGGATGGCCGCCGCGAGGTTTTAGTGGGTAACCCTAGGATCGAATTGCAGTGTACTGTTTTGGGAGTCCCACACTACCCCCTGCTGTCCCCAGGTGGGGGGTGTGCATTAAGCATTTCCTCGCGTAATAAAAAAAAAAAAAAAAGGCACCAGATAATTAAAACTCCATGGTCCGAGAAATTAAAAATTATCTATTTATTGACAAGTAAACAGTGCATATGCGATAACATATTACTTATTATTCATTCACCCCTAAACTGTTGTTATGCATTGGTACTTAATATAATAAATCACTTCCAAATACCAGTCCAAAATCTTCAGTGACTGCATAAACCATGTTGAAAACAAATTTATAACTATGAAAGTTAGGTTGACAGACCATAAGAGTGTTAAAGTAGCAAAGGAGAAGGTGCATACGTTAGTCACGTGCTGTTTCAGAGACCAGCCGCAATTTAATCTACATTCATTTGGACGTTCACATCTCATCCGACTTTTGTCCTTGTTTTGCATGTGATTCAAGGTTTTTCATGTTTAATGTGAATTTGAGGTTAATAAGGCAAAGCTAGAGAAGTCACCAAAGTCACAAAAAAAGGATCTTCTCATCAGCCTTTTCTTCTACCGCAGCCTCTCTCTCTCTTACCGGAACTATGTGTATGACAAGAGTTATGAAAGTCGAAGAAGCGAATGAGGTGCCTATCGTGTAATAAGTCACTCTGTTCCACATAAACAAGCCCTTTCTGTTTACACTTACTTAAACGATTAATTAAACATAACATAACTTCACGCCTTTGTTACCCGAAAGTGTAGGCAGTGGCTGTTAATTAAGCCTCGTCTCTCCGTTATGCTTACGTCCCAAATGGAACCTATTGCCATACCGGGCACAAAGTTTTAAGTCATCATAATTATCACACTTAACTTCCGAAAACAATTTCGAAAAGTCATTGGTGTGAGCCAGTGTCAGGATTCGAACCCGCGACCTCTGGATCAGAAGCCGTGTGCTCGACCACTGGACCACCGAGACATTACGGCACGATTAATTCCAGCTATATATATTTATTGATTGCATTAACCTTTTTTCCATGACATGATTTATAGTAAATAATCAAACTACCTGCACAGCCTACATATTCAAACAGTGTAAATACCTGTTCTTAAAGTTGCTCCTGCAACTCTCTTCAACTTTTCTACTTTTTGTTCAATAATCATAACGTGGAAATACCGTCCTTCGGCCGGTTTAGATGGACCCAACTTTTATTATTCCAACCGGCTTATTAGTTACAATATTTTGTTCATAGAGTTGTTTAAATGTTTCTTGTTTATTTATAAATAGGATTTATTGATAGGATAGTGATGGTATTTTTATATAACGACGACGTTAAAATCAGAGAATCGCTATCAAGTAAATGAGTTTAATTAATGAATATGAAAAAAAAACATATAGTGATGGAATAAAGTGGACTTGATCAGATTATTTACATCATTAAAATTATTAAGTTGATGCATTCACTTCTTTAATCTTTGTGTCTTAGGACCTGCACCGACGTATTCATATTTCAGGTCTCACATTTTTGTGAGGGATAGGAATATTTAAATGGATATTACGAGTTATCTACTCTAATATTATAAATAATAAACATTAGTTTTTTCATTTGTTTGCAACCGATATACTGTAGTAATAGCCAACATTTATATAGTTATCTATGCTGATACAGCGTTTCGTTCGGTGAGAGAGGTACCCGGAGTTCCACTACCCTTCTCCATTCTTTCCAATTAAACTCCCTTAAAGGTGGCAACGTAACTGCAACACTATACGTGTTGCAGGTGTCCATGGGCGGCGCAGGTCACTTACCATCAGGCGACACGCCTGCTCCTTTGCCCTCCTACCCCAAAAAAGGACCACCTTATAGAAAATATGCATTTAGTTAGAGTAATTTTACAAGATAAAAGAATTTGTTCCATAAATGTGTTAAGCAGTTTATAGTATTTATAATTCATAACAAGTTATTTGATGTATAAAAATGGGTATATCCATATTATTCTCAACGAGCTATTTGTTACCTATGTAGAAATATGTACCCTCAATTTGAATTGTGCCATCTCTTTCCCACTCGAGTGTATTATGTCGTGCTGTCTCTCTCTACCCCATTACTTTTATATTGTTCGCTAACTTTCTTGTTTGTATAAGCAAATACACGTATTTGAAAGTTTTGTATATTTGTATTGTACTACGATAAGTAGATGTCGGTGCGTTTTGTTTTAAATGATTTTCATCAGGAATTAATTGTGTTTGCTTAATAAATATCTTTTTTATATTCCCGTAGTCTCTGTTGTTAGGTTTATTATTTAAACTTACTTGGTTATTTAACATAAGTTACATAACTTCACTCCAAATCCTTTGCGGGGTAGGCAGAGAGAACAGAGGCACGATTCTTACACGCCTCACTCGCTTCGTTGACTTTCGTAACTCTTTTCATCTACGCGCGTCGACTTTTAAGGCGCCTAACATCACCATCCAGAACGTTCTCGTTCTATTCGGTCATGGAATGTGTGTCTTCTCCCTCCTCGACTCCCACATCCATCCGCTTTTGCTTATTTAACACTGATATTTAAAAAAAATATTGTTGCATGAATACCGAATAGTTTGAAATTTGATCCATAAATTACGAGCTTTACTCTCGCTTCAAGTGTTCCAGCAAATTACTCTCTTTAATATTATGTCTACATTCAGTTACTTAAATGTATAAATAATTACAATATAAGCGTACCTATCAATATAATATAGAATTTATTCACTCAACAAACCTACATTCAGATAAATTTGTCTAATTTATCTGCGAAGTATTGGAGAATTTACAGTGGTAGAGCCAATGGGCCGACTCGACGGGTGCTCGATACCAGCACCTCACAATGTCGACGTCTTGTGGCTCACGCTGCGTTTCTATCGGTAATAAAGATATCCGGGTTCTCATCCCCCTCTTGAGTTCCCACCCCATTCCACTTTCAATCCCATCCCCATTCCATTTCAACATATTGTTTTGTTATTATTTAATTATCAACGTTAATATGTTATTAGCAAAATTCAATTAAAATATGTTATTTCAAATTAATAATGTTTTCAATTATAGAGATAGCGACGTTAATATATGCGGGCGAGCTCGCTTTCCTATTAAAATACCAACACAGGGGGGGTTACGTTTCGATATACCTACATACAGAGTCCAGTCTTCCCCAGACAGAGACAGACAGGCAGATTGCATTGCTTCGCCATATAGATAGGTTTACACAATCATACATAACGATTATGATCAGTAATAATAATATCATTATCACTACAAGATTATTAAGAGCCTCAAAAAAGGAAGCGCGTGCATGAAAAGAGTTATGAAAGTCAACGAAGCGAGTGAGGCGTGTAAGAATCGTGCCCTATTCTGTTCTCTCTGCCTACCCCGCAAGAGATTTGGCGTGAAGTTATGTATGTATGTATGTATGTATTATCACTACATAGTATAAAACAAAGTCATTTTCTGCTGTCTGTCCCCTTATAAGCTTACATCTTTGAAGCTACGCATTGGATTTGGCTGGGTTTTCTAATAGATGGTGAGTTTTTATGTATACTGAAGGAAAAAAAGTGATAATTTTTGAGATTTATCATTTTAATTGCATACCCTGGCAGATCCCTGAATCAAAACAATGTACATATTATTATTCGCCTCCAAAAGCGGAAGGATGTAGGAGTCGGGGATAGCCACGACACACTTTGCATGACCAAATTGAACGAGTCCTTAAGTAAGGTGATGTTAGGAGCCTTAACAACCTACGAGCATGTATGACAAGAGTTATGAAAATCTTGACTTATGACGCACTGTTTTCTCTGCCTACCCCGCAAGGGACTTGGCGTGAATTTATGTATGTTCGTATTACGATCAATGATAAATAATTTGTAGAATGTATTTTTTTTTCACTACCCAATTTGACAGCCTAAAGTTTAAAAGCTATACTGCCTTTTCTGTTGTATTATTTGTCTTTTCTATAGTTAGAATATAATACTGTCTCATCAAGCCTGATCACCTTAAGATACATAGTCTAGATAGGCAAGGCCATTATAATATTCCTTTGGGGAGTGCGTTAGTATCTCATGAGGAGACTACGACTAGCCCAGAGGGCGCGTTGTATTAATACGGTAAACATCTTATTTTACTGGACAGGCTAACATAACCAGAACAATAAATTAACATAGCCAAGACATTTTTCTACCCGAAGGTGTAAGCCGTTATGGTAACATCCCAAATGGAATAGGTAATTAATAAAGAATGTAATTTTTGTTAATTAATAATATAATAATATCTTGGACACAATACACACAGCGCCCTCTAGTTCCAAGCTAAGCAACTATATTTGCTTGCGTTATGGATACTAGATAACGGATATTAATACATATATACTTTTCTTTTGTAAATACATACTAGTAATACATAGAAAAACACCCAGACGCCACACAAATATTCATGTTTGTCACAAATATTTGTGCTCGGGTGGGAATCGAACCCCCGACCTCATTGCTGCAGCCGGTAGTTTTACCAATGCGCCATGAGGCCCGTCAATTGTATCTGTACCAAAGTTGTATTACAAAGAAATAGTCATGAAAGTTAAAAGTGGTAGAGCCACGCAGATTGCTGCATCAATAGGCCCGCTCGACCGGTGAAATACCTCTCAGATTGGACGTAAGGGGGCTCATGCTGTATTTCGTTCGGTGAGAGAGGTATCTGGCCCATCCATCTTTAAAGTCCATTCCCATCCTACTGCCTTAAAGGCCGGCAACACAACTGTAACACTACCTTTAGGTGTTGCAGGTATCCGTAGGTGGCGCTATTCACTTACCACTAGGTAACTCGCTTGCTAGTAGGTATCCTAGTCCCTATCCCTTAAAAAAGTCAGAGTTGAGTTGAGATTTATATAAACCAAGTCTTGCAGAACTCTATTCATTCTGCCTACCCTCAAAGGAAGTGAGAGGCGTAAAAAATAAATAAGAAAATAGAAATCAAAACTATAATTAATGATTCAATACTTAATAATAAAACTTTTATTAAAGTAATATTTTTGACGAAGTCTGTCTGTCTACTATGGAATTTGGAGCGAGCAATGATTGAGAAATATTTGGAATCCTTATTTACATAGTATAAAATAAAGTCACTTTCCGCTGTCTGTCCCCTTATATGCTTATATCCTTAAAACTACACATTGTTTTAATAGATGAGAGGGTGTCAACGGGGAGGTTTGTATAGTACACGTATAGAAAAGTGATATTTTTCCAAATTTAGCACGTTAGTTGTAAACGCTGTAAAAAACACTTTTGATGCGGAATAAAGTTCGCCGGGTCAGCTAGTTGAATAACAAACTTCGAAATATCGTCAATATTTTTTGCATTTATAATATTATGGAGATATCAGCAAATGTGCGTAACAATAGTAAGATTCTTTTTCTTATTCTAGCTATTTCGTTACCTCAGAGTTAACAACTTTTGGGTTAAATATAATTTCGTGTCGTATAATTTAAATTTGGTGTCCATATTGTAACATAACTTCAAAACTTTTTCTACCCAAGAGTGTAGGCAGCGGCTGTTAAGTCTCGACTCGCCGAATGGAACAGGTGGCGGAAGTTACTGCCATACACACACGACTTCCCAAAAGAATTCCGTGATATCGTTAGCTTGCGCTCGGTATCAAGCCCACGACTTGCGAATCACAAGCGGGATGTTCGACCACAGGGCCATCGAGACCATTAACTTTTAATACATACCAATATTAAACTGCGTTGTGCTTTATTAAGGTAAGAAAATTCTAAGCAATTATATCAGTTGTCTTTCAAATAGTTTAAATTGTAAAATTGTAAATCATATAAATTATTCCCAAGAGAACTTCTTACGAGCTTAGAAGCGAGCTGTTTTAGTTATGTATGTGTGTATGAAGTTTGATGTCAGTGGAATAACAATAATAACTATTGCAGGCAACATTGCCCATGTAAAATCAGCTATTAAATAAATTGGAATTGGAATTTTGATGCGGTATCTACACTAATATTATAAATAGGAAAGATTTGTATTTTTGTATGTAACAAATAAACTCAAAAAGTACTGGACCGATTCTAATAATTCTTTTTTCTTTAGAAAGCTACATTATCACTGAGTAACATAGGCTATGTGTAATCATAGTCGTCATCGAGATTTTGTTTGTACGCGAGTAACACCGTGAGGCGGGAAGCTACATACAATATATCGGTACGAAGTTCGCGCGGTCTGCTAGTTGCATATTAAGGGACAGACAGCGAAAAGCGACTTTATTTCATACTATGTATGTAATGATGATCACGGATTAACCGCGAATTTGATAAAAAAAATATCTGGATTAAAATATGAGCTGAGCTTTTCATGTCGATAATGGAAATAATACTTCAACTTTAATTTTGTTTTAATATAACTTTAGTCTGAACATTATTGGCAATTGACGCGTTGACCATAAAACGAACGATAAACTCGGTGATGCATTCTCCTGGGACTAAAGTCACATTTTTATATTATTGAAATGATTTTGAATTAAGTGAGTCGAATTAAAAATGTGGTAGTATCTTGCAGTTCGCTGCATGAATGGGCGGGCTCGACCGGTGAACCACCACGACCTCTCGGAATATCGGCGTGAAGTCGCTCGTGCCGCGTTTCGTTCGGTGAGAGAGGTATCCGGAGGCCCGATCCCCTTTTCTTTTACTTTCCACTCCTACTCTCTTATAGGACGACAACTGGGTACTTGCTTACCATCAGGTGACCCACTAGCTCGTTTGCCCTCCCATTCCATAAAAAAATGATAATAATTACGGTAGCCATTATTCGCAATAACTTATAAAACTTTTCGCATTAACTTTACTCTCGTCTATATTGTTATTAATTTTCCTTGTTCTTAATTAATAAAATCTTTGTGAGTATAATATTTCGTTCATTTGTATTTCAGTTACAGGATATTTCACAAGAAAACAAATGATAGGAATATGAACGTAAAACAATGTGTCTCATAATACTATATACATACATACGTTCACCCCTTTTTCCTATGGGTATAGGTAGAGACTGTTTATTTCCATCGGCTACGATCCAGACACTCCTTTCTTGCTTCCTCCAATCTCATTTTATCTTTCAACAATACGAACGAAATTTCATGAATAAGACAAACCACACGTAATTATATAGATATAGTTTTGTCTAATATAAAATTCAATATATCTAAAGGTATATATAATGATATAATCTAATAGTCGCTCCGAGGGGAGCCTCTGACATAAATATTTCCTCGGGGCAATGACATCGCCTGAAAAAACTCGAAGCGTCTGCAATAGTGGTAACGAATTTAAAACATTGTCATGAAAACTTCACTAAAGATTTTGACTAGAAAATGTTTACAATTAATTAAAAAATAATTCCGTCAAAATGTTTACATATATTTATCAAAAAAATATTAATTTTATAAGAGGTCATAAATATTAATTAGTGTCAATAATTTTGCTCAAAGTATTAAAGCAAATCGAATTGTTGTATATATGCTAAGCTTACATCATTTTTGTTGTATATGTGCGTCGGTATTTTATTTACTTTTATTTACAGTTTATACGAATAACTATTAAATATAAACACCAAACAAAATATTGAATAAAACAACATGTAGGAGACAGGGATTATAACTTAAAAGCGAAATTTTAAAAAACGCATTTTTTTTTATAGATGGATTTGTCCCAAATAAGGTTGTATCTATTTTTTTCATTTGGTGAGGGCTCGCGGGCTCCGTGCACCCACCATCCCGTAGCGGCGGCGCCGCCCCGCTCCGTTCGCGGTCTCCATGGCGACCAGCTCAAATGACGTATCGATCCCGCGAAGGGGCCGGGGGGCGCTCGCGGGGTGGCACCGCTCCACCCGCCGCGCGCGACCCCCTTGCACCCCTGCCACCACCACTCGACCGTTGGCCCATGCAAAATGACGGATGTAAACTTTGGATATATACCTCCTTGGAAGGAAATGATATTTTCATTAAAATGAAAATGAGATTCATGATTTCTTTTTTTTTTCTCTTTTAAAAACATGCGGTTGAAGCTTCTCTTATACGCCACCTAAATGAGGTACCTTTATTTCTACTGAACTGTATACCATCTAAATTCGTTCCAAAAATAGTAGTCTTAATCTATAAGTAACACGTTTCCAAAATATTTTAGACATATTAACGAGTTTCTCAAAAATTCAATCACTCCACAAAACAATGCAACACAGTATAAAGGTTATTACTAACTATAGATTTTGTGGCTAATACGCAAAGTGCGTTCGCCATAATTAAAAAAAAACTATAGATTTTTAAGGTTCTGACGACTCTTAAAAAACCGATTAGCGCGTATGACGAAATTTATGAAACAGTTATATTAGCGTTCCATTCTATCTGTCTACCCCGCAAGGGATTTTACACACAGTCGTGTATCTGAAATAAAATACGATACAAAATAATATATTTATCTAATATATGAATAATATAATATCATAACTTATGAGTTGGCACTTAGCATTTCTTACAATAGATTAACAATACTTTCTACATATAAATATAAATAAATTAGTTTATTGCTTATTCAAAAATTAAATCATTGTCGTGTTTAAACGTCTCTTCTCTAAAATTCGGTTTCAAACATTAACATAATTAAGTGGTTCTCAAAGTTTTCCCATTATAAACTTAGCGAGAAATTTTATTTTTCCCTCAAGTCACGCGTCTGTGTGTGCGCGCGCGTGTTCACGACACGGCGAATTGGATTCCCTCTAGTGTGAGTGAACCCACTTTTGCAAAGAGAACATGGAAACCTTGGAGATTCATGAAATATTAATATATAAAACGACTCAGAACTTATTCCTTAGGTAATTTAAAGCTTATGTTGCAAACATAATTTGCAATATAAATACCTGCGCGTAACTTTCAGCGGATACATTATAAATTTTTATTTATAACTCTGTAAGATTATAAGTCATTGATATTTTATCATTATCATTACATAGTATAAAATGAAGTCGATTTCTGCTGTCTGTCCCCTTTTATGCTTATATCTTTGAAACTATGCAACGATGCGGTTTTTTTTTTTAATAGATAGAGGATGTCAACGGGGTGGTTTTTATATATAATTCATGTATGATATAGATAAAGTAAAACTGATAAATCCAAAATTTACTACGCCGGGTCAGCTAGTTATTTATATGTACCTATATTTTTCATGGAAAATTATGTAATCTTTCAAATTCATAACCGAGGAGCCTTTGGACAGTCAGATGAAAGTGGCACAAAAATTCTGGTATAGGTTATAATGCTTATTAACTTAATAGCATAGGCATATTTGAAATATTGCCTGTCTACGGTCTACTAACATGCTTATAATATTAAACATTGAACTACCTCATGGTGCATTAGTAAAACTACCGACTGCAGATTCGAGGTAGGCAAATTCGATCCGCACCTGAGTATAGATATTTATGACAAGTATCAATGATTGTATGGCGTCTGGATGTTTTTCTGTTCATTGTATTAAAATCCGTTAACTATTTTCCAATATAATTCCATAAGCATTTAGTTGCTTAGCTTGGACCTAGAGGGCGCTATATCTATTGTGTCCAAGATTTCATTTATTAAATTAAAATAAATATACAACAACACTATTCTAGTGATTCAAGTTTCAGTCATAACGTCTTCCCTCGATGCGAACTAAGAAATATAGATCTTGCCGAGCAAAACCTGTACTAAATCACTAGTCTGTATTATTACGTACATATAATACCAACCATAAGCAAAACATATAAATTATAAATAAATACTGTATTTTATTAATACTGCTAATATTTTTATTTGTATTCTCGACGGGCTGTTTAGGAAGGCTTCGAATCTTGATATACCAAAATGAATCCGTATACTTAAATTAAAAAATACATTTGGAATTACAAAATCGTTTCGACGGCTCGTTTTTATGGGAAAATGAAAAACAGGCAGAGAAGCAAACAGGTCACCTGGTGGTAAGGAACTGGCTGAGTCCAGTGACATCGGCAACATTTGAATTGATCACATTTGCATATTTGTCCTTTATAATGAAATTAAAATAGGATGGGGAGTGGAGGAGAAAAGGGGTGGATAGCTCCAGATTCACTGAACTAAACACGGTATAAGCCACTTAACGTCGATTTCCTGAGGTAAAGTGGTTATTCGTTAACCAAGCCGGCCCATTCACGCAGTGAACGGCTTAGGTCTACCACAAAAATCTCTATCTACTTATCTCATATCTCTATCTCTCTAAGGTGATATTAAATGTGTGAAGGTATCTACAACAGTATTTTATGTCTCGGTGGTCCAGTGGGCGAGCACACGGCTTCTGAATCCAGAGGTCGCGGGTTCAAATCCACCAAACCAATGAATTTTCCAAATTATTTTCGGAAGTTATGTTTGATAAATATCAACGACTGAAAACTTTCTGCCCGGTATGTTTTATAAGAAAAAAAAGCTGGACTAGCATTGACCTTAAGGAGTAACAAATAATTTTTGACCCACTTCCAAACCTATCCGGTGTCTACACATGCATACGCATTTTCATCAAAATCAGTCGAGCCATTCCGGAATAGTTTAATTATAAACACCGCGACACGAGAATTTCATATCCATATTTTGTCAAACTATTTTTTATAGGTAGGTAGGATAGGTCTGTTAACCGAATGGTATATTTTGCCTCTTATATAACATTTATGTACATAATAAGGAAGGAAGTTGGTTTGAAAGAGAGTGTCGGTGTAAAAGTAAGAAATGCTCCGATGGTTCGGACATGTAGAAAGAATGGTTGAAGCAAGGCTAACTCTGTTCTCTCTGCCTACCCCGCAAGGGATTTGGCGTGAAGTTATGTAAGTTCATAATTTTCAGCGATATATAGTTACTTGTCTAACTTAATATACAGACACTAGTTTCAATCGAGGAAGTCCCCGACTCCCTTCATAATATGATATAGTATGTACTAGCTGACCCGGCGAACTTTGTTTCGCATCAGAAGTATTTTTTTTACAGCGTTTACAATTGTTAAAATGCTAAATTTATCACTATTTCTTTATATTATACATTCACTATACATACAAAACACCCCGTTGACACCCTCTATATATTAGAAAAAAACCGCATCAAAATCTGTTGCGTAGTTTTAAAACTGTAGCTGTAGCATATAAAGGGACAGACAGTGGTAAGCGACCTTGTTTTAAACTGTGTAATTGTCTCGGTGGTTCAGTGGTCGAGCACCCGCTTCTAAATCTAGAGGTCGCGGGTTCGAATCTTCACACTGGCTCACACCAATGACTTTTTGAAGTTATTTTCGGAAGTTATGTGTGAAAAAAATCGATATCTGAAAACTTTGTGTCCGATATGGCAATTTCGCCACCTATTCCATTACGGACGTAAACATAACGGCGAGACGAGGCCTAACAGCCGCTGCCTACACCTTCGGGTAGAAAAAGGCGTGAAGTTATGATATGTTATATATTTTTAAAATAACATTTTGTCAAATGGCCACGCGTGCACTACATATAACATGGCCGCCATAAAAATAGTACAATACTCTGAACAAATCCTTTTTGCTATAAACACCCCCCTTCAACAGTGATTTGGCCAACATACATTGATGGATTATTTTCTTATTTCTCTTACATATTCAGGATACGTCTCCAATGTAGTAGCAGTAACAACATAGCCCTAATCATATCACTTCCTTTTTTTCTTTTTTTGCGTAGGTACTATCTGGTTGTTCTATTACTTTTCTACTATTTAAGCACAAAAGTTGGTATGTAATCATCATTTTAACGGCTAATCGAAATGTATTGCAATGGCAGTTTTGTCCTGGACAAGGTAAAACGCTGTCTATAGGCACGTCTCCATGAATTTTAAAATCTGCCTTTAAAAGTATCTAAAAAGATGTATTATGCAACACCCAATAAATAAATTATTTTTTAACAGATTTAGCAGAATAATGACTTTTCATCAGAGCAATGTCTGAACTCAGGAACCCAATGGATTAATAAATAAAAAAGGGTTAAACAAATTGTCTTGGTGGCGCAGTGGTCGAGTACACGGCTTCTGATCCAGAGGTCCGGGTTCGATTCCAGATACTGGCTCACACCAATGACTTTTCGAAATTGTTTTCGGAAGTTATGTGTGATAAATATCGATGACTGAAAACTTTGTGCCCGGTATTGCAATAGATTCGCCACCTATTCCATTTGGGATGTACACATAACGGCGAGACGAGACTTAACAGCCGCTGCCTACACCTTCGGGTAACAAAAGGCGTGAAGTTATGTTATGTTAAACAAATGCCGGGTTATTGTAGAATAAAATAAAATTTCCACTTACTTTAGAATAAAGAAACGTTCAATTAAAATATATATATTTAACTGAGGACGATAATTTGTGATATTCGAACATTACTGTTAAAATGAATAAAATAAAAAAGAACCTTATATTTCTGCAGACAATATTGAACACATGATTGAGTTAAGTTTGTGATAACATTTTCAAAGAAAAATTTTATTGTAAGGACAATGTTGGTTAATTATTAAATGCATATTATATTTCGCAAAGATCTTATCTTTTTTGATCTTGCAAAGAGGCTGATCGAAGCCTCTCGGGATCAGAGGGCTGGTATATTCTTCGCACAGAGTATTAGCATTGTCATTCAGCGCGGCAATGCGGCCAGTCTTCTGGGCACGCTGCCAGTAGACCGAGATGCGGAGACATTTGATTTCAGGTAGTTTTTTAATTGTATATATTGTAAATAATGTAATTAATTTAGTTCTTCTTGTTATCATCATTACATATTATAGTATAAAACAAAGTCACTTTCCGCTGAGTGTCCCCTTATATGCGCATATCTTTAAAACTACGCCACGGATTATGATGCGGTTTTTTTTCATATATAGTATGATGTTGTAAAGAGAAAATGATAATTTTCGAGATATAGCACTTTAATTGCAAACGCTGGCTGAACCCTAAGTGATAGATCAAAACAATGATCTACATTAGTAAGCACCTTCAGAAGGTCTACAAAAAAGTCCGCGAAGGCATATGTCTATCTCTTAGGGATAGCCCACAATGAACATTTTTATTTTTTTACTTTTTACGAGAAATAATGGCTTTTTTACGAAGCGATTTTAAACATTATAGCATTAATTTTTATCCAATTAAGTGTCTTAAATAGATTGTGCATGTAATATAGATGATCCTGGCCCTTTACAACATGCAATTTAAATGAATATTTTCGAAGATATTGCAGTATTAACATAGCGGGACAGCAGTCAAAGCCGATAAATAGCACAAATTGAAACTCATGATATCAAAAATTTGCTCATTTATTATTACTTTTGATGCGGAACAAAGTTCGGCGGGTCAGCTAGTTGTAAATAAATTATATTTTAGTGTTTTTAATTTTACATATTTTTTATGGAATAGGAGGGCAAAGGAGCAGGTGTGTCACCTGATCGTAAGTGACCTGCGACATTTAAAGTGTTACAATTGAGTTGCCGACCTTTAAAGGAGTATGATAGGAAAGGATGGGGAAGGGGGTGGGCCTCCGGGTACCTCTCTCACCGAACGAAAAGCGACATGAGCCACTTTACGTCAATCTTCTGAGTTAACCTGAGCTTAACCTTAAGTGATAGACCCAAATAATGTACAAAATTATGATATACCTTAAAAAGATCTTTAATTATTTCCACGTTCTATTTAACGTGTTCTGGAGGAAGGTGATGTTAGGAGCCTCAAAAATCGACGCGCGTGCATGAAGAGAGTTATGAAAGTCAACGAAGTGAGCGAGGTGTGTAAGAATCATACCTTATGGTGCTCCGTTCTCTTTGCCTACCCCGCAAGGGATTTGGCGTGAAGTTGTGTATGTGTCTGAAAAGGTCTACAAAAATTCTATATGTCTGTATCTAATAATAATAAAATAATAATAAATAGCGTCAATTGAACTGAATAAAATCCAAAATTGCTTGTTTATTTATTGCTTCTGAGGCCAAACAAAGTTCGATAGTGACATTAAAACAACCTTTAGGATTATATCGCGTTTATTTATTACTAATTTTATTTATTTCCCGACGTTTCGAACTCTTTACAGAGATCATTTTCACGAGTGATGAACAAAAAGAGAACTCTTCCGATATAATCCTAAAGGTTGTTTTAATGTCATGAACGTGATTTGCGAAAGTCTTAGAGATAAAAAGTTCGATAAATCAACTAGTTCCAAATAAATGAAATATCTAAATATGATTTCAACGTTTTTAACTAAACTAAATAAATTTAAAGAATCATTAAAAATGTTATAATATAATATCTTTACAAGATATTTCGTAATATTGTCTGTTTAGTTACCAACTCATCAAGTACAGTTAACAATTTCTCTCAAGGACCGGTTCTTGACTTTGAACAAACTTACTTATGTACGCTCCATGAGTTAAGACTGGTTAGTTTTTTTTAATAATAAAGATATTAAGACAAACTTAAGAGTTTTTAGAGTACATTTTGTTGTACTTAATTGCTTTTAGATAAACAATGAAATATTACTTTAAGCACATTTGTGATAGATATAGACCCAAAAAACGTGTTTTGCCAAAAAAATAAAGTCTTATAAACAAACAATAAAAAATAGGGGTGTATAGCGGGGTGAAAATTTAGGGTTTTTTCATAAAACAAAATTAAGAGTGAACTTAACAAGGGATTAAAATTACATGTTATACGATTCTCAGACCTGCTCTAATATTTTCTTTATGGTACACGAATTATACTCTGGCAATTATTGGTTAAATATCCGCCAATAAGTTTGAAAAATACATTTTTTTATATCTTCACAGCCGTACCTGAAAGTTTGAACAGAGTTGCCTTTTTTGACATATTCTGGAGGAAAGTGATGTTAGAAGCCTCAAAACTCGACGTCCGTTCATGAAAAGAGTTATAAAAGTCAAAGAAGTGAGGCGTGTAAGAATCGTGACTTGTGGCACTCTGTTCTCCCTGTCTACCCCGCAAGGGATTTGGCGTGAAGTTATGTATGTATGTATATACCTTCTCTCCGAACTATATTTGATCCCGTGGCTTGCCGTCATATATTTAACCGTCGATAATTTTAAGCAATAACTTTTAATATTTATAACTTTTATCAATATATTTATTTTCGAGTTAAAATTAAAAGCATATTAAAAGATAAGGAAACAATTTGTTTGCTAATGAACCGCTCTTATAGGAGCCGGTTGAATACCCACTCACCTACATTATTCCTACAAGATGGACACGTTCCAAACATATTGGAACAAGATTGTATACAGGTTTTACATAGTTTTAACTTAATATAGGGACTGGACTACAAATTATTATAAAAAGCTTGATATTTATAAACATTCGACCCATTTATTCTATACATAAGTTTTGTTTTGACAATGATATGGTTCTCGATTTTTATTATTAGTAACTAGCTGATCCGGCGAACTTTGATTCGCGAATGATTTTTTCTGCTACCTGCCAATAAAATTCCTGTCAAAATCTGGTACAAACAGACAAAAATTGTTAAAAATATATTATTTTGGGGATATGTACCACATATTTAGTTATTTCAATATTACAAACAGTCACTTTAATTTTATTAAATATATATATTATTGTAATACGTAAAACAACGTATTGATGGTTTAAAATTAGTAGGAGGATAATCTTATTATTTTCAAAATTTTGCGGACTATAAAATTCTTATAAGAAAATAAATACTTCAGACTATTCATAAAATAAATAAGTAAATAAATGTTGACCGAACGTTTGAAATTGTTCGTAAAATATTTAGTAGAACTGTTTAGAAAATTGTGGCAATAGACAATCCAACAATATTATGTCTGTCATTACATCACCATCATCATCATCAGCCTGTTGGAGTCCACTGCTGGACGTAGGCCTCTCCCAATGCGCTACAACATCCGATTCTCTGCCTTCCGCATCCAGTCTTTTCCAGCAGCCTTTCTGAGTTCGTCTGACCATCGGGCTGGTGGCGTCCTACTCTACGTTTACCAAGACGCGGTCTCCACTCTATGACTTTCTTACTCCATCTACCGTCGGTCCTTTGGCAGATATGAGCAGCCCATTGCCACTTCAGCGAGCTCATTCTACGAGCTATGTTGGTTACTTCAGTTCTCTGACGGATATACTCATTCCTGGGTTTATCTTTCAGAGATACCCCGAGCATAGCTCACTCCATAGCTCGCTGAGCGACTTTAAATTTGTGGACTAGCCCCAGCGTGAGTGTCCACGTTTCGGCACCGTAGGTCGTCACCGGTAAGACGCACTGGTACATAACATATATTATTATACGGTATCGGTGGTCCGCTTCTGAATCAAGAAGTCGCGGGTTCTGGCTAATCCTGGCTCCACGATTTATCGAAATTATTTTTGGAAGTTAACTGTGATAAATATGGATGACTGAAAACTTACTGTGCCCGGTATGGCAATAGGTTCGCCACCAATTCATTTGGGACGTAAACATAACGTTAACATTTTGACGTGGCGAAGGCCTTCGATCGGGTTTGGCACAGAGCACTTCTCTCGAAGCTTCCATGTTATGGGCTTCCCGAGAAATTATGCGATTGGGTCTCCAGTTTTCTCATGGATCGGAGCATTAAGGTCGTTGTCGACGGGTCATGCTCCAACTTAAAACCTGTGAATGCTGGAGTCCCCCAGGGCTGTGTGCTATCCCCTACGCTGTTTCTTCTGCATGTGAATGACATGCTGCAGTACAGCAGTCTTCATTGTTATGCGGATGACAGTACGGGGGATGCCCTATATACCGGCCACCCGCGGATTTCTCGGGAAAACGTCGATGAGTACCGGAACAAACTTGTGTCTGAAATCGAAACTCTGCTTAGTCAGGTTTCGGACTGGGGCCGACTAAACTTAGTCCAATTCAACCCTAAGAAGACACAAGTTTACGCGTTTACCGCAAAAAAGACACCATTTGTCGTAGCTCCCAGCTTTGAGAGCACTCTCTTAGCCGTCTCAGCCAATATCGGAATTCTTGGTGTCGACTTGTCGAGTGACGTCCAATTTCGCGGTCATCTGGAGGGCAAGGCCAAATTGGCCTCAAAAAAGCTTGGTGTGCTCAATAGAGCGGGACGGTATCGTCATCGCTTGCAACTGTATAAAGCGCAGGTCCGGCCTCACGTGGAATACTGTTCACATCTTTGGGCGGGGGCACCCCACTACCAGCTTTCTCCATTTGACCGCATTCAACGATGCGCGGTTCGGCTTGTCGACAACCAAGCTCTTTCCGATCGGCTTGATCCGTTGGCGTTGCGGAGAGATGCTGCATCTCTATGCAACATGTACCGCTTATACCACGGTGAGTGCTCTGAGGAACTGTTCAGACTTACACCGCCTGCTGACTTTCGCAATCGCCCGACTCAGCAGTGTTTTCATCCACATCGGCTTAATAGTTTGCGATCTACGACAGTGCGATTCAGCCGTCACTTCCTGCCACGCACTGCTCCTATATGGAACCAGCTGCCGGCAACGGTATTCCCGGACCGCTACGAACTTGGAACCTTCAAGAAACGAGCGTATTTCTAGCTTAAAGGCCGGCAACGCTGATGCGACGCCCCTGGTGTTGCGGATGTCCATGGGCGGCGGTGGTCGCTTTCCATCGGGTGACCCGCTCGCTCGTTTGCCCCTTATTTCCATAAAAAATAATAATAATAACGGCGAGACTTACACCTTCGGGTAGAAAAGGCGTGAAGTTATGTTATGTATGTTATTTTTCTCAGTCTTATCCATAATCATTTTAATATGATTGTTAATAGTTGTAATACATTCCCAGGTAGGGTTGACGTCAGGCGGCTGCTCATAAAACCAACAGCCAAATCGTTTGACAACATGGACAGTTCGAAAGGATGACATGTTGTGCCGATCCCACTTAAAGTAGGATAAGGATAGGAAAATGATGAGTTATTAGTTGTAATACAACAATCTCGAAAAGACTTATTAAATCCTATTTAATCCTAGTAAACTAGGATAAAATTAATTTGCCACGTATCGTTAGTGCCGGGCTTATCTCTGCAACTTTCAGGGTCCACTGGAATGTTAGTTTTATTAAAATATTTTTTCTAAAGTTGTATTTAAAATAAATATAGATGGCGCTGTATGAATTAAGAGCTGAAATAATTATTAAAACAAACGTTTGTGCTGTAAAAGGAAGGGGATGTGCAAAGCCAATTACAAATATCAGCATCAATATGGAGGGGTGTAGCCCTTGAATGCGAAGCCGCAGACAAACGGGGAACGCAGCTAAATTGGTCGGTGTATCTCACATATGCAAAATATAATAATATTAAACAATAATGATAGTCTATAGTTTTTAGCAGTAGAGCCAAGCAGTTCGCTGCATGAATGGGCCAGCTCGACCGGTGAAATATCACGACCTCTCAGAAGATCGATGTAAAGTGATTCATGCCGAGTTTCGTTCGGTGAGAGAGGCGGCCTCTCTCACCGAACGAAACTCGGCATGAACCACTTTACATCGATCTTCTCGGCCCACTCACCTTCCCCATCCTTCCCTAACCCCTATACCTTAAAGGTCGGCAACGCAACAGTAACACTATACTATGTGTTGCTGGTGTCCATGGGCGGCGTTGGTTGCTTACCATCAGGTGACACGCCTGCTCGTTTGACTTCCTATCCCACAAAAAAAAAAAGCTTTTCATAGATTTAAATATATTCGATTAAAAAAATATTTTCGGTTGTTTCTTCACGCTTTTCTCTAGCAACTGTAGGGAGCCGCTGTTACGCCTCAACTAGCCAATCCTTTAGTAGTAGGTACTAGTCAACATTTTAATCAGTTATCGGTATTAATCACGCACTAGTTCACCCAGCAACATTTGTTTCGCTTCAGATGTAATAAATAAGTAAATTTTGGATTGGGTTAAGTTCAATTGGCGCTATTTATGCCCATGCTTCGGCCGAGAAAATAAATAAAAACATTAAAATAAACGAGTACATTTTGGATTACAATCCATCCATTAAAACAGTCTATCTAATAAGAACAAAATGTAAAAAATCCATTCCGTAGTTTTGAAAACCTAATCATATAGGGACTGCTGAAAGCGACTATGTTTTCTACCATGTAATGATTTGTAAACCTAAAATTGACCTCTATATGCCTGATTTGCATCACAGAAACATCTGATAGAGATGGTTAATTTTAATTATCTCTGATATTGATGATATTATGCTTCCCAGATATTAATTATTTGGGCAGCTCCAAACAAAAACGTAGCTATCCAGTGCAAACAATAAAATTAGCGCTAAAACAAGACATTATATATATATATATACATGTATATTAATTCTTAATTAATAAGTTGGTGTCCGGGATATATTAAGTTGCACAATAGGATAGGACGGGACACGTCGATCCCTCTCCCCTCACCCCGTGCCTCGGCTCCAGCCGCTACCTCCCCTCCCCCATCCCGCTTGCTCGCCACCACTGGAATGCCCATTGTCCCGTCGATATGATGTTATGCCAAGTATTGCCAAGCCACTTATGTCAATACTTACATTTTGTTTATTATATGAACAATGAATTAATAATATTTTCAAAATATTGGTTTTTTGTATTTTCGCGCCTTTTCATTTTTTATGTGACACTGCGGCAGTTATGAAATGTATATGTAATGAAATAGGCGGTGAAAACTTATTACCTTACATCTGGCAACACTTCTGTTAGTCATCATCAAAGTATTGTGACCAGTTGAAAGTTATATAGCTTTTTAAATTGAGGAAGTTTTTGTAATAATAGTAATAAACAAAATTTTTGTTATTGATTTTTGGATAAAAAGAATTTTTATCTTAATTAACTTGCGCATTATAAGATCACTTATCATCATTCACACTCATATTTGATTAAATTTTATTTGCATTTGAGGTACAAATCTAGTATATAAATAAACATTTTAATAAATAAATATAAAAATCTAAATTTTAATATTTAAAAAGCTTATGGCCTCCAAAGCACGCAGAAATCCATTACCAGAGTATCATTCGTTGATGTCTACATACAGATTGAGCAGATAACATAGCCAAATATTGTAGTAACCTTCCACACTATTATAATAGGGCCATATACAATTAACTAACGGTCCTACCAGACCCATGCATTTTCTTTTCTGGCAACACTGACTATTTTTTTTAAACTACATACTATGAAAACTGAATGAAATTTTATTCATCAAAATGGATGTCTTATGTGCCAGTTGTTTATTACATTTTAAAAAAGAACATCTCTTTTTAATAAATATTTACAAGTTAAACTGACGGAATACCCGTAATAAAAATAAGTAGTTTATATTATAGAGACTCATTTCCATCATGAAATTTGCGCTCAAATCTAAAAAGTAATACAAAAAAACCTTCTTATACTTTTCGAACAATATTTGTTATAATGATAGCTTCACAAATAGCGCGTTTATTCAACTCATTTTATTCAAGTATCTTCACGTAACTTACACACAATAATTAATTAATTAATACAGTTACTAAGAATAAGAAGTTAATAAAAAATTCTTTAAGAATCTATGTGTATGTATTTACAGTGATTTTGTTCTATAAGACAAATTACATTTTGGTTAATAAAGTTGTTTTATTATTCTCACAAAATATAATTTTACTACCCTTATCCCACTCTAAGAGGGCACGGCACCACTAGTCATCCTTCGCCGATCTTTTCTATCACTCGTTAATTTTTATACAGTCCAGCAATCTCTTTGGCCTTCTCTTGGTAACATAACTTCCTTCTCTTCTCATAACATCTCCGATGTCTTTAACACAAAATAATAAAAAAACAAATAAGTAGGTACAAATACTATTCAAAAAAAGGAACATTCCATATTTATCGTTCCATTAATAATATTATTTCTTTCCTGCTGATTAATGACTAAAATATCATAAGCGATAATATCGAAGCTTTAAAGTTTCATGTCCCAATTTCTTAAAGAATGTCAGCAATTCGTTTTTTTTACTATGCACAGATGGTGTTTTTAAGTGATATAACATACCTCGCTGGGACGTTTTAACTATTTCATAGGTTTATAACATTTGTATCCAATTAAGCATCCATAAATCGACATAATTATGTTGTAATTAACAATAATAATAATATCTACTTTTAAAAATAAACGTTCATAATCATATTACTATTTACTATTTGTTCAAAATTTTCTTTTTTTTTGTTCCGTTTTTAAAAAACATAATCATTAAGATCATTCATCGGTGACTCGGTATTTATCACACATACCTACCGAAATGTCATTTGCATACCAACACTCAAAACCAAAACTTTTAATTTAGAGATGGTTTGCTGAATCAATAGGTTATTGGAACGAATATAATAATAAAAAAAATAACATATAATTATTATGTAGATATTAGTTTGTAAACATCACAAATGAGCTAAGAAATTACATGTGAACTTTTAATTGTAAAAGTCTTGATCTAACAACAGGTATCTTGAATAGACATAAACTTGGAAAAATCACAAGAAGATGAGACAGAAGATGTTTGGTATTGGCGTTTGCTGTTGCTGTCTCTCTTGTGACGATGTAATTGTAACGTAACGCAACGTAACGTAACGCATAGTTGCATCTTGAAGCATTTTATTGTTGTAGTAAAGTTATTAGTTGTTGTATCAGCCGTGGTTGAGGCTCACGTTGGACGGGAGTGTGCGCAGCTGTCAAGGCCAACTGAGGTCAGTCCACCGACGCTCTCCGAGCCACCATCCACCGGACCGGTTCTACAATTTTTAGTCTCTGTTTTATTTTCATTTTTGTATACAACGAACGCGGAGAGACTAAACAATGTTTATATACGAGCACAGAATCGAATCAACTTTTAAATGCGCGCTCGATATTATATTTTAAACATTAATTATATTCAATTTTAATATATATTCAGTGTATTAGAATTATAATTATATAAACAAAATTGTCATTGCTTTTTTAATTATTATTGATTAGGTCAAGCGTATTCAAGTCAAGTAGTTATTGCTATATAATAAACTCTTCTAAAAAGATAGTTATCTATACATATAAATAAAATTGAAATGCCAGTTTGTAATATTGAAATAACTCTTTTCTAGTATATTCATATGAAATCAAATATACACAATTGTTTGTTTTGCAGGGTCAGCTATTTTTAATTAAATTCTATTAAACTGTTAGGTAATAATATCACTTATCACTGGATTATCAATTTACTCCTGCTAAGGTTTTAATTGGAGCTAAACAACCTGCTAGCACTATTATGTATCCGGTATATACGACCTACATTTAAAATATCCGGTTGTTAAGTTCATTATGGCGATAGTAAAAGAGTATCCGCTCGAATATAGAATATTAAAAAGCCAATAGACCACAGTAAAAAACTTATTAGTCAAGCTTTTGTCTTGAATCAATGACAAAATTACAACAACCCTTGCTCTTCAGACAATATATTTGTCTATATATTGTCGTGTTATGATAAATATTGCGTAGGAGTCAGACGGGCAAATAATTTTATTTCTTTAACTTTAGTGGACTGAAAATCTACAAAAAAATCTAGTCTCCAGGTTATAGGTTTAAACTATATCTAGAATATGTCCCTTCCAACCAGATTCAGAATTTATAGTTGCTTGGCTCTTGTGGCTATCAACTGTTTTCATGATCTAATCTGCGTTTCGTACAAATCCTATATTTTTATAAACATTCACAAACTTAAAATGGCGTCTTATTTCTTCAAATTCGTAGAATAGGAACATACGATAATATATAGGTAAATAAAAAAAAACTTTGTTTTCAAACGTCTTCCGGTTGGATTTCGTAAATTCATATAAATCAAAATATGGTTATTGTTTGGATTCAACAGTAATGTCTATTTATGAACACCACGGTTTATTTATATATTGTGTGTATGTTTATTATTCCTGGAATAGTTGATGGCCACCAGATGGCGCGTCTATATTATTCACAGTATGGATACTGTATGGTTTCATTTCTTAACAGCTATAAACACGCACCCTCGTTAAGAAATTTTTACATACATTCATAATAATTCTGTTGTCAAATAATAATTTCATAGACAAATGAGGTATTCAGACATGATTTAATGTGATTATTTGAATTTAGAACTGATTAGTTTCCAATTTGAAATGAGAATAGACAAAAATTACTAAAACCTCTTTGTTACTAAAGGAGTCACAAAAGATGTGGAGTGGGTCAAAACATTTTCGTTTATTTAAGATAAATACAAGTAAATGTAACTAATTGTCAATTAAATAGAATCTATAAAAATATTATTAAATTTCAATACACATTAAGAGTATAACATAGCACATTTTTTCTCGTAATGATTAAATTTTTCATTGAGCAAATAAAGCTGCTGACAATACCGATGTCAATAGACCAATAATTAACTAACCATAAGGTGGGTCTTGATCTTGTATACCAACGGGGCTGTTTCTCTCAAAATAACTCAGATCACAACCTCCCAAAGATAGCTTTGACCACAGTTTTGTTGACAATGAAACTTAGCAAGTTTTCGCTTGTCAGGGAAACCAGGGCAAGGCCGATATCCAAAAAGGAAGTTCAGTCGGACACTACAAGTAATGATTGTTCAAAATACACTATTTCGAAGTATTGGGTATAATTGACAGTTAAAAAGGAAACATCTTTTAAAATAACGTAACATAATTTCACGCCTTTTCTACCCGACGGTGTAGGCAATGGCTGATAAGCCTTCTCTCTATGTTAATGTTTACATCCCAAATGGAATAGGTGGCGAGCCTATTGCCATGTCAGGCACAAAGTTGTCAGTCATCACACATCACACATCAAACAAAAAAAATATCTTTTAAATTTTACGATTATGTCATATTATGAAGCTTTACATGAAAAATATAATTTATTTAAACACTATCATAATAAGTTTCAATGGAATTATATAAAAACAATTAAGTACGTCCGTCCATATGTACGTCCGACATGGTCTCAGCTCTTCATCATCTTCCCTCCCTGTTTCCACCTTTTAAGGTCGGCACAACCGGTTTTCCTTTTCCACTCTTGGCTATCATTCGCTTCTGCCACAGCCACACCCTTCCTAATCATATTATCTTTCATACAATTCATGTAACTTTTCTCCGGTCTCCCTCTTGTCTTGTTTCACTCCACATTCAGATTCATCACTACTCTTGATATAATGAAATACATAAAATCATAATTTTAAGATCACAATGCAAAAAAGGTATTATGGTTGATTACTTCAACTATAATAACTTATTGGTTGTGGTTGGAAAGAAAAGAGAAATCAAAACGAATATGAAGAAATGATTCATAACCAACAATTATATAGAAAGAGTAATTAATAATGATCGTGGATGTATAAAGGTTTTACCAACCCTTGGTCAGCTAGGACTAAAAAATATGTCACAAATACTTACCTTTAAATTTAAAATCAATAAATATTTCATAATAGTTATACTCTGATCTCAACTAACTTATAAGAAATAAGATAATTAGCTAATAATTAAAAATAACAACTGTTACCTATTAAACCATACAACAAAGGATCTGTACAAACCAAACTTTTTCTTTAGTAAATATATCTTGTTAATAAATATTTAATTTTTGTTTCATGGTCTGATGTGGGTTACCAATAGTAAAAATCATATTTTTAACATCAACTTTTTGATTTTTATTTCCAAAAAGTGGGTGCTCTCTGTATCAATGAAAGTAGCTTTTGAACAGATACCATCTTTTTGTTCATCACTCGTGAAAATGATCTCTGTAAAGAGTTCGAAACGTCGGGAAATTAATAAAATTGCTAATAAATAAACGCGATATAATCCTAAAGTTTGTTTTAATGTCATGAACGTGATTCGCGAAAATCTTAGAGATAAATAGATAAATATAAAAAAAATATTGATCTATTTATCTTATTTTTTAAGAAATGATGATGATGATAATGATGATGAAGATGATGATAATGAAACTTAAAACTAACCTAAACTAACTTAACCTAACCTAATCTAATCATACATAAAGCCGTGGCACTTTATGCATGATGTCCCGAGGGAGTTTTGACGACACTGTAGGAGAGCACACTAAACACGATATTTACACCATTCCCCACATTTGCACTCATATACGAACACTTATTACATAAAACGCCACTAATTTTATTCAATAATATCCAATGAAACATAAATCTGAGAAAATAATGCAAAGAACGGACATGTCTCTTCCACAGTCCCGCCAAAACTCCCCCGCTGCCGCAATCTGTTTTATTCAAAATTATTAAAAAAAATATATATACATTAAAAAAAAAAACAAATAATCGTTGGTTGGGTAGAGTTAAAAAAAAATGTTTTATGCATAATTTGCTAAGATATTTTTATTTTCAAATTCCCGCCTTGTATATCTCGATAGTATTGACAGATAGATGTCTTAAATCAATCAGAGTCAGAATACATGGGCCACGACTTGGTCTGTCATCATATTCGACTTTTGATGTGAATCGGGATATGAACTAGAGACCTATGATTCAGAAACGGTTTGCTAAGCCACCACGCCATCAATACGTTATACTCTCGAGAGCAATGAATCCGGGTCACTTAAAGAATGTTAAAAATCTCGGAAACTAAAAATGATAGGTTAATGCAATAAATTGTATTTAATAGACAATGTAATACTCCTTAAATGAAAGTAAAAAAAATATGAGTCACCATACATTTTATTAACACAAAATTACATAAAGAAAAAATCTGCTGATCTCTCCTTAAAACAAAAATAGGAAACATGAAATTTTTGAACTTTATTACGATTTTCTTGAATTTTAATACTTCGTATTGCCTCCTCGTGCTTCCATTACTGCGTTTACGCGGTTTGGCATGCTGTACACCAAGTTCCTTATACGATTTTGGGGAATATTCTCCCATTCCTCTGTGAGAGCAATTTTGAGCTCACGGAACGTGATTGGGGGAGGGTTTCGTTGTTTTACGCATCTGCCTAGCTCGTCCCAAGCATGCTCGATCGGGTTGATATCCGGGCTGCGCGCTGGCCACTCCATACGAGTAATGTTCATCTCTTGAAGGTAGTCATTCACAATCCTACTTGTATGAGGTCGGGCATTGTCATGCATAAATATAGCATCCTCACCTAAATTGACCATAAATGGACCAACGTGATCATTGAGGATTTCTTCCACATATCTTACGCTAGTTAAAGAGCCGTTTTCTATGATCACCAGCTCTGTGCGACTTTCAGAAGAAATTCCGGCCCACACAAGTACAGACCCACCACCGTAGGCTACTTTTTCCTCGATGCATGCTTGCTTGAATCTTTCCCCTGGTCTTCGATACACTCTGTGTCTTCCATCGTGCTTGTAGAGCATAAATTTTGATTCGTCGGAGAACATAACTTTTGACCAATCTTCAATACTCCAATTTACGTGGCTCTGGGCATATCTTAGTCTTGAAATACGATGCCCACGCTCCAGTTTAGGGCCGTTTGCAGGTCTAAGGGGTTTTAAGTTAGATTCAGCAAGCCGACGTCTTACTGTCCATGCACTTGGGTTACTTCCTCCGAGGCGTCGAAACTGATTGGTGAGTTCAGTTCCTGTGAGAAAGCGATTTCGAAGCATGGTGTTCACCAAGTATCGGTCTTCTCGTGCTGTGGTATACCTGGTTCTGCCCGTTCCTGGTCTGCGTAGGTTAGAACCAGTTTCTTCGTAACGTCGGAGAACTCTTTGTACTGTTGACAGCGACACACCAACAGTCCTGGCTATATCGCGCTGACTCCGGCCGGTTTCCAGCATTGTAAGTATTCTGGTGCATTCTTCAGGCGTAAGCGACATAATTTCAGCTTGAATAATGAATATAGAGCACTATCAACATGGTTTATGTACCCACATAAATGACAGATTACAAACAAAAGCAAAACCAAATGCTGTAATTTCGTAGTTCCATCTTCGAAAGTGGCCCTTTTTCAAATTTGATTTTTTTATGATATAACTTTACAATAACTAAGAAGTTTTAATACCTTCATTTAAGGAGTATTACGAGTACATTGTCTATTAAATACAATTTATTGCATTAACCTAGCATTTTTAGTTTCCGAGATTTTTAGGATTCTTTAAGTGACCCGGATTCATTGCTCTCGAGTGTATATATTATTCAGTAAATTTATTTATTTAGATCGTTAATCTTTTTCGCGTCCATTATTAACTCTAATAAGTTGAAAATCTCTTACAATAATAATAATTCGCAAAGATAATTAATTAACTTACGTAATTCATAACATACCTACAAGTATATTTGTTTCCACACTTTTAATCGCGGGTAACTTAAGTAACTTATGGAAGCGAGAGCTGGGTATGGCAGAGCGTGCACGAAAATATTATAAACGTGGTCGAAATGAGTGCACTGCGCTAAATCTGCGGAGAGACTCTCGCTGACCGCGTCAAAAACAAGGTTGTAAGGAAGGAAGTCAGATTGAAAGAGAGTGTAATGATCAAAAAGAACGTGTTCTGGAGGAAGGTGATGTTAGGAGTCTCAAAAATCGACGCGCGTGCATGAAAAGAGTTATGAAAGTCAACGAAGCAATTGGGGCGTGTAAGAATCGTGTCTTATGGCGGTCCGTTCTGTCTGCTTACCCCGCAAGGGATGTGGCGTGAAGTTATGTATGTATGTATGTTATGTAATCGCGGGTAAAGTCAGTAAGGTTGAATACCTACCTATACGCGTCGCTAGTCATGTACCTATCACTTTTAAATATCGTCCAAGCAAGCTATTATTATTAGTATTACTGCAGAAATATCAACGGAGCGGAGAACAATAGTGTATTATGTGGTAATATTAGAAATATATTCGTTTACTTGCGGATGAAAAAAAAGGAGTATTTGAAACAAATCTCAGCATTGTTATTGATAGAGGCCGTCGGGAACGCTTACATACTTGCAGGAATATTTTTATATATATAATTCTTCTGTAAGTGTGTTGACAGTGAACTCCTCATAAACGGCTAGAGCGATTTGAATGGTTTTTTGTGTGTCTTCAAGCGGATTAGAAGATTCAAAAATAAGTCCGACAGGTGGCGCTGCAGTAGGTAACTATGCTGCTATATTTGCAGTATAGACAGTAAACTACCGGCCTAATCCTCTTGACACACTTAGAAAAAATCATTCAAATCGCTTCAGCCGTTTAGAATAAAATTAAATATTGATCCTAATGTCTTGTTTTTGAAAAAATCATTACATAGTATAAAAGCTTTTTGAAAAAAGCATTACAAAGTCACTTTCCGCTGTCTGTAATATGCTTATATCTTTAAACCTACGCAACGGATTTTGATGCGGTTTTTTAATAGTGAGAGGGTGTCAACGGGGTGGTTTTGATAATTCATAAATGATGTTGTAAAGAAAAAAATATAATTTTCGAGATTTAGCACTTTAATTGCAAACGCTGGCTGAACCCACAACAATGTTCTACATTATTAAACACCTTTAGAAGGTCTATAAAAAATTCCGCGGGGGCATATGTATATCTTAGGGATAACCCACAATGACCATTTTTATTTTTTTACTTTTTACGAGAAATAATGGCTAATTTACAGCATTAATTTTCATCCAATTAAGTATATTAAATAGATTGTGCATGTAATATATGATCCTGGCTCGTTACAGCGTGCAATTTAAAGGAATATTTTTGAAGATATTGCTGTATTAACATAGCGGGACAGCAGTTTAAGCCTATAAATAGCACAAATTGAACCTCATGATATCCAAAATCTACTCATTTATTACTTTTGATGCGGAACAAAGTTCGTCGGGATTTCTTATTTTGTTTAATATCCTAATCCGTTGGTATATCACGCAGGACAAAGTCTGTCCGGTCCGCTAATAAGTAAATATTAATGTGAATTATTTTTATCGATTAAAAATTTATTTATATACTATTTATAAATAATTATGTTGATTGAAAAATGAATTAATAAATAAGCATTTAATAGCTCAATCAAATGCGTATGTGACTAAGATCTTGAGTCAGATTCAATGTCAAGATATTTTTATCCTATCCTGTTGTGGGACAGAAAGGATTGTGTCTCCCCCAGAAAGCGTTGCTCTGCCCCACCCCTCCCAGCCAGCCCAGAGCGGGTGTGATCGGGGATGTTGGCACAGACGCCGGAGGTTTTATGATGTTGGCTGCATTCGAGGCTTCGAACAAGTAACTTGTCGGGGTCATAACCTGTTTGCGACCCCTCCCTTAGGGACCGCGAACACACCATGTACTCAAATGACCCGACTTGTGTTGGTGTACAATCAAAATTAATATTTCCGTACACATTTTTCAATATTAGACAATAATCTGTGTTTTCTTGTGACGTGTATATTTTAAAATTTGACTATATTGAGTGTCCTATAGGAACTACAATATCAATTTGTATATATATTTATATACATATATATTTAATTTTACACAGATTTGACTCGAGTATTATTAGTCAATCAATATTTTAAAATAGTTTCGCATTCCAAAGAGGATACACAAAAACAGAGAAAAAAAAATCTTTTTATTCTGCACAGTATCACAGTATCTGCATATTAATTTTTAGACAAATATTTCAAATTTAGAATAATGTTTTTTTTTTTTCATTTATTATAGGTATATTTAAACAGCCATGCACAAAATATGGCCATATCATTTCCCTTTGTCCTTGCATGCCTACAGGGAGGTATATAAAATTTAAATTGGCTTGAATCGTAGATTTGTGTTTTGTTTGTTGTTGAGGCCATTTGATTTGTTGAAATGACGTCGTACACTTATTTTATTTATTGTATAGTGTGTTCTGTTGCCCTGTGGATATTGTTGAGGCTCACAAAGGCGAGTGCAACGGGCCGTTGTGCCTTCTGAAATGTTGCGCGACTACTTTTTTCGTCTGGATACTTGTTTTTTAAGCCGCGAGCTCGAGATGTACAGGTTTATCTGTTTAAAAATTTATTAACATCGAAAAACGATTTTAAAAACCTTTTACTTTTTAAACGAACTACGAAAGATTTTGTGGGTGATATTATTAACTTATTGTTCGGTTACTGTGAAGATGTTTATATATATATAGGACATAGGTTTATGTGTTATTTAATTAAATATTTTAGTTGCAATAATTCGGCAAATATCTTTGTCAGAAGAAAAGAGAGAGAGAGAGAGAGAGAGAGAGAGAGAGAGAGATACAAAAGATTCAAAAAGTATTTTAGTCCTTTACAGAGAATTATAATTTTATGTGTAAGAATAAAATTTTGTAGCACTTAGTTCTTCTGTTCACACCTTCAGATACTTGGTGTAAAGATTTATCCGTATTTGTACATGAGCTCTAATTGTTTTTAACAGAGCCACTCAATAGGCCGGCTCGACTTGTGAAATCCCATAGCCTCTAAGAATATGGATGTAAAGTGGCTCATGCTGCTGTTCACTTGGTAAGAGAGGTATCTGGAGGCCCAACTCCACCCTTTCCTATTCCGCGTACGACCCCTTCCCTATCCCATTTCAAACACTATCTGTGCTGCAGGTGTTCATGGACGGCGTTAGTTGCATACCATAAGGTGACACGCCTGCTCCGTTGACTCGTTATCCCATTAAAAATCTTTTACAAAGGTGATGAACCCAAAGTAATCAGTATAGAAGTGGAAACAATATCGTGGAGCATCAATATATTTAAAGTGTTTTATTGTCGGTATTAAAGTAAGAAAGGGTTCGGACATGTAGAAAGGGTGGATGATGCAAAATTGACTGAGCAGATATAAGGTGTAAAAGTGGATGGAAGTTGGTGTTGAAGAAGGCCACGACACACTCTACAGTACCAATTAGAACAAGTCCTTGAGGAAGGTGATGTCAGGAGCCTTAAAAATCGACCAACGTGTATGACAAGAGTTATGAAAGTCAAAGTCAGAAGTGAAGTGAGTAACAATCGTGCCTTATGGCGCTCTGTTCTTTCTGCGTACCTCTCTCTTGGCGTGAAGGCGTATTGATATTATCTTGTCTAACAATCCAATTTATTCAAACAAATGTCTCGCTGCTCCAGTGGTCGAGCACCCCGCTTCTGAATCAAGAAGTCGCGGGTTCGAATCCTGGCACACACCAAAGACTTTCAAAATTATTTTCGGAAGTTATGTGTGATAAATATCGATGACTGAAAACTATGTGCCCGTTATAGCAATAGGTCCGCCATCTGGACAATGGAACCATTTGGGACGTAAACATGACGTTGAGACGAGGCTTAATGTAGTAGCGTAGTCGCTGCCTACACCTTCGGATAGAATAAGGCGTGAAGTTATGTTATGTTATTTTAACAAACATGAACACTATCCTACACATATTTAGTAGTCAACATAACATCTTCACGAATTCATATTTGAGCTATAAATGCTAACGTGTATTTTATTTTATTTCCAATCTCAAATTATAATAAAACAAAGCAAGACTTTGTAAATAAATAAAAAATAATTAATTACAAAACAAAAAGCTCTTAAAAGCTTTCCTTTACAGACTCAGTAGGGTTGGGGTGGCACCCCTCAGTTATTACGCCTACCAAACTATATTCAGTATGTATGTATGTATGTTTTTCCTTGGTACATTCTATACACAGCAATATAAATTATTTTATCAATATTTTAATATGTATACATTTTTGTTAGAAAGCTTTTTTTAATATATACGTTACTTAAATTAATGATGCTTACTTGCTTAACCAATTATGTCTTTACTATATTCTCAAATATAAATAGGTAACGGAACCTATTACTACCGTTAAGGAATAAGAAAATAATTCCGAAAAGTCACTGGTGTAAACCGGGATTCTTCTGATTCAGACACAAAAACAAAGCTTCTTTAATTTACAAAAAAAGAAACAATTTCAAAAACAAATATACTAAACTCTTTGCGAAATAATAAAAAGATATCATTTATAAATTCGAAACACTAAAGATAAACCGTGGAAACCGTTCAGTTCTACAAGACTATAAAACTAAACGCCAACAGTATAGCTGAAACATAAAACGGTTTAGTAATGCCAAATGAGGAGGCCGACTGAGAAATCGGACCATTTTATAACATGACATAAATCGTACGCAAGTGTCGCAAATGTAACAAATAATTTCAAGCATGCCGCGTGCATCGGAACGTAATATTTGACAGCGCCAGTAATTAGTCACGTCACGGTTCGTATACCATAGATAAGAGAGAGCTTTAAATTTAATATACATCCATATCGATTGGAACGTTTTAGTTTATTGCGTATTATGAAGAAAAAAACAATCTCTACTCAAATATTAAATTCAATTTTGGAATGTTTGTTTGAATTTTTTTTTTGGGTTGTAAATTGGAGTAAAATGAAGGAGCGTCCCGGTGCGGGACGGAGTGGAGAATAACACATGGGGTGCAGTGAAGGGTGCGGTGCGGGGCGGCCCACTGAAAAGTGCGCGGGTGGGGCTGAACAAACTCGCGGGGACACACAAATTGTTCTAGCCACTTTACACATTTATTGTAATATGTATTATAAAACTAACAAGTAATAACTGAATTTGATTAGTGTTCCTAAATACTACGAACGTTACAAGAAACATCTTAGTTAATATTCAGTAGAGGCTTTAAATAGTGTTGTTTTTTCGTTAATTCGATAGTCTTCTACTCAAAATAAAAATATGAGTTTTATGAAAATTATATACTTATTAGCTAAGTTTTTAATTAGTTTAATTTAATTGCTGACAGGAAATAATAATAATATGATGTGCCAAAATTAAGTAGTTTATTAGTCGGCGAACTGCTAATTGCAACCTTGAACTTAACTTTTAGAATATTTATCTTAAATAATTTTAAATTATTATATTTTTAGCGTTGCATATTAGTGTTAATATCTATACTACCTATTTGTCTGGAATACACCTAATATTTAAAATCTTTCTTATTAACAGTCGGATATATGAACTTCACGTGTTTGTGAACCTATTTTAATAGATATTTTTGTATTACGTTATGAGTCGTAATTTTCACCCTTCTAATCACATCTCAATCCAATTTTTGCAGGTATTTGGTGCATATAATTATTTTTAATTTACATAATAAGACATTCTATTCACTAAATATAATCTTCAATTTCAAATTTAACACGCGGGAAAAATGGTATAGTTATCGTAAAATAGTAAAGTTGTAAAACATCAAACGGCGGTCGATAACGTATGCGTATTTTTACCTGTAGAATAAGTTATTGTTTAAAACAAAACATTACTATATAACCACTAAACTAGTTGTTAAACTAGTTGTTTTTAATTTTAAATAAGTACACAGATAATGTTCGCCATAGAAAGTGTGTCACATTCACGTTCCAATGAAGACGCATCCGGTCATAAATCTTACGCAAGTTATTTACGATAAAGTTAAAAATATATATATTAGTAAGTACATACTTGTTAGCCTTCAGTTACTTGATACTATACGTTATCCTGTGTCCTGTGGGAGACACGTGTGCTGATAAAATGAAGGAAGGTAATAAATTAATACACCGATGACATCCAAAATTATGACCTAATTATGACCTATGGCAAAAGTACCTAAGAAATTATTTATTTATTAATAGATTAGCGATCATAACAGCAAAGATATCTTATTTTAATTTATCGCTGCTATGAAGTTTGTATTTAAAGAGGTTATAACCTCTTTAAATTTACTACTACCTATATCCATTATTTTTATATATCATCTAGTCCGGAAAATTATAACGCTAGTTAGCGGTATATAAAATAAAATTAAAAGTTTTTAAAGAAATGTGACAGACGCTATATGAACGTCCCTCCAGCATGTACTCTCAAATAGGGGAACAAGCATTTTAGCATTACCCCCGTGCACAACTCTTCCCGCGAGGGAGGGGGGTGGGCCCACGGCGACGTAAAAATCAATATGCTGGAGTTGTTAAATCACGCTTATAAAGGAGCACTCGTCTTCGTTCCATTCCTGAAATTGCTTAAGTATTTTAGAGTTTTAGTTCCATTAAAATTCCAAATATACGGGTGATAAAAAGACCCCCATAAGAGACACATAGTTGTACAACACTTGTATGAACCTATCCTTAAATCTTATGTTCCTTTTCACCTCTGTAATGTATTTTTTTCTATTATAATTTCTAAAAAAAACTTTTGGAATTAAGTAATTTCAATTGTGTAAAAAGTATTTATTAGACGAGTTGTAACCTTTTTTTTAAACTCTAAATGATGTTACGGATATCTCGCTTTCGTTATTATTTATTTTTATGGTAAATATTTACAACATAACTTCACGGCTTTGCTATCCGAAGGTGTATACAGCGGATGTTAAGCCCCGTCTCGCCGTTATGTTTAGGTCCCAAATGGAATAGGTGTGGCGAACCTATTGCCATACCGCCTTAACTTCCGAAAACAATTTCGAAAAGTCATTGGTCTGAGCCAATGTCAGGATTCGAAAGCGGACCTCTGGATCAGAAGCCGTGTGCTCGCCAACTGGACCACCGAGAATATTTAGGCAGCTTTAAAACAATATTTTCAGAGAAAAGACTGTATCCATAGCGGCCCATCAACAAACTGATTTTTTATCAATCCATTATCTAGACTTTGCCAGTGTACCTTAGATTAGATACTAATCAAGATACCTTAGCCCCGCCTTAGCTTTGACTCACCGAATAAAATTTTTGGTCCTGTGCAATAAACGGCGGTACTTATTGCCATAGATCAGTCACATTTAGTCAAAATCCATTTATTTCTATCAGTAGAATACGTTGTGTATAGAACCATAGCCTGCCTACATCTTCAGTTTTAATGAGCGTGCAACTATTTCGATTCGAGACCTCTCAATCAGGACAACAGCGCCGATGAACCACTTAGTAATGAAGATTACTAAAATCTCTTACGAATTATTTTTCGTTTAGTAATTAATAAAAATATAAGCTAATAAAAAATACACTCAACAACCCAAGCTTGTCTAAAGTTTGTCAGTCAACGGTCGGAACAAAAAATGTCAGCATTAGAATTTGCTTTATTCAGTGGGTTAATCCTTTTTCTCGGTGAGTAACCTCTGCCCCCTTGAGAAAACAAACTAAATCTCTGTTGACTTTTTTCATTTTGTGACAACCTTTCTTTTTTCCTTTTTTTCTTCTCTTACAGATTCATCTGTGTTCGTAAATATTTGAGCTTCTATTCTTAACGCTGTTTGTCGAATAGTTATTACCATTATAATATTTAAGTTTACTCATAAATTTTATTTATATCATGCACTAAATTAGATAAATTCGAAAAGTAATAAATTCTACGTTTTTTTTATTGCATATTTGCAGATAAAAAATAATATAAATATTAAACATACCAATGTTTCTTTTGCTACATGAATTCCTGGACTATTCAATTGATCATCACAAATTTTTAACATACATCACCAAACTACATTCCTACGACACTGAGGAGTGAAATAATGGAAAAAAATATTAAAAACGTAGGATGCGACGCTTTGAAATTTTAATAGTGGAAACTTTCTGCATAATCAATATTGTTGCCAATGTAATTGTAAATAGTTTTTTTTATGGGATAGGAGGGCAAACGAGCAAGCGTGTCACCTGATGGTAAGCAATCTGCGTCGCCCATGGACACCAGCAACACATATAGTGTTACCATTGGGTTGCTGACCTTTAAGGGAGTAGGATGGGGAAGGGGGTGGGCCTCCGGGTACCTCTCTCACCGAACGAAACGCGGCATGAGCCACTTTACGTCTATCTTCTGAGAGATCGTGATATTTCACCGGTCGAGCCGGCCCATTCATGCAGCGAACTGCTTGGCTCTACCATATATCAAATAGGCTTATTTTTGTTGTGAAAGAATGCAGCTTTCGTACGTAGTAGTAAACAACTAGCTTTAAATAACTTAAAACAGTTTCAGGATGTCTAGACGATATTATCACAATACACGAACCGCTGGTGTTACAATTTAAATCGAAGGCAACCTTCAAAGGCATTGGTAGTGATAGTTTGGGTGATTTGCTTCGGAGTATATGGCACATATACTTGACACATTTTAGTTGCCAATAATTATCACAGCTTCTTCTCTCGAACCGGGAGCTGTCAAAATAATAATCGTCTTAATAAAATATCAAGTTTTTGGACGATAAGAGGTTTAAAATAACTCTTGACTTACAATTAAACTTTAATTTTTTTTTTTTATGGGTTAGGAGGGCAAACGAGCAGGCGTATCACCTGATGGTAAGCAACCAACGCCGCCACCTGGACACCAGCAACACATATTATTATTGTGTTACTGTTGCGTTGCCGACCTTTAAGGGATAGAGGATAGGAAAGGATGGGGAAGGGGGGGTGGGCCTCCGGGTACCTCTCTCACCGAACGAAATGCGGCATGAGCCATTTTACGTCGGTCTTCTGAGAGGTCGTGGTATTTCACCGGTCGAGCCGGCCCATTCATGTAGCGAACTGTTTGGCTCTACCACTGTTAAAATGAACAAATCTGAAACACATATTCTAAATTCTAAATTTGAGTTTTAGTTATATGTAATTGTCTTCGTATTAACAAGTTTTTTTATCTAATAGAGTTTAAAAATATAAAGTATGCGAATCTAAAGCGTTACCGTCAAATGGGGTGACTTGGGATAAAAGGGTGAATAGAGATGAAACATTGTCTCCTCAATTCTAACATTAAAATAACTTTCTATGGATTATATCGCGTTTATTTAGAACTTATTTTTCTATTTATTTCACTTGAGAATGATCTCTGTAAAGATTTCGAAACCTCGGGAAATAAATAGAAAAATAAGTTCTAAATAAACGCGATATAATCCATAAAAAGTTGTTTTAATGTTATGAATGTGATTCGCGAAAATCTAATAAATAAATATCCTCAATTCTGTTTATATTAATACTAAAAAGTATGACCCTTTTGTTTAGACTGCAAATAGGCAATCTCTTTGCAGTCCAAGCAAAAACGCATAAGTTGTACTGGTTACTAAGAAATTGAGGTGGAAAATTTCATCTCTATTCACCTTTTGATACCAAGTCACCCCATTTGGGGGTATTACAAGTACAAATAGATAAAGTTCTACAGTCAAAATTAGATTTTATTTCCATTTATAGCGAGTGAGATATATAGCAAAAATATTAAAATTTAATTATAACTTAGTTTCAATGGAAAATAATAAAAAAAATGAAATTTGTTTTTAAAAAGAACATAATATTTGAAACTGGCGCGTTTTTAGGTGTACATAGAAATAAGATTCTAATTTCAAAATTTGATATATTTCCATTTAAAATGAGATAGAGAGAGAGATAGCAATAATATTGACTCATTATATCTTCAATGGAAAAATAATAAAGTTTATTTATTATATTACATTTCAACTTTCACCGAGTCCGTTGCTTTTGTGCCTCATCTCGCGTTTGCCCTTTTTAATTAAATCCACTCGATTCGATTAATGAGATCAAAGGGTTTCCTCCTATCAGATAATCGACACTCGGAGTAAAAGCAGTATATTTTGTTCGTACTACAGTTTTATTTATTGTATTATATATTATATAATTATTGTTCTCGATTGTTCGATGTTTATCACCGCTAATAGAATCTCAGAAGAATAAAATAAATTGACATTCAATGAGTTATTTTATAATTTGTTTTCTTATCATTAGTTTATTTGTAGTAATTTATGGGATGTGTGCCACTGCTCCAAGGTTTAAAGCGATGGTTGGTTAAGTTTTTGGTGGGTGGGGTTTGATGCGGAATGGAGGGATTCGACCCACAGGCTGACCGATTCTGATATCATAACTCTCGATATCAATTTAATGCTTTGACTTTTATTTACATTAGTTATATATAGATTTTATCTCGGGAGATGAAGATAGCACCTAGAACAATGTCGCGTATTTCAAAAGATGACTTAGGACTTGCAGCCTATAAGAGGCGCACTGGTCATTTATTAACTGATAATTTAAAAAAGAATAGGGTGTTAAAATCTAAACAACTACTGAAGCGGTACGCAAAGGGAGGTCACAGAAAAATATTGTTTACGGATGAAAAAGTTTTTACAATTGAGCAACATTTTAACAAACAAAATGACCGTATTTATGCTCAAAGCTCTAAGGAAGTTTCCCAATTAGTTGACAGAGTGCAACGTGGGCATTATCCGACTTCAGTGATGGTTTGGTGGGGTGTTACGAAGGAGTGACTGAGCCATATTTTTGTGAAAAAGGTATCAAAACATCGGCACAAGTGTATCAAGATACCATTCTTGAAAAGGTAGTCAAGCCCCTTAACAACACCATGTTCAATAACGAAGTATGGTCCTTCCAGCAAGACTCGGCACCGGGTCATAAAGCTCGGTCCACGCAATCTTGGTTGGAAGCGAACGTTTCGGACTTCATTAGAGCTGAAGACTGGCCGTCGTCTAGTCCCGATCTTAATCCATTGGATAATTATTTGTGGTCAGTTTTAGAGAGTACGGCTTGCTCTAAACGTCATAATAATTTAGAGTCCCTAAAACAATCCATACGATTGGCAGTGAAGAATTTTCCCATGGAAAGAGTGCGTGTTTCTATTGATAACTGGCCTCAACGCTTAAAGGCCTGTATTGCAGCCAATGGAGACCACTTCGAATAAGCTTTTTATATTTTATATCGTTTTATATTTATGTATTAAAGTAACACACTGTAAAAGTAATAAATGTTATTTGCAATTAAAAAATTTTTTTTTCTTTGTTACAATATTTATGGCATGACTAAGTAATTAAATAAATAATTTCAAAACAATCTCTTTATTGAATTTTATTTTAAAAGTGCAATTTAAAAAAACAGTGTTACCCATTAAGTTTATACTTTGTATAAATATATAAATTGTGTTATTAAAATACAAAGTCGATACGATATTATAATAATACCCTATAATTATAATGCCCGTAGAGTTATTATACCTTCGGGCATATTAAAATGAGTATCTCATACATTATTATTTTATACATATACTTATACTCAACTTATTGAGGACAAAAAGGAATAAGAACTGCTTTGAATTCTAAGTATAAATATATATATATATATATATATAGATATATATGCTAGCTGTTGCCTGCTACTTCGTCTGCGTAGAAACCATAAAGTAGTAAAAATACAGTGCCTGTGCCATTATAGGGGTTCATTGCTCAACCCCAATTAATGATAGCGTGATAATATTAAAAAAACATTGAGACAAACAGACCAAAATTCTAAAACTCATATTTTTGTGTTCCGTATCGATTGTAGATCATGTCCCAAGTATTCTTAAAATATTAAATAGCCACCCGCCTCACGGTGTTACTCAAAATGTTACTTACAAACAAAATGTCGATGACGACGATGATTACATATAGCCTATGTTACTCAGTGATAATGTAGCTTTCTAAAGAAAAAGGATTATTAAAATCGGTCCAGTACTTTTTGAGTTTATTCGTTACATACAAAAATACAAATCTTTCCTCTTTATAATATTAGTATAGATACAGTTTCAACATTCCTGCAATTGTATTAAATGTATAATATAGATTCATATTATCATGAGTGGAGATGAACAAAAGAATATGTTATGGTCGCTGGCTCTATATAAAAGAAAAGTAAAAAAATAAACCCTTCAGTAAAATTGCTATACTTATTTGCATTGTGTAGTTATTTTAATAAAAGACCACGTTTATTTTATGAAGATTTAAGTGCGTACATGTAATTTTAACGATAATTTCTTTATTTACTTTTAATACAGAATAATATCTCAGTTTCTTATCCTGATAATACTAACTAATGGTTATCGGAAATATGAATATAGATAAATATCAAATATCAGCATAAAATAAGACGATATCTTACACAAAAGAAAAAACCAAAGAATTTGTTTTTTAATTTATATCAAGGTTTCTAATCATCATTCATCATCATTAGCCTATTGCAGTCCACTGCTGGACATAGGCCTCTCCCAGTTTGCGCCACAACATCCAATTCTCTGCCTTCCGCATCCAGTCTTTTCCAGCAGCCTTTCTGAGGTCGTCTGACCATCGGGCTGGTGGGCGTCCTAGATTACGCTTACCAAGTCGCGGACTCCACTCAATGACCTTCTTGCTCCATCTACCATCGGTCCTCCGGCAGACGTGACCAGCCCATTGTCACTTCAGCGAGCTTATTCTACAAGCTATGTCGGTTACTCCAGTTCTCTGTCGGATATACTCATTTCTGAGTTTATCCTTCAGAGAAACCCCAAGCATAGCTCGCTCCATAGCTCGCTGAGCGACTTTAAATTTATGGACTAGCCCCACCGTGAGTGTCCACGTTTCGGCGACCTACAGTTTGCCAAATGCGACCCAACCCAGTTGAATCCTCCTGTCGGCTTCCTTCTCAAAGTTTCGTCTACCTAACTTGATAGTTTGACCCAGGTAGACGTATTTGTTTACAACTGCGAGAACCGACCCTTCGACATTTATCGGTCTGGGCACGACATGTTCATTGAACATGATCTTGGTCTTGTCCAAGTTCATGCCCACACCGACACGCCGGGAGGATTCGTCTAGGCTGCGCAGCATTCCGCTTAACTGTTCCAGCGACTCTGCCATTACAACGATGTCGTCGGCGAACCGAAGATGTGAGATGTACTCACCATTCACGTTGATACCCTGTCCAGTCCAATCCAGGGTCTTGAAGACGTCCTCCAGAGCGTTGGTGAAGAGTTTAGGAGATATTACATCTCCCTGTCTTACACCTCGATTCAGCGCGATGGAGTTCGTCACCTGGTCCTGTATCTGGACAGCCATCGTGGCGGTGTCATACAAGCATCTCAACACCTCGATATAGCGCCAGTCGATCTGACATCGCTGCAATGCATCCAGAACTGCCCAATTTCGATGGAGCCAATTTCGATGGAGTCGAAGGCTTATTCGTAATCCACGAATGCCATACACAACGGCTGATTGTATTCGTCGGTCTTCTGTACTGTTCTGTACAATCTGCCGAACAGTATGGATGTGGTCCACGGTGCTAAAGCCTTTTCGAAACCCGGCCTGCTCCGGAGGCTGGAACTCGTCCAGTCTTGCAGCGAGACGATTCGTGACGACCCTCGAGAACAACTTGTAGATATGGCTCAGGAGTGAGATGGGTCTGTAATTCTTCAGTAAGGTCTTATTTGAAGAACAGCACCACCGCACTCCTGCTCCAAGCCTGTGGTGTTATGCCCTGGTGTATGACGGAATTAAAAAGACTTGCTAATTTCTTTAGTACCGGAGTTCAACCGGATTTTAGAAGTTCTGTAGTAATTCCGTCATCACCGGGTGCCTTGTTGTTCTGAAGTTGCCCGAGAGCCGCCCTGATCTCGCTTTCTGCAATTTCGGGGATGTCCTCACTATAGTGACGCGTTATTATAGGTTTCTAATATTGTATTCAAATTGTTAAAATAAAGTGAATAAAAATAAAAATCTGTCAAACCTAGTCTGTCTAGCTGTTTCTTGCCCGGTTCTTCACATGATAGCCCCTACCCTCGGAATCTGGCCGCTCATAGCGATTGCGTCCGTGTTTTGTTGATCCACGGAGGCACTTTCCTGAAACACTAGTGTTTATATATTTAATTTAAAATGATAAGTTTAATCTTAATATTTGTTTACTATTTTTAAGTGTCTGTGAAGACCTATGAGAATAAAGTTTATTTGACTTTACACAACTAAGACTTTTTTATGGTATTGGGAGACAAACTAGCAAGCGTGTCCCCTGATGGTGAGAAACAAACGCCGCCCATGGACACCAGAACCCAAATAGTTTTAAAATTGCGTTGCCGACCGTCACATTGGGATATGGCAGGGTCGGAAGTGGGATAGGAATGGGATGGGGAAAGGGGTTCGGTCTCCTGATACCTCTCTCACCGAGCGAAACGCGGCAAGAGCCAATTTACATCAATATTGTGAGAGGTCGTGATATTTCACCGGTCGAGCCGACCCATTAATGCAGCGGACTGCGTTGCTCTACCACTGTAACAAGACTATCTGGAAGTTATGTGTAATAAATAATCGATAACTGACATGTGTGCTCCATATAGTACAATAGGTATAAGCTATTGCATTTTACCTTTTATTACATCTGCTTACATTTTCGAGAGTTACAAGCGTGAATGTAACATTGTTATACTCATTGTGTTTACATAAAAAACAATCTACATAAACATATATACATACACAAATACAATAGCTCCTGTAGCTCGTTTAGATCACACGTACGATTGCTTTCGTTCCTATTCTTATTTTTCTTTCGCATTTATAGTTTCAATATTTGATTGTTTTGTTTTGATAAAGAGAATAAATTGTGCATTTGTTTTTTTTTTTACAAATATAACCGGCCTGTATTGTTATTCTGCTAAGAGTTTTAAACACGTCACTTTAATTGACAGCGCGGGAACAGATTTATTAATATTGCACTATATTTGAAAATTGAAAAAAAAGTGTATATAATCAAAGTGATTACATGCTTAATATAGATTTCATAAAAAATATAGTATAGATTAATGAACTAGGAACCTTCAAGAAACGAGTTCTACCTAAAAGGCCAGCAACGCTAATGTGACGCGCCTGTTGCCGATGTCCACGGGCGGCGATAGTCGTTTTCCATCACGTGACCCGCACGCTCGTTTGCCCCCTTCTACTTTTGCAAATGTAATTACCAGGAGTTTTGCTATTCGAAAATAAACTGATGGCGTATCGCGAAAGCAAGAGATAACAAAAATTTTAAAACCACAAACATTTCTTATTATATTAAAGAGTTTTATTTCCCAAATATAATAAAAATTATAAGAGGAAAAACACAAGGAGACACGAAAATTTAATAGCGTTATTTTCCTATGATTATGTAAGTAATTTTAAGTGAAAAGATAATTATTATGTTGATACAATACCTAATACATATTATTATTGCGATAAAACATGAAATAGTTGCCTAAAAGTAAAAAGTAATATTACTTGTCCCGTTAAAGTGGGTCACCCCCTAGACCCCCGCGAGCACCCCGCGCACCCCAGTCCCCCACCGCAGGCACCGTCTCTCGTCCGCCTCGCGACTGTCCCCACACCCCACGCCAGCCCCCCAACATTCATTGTGCCGCAATATATTTCTTTTTATGTGCAAACAGAAAAGTCATTTATTTAAATTTTCTCACGAATTCGTATCGCAATTTTATTTTATTATATTATTATCTGTATCACATTTAGAGTGCTCCAGTATTAGATATGTATATGTATATATGTGACGTAATAGTAAGTACTATATACTGGGTTGGAAAAATCACGATTCAATCAGGCAAACAAACCAAACATCTTTGGCAAATACGCAAACCACTTTCAACAAAATTAAAACTAAAAAAAAAATAAGCGAATGGGGCATTTAAAAATATTATCCAAGTTATTCCCATTTTCACGTTTTCATGTTCTTCATTGATTCCCATCTTCTTTAAACCTTTTTTTTCCAAATTGACCTATTTAATTTTCTATATTTCCTCCTACATATGTAGGAAAATAGTACTGACCCTGTATCTATCAAACTTTGTTAGTAATTGATATTTAACTAACACAAACTCGGAAAAATATTGCTGTGTGTGTATCTGTACAATTTTCAATCAGAAATAGGTGTAGGATCATATGATTTTATAACTTCACAACTTTTTCTACTCGAAGGCCTCGAGCCGCCTTATTTCTCCACTCATCGATTTTTCACGTCCCATGTGAAATAGGTGGCGGAACCTGGTATATAGCTGTCAGTCATCGATATTTATCACACATAACTTCCGGGAAGCACATTGTTAGCACATATTTGATCCCATGACTTCTTTATTCAGAAGAGCTCGACCTCCAAACCAACCAAATTAAAATGATTTTCATATATTAATATTATTATTAATATGTATATAAATTAAAAGTGTATATATTTGAAAGAACCATGTCATTCTGTAGCGAGGCTATATTGTCGCTGTTTTGTCCCCATATAATTAAATTTAAAGCTCTCAACGTGGAAAGGAATAATATTAAACTCAATTGCATTGCAAAGATCACAATTTTCCTACTTTCTCTCGGGGTGGAGAGAGAGAGAGAACGAGAAAGTTTGTATAATTTGAAAGATACTTATTTAGATAGGATAAACATATATGTGAATTAATGTACTTTACTTGTGTAAATGTTTCTATTTTTTGAAGTGGAACTTCAAATGCGACTTGAAATAATTTAACGCGTTTAACGCCACCATGCAGATATAACAGGTAATATATAATAATAGTATTTAAAAGTTTTTCAACTCGCTTATACCGCAATGCGTGAAGACCAAAGTCTTTGACCAGTGCGACTTACCGGTAACCACCTTGCTAAAACGCGGACACTTACGGTAGGGCTAATCCACAAATTTAAAGTCGCTCAGCAAGCTATGGAGCGAGCTATGCTCGGGGTATCTCTGAAAGATAAACTCAGGAATGAGTATATCCGCCAGAGAACTGGAGTAACCGACATAGCTCGTAGAATAAGCTCGCTGAAGTGGCAATGAGCTGGTCATATCTGCCGAAGCACTGATGGTAGACGGAGTAAGAAAGACATAGAGTGGAGACCGCGTCTTGGTAAACGTAGCGTAGGACGCCCACCAGCCCGATGTTCAGACAACCTCAGAAAAGCTGCTGGATGCGGAAGGCAGAGAATCGGATGTTGTGGCGCACATTGGGAGAGGCCTATGTCCAGCAGTAGACTGCAATAGGCTGATGATGATGATATTGTTTATAACTTCAACTTATATATACTTCAACTTATAATTTCAGAAATTCCTTAAGCTTGAATTTAGATCATACAGAGACATCTAGTGTTAAGTAGTGGTATTATAATTGGCATTAGATAAATAATGAACTAAGTTATTTTTAATCAGAATAACTCACGGGATTCTTAGAGTTCACTTTATGTAGGTACCATGCGTTCAATAATCATGGTATTTATTATATTGTGTCAATGATAGCCGTTTTGCCTAGAGTATATAATAATAATATATAAATATATATATATTATTATTATATAATAATATATAAATATATATAAATATATTATTATTATATACTATAAAGAGTTGTATCTAAAATAATCCGGTAATTTAGTTCATAGTATAATTAAGTGCTGTACTACTCAATGTTGAAAAATGTTTCATCATCATCATCATCATTCAATAAAATCAACGAGAGTACATTTTTCTGGAATGATTTCTCTTTTATTTTGTTAATATTCCTTGTTCTCGCGTTTCATTTTTATTTTTTTATGATTACAATTAATAGTTCTAATATTTTTATATGTTACCGTTTTTAAAAGGATATGCTTGTTTAACTTGTACAATCAGATTGCTCTTTAAAGACATATAATCCAATAGAAAAGATTGCAGAATTTTTATACACTCTTTTACTAGATACCAATACTATTGTAGAAAGATCAAAGTATCAAGCATAGTATCAAGAAAACTGAACACATAAAAATATAATAAAAGAAATATTTAAATTGAATAATGTATGACAACAATAAATACGTAAACAATTCATAAAAGTAATTGAGTCGACGAATTCCTTTCCAATCAAATAACGCTTAACATTCCAGTTGACATGGGGCATGAGCAAAATCTATACGTTATAATAAAGCAGTATATAATTTGTGCCCGTATACATTTAATAAAAAAAATTAAGATCTGAGAAATGTAACAGAGTAGGTACGAAAAGTACATCACTACTTTTTTTAATCTGTGTTTATGACCGCTTTGGATGCCGGTACTATAAGATATAATTCTTCAAGACTTTTAAAAATAGAACGACTTTAGTTTAGAGCATGACCTAGGCTTTAATTCACCTCATAGAAAGCTATCTATCTGTATACGTAAGTGACCTTACGTATACAGATAGATAGCTTTCTATGAGGTGAATTAGTAGTAGTGAAGTAGTAGTAACCGCAATGGAGGCTTCAAGCCAGAGTGAATTTGCTATCATAGACTAGAATTATTATAGACTATATTAGCTAGTGGTATGGCAATAGTTTAGCCGAGGCGAGTCGTGGCTTAACAACCACTGCCTACACCTTCGGGTAGAAAAAGGCGTGAACTTATGTTTTTTGTTTTAGTTTTTATATTAGCTAGAATAGAATATCAGTTTTTTTTTAATTTCACTAAAGAACAAAATATAACAAATCAAATAGTTTTACTTATATTTTTAAACATCCCTCATACAACCTATTGAAAAGGGGTTCAAAAACCTCTCAAAAGGTAGGCCTTACACGTGTATCGCCTGTAGTATTACATACATCCATGAGCCACGGTAACCGCTTTACAACACGCTTTACAACCGCTTTACATAACTTCACGCTGAATCCTTTGCGGGGAGGCAAAGAGAACAGAATACCAGAATAATATAATATAAGTCACGATTCGTACACGCCTCACTCGCTTCATTGATTTCATAACTCTTTTCATGCACGCGCGTCAATTTTTGAGGCTCCTAACATCACCTTCCTCCAGAATAAGTTTTATTTGGTCATGTAATGTATATCTTGGCCGTCCTCGATTCCTACATCTTGCTTTTGCATTGTTTATCTGCTTCGTCAAGTTCGTTCAAGAAGCAAGGAGAATAGGCAAGAAAGGAGAAAAACCCCGGCCTATAACAATAACATTTACTACACTAGGAACGAAAATAGAAATCTTCAAACATAGGAGAGTATTAAAAGACACGAATTACTACATAAAAGAGGACTTCCCACAGCACGTTCTAACTAAAAGAAGGGAACTGCAAGAACAGCTAAAAATTGAAAAAGAAAAAGGGAACTTCGCCTCTATTAAGTACGACAAACTGATAATACACTCAAAAAATAATACAGCAATAGGCAACAAGAAAAGAAATCTACCAACATCACCAAGCGACAAAGATCTACCATATTCAGAGCCAAATTCACAAGCACATAAAAAGAACAAAACTCAAACTCAATCTGGCTTACAAAGATCAACGAGTCTATCAGAGGGAGTTATTAAACCAGGAATACTCGGATTTTTAACTACCAAAAACCATAAAAACCAACCAAACAAACGAAAATAATAAAAAACAATAGCAATTACCGCCCTCCCTCACGGAAAACATATTAGAAACGAACACTATATTAGAAACGAACACTACCAAACCACATCTTCCAAGCCGGTCGGTCCCCGTGGAAGATCAAGACCAAAACCCTCCAAAGGAAACAAGACTCTTTTCAAAAACCATATACAAGAATTTTCACAACACTTTATACATAGCGACTTATAATGTTAGAACTCTTTCTACTTACTCACGTCTATTGGAACTAACAGAATCCTTAAGAAACATAAAGTACGAACAAGTAACACAAACACAGAGACAAAACAAATTATATCAACACGCACTAAAGCACTAATCAGCAGAAGACAAGAAATACATAAGACTAAACCGAAATCAAGGGCTATGAAAAATGAGCTAAAAGCTCTTTATAAACTCATAAGTAAACGAATCAACCACGACTATAAAGTACATCGCACACAAACGATCAAAAAACATCTTCAAGCCACAGGCAGCGCCAAAAGAGCATACAAAGAATTAAAAACACATAAATCATGGATTGAAGAGCTAAAAAACAGAACTAAAATTACACAAAATAGATCGGAAATACTCAAAATAGCAACAGATTTTTACAAAGACCTATACAGCCCGCCAAATCAGTCAAAATACGAGTTACCGAGTCATAACACTGAAAGAGCGACGATTACCTTTACTGAAGAGGAAGTAGACAAAGGAATTAAAACTCTGAAATCAGGCGAGAAGCTGAAGATAGAGAAAAGTGGTCATCTTTGGAGGAGGCCTTTACCCTCCGTTGAGAGGGGTTCTTGTACCCTTAACATACGTAATGTACCTAAAAGTAAAGCACGAAGTAATGAATGCATGTAAACTATTTCTGTAGGTATATTTTTTTTCTACTTTTGTACTGTAAACCTATATGTAACCTATATTTTGTAACAAGAAATAAACAGGCTTTTTATTTTATTATTTATTTATTATCTGCTTCGTCAGTCTTGCATCATCCATTCCTTCTGCATGTCCAAACCATCGGAGCATGTCCTAACTTACTTTTACACCGACACTCTCTTTCAATCTAACTTCTTTCCTTAAAACCTTGTTTTCGACATGATCAGCGAGGGTCACTCCGCAGATTGTGCGCAATGCCCTCATTTCGACCGCGTTTATCCTACTTTCGTGCACACTCTTCCAAACCCAACTCTCGCTTCCATAAATTAGCGTTGGGATCAGTACCGCATTGTGGATTGCTAGCTTGGATTTTCTGCTAATGTTCTTTGCGCCCAGGAATCTACCCAATGCTCCATTTACGTTGTTTCCTAACGCCACTCTTCTTTCTACATCCGCGGTGTACCTTCCATTCCTGCTAAAAGCGCATCCAAATAGGTATAGGCATAGGTGAATGAAATTGTATAATTTAATTCACCTAAATATGGATCCCATCTCTAAAATATCTTAATCAGGTATTGAGAGCTTGGTACAAAATAAAATACATATTTATATGCAATGTACAATTATAATGAACTATAATATAAATTTCTGTTCTCTCTGCCTACTCTGCAAGGGATTTGGCGTGAAGTTATGTATGTATGTATGTATAATATAAATTGAATGTGAATTTATTCATTTCAGATATCTAAATGAAAAGGCTATGTAATGCCATCAAACGGGACAGACAATAAACTGACAATAAAACCAGTCAACTACGAGATTGACAAAGTCACCGAAGACTGTACAATACAAATATTCTAAATACGTTGTATTTTATGCGATGTAACTCTCCAACCAACAGTGCTAGAGCCAGCTAGTTCGCTGCATGAATGGCCCGGCTCGACTGGTGAAATACCACGACCTCTCAGAATATTGGCATAAAGTCGCTCATGTCGCGTTTTTTTTGGCAAGAGAGGTACTCGGAGGTCCATCCTCCTGCCTTTTTTTTTCCATCCTACTGCCAAATAGGCCGGCAATGTAATTTTAACACCATCTGTATTACAGGTCTTGCAGTGGTAGAGCCAAGCAGCTCGCTGCGAAAATGGGCCGGCTCGACCGGTGAAATACCACCACCTCTCAGAAGATCGACGTAAAGTGGCTCATGCCGCGTTTCGTTCAGTGAGAGAGGTTCCTGAAGGCCCACCCCCCTTCCCCATCCATTCCTATCCCACTGCCTTAAAGGTCTGCAACGCAACTGTAACACTACACGTGTTGCAGGTGTCCATGGACGGCGCTAATCACTTACCTACCACCTGCTGACCCGCTTGCTTGTGTTTTTACTATAAAATCCAGAAACAATATTTTATACAGACAATACAAGACCCAACCAAACGTTTAACTTCAGGTAACAGAAAAGTTTAAAATTATAAACCTCACTTATAAGAAAGCAACTAAAATATACATAATATATTTCCAGTCTCATCAAAGAAAATAATGAAATTCTAAAAATATACGTATTACGTACTATTATATACATTTATATAAATTTTTGTGGCAAATTGTAATTTAATTTGAATGTAAAATTAAATATTTTTCAAGAGTCGTAGCAATCTCGTAGCACTCGGCGTAGAGCCACAGATACGCTGTCGTTATTACCACCAACTATTTTCATAAAAGATTTTTTTTAATACTACCATTTTGTAATTCATTGCAATTGTCTCTGTGGTCCAGTCGTCGAGTTTCCCGGTTCTGATTCAGAAGTCGTAGGTTCCATTCCGACCAATAATTTCGTGGAAATGTTTTCGGAAGCTATTAAGAATTTTTTTGTGTGATAAATATTGATGACTGACAACATTGTGCCCGGTGTATGGCAATAGGTTCGCCATCTATTCCATTTGGGACGCGTAACGTATGGATTATGCGAGTCGAGGTTTTAAGAGCCACTGCCTATACCTTCGGGTAGAAAAAAGGCGTATAGTTACGTCAGCTTGCTTTTAAATTTTCTATAACGAGTTCGAATCCTAATTTACATTGATTTCCTTTTCGAAAATATTATCGGGAAAATATTATTATTATTATAAAATCTATTACCAATATTGCAAATTTTAATAGAAATACCTTACTGCCTTTTTTTTAAGGATAAAATGTTTTATTAAAACGAAACAAGGGAACGCTATCTACAATAAAGTATTCGAACAGAATGAATTTAAGGGGGATATACTTCATCAGTCTTTAGTTGTTTTTTTTCAGATTAATATTATAAATATAGCCACCTAAATAAACACATCAGACAGCTGTCACTAATAGTGATCTCTTCTCGTGGATATCGTAAGAGACCAAGGACTGAGAGCGACTAAGGGATCTTAAGAGTCTTGAGGCAAACTACCTCATGTCCTCATGTACCTCTTGTATCGTAAGTCTCGATGATCAAATTCAGCACTGTGACTTCTAATTCATAAATTCTAAGCTCAAATCTTGAGCTCAAATCAGTATTTTGAGGTTTTTTGGTAAATTTTAAAGTCCAGTCACCAATCATACTGTTTATCTACATCGGTACCTTCATATTTTAAGGTTATTTCAGGTTTTGAGGGCGGGAGGCTATAACAACTGATGCGCGTCCGATATGTACTCGTACTTGTCCGTGTATGTCAATAAATAGGCTCCGTCACCTAAAATTATACAACATACACCTGATTCTGACCCAAGACTATGGTTTCAGAAGTGGAATGCTGATTAACTCTAGCGGCTACTAACACTCGACATTGGCAAAATATTTATAGAAATACTAGTGCTACTACTAGTTAGTAAACTATAGTTGCATGCAATTAAAATATGTATAGAACATTTGTTTTTTATTTAATTATAGTAAAAAAATATATGTGCTAAAAGATATGCAATATAATCCATCGTGTCTTAAATATCCATCCAATGATTTTATCCTACATCGCACGCGACTTACCAATAAAGTTAAGTTGTTGTGGAATTTATAAAAGCAACCACACATAGCATGCAGACTTGCGTGCAAAAAATGCAGATACTGACTGGATATAAACAAACATTTCACGCCTTGGTTATCGACAGAAGGCTTCAATCAAAATGGTTGGCATTCGTGAGCAAGCAAATTACACATGTCCGTTACTAAATCGTCACTTGCGATGCGAAAATGACGATAAAAAGTCTCGTGCGTTCATTCACGTTCTGTTGCGGGACAGGCGGGGCTCCATGCGATACAGGCGGGGCTCCACGCTGCGTGTTAATGGCGCTTTTACGATAATACTATATGTCACTACGCATGGACATAATCACTTCATTCTGTGTTACGTCAATGTAAAATAGCCATGTGCTGTTTGTATGTTTGCTTTTGCATACTATTTTATTTACTTTTTTTGTAACTTTAAACGCCCATTAAAGGTGACTTTGTTGACAGTAGCAATTATGTTCTGTATTAAGTGACGGATTCGGAATTGGAACCGGTAAACTGGTAAACCGGTAAATAGTCGTGGATATTTACCACACATAATATTCAAAAAGATGTCTAATTACTTAATTAATCACTTGGATTCGAACCTTAGTAGTCATCTTAACATAATATAACAAAATTTCACGCCTTTTTCTACCCGAAGGTGTAGGCAGCGGCTGTTAGCCTCGTCTCGCCGTTATGTTTACGTCCCAAATAGAATAGGTGGCGAACCTATTGCCATACCGGGCATAAAATTTTTCAGTCATCGATATTTTTTACACATAACTTCCGAAAAGTTATTGGTCTGAGCCAGTGTGAGGATTCGAACCCGCGACCTCTAGATTTATAATTAATATTTTTAGAATATTTGTCTCTGTGGTCCAGTGGTCGAGCATCCGCTATTGAGTATGTATTAATTCTTAATCTAAATATTGCCTGCTTTGCTTGTATATTTGCCTCATCACAGTGACAGTATTAAATAAATTTCAGAAAACGAAATCAATTCAACAAACGCTAATTATATCTCGTTTGCAGTGATTGCTACATAAAGATTGTGTTAAACGTCGTGAAATCGCTACCGTCAACTTGCGTAAGTGAATGAGGATGAGTAAGTACGCTTTTATTTCCATTGAGATGGCATATAAACATTGTGAGTGTGGCGCACGAGTGCGGGGGTCACTTAAAGTTAGTGTTGGCTCGTAAACGTATCGGCCGAGCGGGGGCCGAGCGGGGGGCTACGGGCTACCTACTGAACAGCAAGCCGCCGCCACCGCCCCGCGGCGACCGCACTCGACACGCTGCCGCACGTCGCCGACGCTCTCAAACGTACCCATTCACACGTTAGCATAACCAGGACATAACATATATACATTTGTTTTATATTAACTACTAACGCTTATGTTGTATCATATTCATATTATGTTATTTAGTACGGACATACCATCACATTTTTCTAGTATTTAATTAGATACTTACATACGCTTTCTTTGCCGCAGAGAGAAAAATGCGTAATAAGACATGATTCTTACACATCTTACTCACATCTTCTTCGATTTTTATAACTCTTGTAATAAAGGCTCATAGTTTTTTTTTATTGATACGTGCAATTTGATTCATTACCGTCGAAAACTCTTTCATCCTGCCACTTGTATATTTTAAGAAAATCCAAAATAATAAAATATATTATCGATTTAATAAAGCATTGATAAGATTGTTTCTGTAATCTAAACTTTAAGCTAAGATGAGACTAGATAATAATGATAATTGTGTCTAAATACCCATCAATGGCAAATAAAACAGTACCAGATTTCTCTAAAAGACAATATTACATACAAAATTAGATACTTTAGTAGAGTTTGTGGAATAGCATCGTATATTTAACACGAGTTTTTATTAATATTATGTTATTCTTCAGCTACACGGTAATATTTAATATAAAATGAACACAAAAGATTTCCTAAAATTAAAAAAAATATAAATATCAGCACTTACAAACTGCGCTTGTAAGAAAATGTGTACAAATAGCGTGATATTTTTTTGCAAGTAACGGTATTTATAATAGGGTATGTCCACAATAGGCTCCCCTGGGAAAGGCGGCGGCGTTCCGACAACAGACAGCGGGTGTCAGCCGCCACGTGCTACCCAAGGCCATTCGCTTAGTGTCAAGGTCATTGCCACTCCAGCTCAGTACACGCGGCACCCACGCCTCTCCTGTCACCACAAATAGACCGACCTACTCTACAACCACTGTGGCCGTGTCTACCACAACAACACGCCACAAGCCCACACACTGCACCATCGCCATTACGCCGGACAAGTTTTTTGGCGTAGGAGACAGGAATCACCTGTTCATTGTAACACTTATATGTCTTAACCAGTTCTTGTTTATATTTTGTACGATACTGGCTTAGACAAAATGTTGAGTGTCCATGCTGATGTAGGTACCAGATTTAACTTCATATGAAGATGCTTATAAGTAACATCTTGCTTGCCTAGTGTGTATTATCAGTGATCGTCAACCTAAAATAGATGACACAAAATATGATTATGAAATATCTTGTGGTTGAACCATGCGCGTTTTGGTGTATGGATGAAACTGCTCGATACCACGAATTCTCAGCATATTGACGTAAAGTGGCGCTTCTTTCAGTGAGAGAGGTATTCGGAGGTCCACCCCCTTCCTCCTCCCTTCCGATCCCAATCCCTTAAAGGCCGGCAACGCAACTGTAACACTATATGTGTTGTATGTGTACAGCGCTAGTTGTTTAACATCAGGAGACCCGCTTTGCTCGTTATTCCACAAAAACATATAATAATGATATTATTTAACAGTGGTGAAACTACTTAAAAAAGCTGCATCAATAAGCCCGCTTGATCGGTGAATTGTAATACATATAACGTTAAGAGGGTCATGGCAACAGTAAGAGAGCTATCCGAAGGTTCACTCCTTTTTGGATGCTAACCTCTATACTATCTTAAATACTTGCAACGCAACTGTAACACTATGTTGCAGAAGCCGTAGTACTTACCACCAGGTGACAAGTTTGCTCAATTGCTCCCTGTTCTATAAAAACTCTACAGAAGATAAAACAAATAATCGAGTTCGGATAAGGATATGACAACCAGAACATGATAAAATGATATAGAAGAACAACAACAAGAAAACAGCTTTTGACAATACGCTATGTGTAACTATAAAATTTGACTTCAAAATTAGATTGTTGACCATATAATGTTAATTGTTCACTAGTGGAATTGGAAGAAATATTAATAATCTTGGAGTAAATGAGTACTTCGCTTCTTCAGGTGTCTCGAATGTGACTCCCGGTTCACACTAATGACTTGCTTTGACATTTCAAATACCATTATTCAACATTTACTTGAAATTTTTAGTCATAGCTGATCTTATATATAAAATAAATAAATAAATAAATCTGAATCCAGAGGTCACGCGCTCGAATCCTGACTCACACCAATGACTTTTCGAAATTAATTTCGAAAGTTATGTGTGATAGATATCGATGACTGAAACTTTGTGCCCGATATGACAATACGTTCGCCACCCATTCCATTTGGGACGTAAACAGCGAATCGAGGCTTAACAGCCACTGCCTACACCTTCGGATAGAAAAAGGCGTGAAGCTATCTAAGTTTATGTTATGTATTTCGCTATAAAATGTTTTGTCTTATAAATAGTACATTTACTTTAAGTACAACTAACAAATAATCCAACGACTATTTTTTTTATGGGATAGGAGGGCAAAAGAGCAGGCGTGTCACCTGATGGTAAGCAACCAACGCCGCCCATGGACACCAGCAACACATATAGTGTTACTGTTGCGTTGCCGACCTTTAAGGGATAGGGGATAGGAAAGGATGGAGAAAGGGGGTGGGCCTCCGGGTACCTCTCTCACCGAACGAAACGCGGCATGAGCCACTTTACGTCGGTCTTCTGAGAGGTCGTGGTATTTCACCGGTCGAGCCGGCCCATTCATACAGTGAACTGCTTGGCTCTACCACTGTTCAAAAAGAAAGAAAGAATTCCCGATTTCGTACAACTGCATTTTTTCTCCGGACACACTACATATGTTTACTATGCACAGCTACAGTCACAATTTGTATCCTTAAATCTCATCTTGTTGGCAGAATGTTTGGCTAGATTCCAATATATTTGTATTAGCGAGAAATAAACAGTACAGTACTGTAGTTTTTCAACGAGGAAGCCATTCAAAAGCATATGAACTAAGAATTAGACTAGACTCCGATGGTTCGGACATGTAGAAAGAATAAATGATGCAAGATTGACTAAGCAGATATACCTATAATGCAAAAGCGGGTGGATGTAGGAGTCGAGGACGGCCAAGACACACATTCCATGACAAAATTGAACGTGTTCTGGAGGAAGGTGATGTTAGGAGCCTCAAAAATCGACGCGCGTGTATGAAAAGAGTTATGAAAGTCAACGAAGCGAGTGAGCTGTGTAAGAATCATGCCTTATGGCGCTCTGTTCTCTCTGTCAAATTCTCTGCCAAACTTCACGCCAAATCCCTTGCGGAACCTTGGCGTGAAGTTATGTATGTATTTTGTAAAAATCTGGAATAGAATATAAACTATAGGTACTATGATTAAAAGTCGATTATAGAATATGAGAGAGAGCACTACCTGAGAATAATTAGATATTCGTTTATTGCTAGATATATCTAGAAAATAGGCCTTTGGGTTAAAATACACTATTTAGATGCATTTAAAACATACCCAAGGAGGGTTGACGTCAGGCAGGCGGCCGATCATAAAACTACAGCCAAATCTTTTATCAACATGGATAGTTTGATAGGATGACACGTTATGCCGACCCAACTTAATCTGGCATAAATGCAGGAAAATTAATGAAAAGGCATAGAATCTTGACCCAAACCTTCGAATTTTTAAAGTTTATGATAAATTAATAGAACATTTTGCTGACTCAGTAGCGCAAATTTTTTTTTTTGGTCTGGAAACATTCGGCCTGCGTTATGGTCAATCGATTCTTGGAGATCGTTTCCCCGATAATTTTATTAGTTCTTCAGATTTTCAATTCATATTCACGCCTTTAAGAGGATTAAAAGAGAAATCATTGGATGTTTTCGACGATTAACATCATTTAAAAATATATTTATTTTTTGTGCGGACAAAATAATATCTAAAGATATTCTACTGCAAACTTATAAAGATAATTACTAAAGAAGAAGAATCGTCTTCGATATCATACGAACTAAAAGTCAAATAAAAATGAACTAAGTTCATTACTAATGTTATAATATTCTGATAGTCGTCGTTCTCGTGAGTGGAAAGCAAGGTATGCATCTAGGTGCCATCATAATCTTTAAGTAAATTAACGAAATTTTCCGAAAAAAAGAACTTTACGCTAGCTAACCAACCAGTTTGCTCCATGAATGAGCCGGCTCGACTGGTGAAATACCACGACCTCTCAGAAGATCGACGTAAAGTGACTCATGCTGCGTTTTGTTCGGTGAGTGAGGTATCCGGAGGCACACTTCCCTTCCCCATTCTTTACCATCCGACCTTAAAGGTCGGCAACGCAACTGTAACACTATATGTGTGGCAAGGTGTCCATGGGCGGCGCTGGTCACTTACCATCAGGTGACACGCTTGCTCGTTTGCCCTCTTATACCAGAAAAAAATTAGAAAACCCTTTCGATCTTTAACTTGCTGTTACTCAACGACGCCAGAAAATTTACTGCTTATCACCCTGTCAGTTCTAAAAACCATCAATACATATTAATTAGTTTTGTCGTAATAAATAAGAATTATGCTTTGGCAGTTTATTTAGCTAATAAATAATTATTTGTTAGTTAAATAAAGCCCTACATCTCCAGACTAAACAGTGCCGGGACGCGGAAACTAGAGCAAATCAAAATAATATACACCTGATCTTGTTGAGAGGTTATGTAGATTTTTCAAAAATACTGCGCACATTTCCTATTTATTTCTAAGATTTTCGCGAATCTCACTCATTGATCAAAACAACTTTTAGGATTATATCGCGTTTATTTATTATTTATTTATATTTATTTCCCGACGTTTCGAACTCTTTACAGAGATCATTTTCACGAGTGATGAACAAAAAGATGGTAGTTGTTCAAAAGCTATTTTCATTGATACAGAGAGCACCCACTTTTTGGAAATTAAAATCAAAAAGTTGATGTTAAAAATATGATTTTTACTATTGGTAACCCACATCAGACCATGAGAACAAAAGTTAGATACTTATTTATAAGATGCATTCATATATCCTGCTTCTAAAGATCCTTTGTTGTATGATTTAATAAGTAAAAGTTGTTATTATTAAATTATTACAAATTATCTTATTTTCTAAGTTGGTTGAGATTAAAGTATAACTATTATTAAATATTCATTGATTTTAAATTAAAAGGTAAAGTGTTTATTAAAAATCTACCACTGGGTCAAAAAACGCGGCCAGTCCTGAGAAAGACCGAGCAAGAAAACTCAGCGGCTGTTCTGCAAAACTGATTATTATTTCCTATTTCAAAGTTTTGTTGATCAGGCACTGGAGACTCTTTTTTACAAAACAATACTCCACCACCACCAACTTTAAAATAGCGTGAATTACTATGAGAATTCTAGTTACTCATCATTATTATACCGCTCTTATCCCACTCTAAGTGTGGTAGGCATAACGTGTCATCCCTTCGAATAGTTTCGAACTATCAAAGTCGTGAAAAGATTTGGCTGTGGTTTTATAACCGGCCGCCTGCCTGGCGTTAGTTTTAATTTAGAAAACTTTATTGAAAAAAAGTATTAACTTATTGTCGTGACTTTTTTTCAATAAAGTTAGTAAACTTCAATAAACTTAGTCCTCTTGCTTCTCATATTACCTTAGTAAAAAAAAGTTCAAAAAGTCGTAACACACGGAAAAAATAAATAGCATAATCTCAACATTTATTACTAATATGACAATTACTGAATCCCCAAGCTCTGCGAAGTGGGTAATATAAATGGTGTAGGTAGATAAATTAATTCCCTTGTCAGAAATCGCAAGTTTGTTGCAAGAATACGTTCATTTTTAAATTACATTGCAATGAATTTATTTATACTTATTTTATTATGTATAGAAAATCGATTTTTTTAATGTTATACAATGAAACCACTTAGGATTTGGTACAATTCCTGTCTCTTTGTTAATGGATTGATACATAGTATAGATTACATAGTTTTTGAATATTTGGCTTCTGCAACAGTGAGGTTTAAAAGTTCTGTACGTAAGATTTTAGAGCTCCATTAGGAGTCAACTATGATTCTCAGAGCTCATGGTGATCTCATGCAGAGGTGCAGATGCAAGTGCAGAGAGCTACTAACATATGTAGTGACTGTGATCAGATTGGATCACAGCATTCCGCTCACGTTTCAAGGTTCAAATCTGTAGATTTGAGATCCGGATACGCCAATGAATGTTCCATTTATAAATTGTGTGTATGACAGGTACTGATGATTGGCTAAATTGTGCCCAATGTATGATTAATGTCTGCTATATACTCTGGCCATCTAATATGTGTGACTAAAAAATTAGCGATGTCCAGGTCTGTACGGCTGCCTAAAACGTAACATAACTTCACGCCTTTTTCTACCCGAAGGTGTAGGCAGCGGCTGTTAAGCCTCGTCTCGCCGTTATGTTTACGTCCCAAATGGTGGCGAACCTATTGCTATACCGGGCACAAAGTGTTTAGTCTTCGATATTTATCACACAACTTACGAAATTAATTTCGTTAAATCATTGGTGTAAACCAATATGAGGATTCGAACCCGCAACCTCTGGATTCAGAAGCAGGGTGCTCGACCACTGGACCACCGAAACTACTGTTTAAACCATCCAGTATTACTGTTATGAAGTTACATTTACATTTTTATCAAATTAACGCTATTATTGTAAATATTCTCAAAATATAAAACCGCAACACTATCAAACTGTAGTATTCATAAAGAGGATCTCTAATGAATGACGTCAAATTAAGCTCTAAGCTTAACAGAAAACATTACTGGAACCTTAATTCGCGATTAAGGCAAACATAGTGCGCGGGGTGAGTGGGAGACGAAGGAAGGCTGCGGAGTCGGTGCATGTGCGGGTGTGCTGTGCGCGCGAAGGGGGGCTGGTGCCGCGGGGCAAGGGGTGAGAGGGGCAGCCGCGCCGCGGGCCGCCACTTCTCTGTACTCGAGGAGCTCCGGTACACCTCGGTTTCCGGCGGGTGCTCCCTCGCGGATTCGCAAGTGTATAGCGCCGGGTCCGCGTGCCGGCCACGTGCTCCTCGGCTCGACTGCCGACCGCGACACCCTGTTTTTTTTTTTACGCGCACTCCATTGATAAAACAATTAACAATCGCCACTCCAGATGTAATGTACACATTTTTGACATTTATTCTTTTTTTTTCTTGATCATGATTTAAAGATTCCAAATTTAAAATTATGTAATCTTCAAACTGATTAATAGTTTATTATATATCATTAAACAAAAAGGTGATAAGGATTAATTTAGCTTAGTTGCAAACTTTATAGTAACTTTGTCGACTTGTATCAAATTAATTTAACTTCACAAAAGTCACCAAGCCAAATTTAGTAGTCATTATTCTTATACAATTCTTGTCTCATGACATAAAAGAAACCCCTGTATTCAATATTAAACAATTGATACAATATCTGCGACAAAACAATTTCCAAAATACAAGGAAGTTGCCGTCGGCATAGAGTTTGTATCCCAATAATTTAGTCTAGATCGAATCATTTACTTATTCATAAGTCCTCTTTCTTAATAATCATTCTATGAATAACTTATACTTATTTATAATATAAATTACCGTTATTTCATGTAATTAAAAACTTTGACAATTAACACTTCTAAAGTTAATATAACTTTAAATAATTTAAAATTTAGGAAAATTAAACATTTGTAAAGAGTTATTGATAAAAATATGCAAACACCGAACATTTGTGATAGATGTGTGAACTTTATAATTCAGTAAATGGACCGTATTTTTGATAAATCGGATATTGTGCACAATCCCGCATTCAATGAGGCAGAATGGATTCCATACAAACTACAATGGACGATCAGGGTAGAGCTTATAAACTCTACAATATGTATAAGGTGAGTACGTTATAAATAATCGAGTTGATTCTCAATTTCAATCGATTTACAGACGAAACTCAGACGAGAAAAAGAAAAAAATTTTTTTTAAAATAATACATCTTTCATCATTCATACTATGTTAAAGCCATCTCACATGTAAGAAGCTGTGTAGTCAGTAGCTTCTGGAAAAGGCACCCCTAAGCGTGACAGGCTCTTGGTAAAATACAAAATTAAATAGTTTTTTTCCACTTTTCCACTTTTGTTACATGAATGGGCCAGCTCGACCGGTGAAATACCACGACCTCTCAGAAGATCGACGTAAAGTGGCTTATACACGCGTTTCATTCGGTGTGAGAGGTACCCGGAGGCCCGCCCCCCTTCCCCATCTTTTCCTATCCTACTTCCTTAAAGGTTGGCAACGCAACTGTGACACTATAAGTGTTGCAAGTGTCCATGGGCGGCGCTTGTCGTCACTCACCATCACGTGACACGCCTGCTCGTTTGACCTCCTATACCATAAAACAAAACTTAAAGTTTTTTTTTTTTTTTTTTTTTTCTTTATTGAAGCCATACACCAATTAGGTTAAGTCGGCCGTAAACAAAACAATTTAAATACAATTGAATAGAATTTAAACATAAAAGTAAAACACTTAACTAAAAAACTTAATTTACGTCTTTCAAGAAAGAAGAAACTAAAAAACTCATCACTCTATCGCTATGATCACATTTAAAACCTGATACAAATACATTACGCAGAAAAAAGAACAATTCAAATCTACTACAACCCGTATCTTGTAGCAATTTCACTCTATTCGGCTCGTTCTGGACACATTCCATAAGTCGGTGGTAGAGATCCTCTTTAACACCGTGACAGGTTGTACAGTTGGGATTGTCTTGTAAACGCATTAGGAACTTAAATGCACCCAATGGTACGTGTCCAGAACGAATCCTCATACAAAGGACTAGTTCTCTTCTATTCAGACTACATGCTGAAAACCACGGAGAACTAAGCGGCTCCGTAACTATGGTACCATACCAAATACCCTTTTCTCTTGAGATTTGACAAAATGCGGATTTCCACGACTCATATATTAATTTCCGAATCTGAGTTAAATGATCAAAATGATACGATTTTATCTTTAGTTCTACACCATTGATTAATGCCAACTTGGCCAGAGCATCAGCCACTTCGTTTCCGTGGATCTCAACATGCGAAGGAACCCATTGTATCCTGACTTGAACACCATTATCTATTAGATTTTTAATACACTTTATAATGGAGTAAGCCTCCGGTCTTCCAAAAGAGCCCCCTCCACATCTTAGCAAATGATGCAAAGAAGATGCCGAATCAGTAAGTATTACGAATTTTCTATAACCACATGATTCCGCATAACTAAGTGACTCCATTATTGCAAGCAACTCTAATCCCATAATAGGAATATGGGTATTATCTATACTAAACTTAGCGCTAAATGCTGTATTGTAATCAAAAAAGGAGCACCCTGCATTTCTTCCATCTTTAGAAGCATCTGTGTATATTTGGACAAAATCTTGATATTCATTCTCTATCATTGAAGAAAAAGCATTATTGTACAGACTTTGATTTGTTTGTTTTTTAGGTGTGGTTATTGACTTTATTACTGTAGATATAATATCGTACAATGGTAGATTTGTTATGAGAAAAGGCAACTGATACTGTAGCGGTGTCTGATTTTGGTAAACTTCAAATCCTTTAACTTTTTTATATGTATCAACTAATATAACACTGCCGGTTCTGCGCCAATATCGTATACCATTTAATAATATATCAACGAAAAGAATTATACGTCGAATTAAATAATCATTTGACCTGGACCAAACCTTCAACATATATTTATAACATAAATATTGTCTTCTTAAATTTAGTGGCTTTATACTCAATTCTGATTGCATCACATGAATTGGAGTGGTTCGTATGAAGCCACCACAATTGCGTAGACCCTGGTTTTGAATTAATTCTACCTTTCTAAGGATTCCTGAACTCGCACTGTCATAAAGAAAGCTGCCATAATCTATCCTACTTTGTATCAAAGCACCATACAAACGCCTTAGCTGCAAAGGATGTACGCCAGAACTACTCAGATATTTATATATGTTTACATATGCCACACACTTACTAACCAATTCATTGATATGTTTGGACCAGTTCAATCTACTATCAATCCACATGCCGAGAAATTTTATACATTTAACCACATCAATTTGCACACCATTAATTCTTATCTCTATGGACGGAATCTTATACTTACGTGTAAGAATACAAAGCTTAGTTTTAGCGTAAGAAAGATCTAGACCTATTTGTCGTAAAAGTGTATAAAAATCGTTGAGAGAAGTTTCCATATTTTCAGCACAGTATTGAAGATCCCTATTCACACAATAAAAAGTAAAATCATCAGCATATTGAGATATATTTACCAAAGGTAATTTACTGCTTAAATTTATTGTAATAATGTTAAAAAGTATCGGAGACATAGGGTCACCCTGACAAAGGCCTTGCCGACATAACCGCGATAAACATTTACCATTTTGAAGAACCAAATTAAAATTTCTTTCTCTTAAAAATTCATTAATATATATACACAAATGCGGATCTAAACCGAAACTAACCAAACAATTATAAAGACATTCAATTGAAACATTATTATATGCATCAGAAATATCACAAAAACCACACAACATATAATCTTTGTTTGTCAAAGCTATTTCTGCATCAATTACAAAACGAGACAGATTATCAACACAGGAGAAGCCACGACGAAATCCTAGAGTATGATCATTGAACAATTGTTTACTTTCAAAATAATATTCTAGTCTTTTAGTTACCATTAAGTTGAATAGTTTGCAAACACAATTTAGAAGGGATATTGGTCGAAACTTACATGTATTATTATTTTGTTTAGGAATAGCTATAATTTTGATATTTCGCCATTGCCTAGGAATAAGACCAGTAATATAAATGAGATTATATATATATAACAGTAAGATCTTGACTTCTGGTGGTAATTGAAAAATCATAGAATACGAAATATTATCCAACCCCGCGGATGTATCTTTCTTTTTGATTATCGCGTTTAAATCTGACAAAGTGAAAGGGTGCGATTCTAAACTAGTGCAATTAATCTTACGCGACTCAGAGCTAACACAATCTGGAGATAGACTGGCTAGGAAATTTTCAGCTAATTCATCTTGCAGAGAATCTTGTTTTTTGGGTGCTCGATAGCCTTTCAACCATCTTAATTTTTTCCATAGGTCTGAACATGAGATCTTTGCGTCTATGCTACTACAAAACTGCTCCCATGACTCCCTTTTAGCTGCTTTAATCATATGTCGTGCTTCTCTTATTTTATTTTGTAAAATGTTAAAATTTTGGACAGAACGGTATTTACGAAAATTTTTCAAAGCCAAACGTCTTTCAGCCACTATTTTAGACAGATCTTGATTCCACCAGCTTTTTGGAATAAATTTTGAAAGTGGGTTCTTTGGGAATTTAATATAGGGTATAGCATTATCAGCCGCATTATTAATAGCTATGATAAGTCGATCATAACAGTCCTGCAAATCGTCATTCATGGCAAAATTTACACAGTTTGAGCTAACCTCAGTTTTATATAAAGACCAGTTAGCTTTTTTAATATTGCGTTTACTGCTTGGAGGCACACAGCTATATACATCATGTAATTTTATTACTATTAAACGGTGATCACTACCAAAACACTCATTAGTTACAGACCAATCAAACTCTAGGGCTATATCTGAGCTTACAAACGTGATGTCCGGTGCGGAAGAGTTGGCTTCACCATTATGCATTCCAAATCGTGTACATTCACCATTATTTAAGTACACAAAATTATTGTCGATACTTGTTTCTGCAATCAAACGTCCCCTAGTATCAGTTTTATAGGACCACGCCGCGTGGTGCCCGTTGAAGTCTCCAGCTATCAAAGTATTTCGACCATAAAATCTAAATAGATTATCATAATCTGTTCTAGTAACGTGACTACTTTGAGGTGAGTAAACAGCTATAATATTCTTAATTTTACTAAAGTTAATAATATCTATACAAATGAGTTCCATCCGACAATTCGGAATGGTTGTAGTAACTAATTTTGCTTTAATAGAATTATGCACAAAAATAGCGACCCCTCCGTGATCATCATCTCTATCTTCCCTAAAGCAATAAAAGCCATGCACGCTTACCCTTTTCTCAGATGACAGCCATGTCTCCGTACATATACAAATATGTATTTTCTCTTTAACTAAATATGCTTCTAATTCACTCAGTTTAGGACTAAGGCTTCTACAATTCCACTGTACAATTTTTAATTTGATATCTTTAAAATTACTACACATATTACTTCTTATCTGTTTTTAATAGTTTTAAGTTTAGTTAAGATACGGGTAACTCTATTTTTAATAGAACGACATAAAATATTGGGGATTAAATCTTTAAAAAGCTCAATTAAATTATCTATGTTATCAGTATAATTAGCGGTGATTTCTTTAATGTCTTTGACTCCATATGTATGTTCTAGATACTTCTTTACTTGAGTTCCAGTTAGTGGGTAAGGTTTGATAGAGGTGGATAAAAAGAAATCGATATCTTGCCAGTTTACTGAATCTAAGTCCTGTCGAGGTGACTTCTTAAGCTTCTTACCACCGTTCGTCACAACTTCCTCTGTACTTGAATGAGAAAGAGTGTCGCTATCGTAGTCAATCACAGTCTCCTCCAGACTCTGCTTTTCAATTGTTTGAAGTTCTTGGGTTGTAGAGGATTCAGTAGGTGGATGTGGGCGCTTAAAGGTTGGAACTTCAGTTGTAGACATGACGCTTTCCTTATCTTGAAGAGAGGGAGTTGTACCAAGCTCACTTTGAGGACATTTGGATGCAATGTGGCCCTCCTTTTTACATACAAAACACGTCATTGTATCCGACGATAGATAAATCCAGTAGGTCGTGTCTTCGAAATCTATTGCGATCTTTTCTGGCAGTCGTTGAAACTCCTCGGGTGTCACAAAGAGTTGACGCCGGAAGCTCAGTATGTGACTGTACCCAGTGTCATTGATACCAGCTCTCAAAAAGGATATAGGTGTCATCGGGTTAATTCCTACTTCTTTTAGTTTAATTTCTATCTCGGAGTGAGGAATGATGGGGCATACGTTTGAGAGAATAATGCGCTTATTCCTATTTATCAGTGGCCGAATTGGTAGTTTTTGGTTCTGTATGATTATACATTTTTTGTTGTTAACGATGTCATCTGCTACAGATTTTGAAGACAGATATACGCATATGCGGTTGTTGGAGATTCGAGACAAAAACCTTATTTGAGCAGGATCTACAACCTTGCCTAAAGCTTGTGCGTAGTCTTTAATTTGCATATTTTCTATAGCATCGATCACAATAGCTTGATCTTTTTTTGGGAACATCGTGTTTTGTGTAACTGTCGCGTAACTGGGGCTGTTGGCTAACGTTTGGGTACTCATTTTGTTCCTGTAGTCAGAAACAATTTAATAAACACACTTATCTCTTATTATCACTGTATCCCGATTAAGTACTTTAGTATCATTTTAATGATCCCAATTATGATAAAGAGGGTAGTTATAAATAACACGTGAAAAGGTATGTGAACGCGAGTACCAACGACCGACGGGCGGCGCGTGCGTTCTGTGAGACACTCACTTTGTCACTGAAACTTAAAGTTAATTGTTCACTTGTTGTTGTCACCCCAATAAAAGTAATTATAATTTAATTAGTAAGCTCCCTTTAGTAGTTATTTTTAAAAAGTCTATTTTTATGTTACAAGCGCAATGAATATACTTACATATTAAAAATATATATAGATCTCTCAGTCTCTACACTATTTGATGCGTTCTTAATATTGTAACATCTTCTACAGAAAAGATCAAAATATATTTCAATACACTTACAAAAACGTTGACGTTTTTATATCTTCACGCTCTTAAGAACCGGAAGTATGGGCAGAGTTTCGTTGTGTCGCGAATTAAAATATTAATCACCGTCATGTGTTAAAGCGCGTACGCACCGTAGTGTGTAAGCCATATAAGCTTATAGTCGTGTCATTTAACGGCCACAGAATTTTACTAGGCAATGTTCTAACAAAACTTCCGTGTAACAGAATTTGAACCTAAACTATACCAGGAGGCAAAAAGTATAGCTCAAAGTATAGCGGAACTCGGTTCCGTACATAATCCTACTAATATAAACAAGAAAGTTTTGTGAAGATGTTGAGATCTATGGATTTTAGTTACACTTATCACGCAAAATCTATAAAATGGATAAGAAAAAGAAACTTTAATGCACTATTAATAGAGCACATAATTAGTAGACAATAAATTATAAACATAATTTATTAATTAGTCTACCCTTATTATATTATATAATATTTAACAGTGATAGTTCCACGCATTTCGCTGCATGACTGAGCCGGCTTGACCGGTGAAATACCACGGCCTCTCAGAATATCAGCTTAAAATGTCTCTTGCCGCGTGTAGCTTGGTGAGAGAAGTCCGACCCCTTCTTCTCTCGCCTCCCCATCCCATTTCCGAGCCCTCGCCCAATATCATTTTTAGGGCCGACAGTGCATCTGTAACACTTTGTAAACACTATATTGCGGGTGTCCATGGGCAGCATTTGATGCCTACCATCACGTGCCAGGTTTGCTCGTTTTCCCCCTTATGCCATAAAAAACATAATATACATACACTGCAAAAACTAAGCCCCCCCACTTGCGAAATATCATTTTATCAATATCATCAATAAATGTACTTTGAAATGCCACAGAATTTGTTTCAAATAGGATTAGTAATTTGAAAATGGCAGCGGTGAAGCCACAGTGGGCAGGCTCGATCGGTGAAAAACACGACCTGTCCGAAAATGGACGGCCCATCTTTTCCGCCTCCACTTCCCGTCCCCTCCCTCCTTATCCTATCTCGAAGGCCGACCACAAACCCTTCTTGGTGACACCCCTCTTGGTGTAGCAGATGTGCAGAGGCAGCGCTAGTCACAAAATATTAAAATACACTAATTATATTACCGCGTGTACATTGCTCCATAATTTTTAACATAACGTAATTTGTATTTGATTCTTTGTTTTAAAAAATATCACCAAAGAACCTAAGCAGTTGTACCGTGGTAATAAAAGGTTAGTAGGCTCCTATGCAATAAGTATGTGGTTGATCGAAACAGGCAGAAATCGGAAGGTCATCAGTAAAATATTTACAAACAGAACTGCTACAAGTCCTTCCGGGGCTGGAACCCAACACCGTCATAGAACTTCCACGCGCTTTTAACCAAACAGGAGAATATTAGACTAAGATATATAAACAAAAATTATTAATCCTCGGTGGTCCAGTGGTCGAGCACACGGCTTCTGATCCAGAGGTTTGTGTTCGAATCCTGAGACTGGCTCACACCAACGACTTTTCGAAATTATTTTCGGAAGATATGTGTGATAAATATCGATGACTAAACACTTTGTACCCGGTATGGCAATAGGTTCGCGACCTATTCCATTTGGGACGTAAACATAACGGCGAGACGAGGCTTAACAGCCGCTGCCTACAACTTCGAGTAACAAAGGCGTGAAGTTATGTTATGAATACTCCTATTTAGCAACTTAAACCGGCTAAACTCAATCTATTTGCTGTACTCGTGTAGATACAAATAACGATATTAAAAATTTCACAGACATCGGCGAAGATGAACATGGAGACTAGACTGCTCCAACCTTTCAATTTGATTTAGATAATTAAGTTTAGCCGTGTAAGTATAGAAAATACGGCTTGAAAACACAAACCCTGCAACACCACGTGCCACTGACACCTGCAACTGCAACGGATAGTGTTACAGGGATAGGAATATAGGGCAAAATAGGTAGAGCTCCAGATACTTCTTTCATCTTTTTTTTTTATGGGATAGGATGGTAAACGAGCAGGCGTGTCACCTGATGTTAAGCAACCAACGCCGCCCATGGACACCTGCAACACAGATAGTGTTACAGTCGCGTTGCCAACCTTTAAAGAAGTAGGATAGGAAGGGATGGGGAAGGGGTATGGGCCTCCGTGTACCTCTCTCACCGAACGAAACGCGGCATGAGCCACTTTACGTTGATCTTCTGAGAGGTGGTGGTATTTCACCGGTCGAGCCGGCCCATTCATGCAGCGAACTGCTTGGCTCTACCACATCTAACAAAAACATCTAGCAAAAGCCACTTTTACGTCGTTATTCTGAGAGGTCGTGGTATTTCACCGGTCGAGTCTGCCCATTTATCCAGAAAACTCAAGGATTTATTACTAAAAAGTTGCTCAGCTTAGAAAACAATATATTATTATTACAATTAAAAGTATTGACTCATACTTGTGTCAATTCTCAGGTCCAGTAACTGTTAAGTAAATAACCATTCATATTATACTCATTAATTCATACTCTCCAATATATGATACTAGTTGAGCCGGCGAACTTTGTTTCGCAACAAAAGTAACAAATGAGTAAATTTCAATATTTATCATCATACTAAGATTTATCACTTTTTCGTTGATACCTTCTTTCTATTAAAAAAAAACACATCAAAATCCGTTGCGTAGTTTTAAAGATGTAAGCATATAAGGGAACAGACAGCGAAAAGCGATTTTATTTTATACTATTTTATGATGGATGTATCTAAAGCCCAAGTCCGGTCTTGCGTGGAATACTGTAGTCACATTTGGGCTGGTGCTGCCAAATGTCACTTATCGTTGCTGGATTCGATGGAGAGGCGGGCTAAAAGATTGATTGGCAATCCTGTGATGGTCGACAATGATCTGCAAAGCCTCGAGCACAGGCGGAAGGTGGCCAGCCTCTCGGTGTTCTATAGGCTACACTCGGGTGAGTGTGCGCAAGAGTTACACAACCTGATACCTCCATCCCATTCTATCGGTGAACCACCCGACGTACTAACCGTCTACACCCGTACGTTGTTGAAATCCCACCTGTACGAACTAAGCGCTTTGGATTTTCCTTCATCATTCGCACGGCTGGAGAATGGAACAAACTACCTGCTGCGGTGTTCTCCGTTAGCTATAACATAGGTCTCTTCAAAAGGAGAGTGAATAGGCTACTGACTGCACAGTGCGCTTCACCATCAACGGCCTCGTCGTCACTTACCATCAGGTGAAACGAGGTCAAGCGCTGGCCAGTAAAATTAAAAAAGAAAATCTGCTCCCTATACTCTTATTGTCAATCTAGGATAAATAAAAACTATTACGAATTATATAATTTGTTAGTTATTCTAACTGGAGTAACGGCAACAGTTAACAGTGGTAGAGTCACGCAGCTCGCAGCATCCCGAAATGGAATATGTGGCGAACCTATTGCCAGATACGGGCCACATTGTTTTCAGTCATCGATATCATAAACATAACACATATAGATTGCGAAAAGAATTTCGAATAGTCATTTGTGTGAGCACGGATTCGAACCCACGATTTCTTGATACAGAAGCGGGATGCCGACAGAAGGATTATTTATAAATTGTGTTAGTAATATTACATCAGAATATGGCAAATGTATAATACTATACGATTTAAAAGAAAAAAAAATATCATATTTGTTTCGGGAATTCTGACTGTCAAACAGGTAGAGTCGCTATTTACCGAATTTATATTTGAGCCATATTTAAAATAGTGTTCATAAAAAAACAAAATCTCATTTTTTATATAAGAAGTCAATACACTTTACCACCCACGATCTTACTTAAAGGTAGGATTACCACTAAGTGAAATGAGAGAAAGGGCTGGCTTGTATTACTTATTTTAAATGTATGTACTCATTATAGACAGTAACATAAATTCAACTTCCACATATTTAACACCAGTAATCAAAAAACTGAGAAACAAAAGTCGATCTATTGACATAATTTATGAAATGATAAAAAAACTTTTTCAAAAACTATGACTAAGTTGTTTTATGAAAAAAGACTGTTATACTGTTTTTGCCTTTTTGTACTAGTCCACTCGAACTAACTTCACATTGCTTCAGATGGATGGAATATTTGATATAATTGAGAAGTGAGCGTCTCTGATAAAGGAAAATGTAATAATAAAACAAATCCAAAATCTAATGAGATATATGTAATATCTAAAGGGGCTTACTTGTCGATCCCGTATCCCATAAAAAACAAGTCAAAACCTAATGGGTACACGCATCACATCCAACCATCCCATCCGTATAGTAAGATTAAATAAAAGTTTATTGATATTTTCATTTTGTTTAATGCTCTGTCTCTCTGTCTGTGAATAGCTAAACATTATTATATTATTTATATTTTTATATTTCCATATATTTCATTATATTCATTATATTTCCAATTCATCGATCAAACAGTTTCTGAGTTCAGGCAACTTCATACATACAAACAACCAGATATGCAGCTCTAGTAACGCAGTACAACAAAACTGACAGCAGATATGACGGAAAATACAGTGTTCTTTTTTAAAAAAATGCTATTCAGACTATGATTCCATATTTGAGTAAATTAAAAAAAAACAATCTAAAACTTGCACAACAGCGCCATCTGCTTGATGCGGTGATTTGGTGCACTAGAAGCGCGGCGCGGAGAGCTCCCCACCGCGGGCCGCGTCACGACCGCCACGCAGTCTTCCCGCGCGGCTCACACGTGTGTCTAGCGCGCTATTCTCCCGAGCAGAGTTCTACAAAACCTGTAGTTACGAACTCTGTATACTCATGAAATTAAATAGAACAAATTATTTAACAGAAACAGACGGCGTTTTATATCGTGCAGGTCTTCGGGAGGCCAATAAGTAATCTCGCTAAGTTATTAAATAAACTGTGTAAAGAATAAATGACTTCAGTGCTCTATCAATTAAAGTAGAAATTGTGTTATTTTCTATTTCCTCCGTACATTAATTAGATCTTACATGGGACCGGAACATTTAAATTGATGTATGTTTATTGAACCTAATTTGTTTCGCTGGATGGAATACTTCTATGGCAGTTAATTGAAAATTTAAATGGTAGGTACATATACTTTTCATACTGATCTATTTATTTACGGCACTTTTAAATACCTACTGTACAAATAAAAACGTAATATTATCTTAAAAATTATAAAAAAATAAATTAATTGTTTAAGATTTTGTAGTCTACATTATTTAAATGATCGCAGAAGAATTAAAATTTCATAAATATCATTCAAGGGAAGCCTGTTTTGAAATACTGTTATTTTTTCTTTGTAATAATACATAACCAGTAACACCTACTTCTTATAGAAGTAGGTGTTACTTATTTGTACTTATATATATACATATCTTATTCTAATAATTACTGTAAAATTTTAAACATGTCCAATTCTAGAATAATAATTAATTACCGTTTGTAATTAATATGTAAACCATCTAATGAATAATTAATGAAAAATATCGTAGTCTTAAGTGTTTTTACATGAATTACATTCAAATAAATCAAGATTTGTGATATTTTATTAGTGGATATTATATACTGATATCGCTGGTTACTAACTGGGGCATCGATAATATGATACAAAGATAAGATATAACACTTAATTATGTTATTACTTATTTATTCACTACTTTAGAACTTCTTAATTAATTTTATTATAATTTTTGACTTCCTCAGTACAGATAATATGCGCAAATTATTTATATAGCATAACTATTTACATATAAATTATTTCAATTTGCATGTGTTATAATTTTTAATTATTATTACGATATTTCAATTTGGGTTCGTTTCAATATTTCCTAATACTTAGCTGTGACACGTTTTTTTGGATGGCAACACCATCTATCGGAGAAGGGAACATACTGGATCGACCTCATATTACTATTAATTATGAAACTTTGTTCAGTACTTAACTTGATTAGTTTAGGAAATAGGAATATTGTAGTGCACACGCGTTTAGTTGCTGTACCCTGGTCTATCTATGGGTTTTACTGAGTTACAATACTGACTTAGAAAAAGTCTTGTGTCTTGCTAATCTATTTTCTGTATATTTTTACCAAATAATAGTTCCCTGTCATAGGCGTCCTTGGAAAATTTTGTGCCAGGTATGGCAATACCTATTCTATTTGGGACGTAAACATAACGGCGAGTCGAGGCTTAACAGGCGCTGCCTACACCTTCGAGTAGAAAAAGGCGTGATGTTGTGTTATATGTATATGTATATAACATAGCAAACCATTAAAATTATCTCGTAGTATCAGCATTGTTTTCACAATGGTAGAGCCACTGGTAGAGCCAAGCAGTTCGCTGCATAAATGGGCCGACTTGACCGGTGAAATACCACGACCTCTCAGAAGATCGACGTAAAGTGGCTCATGCCGCGTTTCGTTCGGTGAGAGCGGTACTCGGAGGCCCACTCCCCTTTCCTATTCCTTCCTATCCTACTCGTACTCCCTTAAAGGTCGGCAACGCAACTGTAACACTATATGTGTTGCAGGTGTCCATGGGCGGCGCTGGTCACTTAACATCAGGTGACACGCCTGCTCGTTTGCCCTCCTATCCCATAAAAACAAGCTTTACCAGATGAAGCCACTGCTACTAGTGAAATATTATTAGTCTGGCTGTTCGTGAGAAACAAACATTTCTACGGATTGCTTAATCAATATAAATATAAGCGAACTACTCAATGTGTTGCTAAGACCAAAACTCGAATGGCCAGACAGATTTCTTTTTTTTGCGTTATAGGTAGAGTCCCAAGTAGAGACAATTTAAAAAAAAAAAGATTCCCTCATTGTAGTCGGCCAGTGTGTTTTTCATTTTTATTAGAATTTTAACGACAACTATTTTCGGTTTTTTGGCATAGTATTAAAATGATTGCATCATATTTGCATAGTATTATCAAATGCCACTTAATTTTACGTCAACGTTGCATTATAAATGAGAATAATTTCATTTCGTATGGGCACTTTTCATTTTCTTCGTATACTAAAGATCCCCTTGCCAATGTGTGTACTTAAAATGCAAAATTATGTGAATATTTAATTTTTAAAAAAAACATACATACAAGACTTCGTAAAGAGGTCAAAATAATTTAGTGAAAGATGAAAAAAAAAGGATCCGGTTACATATTAAAATGGACTAATGAGAGTCACGCATGGGTTCACATTCAAGATGGCAGATTAAAAATGAGCGATTTTTTTTAAGTTTGTTTTATAATTAATAGTCTTACTGGTGTTATGAATGGGAAAGTTTATGAACATGTATATTTTGTTACTCTTTTACGCGAAAACTACTTAACGGATTTTGATTAAACTTTACAATAATATTGCTTATACATTTTCACAATCGGAAGATAAATCTGAAAAATGGCAATACTTTGTGTGATTACGAAACACGCAGTAATTAAAACATTAAAAGTCTGATTATCTAAGACTACACAGAATGTCGACGTAAAGTGGCTCATGCGTCATGCATTTCGTTCGATAAGAAAGAAATTAATTATATACGTTTCTTATTGTACAATATTTGGACATATTGTACATAATCAAAGTTGAAAATTATTTGTTGGTTTATTATAATTCACAACTTAACAATTTGATTAATATGTTTTCAATTCACATTCAAAAAACATACATATATAAATATCATATTCATTATTCATATACTTATTCAAAGCAACCAAGGAGGACTGTTGATTTCATAATAAAATAATATAGAGAATTTCAAAAATATCATACCAATTTCTATCTGTCTAAAATTATTCATTCAAATAATATAATATCTACAACTCTCCCTAACAAATCCTCCCGGCAATCCCCACCACCTCTGTAATATATTCAAACCCCCCCACCACCCGCTACCTCTCCTCCCCGCTACCACCTACCACCTCCTATCTCATTTGGTACGACATGGTATGTACTATGGATTTATATGGTAACTTTATTCTTGTTCAATTTACTAAATATATTAATTGAATGTAACTGGAACGTTATTTGAATTTATTATACTTTTTTTTATCGTTCATTTATTTGTTGGCATGGATGCCGTGATGAAGATATTTTACATTTACGACTTTACTACCGAAAGGTGTATAATTCAGAATGTCCGAAGACACAAGTCATTCAGTTGTACCAATAATGAAGACTTTCAAATTAAACCTGTAAACAGGAGTATCTTGTCCATAAAGTATTAAAGACATCAAAATACATTCTAAAAGTGAACAAAAAATAGCCATAATTTGGGGTTTTATTATAGCTTGACACTGATCGAAGACTTTCCATATGATAATTGCCATTAAATCTAATAATAGATATTGTAATTTAAACGTAAACGTAGCGCAGCAGCCTCCACTCGCCAAAATGTTACGTTACGTCCTAAATGGAATTGATGTAGAACCTATTGCCATACACCGCGCACAAAGTTGTCGGTCATCGATATTTTTCACACATAACTTCCGAAAAGAATTCCGAGAAATCATTGGGAGGAGTCCGGAACCGAACCCACGACTGCTGAATCAGGACAACCGAGACTTTGTCTATTATAATTTGATATACTTTGATATTAGAGTGGTAGAACCACGTTCGCTTCAGGAATGGGCCGTCTCGACAGGTGAAATACCACGACCTCTCAGAATATCGACGTAAAGTGGCTCTTGCCGCGTTTCGCTCTGTGAGAGAGGTATCCGGAGGTCTAACCCCTTCCCCTGTCCCTTTCCCATCCCACTTCCGACCCCTTCCATATCCCTGTGTGAGGTCTGGCAACACAACTGTAACACTATTTGTGTAAAATTAAGATGAAAGTATTTTGAACCAGTCTACTATTACTATTGACAATATTTACCTTCAATACAGACGAGTATCTGCAATGTGAAATTCCAGTGTAGGAGGTTACTCATCATTGTAGGTCTAGTCTGTATTCCTAACCACTTTGCTGAATGCTAAACTTACTACTGTATATATATAGAGTCTAGAAAATACTACTCTACTATACATATAGTAAACATTACAACATAACTTCACGACTTTTGTCACCCGAAGTTGTAGGCAGCGGCTGTAAAGCCTCGTCTCGCCGTTATGTTTACGTCCCAAATGGAATAGGTGGCGAACCTATTGCCATACCGGGCACAAAGTTTTCAGTCATCGATATTTATCACACTTAACTTCCGAAAACAATTTCGAAAAGTCATTGGTGTGAGCCAGTGTCAGGATTCGAACCCGGACCTCTGGATCAGAAGCCGTGTGCTTCATCACTGGACCACCGAGACTACAGTAAACATTATTTTCTATAATTTTCTAATACAAGCAAGAAATCAGATAGTTAATAAGGGGATGCATTAAAGAAATCATTGTATTTCTCATTATTTATAAATGTTAAAAGTTGAACATTAAAATGTCATCGTCTGCATATTAAATACAATCGTTCATACAAACATCGATTAACAACCGTATGCAATTTTAGATAAGTTTTTCCTTTCAGATACTACTTAAATACAAGTGTAAACCATTAGACTATTAAAAAAAAGTGACAGTGACATTTCCGTTACAAAACTATTAATAATATTAATAAATTCTGTAACATTATTATTGAGTTTTATATGTTTATGTTAATTTAAATACCAATATCTTGGACCGGTTCCTCAGTTGCTGTGTGGAACTGCTCTAATAAGTTCGTCCTATGATAGGAGTTCCATTTGTTTGTTAAATCGAGCTTATTCCAGGAATCCTAGTTTCGTTTAATAAACCTTTTTCACATTGGACTTGTCATTTATTGAGGACCAGATTCATGTTCTTATTTTAAACTGAAACTTTGTTTTATTGATTGTATAGAAACTTTTCTTAAGACGTCATAGTTTTAAAACAAATCTACAGATCTCAGTTGGTATCTAATGAATATTGCGCAATCCGATATTTTTAGGTACGGAATAGGTACGGGAGCAGTTACGGAGACCTATGGATATATAATATGAAGGCATCATAGATAATAGATAACTTTTCAGGTATTCATCAGTGGTAGTTTTGCAGTTCGCTGCATGAATGGGCCGGCTGGACCGGTAAAATACCACGATCTCTCGCAATATCGGCGTCAAGTGGTTAGTGCCACGTTTCGTTTGGTGAGAGAGGTATCCGGAGGCCCGATCCCCTTTCCTCTTCCTTTCCCCTCCAACTCCCTTAAAAGACGGCAACGCTCCACGGTGCTCATGGGCGGTGAGTAGTTTCTTAGAGGTGACCCACTTGCCCGTTTGCCCACCCATGCCATAAAAAACAAAACATTCCGTATTCAAGAAGAAATTTGTGCGTGAGCTTTTCAGTATCTATTAATTCAAAGTTTTAAAAACAACTAAAATTATGGTGACGACTTCAAGCCAACCATCCCATTTCAACAGGAAATCGGAAGGAGGCGAGAGTAGAGAAGAGCAACACGATACTTTTTAAATATTTAAAAAAAAAGTTAAATAAGGAGATTAACTTTCAAATATAGTCGCAAAACGTTATAGCAGTGAAGCCTTTTATGGACCCTATTATAGGTTAAGCATACAATGGTGGGGACACTACCAGATCAGTACTAAATATGAATTAAAATCTAGAGTAACCTGGGAATATATAAATAGAAATAATAATTAATTACAATTTAAATAATGACGCAATCGTATTTAATGTTATTTTACATAAAAATAATGCCAGTTGCGCGCATAAATTTTGAAATTATATTAAATTAATTATAAAAAGTAATATTATTTTCTTAAAAATATATTTATCTATGTAAAGTTTTCTTGATCGTCCAGTGGTCGAGCGACCCGCTTCTGATTCAAGAAGCCGCAATCCTGGCTCACCCCAGTGACTTTTCGAAATTATTTTAGGAATTTATGTGTGATAAATATGGATGACTGAAAACTTTGTGCCCGGTATGGCAATAGGTGGCGACATAACGGCGAGTCGAAGCTTAACAGCCACTGCCTACACCTTCGGGTAAAAAAAGGCGTGAAGTCAAAATATTAATGTCAGAGCAAGGCTCTAGGAGTCGAGGACGGCCACGACCCACTTTTTATAACCAAATTGAACGAGTCTTTGAGGAAGGTGATGACAGGAGTTTTATAAACCTACGAGCAATGACAAGAATTATGAAAGACAAAGAAGCGTATGAGGTGTGTAAGAATCGTGCATTATGGCGCTCCGTTCTCTCTGTCTACCCCGCAAGGGACTTAACATAAAGTTAAGTAGTATGTGTTATTAATGTTAGAGACGTCCCGGAAACAAGTCATGTTTATATCATATTTAAAAAAAAAACGATATGTTATCGATGACTTGAAAAAAAATGTGCCTAATTTATGGCAAACAGTTTAGGTAGTTGTAATATTTATTTTATTTTAATATAAATGACGGGCCTCGTGGCGCATTGGTAATACTACCGGTTGCAGCAATGAGGTCGGGGGTTCGATTCCCACCCGAGCACAAATATTTGTGACAAACATGAATATTTGTGTGGTGTCTGGGTGTTTTTCTATGTATTATAAGTATGTATTTACAAAAGAAAAGTATATATGTATTAATATCCGTTATCTAGTATCCATAACACAAGCATTTAGTTGCTTAGCTTGGAACTAGAGGGCGTTGTGTGTATTGTGTCCAAGATATTATTATATTATATTATTATATATTTTTTTTTAAATAAAGTCACTAGAAATGATTGTAAATAATGACGAAACGTGTAACCAATTGTAATAATATCAATTGATTTAGTGGACTTTTTAGTGGTATTAAGTAGTAACGTAACGGGGTCACTAACCGACAATTACTCATTCCTAGAGGTTGGCCCGTTCTACATTGAGAGATTTATATCCAGTCAGAGTACCAGCAATATCTGTATTATTGATCTGAAATGTAAAAAAGTACTTAAAAAAATAACTATATAACTTTTTAATTATTCATTTGAGATACTTACTACCTGTCCAGGCGAACTTTGTTTAGCCTCGGAAGTAATAATTTCATTAATTAAAGGTTTTTTTCAAAGTTACTACTTATTATAATTTACTTGGATCCGTCAAAATCGGTCCAGGCATTTCAGAGATTAACCTCAATAATCAGAAAAAACAGGTAAAAAATTTCAATATTAAAAACAAAGACTACAATTTTATTTCTATGTAAAGATATTTAGATTACCGTCTCCTAAATTTTCAATAAATGACTTAATTTACTTTCGGTGGTACTTTTTGACCGTCTTTTTAGAAGGATATATTCCCAATTAGATCGTTATTTATGGATAAACTATAAAATTATATATACAAACATACAGAAATAGATTTAGAACTATATTAACTTGTTGCCTACTTTTGTAACTTTCTACTTTCCACGCTCTAAAAACATATCGGAGACATCGGTACGTTATGGATGCCGCATTAAAACTATTAGTTATTAAGTAAAACTGTCTATAATATATTTAATATTGTGTATTAATATATATACATATATAATAATAATAATAATATTTTGGACACAATACACACAGCGCCCTCTAGTTCCGAGCTAAGCAACTGAATGCTTGTGTTATGGATACTAGATAACGGATATTAATACACATATACTTTTCTTTTGTAAATACATACTTATAATACATAGAAAAACACCCAGACGCCACACAAATATTCATGTTTGTCACAAATATTTGTGCTCGGGTGGGAATCGAACCCCTGACCTCAATGCTGCAGCCGGTAGTTTTACCAATGCGCCACGAGGCGTATAATATATTATATATATCAATACAGACGTACATATGTAAACAAATAATAATCTCATATTTATAATTCTCGTGTCACGGTAACTCTTCTTATTGAACTCCGTTACGCCACCTTTGATGTTTGGCAATAGAACCTTATTCATGTTAGTCATAGTATAAAACTTATATTTGGGCAAATTAAAGGCGTAACTTACAGTAACTACAGAAAATGAATCAGTTTTTATTATTAGTCAAATGGCATAATTTTAATTAGTTGTATTCTTTCAGTTACCTATTTAACTGACATAATTTATTTTATTAAAACAAAAATAAAAATTATATGAGCATATAGTAATAGTCACAAAAAAATATAACCTAATCGAATCCAACGATAGAGGTTAACACAACTCTTAGCATATTAAAACAAGTTAAAAGTTTACTGGACCTAAAAATTCCTTTATTTTTTACGATACTATATCTAAACCCAAACCATAGCTATCTATTCAGTAACAAATTTCAAAATTCTGACACAAAACAAATGGAGTAAGATTTACATTATAAAGAATATCAAATATTCGTTTGTTACAAAATCGAACTCAGAAAGCAATTAACGTCGTGTCCTTTCACTTGCCGGGTAGGGTATAAAGATACCCAATGGGGCAGCAGCCGGTGTGCCACAGAAACCGGTCCCAGGGCAGGCATGAGGCCAACTTGCCACTCAAGGCACTATAACAATGTTGATCAATCTTAACAACTGGTAAAAGTATTAAAAGGAATTACTAATCTTTTATACCAACTATATTTTATAATAACTTTGTAAATATTCGCGCAATAAGATAAATACAATTTCTCTGGAATATATACTTTGTTTGTTTGGAAAAAAAATGGAATTACTTTCAAAATTGGTAGCTTTTGAAAGAGTTATTGAAATCGGTTGGTTATTTTCAAAGTTTGTCGATAGCAAAACAAACTTGGCTTTCGTCTTCGTAATATTCTAGACTATATAAAAATAAATTGTTATTTGTTAATCTCGTTAATTCTCAACAACGACTGTATCTATTAGGTAATTCTTAGTTTTAAAAGTTATGAGCATATATGCGATGTACGCTCGCACGATTATCGATAAGTGAACTGTTTTTGCTGAATATCAATATCAAATATTTAGTTCGGCACTAGTAACGCTGCCTACACCTTCAGATATATTTCTATACTTCATTGTCATTTAATATGATATCTACGGTGTAAGCGATGCAACACAATTTAATTATTTATTACGCAGATTTTCGCGAATCACATTCATAACATTAAAACAACTCTTCAGGATTATATCGCGTTTACAAAGATCATTTTCACGAGTGAAAATGATCGGTCGGGAAGTAAATAAAAATAAGTAATAAATAAACGCAATATAATCCTGAAGAGTTGTTTTAATGTTACAACTTAATTACTTATTATTACTGCTACTGTACACTATGTGTGATAATTATCGATTACTCTTTGGGCCCGGTATAGCAACAGTAGCCAAGCAGTTCGCTGCATGAATGGGCCGGCTCGGTCGGTGAAATACCACGACCTCTCAGAAGACCGACGTAAAGTGGCTCTTGCCGCGTTTCGTTCGGTGAGAGAGGTACCCGGAGGCCCACCCCCTGGCCATCCTTTCCTATCCTCTATCCCTTAAAGGTCGGCAATGCAACAGTAATACTAAATGTGTTGCTGGTGTTCATGGGCGGCATTGGTTGCTTAGCATCAGGTGACACGCCTGCTCGTTTGCCCTACTATCCCATAAAAAACCAATAGTATCGCCACCTATTCCATTTGAGACGTAACATAACGGCGAGTCGAGGCTTAACAGCCACTGCCTATAATTTCGGGTAAAAAAAGACGTAAAGTTATGTTAAGTTTATTTTATTTTGAATTTAGAAGATATTGTCTTGTTTTCTTTTGTTTGCCTCTCCAGCAGACGCTAATATTTTATTATTCTTAAATACGGGAAATAGCACCAGCCTGGTCTGCTTGTAACCACCAGTGCTAATCTCCGTTTATTACATTTGTGTAAAAAAAAAAAAACAACCGAAAATGTACTATTTTTCTACTAAAATCTACTAAAATTTTACTAAAATCTCTTTATTTTATAAACACTGTTCACTACACCAAAGACAGTAATAAAGATTGACACTGATGGACGGCTATGTAAATTTTGTCTTATTTAATTTAAATAGGGTACACTTAACATATTCGCTTACTCACTTCCCCAAGCTCGTTATGTAACTTTTGATTCTTTTAAAGACCTTCTAGATACATGCCAAGCTCAATATATATTTTTAAATATCTAATCTTCAAATTGATAACGAAATTAAATTGTATATCTAGACATCGGACTTAAATATCGCTTATAAGATTTGCATCAATATCACCATTGTACGTTTTCAATAGCAATTTACAAGTCTGTGCCTAGATGGTTTTTGAAAAAAAAAAAGATTTATACGTCTAGTTTGTTTCGAATTTAAAAATCGAATTTAATAGGGATAAGATTTTTTTGTAATGGCATTATAACTTCATAATTGTGTTAAAGCACGTCAAGCAATATTTATGTCTCGATTTAAATAAAAGTAATACATTATACAGCCAAACGAATGGTTAGACGCGGAGAATGTCATTTGTGTGCAATACAAACTCTCACCGTTCAATATCGCAATGTTATGAAATATTTAACTGGATCGGAGTATTAGTGCGCACCAACCTGCAATAACTGATCTTAAATAAAATAATAGCCAGCCAGTTAGCAATAAATATATATAACCAATACTAAATTGCCTAACTTGACTTTTAAATACATACTGCCTTTTTGGTGAATTCTTTTTTCTAAAATTAAAAAAAAAATCGGTCTGTCATGCGGATGATAATGATGGATAAAATATGTATAAAGTGTGGACTCGTTTAGGTGCATTCCTTCAGCTTTGAACCCAAATTACTGGGATGTGAAGTCAGTAATAAGAAGTAACTTCCAAAAACTCTAACAAATCATTAATCAATTATATGTAACTACTAATATTAATATGTAATTACTAGGAGTATTTGGTTTATAAATATTTTCCTGTATAATTAGAATATTAAAAATTTATTATTCCTATTTAAAATAATCACAGACTATTTATAATGATTGATTTCATAGCAATCGAGATCGTGTTTCGCTTGTTACATAATCGTTTACAATGTAGGTACGTACCTATATTTTATGTGAGGTACACTTTAATAATAATCTAACTCTGAAGATAATTTACTTTCTCGTAACAGATGGATATTATTATCGACAATTTACTCAATACAGAGGATGAGATACCAAGATTTTGTGTAAAAAGATAAAAAGCTATAAAATTGACGTTAACTATCATGTTAGGTTAACAAGATGGCTGTCTACCACATATATTGGTATTAGCTAGTGCTAAGATTGTAAACTACTCTATGCTCATCTCGGCAAAGAAAATTACTTTAAGTGATCGGCATGAGTACTGATATTACTGCACATTACAGTACATGAGAATATAATGACATAGAAAGTTATTAATCAATAGCTTAGATAGCTTTATCACGTAAACTTTTATTTCTTTTTCTTTTTCGAAAAACGTTTTATCAGTGGTAGAGTCTTGTGAATATCGGCGTGAAGTGGCTCGTGCTACGTGACGTTCGGTGACAAAGTTATCCGGAGGCCCTGTCCTCATTCCCCTTCTTTTTCCCTCCTACTACTTTAAAATACGGTAACTCATCACGGTGTTCATGGCTGGTGAAAAGTTGCTTTCCATCAGGTCCCCTGCTTGCTCATTTGCCCTCCTATCCTATAAAAAAACCTGAGAACCTCCAAAAATCTATTCCCTATGTTTGTTCTTTAAAATATCTCTAGATCTAAAAGGCAGTATTGCTTCTAACCTTTAGGTTGTCAAAAGTGCGCGAACGAAAAAAGTAATAGAATAGAAATAAAATAAAAAAAGTAAAAAAGAAATATAAAATAGAAAAGTTTAAAATTTTAAGAAAAAGTTTTAAGTTAAAATAAAAAAGAACCCAGATTTATGAATTATTTATTTATAAATTTTGTACATTTGTATTGACATGCATCACAAAAAAAAACTGCTGCGCAAAAAAAAGTATTCGTGGAATTTCCGGGAAATAATCGAGCCTCTTTCCCAAATGAGTGAATTGAGACGTATCTAACATCAAAGCAATCTATAAAGTTAATATACATACATATAATATACATATACACTCTTAAAAATTGAATTATCCTTCGTAGTCAGTAATAGGAAGAATGTCACGAAGGTACGGATTTGTTAAATATTATGATGGCGTTAAAACAATTCACGATTTTTTTAAATTTAAAACAAGCTGTAGGTACACATTCCGTTACAATCTACTTTCTTTTAAAAAGTTAATAAGAACAAATGTTATCATTTTCGTGTTCAATTATTTTCTAGTACACATAATGGTATATTCTTATTTCTTTGTAAAACTTATTATCCATTATGAATGTGAAAGTTGTACTTACTTAACTGTGAAACGGAAAAGTTGTTCAAATTGTTTATGTATATATACAAATAGCAATAGCCTATAACATTGGTATTTTTTTATTGTTACAGAGACCCGAAAATATTGAATCTCCTCTTCATCGAGATACAAAGAACAGCCTGTATATAATGAATGATCAGGTTAGTATTACACAATCATTTTCCTGCCCTTACACCTATCACTATAAGTGGGGTTGACTCAAAATGTCACCCTTTCGAACTATAATGCTGTCGAAAGATTTGGCTGTGTGTTTTATGACCGGCGGCCGGCGTGACGTCAACCATCCTTGGGAATGTTTTCGTTGGTGAGGCACGGAAGGATTGGAAATGGGATGGCAAAGGAAGAGGGGAAGGGGTTGAGCCTCCGGATATCTCTCTCAGCGAGAGAAACGCGGCATGAGCCACTTTACGCGGATGTTCTGAAAGGTCGTGGTATTTTGCCAGTGGAGAAGGCTAGAAAATATGATTACAAATACAATATACAGGTCCAGTGCTTGAGAGTATAGTGGTTGGTACTTTTCTTATTGCTCAAAATAGCCTTGACTTTCTGAATTTGTATCTATTCCACTTCGGACGAATATTGATACGATTCGGCGAGTGGATGCTTAACAGCCGCTTCCTACATTTTGGGCAGAAAAAGGCGCGAAGCTATGTTATTTTTATAGATACAAATCATAAATAAACATATCATAACTTCTCGCGTTTTTCTACCCGAAGGTGAAGGCTGCGGCTGTTAGACCTCGTCTCGCCGTTATGTTTACGTCCCAAATGGAAATAGGTGGCGAACCTATTGCCATACCGGGTACACAGTTTTCAGTCATTGATGTTTATCACACTTAACTTTCGAAAAGTCCGTGGTGTGAGCCGGAATTCAAACCCGCGACCTTTCGATTCAGGAGCGGGGTGTTTGACCACTGGACCTCCGAGACCTCACAAATAAAATTTTCTCAATTATTAAAAAAATGTCGGTAAAATATATAAACGGCCACATTCCTAGCAAAAAATTGTATCGTAGTTTTTTATGGAATAGGGGGCAAACTAGCATGCTGGTCATCTTAATATAAGCAACTACTAGTGTCCGACCGAAGGTCTATTTTTGGCCGAAGGTGGCCAAAGCCGAAGCCGAAGCTTCGGTCGGACACTAGCAACTACCGAGCTAAAAGACACCTGCAACACTGATAGTATTACAGTTACATTACCGGCCTTTAAGGGAGTGGGAGGGGATAGGACGGGGTAATGGGGTGGGCCTCCAAAGCCTTCTCTCACTACTTATACTTCTCTTACTACTGTAAAAAATACCATAATATAAATAGTTATTTATCAGTTAAATATAATATTAAAAAGTTTATATTTAAATGTAAGCTGCATAATATCTAACAAAATTGGAAGTTGGGTTTCGATTGGATTTCGCAATATTAATACACATATAATTACTAGTAAATTACTTTTAACCGGCTATGCTATATTGTACCAATATAAAGTCATGGTAAAACATAGCATAACTTCACGCCTTTTTCTACCCGAAGGTTCAGGCTGTGGCTGTTAGGCCTCGACTCGCCGGATCGTTGTTATGTCCCAAATATGTGGCGAACCTATAACGCCGGGTACAATACTGTCTGTCATTGATATTTAATACACGTAACTTCTGAAAAGAATTCCGAGAATTCATTGGTATCATTCGATCCCTGGACTTCAGAATCAGAAGCGGGGAGCTCAACCACTGGACCACCGAGATCTGATGGTGTTATTTTTATGACACTTCGTACGGTTGCATTACTTCAATTCTTCATACAAAGGCATTATATTATGTATATAGTTTTAAATATATGGAAATGAATCTTAAATTTTCTAAGGTCGACACATTTTTTTAAAAACCCCTCTTTGAAACTGGTTGTGAATTCGTTTTCAAAGACATAATGACGTGCGTGTGATAACCGTGATATAGCATGTGTTCTGCTAAGATAAACAAGTTATCTGATATACGATCCCTAAACTCTGCCGTATGTCTTGATACAATGGTACTATTACACTAAAAGCTTTTAATAGTGAATATCATTGTATAGACTCTTCTTATTACCACCTATTTTTATAGTTGTCACACGAAGGTACTTTCTTAGAGTCCAATATAAAGTAATACTTTGCACGTTCTATATTTTTATCTTATGGATTTAATAACAAATCATATTAGGTGACTTAGAATACTTTACTCCAGGTCATAATGAAACGAGACGGAATTATATATTATATTTAAAAGCAACAAAAAACCTTTAAAATAGGTGGAGAGAATAAATTGCCCAGCAACAATTTAAAACCACTTGTGACTTGTGGCTTCCCATGAGGGACGTCAAATGGCCAATGACGATGAATATACCTAAATAATTATTCGTTGTTTCAGACATTTCATACGCCATCTTTTGGCGACGAAGAGTTTGATATACCGCTGATACATGGACAACATGCTACAAACAACAGTTCTCAAAATGCTCATATACAATACACGCAGTTACACCATTCTGCTCCTCAGGTTAGTACATAATGAAATAATTTCTTTTGTCAGACTGTCCAAAAGTCCAACACAATTTTGATTATAATATCGCTGTTTTGCACTGAACAAAACAGTTATTATGTGTTGAACGTAGCACACAGTGTTGAGATGAAGAAAGCTGTTGTGAATATGCCATAAATACATTAAAAACATACCAGATTGTCGATGGTTCTATACCTCTCTCGCTCTTACACCAGCGGGCGCACTTGTCTAACATCGGATGATGCCCTGACGTAAGCTGTCTTCTCATAGATTCTTCAGCTCACCAGCAAGAGTATTGCTGCAACACTGTGTGCTACGTTCAACACATAATAACTGTTTTGTTCAGTGCAAAACAGCGATATTATGTGTCTCACTGCACACAGTGTTGAGATGAAGACCTGTTTGGTATCTGCTGGTGGTACACACAAACGCTATGATGATTGTGATTGTGTTTAAAAAATAAAATAATATTATTCTGAAAATGAAATACTTTAGCTGTAGCTAATTATTAGAACATATACAATGTAACCGTCATTAGAGTCATTAATCTACTATACATACATACATCAAAACATATTATTATTTGTTTTATGTCTATGTTGTGACATTCAACTTATATCATAATATTGAGATCTTTCTCTTATAACTTTGGATATAAATGATAAATATTTGATAAGTTAGTATTTAAAGGAAATTTGTAATAGATATGGGACGAGAATAACATTTCTGAATTGTTAAACTCGGCACCCTCTCTCTCTCTCTTATGTACTATTTCCCAGTAAAGGTTACTGGCCAGCTTCGTTAAACCACTACTAATCTATACGTGCTATACGTAGCACGTAATATAATAAACATGTAATAGTAGGTGGAGCATAAATTTTAGCTTCCTTATAAATGCTACGAAACCAACCTAATATAATAGTTTCTGATACAGGTGTAATCGGTCCTGATAAATAGATCAATAAACCTATGATATTGCTGTCCGTACTTACTTCAGATTTCTGAAGATACATCATAATGTGTGGATCTGGGCACACGTGATAATCGGAATATTTCCGCAATATGTGCTCGAATTATCTATCTGAAGATACATCTGGGCACATGTGACAATCGGGATGTTTCCGCAACATTCGATTGTGTGCCGGATGGTACAACTTTATTAAGTGCAACTGGGCACACTCATTATAAATAATTACGAAATTTTTAAGATTTCTGTCCAATAAAATGCGATCGTGCCACTGGCATAATATAAATCGCAAAATAATCAAAGGTCCGGCCAGCGACTTAGCCCCCACTCGATGAATCGTTACATCTCAAGTGGAATATGTGGCTAAACTATAGCCATACAGCGGGCACAAAGTTGTCAGTCATCGACATCACGCATAACTTCCGGAAAAATATTCGAGAAATCATTTTCTCATAGTCAATCCCACAACTTCTGAATCCGAAGCGGAGAGTTTGACCACTGGGCCAACGTGAACTATTCTAGCATTTGTTGACCCTTGGGTAATTTATGGTTGACATTATTATTCCCGCATCATAGTAACCACCTTTTAATTGGTGATTTGTAAGTTATAAAAGTAGATGTCCGCCAAGTACTTTTTAATAACTTGGACCTGGTTCTGACCTGACCTGATTGACCCACCTCCAACATTATCCAACGATGGTGGACGACTGTCCTATGTCAGATCTAATAACACATTTCGCATGTGTTTCATTGGAAGCGGTTGCATTATATCTCTCGCTTTCAGGTTGGGCAACCATAAGCACCTGTGCTATAATGGAGCTACCAAGATATAAGTTCCCCTAGCACTACTTAAGTGAGAGAGAACTCTCAGTATTAAGCTGGGTGGATAAAACATCCAACCTAGCTTGTAGTTCCGTAGTTGAAGCTGTGGCAAAAAATTGCAGAATCATATCTGGATTCTAACATTACGTACACCTGTACGACAGCCATTTGTTTAACGCAAACGAGTATACGTCTAGGCAGTCCTAAAATCTAAATATAGCCTCCGAGGCTTGGGGTAGTAGATGCCACTCTAATAGGTACTTTGCGGCCCCTTGAGAGGCGATCCACAATTTGTTTATCCTCCCCGGGAGGTAGGTGGCAGAAAGTGTTATTTGTTACTTTCACTTGTACTACTTGTACTGCTACTACTTGTACTGGCTAGATGTTTAAATTGATATCATGGTAGGACATGATCATCAAGGATCATGTACCGCCCTCGTTCCTGAGGCACGCTACTAGGATCCTGTTGTTGAACTGAACTAATACGTGTCCAGTGCCATTTTAAAGTCATCCGCTGACTCTTTATAACTGCAAATACTGCATACATCTCTTTCACAATGCAGAGCCAGCACGTCCGGTATGGGGCCCATATACCTTTAGGTAAATGTTGTTTAGTTGAACATATACTGTACCAGTCGTGAAAAAATGAGTAGCACTTTCCTTGACTATCGGAGATAAGCTGTATATTTATTAGTTTTGCCTCTGTCTGTTTGTATGTTCTGAAAACACATTTGCGTTTTGCGATACAAAGTCACCCATTTTAAATTGCGTAGTTACAACATTGAACATACTTAACAAAGAATGAACTTTCCCTAGAGAACTGTATCCACGATTCTACACTTGTAAAACTTATTGACAGAAAGTTTCAAATGATTTTGGTCGGTATTCCATAATATACCGAGAAATTTGATGACTTGTAAAGGTTTGGTAAAATACTTTAGGTAAAATTACCACAGATATCTAAATAGATGTCATCTCAAGAATTTTCTAGGAGTATCTTGAAGATTTCCGCAACCTGAAGAGCAGATATTGTACTGCTTTGATGGGCAAGTAAATAGATTAAGTATACTATTACCCTGATGCCTCGTGCTCATAGGATTTTCGCAATCCAATTTGTCACTGTGGCAACTATGTTTGGACTTGAAGATAGGCCAAACAGTTGGGCAGTTAGTTGAAGTATATATATATATATATATATATTTGTAAACAATTACTAGAAGGAACCTCCGAGATACCTTAAAGTATCGTATAGTAAAGTAAATCTGGTGAAATTCTATCTTTACTGACCGATTCTTTATCTATAAGTATAATAAACCTGCCAAGTCTGTTCGTAAAATCAAATGAGAATGATGATCCACTGGTGGATGAATCAAATCACTCACTGCATATTGCACATACAAACAGAGACCTCCGCGGTCCAGCTTAGTCGGTCGCAGTTTACGGTCCGACTTTTTTTTTAACAAGAAATATTAGCTTGTATATAGGAAGCCGGGGTTTATGTATAGTGCAGTCTTTAGTTCGTTTTTGTGTTAAATGAAGGATCATGTCCGCCATGTCCTTATTTGAATGTAATGTAAAAGTTAACCCAAAAAATAAGATTAACTGCTTGTTATTACTTTTATATCGTGGTTATGAGCAACCTGGGGGCCTATTATAAGCTCTGGAATCCAGCCCTAGCTTAGGAATTAGTCGTTGAAAATAAGAATTCGCAAGGCAGCGCGTACGCTGGCTGTAATTGAGAGCTGATAATACGCCAGCTGATCTTGCCATATCTGGGCATACATAGGCTACCCCTCCCCCCTGAAACTTCTGACTGAATAGTCATTGTGTGAGTTTATTATTGGAGTTGTTGGTAGTGTCCCTTTGGGCTGCCGTGATGAAAAGGCTGCTTGTATCAAATTTATCTTTTTGGAATATGTGATTATAAATAACAAAATCCATGATGAATTAAATCTGTTAAGGCCACATGTGAGTACAGCGTAGAGATGCTCTGAAAAAAGTTTGAATTTTCGGTCTCATCTTATCGCACTCTGCTAGCTTACCGCAAAATATCTGCATTGCGGTTTTGTGACCCCTTCTATAGTGAGCTAGGACAACAGTACTTGAGATATTGTTGACCAATGAACTATAATTTGAACAGTTGGGGTATGTTTATTCCCAATCAATACGCTAGAAAATCAGAGCGTTACAAATGTCTTTGTTCCGACAATTATTAATTAAACTGACTAATAATTGCTCAGTATAAGCCAAATAATCTCTACTTTTATTAAAATGGCACAATTCCTCATAAAGTTAAGACCTACAAAACCGGGACTAGCAATGCAAGATTAGTTTTGATCGCATCAGTTATTCTTCCCAGAATGTGTATCAAAACTTTTGAAGACATCATAACTCTTGTAATCTCTGGTTTGTATTTGCAATCGGTACAATTGTCCGCTTATCAAACCCGATACTTTTTTCTTTTAAATTAGCTTTTCCAATTCGCTTTTACAATATTTTAGGATAGATAAATAACTAAAACGTGCCTGAGCTGCATGAGTAGTGTCCTGGTGACTAGTTAATGGTGTATTTAAATTTAAATGAGTTATTAAGTGACAAATATTAAAATGACAACGCGATTGTCCGTTATTTTTGAAAATTTTGATACTCACGGGAACTCTTACTTCGTTTATAAGGCGGAGGTGAAGCGATACCATCCTCCGAGGATGAAAATGATGACTCCTCCGAGATCATCTAACTCGAAAGCTGATCTTCCAACGAAGTATCAGTATTCGAAATTTCGCTTCTTTCCTCTGACAATAGATTTGCAAATTTACAGAATTAATTTGTCCGCCCCTACGAAAATATCACTGTGTTAACGTTCTTAGCAAATATAAATTACTTTAAAATGAATTTAAAGATTAAATTAGAACGAAAATTTTATATTTTAAATTTTGCGATGTTATATCGGCAAAATTCACAAACGCTATGAGAAGACAGCTTACGTCAGGGCATCATCCGATGTTAGACAAGTGCGCCCGCTGGTGTAAGAGCGAGAGAGGTATAGAACCATCGACAATCTGGTATGTTTTTAATGTATTTATGGCATATTCACAACAGCTTTCTTCATCTCAACACTGTGTGCAGTGAGACACATAATGCCAAATTTTATATAATACAAAAATATCTCTTATTACTTGAAATTAGCTACGATTTTTGTTTGTTTCGCTTATTGAAATGAAACTTAATTATACAAATTGAAATCTATCTCTTTCACGCTTTAATAACTGGATATATCCTACCATCATAACTTCTTATATATACCTTCAGAAATAACGTAGAAGGTTTATATAAATCCTACAAGATTCTTAACAATTTTTTTGGAGTGAGTAAAAACTCTTAGAAATTGTTAGTAAAGTGGAAGCGCTGGTGTTGCAACATGGATATAGAGATTATAGTGACGTTTACAGTTAGTCAATGCTCCAGCGCAATACTCGAGTAAAAATTAGTTATACTCGACTTACGAATCTCGATTCGTAGGTTGCTCCAGCTCCCAGCTCTAATCAAATTTGTTTTCGATGTCATTTGTCATGCGTGTTTGTTGATCATGCATTCTAATATTTTTTGTGTTTACTCTTTCTCTGATTGATTTCTAATTTAATTTGATACTTTTTGTATTCTTAAAGGTACAGTTATTTTTTCTATTTCAATTTTATCTTCCACAAGTAATGTTTCTTCTAAGAATTTTTGGGTAAACAAAACCTCTCTGGCTAGAACAAAGTTCGTTTAACTAAAACCTGATGTAAACATTGATTGCTACGAATGTAATTTATGTTCATAATAACACAATTATGGCGGAATGTTCTAATTTATAATGATATAATCTAATGAAATCCTGTTTAAAAACATTTTTTCTATAATTTCTGTTGATCATAGGTTGGCATGATGAACCCTGCTCAAGACGGGTTATCACCTCCCGGAGGCGCCCCTTCTTATCAACAGCCACTATATTTGCAGGAACCACACACACCCGTATCCTCGCATAGGTAATTCATTTAATAAATCTTTATTTTATTTCGCTCAACTAATTATATAATTGATTATTATATGTATTTAATTTATTTTAAACATATTCTTTACTGAGCCTTTTTGTTCCGATATCTGTGCTCTGCAAAGATGCAGTATAAATATGTAAATAATGTCCTCTTTATTTTACAAAATGCTTACAGAACACCTATTAGTCAGGAGTAATGTAATAAACTAAAGAAATATTTAATAATCTGCATTACCTGTAATCATTTTCTAAATTTATGATTACTACAAGTATATTAATATCAAAACTTCAACAAAACATGTTCATGGCTGTATCAATGTGATTTCAACTTGTGCATTGGCAAAGTTGTCCTGGAATTTGAAAAATCTCAACTATCAATCTATCATTATTAATTTGTTTATCATGAGCAAATTGTTTTTATTTTTACTTTTCGTTTTTACAAAAAAATAATGTCTCCATCAAATGTGTACTATTGGTTATTTTCTTATCTGGTTCTTCTTTGACCCTCAGATCAGCATGGAAACACACAGACAATGTCATGATTAAAATGTAAGTTTATAGTCTATGTAATAATGTAAATAGATTTATATTTCCCATGTGTATCAATTTGAACAAAATCACTAAACTGTCAGGGCACTAGTTGAAACCACATACTCAGGAACGCTTGACATAATTATGAGCTAAATAACTTTAAAGATAATTGTATTAAAATAAAATCAATTATCCTTAAGTTTACAGTTTCCATAATCACTTCTTGGAGATCATGGAGGTTAAGACAACATTAAAATTTTAAATTCCTAATCTTAAGCAGTAAATTTGATAAACATTAATTTTATTTTATAACATTTCAGATTTGTATATTCGTAATAAATATTAATTTTACATGATCCAAGTAGCAGAATTATAAAGATAAATAATTTTCAAACACTCTTGTTGAATGTGGATTAAGATTAAACAAAATTTGCAGTGGTTCGGGTGCACCGGCTGGTAATTATATGATCCAACAACAACCAGGAGGACAACAAAGATTGTTAATGATGCAACCAACTCAAGTTATGAGCGGGCCTCCAACACCTAGCACTCCTACTCAACCCTCGGGTCCAGTTTATGGATCACCACAAAGAGCTTCACCACCTGGTACTACTAGTGATGATTCTGATGACAGTGTACCCTCACAACATTCACAGGTACATATTATTTACAATAATTTTAGAATTTTGAGGTATAATTTACAGTATCTCAAAACTGTTAACTTTTAGCAACATCAACATTACTCTTTAATAAAACTATAAGCAAGCAAAGAGTAAGGTGTGGTAGAGTAATTCTTAATATTCCCTCAATGAAATATTATTGTTGATTAGTTCATTTAGCATTATATTAGATACAATTTGTTCAATCATTAATTATTGGCACAATGTGGTATTAAAGATATAAATATTATAGAATAGTATGTACACATTTTTTTTAGTATTTTTATATATGAAAGTGGACAAATTTATGCTAATACTATATAGACTTATTTGTTTGAATGAGCTAATTGCGGAAACGTCTGGTACAATTTCAAAGATTGCTTCAGAGGGCTCAGCTCAGGCATTCTTAGGCTATGTTTATTTAAAAAAAAAACTAGAAATGGGTACTAAATGTTCAATAATGTAACCAAGGTGTCTTACGTCTGACTATGACCCGAATGACGCGAAAAAATTCTTACATCGCGTACGCTGCGAAACCTATTGAATATAGAACAAAACAATGTACAACAACTTTGTAGAACATATAATTGTCTACAAAAAAATTTCGTGAAACCGGGACATGTGTAACTATTGTAGTTATCTCACATTAAGTGTTTTTTTTTAAATAATTAATTTTAAAAACTATTTATTTTATATCTTAGTACTATCCCTCGACAAAATAAATCGCTTTATATTTAATACCAATTCAATACCTTTCTTGAACTTTTTAAATTATTAGATTTGAAAAAGTCATTTAAAAAAATTTTTCAATATTAAAATGGTAAGTGTTAGTTTTGTAACCAAATAAATTGTAGTAATTATTCGTTGTTGAACGGTTGTGCTGAGCGAATTAAACTTTTTTAGTACTTCATAACGAATTTTTTTGTTTGGTTACTTTTTCATCATCGTATAATATGTTAATTAGAATATTTAATTATCTTTTGGGGTATTTTTATTTTATTTTCTAGGAGGTGTTAGGCGTTATAGGTATACTGATAATACTTTCTAGACATAATAAGTTTTGTTTATGTCTCTTAACATTCGTGAACCTACATGTCTAATGTTATTATAAAAGCAATTAATGTTGTGTGCATGAACATATAAAAACATATTTTGTTACTAAATACTATCGTTTAATTATAAAACAGCTTAGGGTGTGATTTAATTAGTTCATACTCGTAGAATTGTCTGCATGCAATATTTTTTTTCATATTACATTTACTATTAATTGCTGGCAACCTGCTGCACCTTCGTTATTTTTTGTTAAATTGCTTTTAAGCACATTGTTATTATTTATTACTTAAAGCATGCATTGTTAATCACTTTAGTACTAACATTGCCATCTCTATAGTAACCTATAAAAACTACATAACATATATATTACTACATCTTTTTTTTTAATCATCCTGATCCATTTGAATTTTAAAATTATTAAATCATGTCAACATCTAGAAATATAGTTCATTGGCATAGATGTTTTATTTGTAGTTAATGGTCAAATACATCTGTAGTGTGTTAGTATGGATTTCTAATTAATTGGTTGTTTGTTGGTAGTTGCCTGGTGATGCGGAAAGCCTTCTGCCTATCCATTATTGCTCAGCGAGCCGGCAGCAACAAACTACGCTTCATCAGGTATAGGCAAATTTTATCGCTTTACCTAACCTACATATCTTAGGATTATATTTTATAATTTTGTTGCCAATGAACTGTATATTTAGAATGTGATTAATATATTCACGAAATTATTCAATTATATAAAAGTATATGCAATGAAAATTTGTTTTAGATGGGTGTTGGTAATGTTGCTGTAAAGAGATCATCGCCTGAACCTATGGATAATGGTATTAACCGAGGACAAATGCAAAAGAAACCTAAAGTTCAAAAGAAAAAGAAAAAACGTGACCCTAATGAACCTCAAAAGTAAGTTTACTGTCTTTCGTGTTTGTTATTGTAAATTAAAATCTATTTGGAATTATCATATAATATTTATTACAGGCCTGTATCAGCATATGCATTATTCTTTAGAGATACTCAAGCTGCTATTAAGGGTCAGAATCCAAATGCAAGTTTTGGTGAAGTGTCTAAAATTGTAGCGTCAATGTGGGATGGTTTGGACTCTGAACATAAAAGTGTAAGTTTCTGGAATAGTTTTATTACTTTAAATAATTTATGTGAAAATAACTGTTTCATTATTAAAATGTTTTAAACTCGTAACAGGTGTACAAACAGAAAACAGAAGTTGCCAAGAAAGAATATCTTAAAGCACTTGCTGCTTACAGAGCGAGTCTAGTGTCTAAGGTAATTATTTTTCGTTAATTGTTAATTTTTCAGAAGAATTTCAGAATTTATTAATTCATAAATAATTAATTATAAAGAGTCGCCCTATTATGGTTTTTCAGTATTTTTTAAATATTTTAAGTTAGGCATATTTAATAGGACAGTAGTTTAAATAACTAAGCTCATATCATTTACTCAATTCCAACCCCACAAAATTATACAGAGAACTGCAATATATTCACCGATAGAATAATATTGCAACGCCATCTATTCTTACTAGTTGTTATTAAGTGCAGATTACAGAAGTACCGTCAGATGCTAAGTAGTACATAATTGACAAAATAGAGGGCAGCAATCAAAATTTACTTAATTTTACTTTGACTTTGAAGTCTTGGCCGAGAGCTTTTCGATTTTCGGATTTAAATTTCTTGCCCTAGGTCTTATTAATTGTTACTCTTGGCTTAGCTAGGAATTTTAATTGTTACTCAGCTGTAATATGCAAATACAGTATAGAAATATATACGAAACAGTTATCTTACTTTAGGAATTTATAGGATAACCAAGCTTGTTCATTTGTAGGTTATGAAGGTGAATAAGCTTTTGTTTGTTTGTATACAAAATGAAATGGTGTGAAAAAATTGTTTGTATTCAGGTATTAAATTGTAAATAATCTGATAGGAACGTATTTTATCTTTAAAATACATTGCTTATTCAAAGATTTATGTAAATACTCTAGTTAAAGTAACATTTTGTGTTTTATTTATTAACTATGTTAATTCCTTTTTTTAAAAGCGGTTGTGTTAACAATTTTTAGGGTGGAGAACAAGAAAACACAACAATGTATAACCATCCCAGTCCCAGTGCCAACCCAGGCTACGGTAATTATTATCAAGGACAGGCTTATGGTAATGGTCATTCGCCTCAGGGCTATGGACCAAATCAAGCACCACAGGGTTATTCCCCACAGAACTTTCCGGGTGGACAGCCACAAGGCTCATATTCTGCACCAACACAACAAGGATATCCTCAAAATCAACAGCAAACTCCACAGAATTATCAGGGCAATATGACTCTTACTCCTCAGACATACCAGGTTAGTGTTATTATGAAACCAGACATGAAATATTATTTAATATTGGAGGATTATTTTCTTAATTTTTTTTTAAATCAATGCTTCCTTAATTCTTGTAGAGAGAGCTTTTCTTCTTCTTAATTTTTCTTTCTACTATTTCAATATTAATTACTTATACCTATGACATAACTTCACGCCCTTTTTTACCTGAAGGTATAGGCAGCGGCTGCTAAGCCTCGTCTTGCTGTTATGTTTATGTCCCAAATGGAATAGGCAGCAAAAATTTGCCAGGTATGGCAATCGGCAACCGGGCACAAAGTTTTCAGTCATCAATATACAGTGTAAACTCTTTATAACGAAACTCGAGGGACTGAGCATTTTTTGTCGTTATATGGAGTGAACAAAAAAAAAACGCCTTCCAACGTCACTTTTCTTTTCTCCCTTTTCAATCGCACGTATCACACAAACTTTTTCGTCAACACTAATCGCTTTCCGTTTACTGGCCATGTTAACAGTTTCAAAGTAGGTTTACGACTGATAATACGATAGGTACCCAATATGCTTGGTCGAAGACCATCACTTCCGAGAAAACAATGCGTTGTACTGCACGTGTACAAGGCAATTAAGGATAACAAAACCGACCTCGGGATGTTTCGGAGCTTCAAGTCTTTTGTTACCTGATAACATAACATAAACAATAATACCGATAATAAATATTTACTGTCTACAAATATGAACACATTTCTTCGTAATAGAGAATGGTGTATCGCTATAAAGAGTGTTTCAATATGTGAGTTTTAACGCAAACCAACCAACTTGGGCTCACTCCAACGTTATAGGGAGTTTATCGTTATAAAGAATAACGTTATAAAGAGTTTACACTGTATATCACACATAACTTCCGAAAATCATTTCGAAAAGTTCTTAGTGTGAGTGATTATAGAGATTTGATACCTATAATATGTCAATTAACTGATAAAATATTGTTCTATACTCTCCTGGATGAAGATCCCTCAATACTGATAGATTGGTTATTAAATAAAAATTTAATGCAACTATTTCCTATAAAAGAACTAATTCCCCTAAAACTTGTACTTAAAAATGTATATAGTCAAGACTGACTCTAGATGACTTTTTTGTTTTCAGCAGGCTGCTCAATCATCACAGAATTATCAAGTTAACACGGCTACAACACCTCAAAACTGCACACCTAATACTACCCAACCTCCAAGAAACTATCAGCCTGCGCAGTCTCCTAATAATTATGCTGTGAATTCTGCCCTTTCTCCACCTGGATACAGGCAGGTGCAGTCACAGTCTCCTCCGATGGGCACCGTGCATGCAGCTATGCAATATCATCATCCACAACAGGTATGAAACTTGTAATTTTTTAAAGTAAACTATTAGAATAATAGAGATCTCTTTGTCTTGAGACCTTATTTGTTACTTTTATCACTTTTTTAAACAAAGCTGTATTTATAGTAATATTTTTCTACCTTAGTTTTAATTTGTCTTAACACCATCTTTTTAGCAATTATGAGTGAATAGTTTCTAGTTGAATAATGATTAATCTTAACAGCTTGCTCATTTATAAAGATTTTATATTTCAGCATATGCAACAAACACATCAACAAATACAACAGGCACATCAGGTGCAACAATATCAGCAGCAACAGTTACATCACCAACAGCAGCAGCAAAAACAACAGCAGCAGCAGCAGCAACAACAACAACAACAGCAGCAACAACAACAACAGCAGCAACAACAACAACAGCAGCAACAACAACAACAGCAACAACAACAACAACAGCAACAACACCAGCAGCAGCAGCAGCAACAACAGCAGAACCAGAATCAAATATCAAAATCTGATCAATCCAATAACAATGGAAACTCTGGTGTTCCATCACAACAGACATCTGATGTAATTAACTTTATTTAACTTTACTTGTGGTAGACGGCCAGTAAAAAAGGAAACTGCCCAATGTAATTCTTGGGAAGTTCATTCAAATGAGTAATTAATTGTGTCTGATGTATGACAATGAGCTCACTACCTATCTATCCCACAAGACCAAGCCATTCATTCGTGAAGATGGGGCAAGACTGCTGCCTACACCATCCGGATTTAAAAGCGTGAAGGCGCAACAAAAAATTATTACTAACTTGATTACTTGATTGACTATCATATACAAGATTTTTGACCACCTATATAATGCAACAAGTTAAGAATCTGTCTTTATTTTTAATATACCGTAAAAGGAGACTGATTATTTTAAGCGAGAAAGTTTTTTATAAATTCACTATCTGATGGTAAAATATGTTACAGCAAAATGAGAATCAAATGCCGGCGTCTTGCATCAGACAGGGGTGCACTAACCCCGCCATCGCCAACAGTGAGTGGGAGGACGAGTACTGCTCCAATGAGTGCGTCGTCAGTCACTGCAGGTACTCACTTCTCTCACCCCACCCCACCGGGCCCACTCATATCCCTTATGCTAACCAAGTGTACACATTATCTCTTATCAATATTACATAAATGAGAGCAATGTTACATTTCACTCAAATTTTCTCAATAATTCTCATTTTTCTGTTTTCGAATGATTTATAATGATAACATAGATATATAAATTTATATCTGATTGTCAGGTTAATTTAATATCATAAACTTTGTTCACCTTCACGCTCCCTATACCTATAGATCTGGGCTTAAAAATACTTGGATTTCAATACCCATAGAACACATTGCCATACATCATTATAATTTTTTCAGTCATACATAATTATCACGAAAAACGGCTAACGAAAAACCGAAAAGAAGGCACAGGCAGTCTAGAGGAATCCAACGATATTAAAATTCAGAATGTACCAAAGACATCCCCTGCAATACTTTTTTTTGCACACTCTGTAAATTAAATTTTACTTACATTACATTTTACTTAAATTTAACAGCGGCATGAATGGGCCGGCTAAACTGGTGCCATACCACGACCTCCCGAAATATCGGCGTGAAGTGGCTCGTGCCGCGTTTCGTTCGGTGGGAGAGGTATCGGTAGGCCTGATCCCTTTTCCCCTTCCTTTCCCCTCCTACTCCCTTAATGGAAGGCAACGCACCACGGGTGTTCATGGGCGCTGATTATTTGCTTACCATCAGGTGACACACTTGCTCATTTACCTTCCTATCCCATAAAAAAAGTTTTCATGCATTTCTAGTATAGTTAGATTCCTCCTAATTGAGAGACTATCGCAGTCTGCTAAAATGTCATTGGAATTTGTAAGTTCATGTATGTGTTTCTTATGTTACATTCAACTAATTCGGTATTGTTCTTTTCAGGGACGTATTCAGTTCATGGGTGGCTTCCAACAACAGCAACCAGCTCCAAAATTTCTCAGCCGTAAAATAAACATTTAATACTATATAGGTACATATCAAATTTAATTCTATATAATATGATGTATATTCTCAATCCAAGCAATATGTATGAATAATGATTTTAAAATTATTTGGTGAAGCAAATTATATTCAATTGGTGACACCAATGTAGGTAACTATTATAGTATACAATATGAATCTGTCATTAGCCACCCGTTTGAGGCATAGTTTATTAAGGATTGATTTAAAATAGTGACAGAACCATACTTAATTTTAAGGCACAGCCTTATTTGATAGAAATAATTCTGATGATGATGTTTTTATTTTCAGAAATTATTAATTTTATATTGCGGGTTTTGTGTGAATATTTATGTACTATGAGCAGTAGTTTGTTGAAAAGATACCAAGTTAATTGTTTATAAAGAAAAGAATAAAAATATTCTTTTACTTAAAAATAGTATACCTTATTTCTTATCTTATTCATTCCTAAACAGAACACCACCTTCTTTTACGAAGAACATAGACTTTTTACTACCAGTTATCTTTATGTAACTATATCTATGTGAAGACACTGCAAAATTTGAGGAGTGACACTCGCTAACCTCGTCATAAACAAGGTTGTAAGATAGAAAGTCGGATTATAAGAGTGCATCAGTATTAATGTAAAGAAGGGCTTCGATAGTTAAGGTTAAGAAAGAACAGATGATGCATGACTAAACAGATATTCATTATGTATGTATTACAAGAGTTATAAAAGTGTCTTATGGCGCTTTATTCTCTGTAACTACCCTGCAAGGGACTTGCTTGTAATTAAGTATCTTGACTTAAAGGTCTTTGTTACCAGGTCATAAAATTTAAAAAATAATAATAATAATTAAGTATCGACATGATCATTAATTGATGTATGGTAGTGGTAGAGCCAAGCAGTTCGCTGCATGAATAGGCCGGCTCGACCGGTGAAATACCACGACCTCTCAGAAGATCGACGTAAAGTGGCTCATGCCGCGTTTCGTTCGGTGAGAGAGGTACCCAGAGGCCCACGCCCGCTTCCCCATCCCACACCCTTAAGGGCGGCAACCCAACTGTAACACTATATGTGTTACAGGTGTCCATGGGCGGCGCTGGTCACTTACCATCAGGTGACACGCCTGCTCATTTGCCCTCCTATCCGATAAAAAAAAGTATAATTTTAATTTCGGAAATCTACTGGTTCCTTGTCTTCGGCAATATTCTTTCCATCCTGTGTGAAAGCACAACTAATATGTAATGTGCCTAAAATTTGTTTTATTTGTTTAAAGTTTGTTATTATTTTTGCTGTACATTAAAGAGTTTTACATTATATTGTACAGGTATTTAATATGACATGGACAGGATATAATAAAAAAAATGTCCTTCTTGTTTAAATAGGTCTGTATTTTGTTTATGTACAGTAAATAATCAAACTTAAAACAATACAAGTCACAGACTTGGATTGATGTGTAATTAGTATAATATTTAGATTTAATGAGATATTCTTAGTAGGCTTGATATGCTTTCACACATAAACTACTCTACCAAAAGTATTAGAATTTTGTGCACACATTCTGGAGGCAAGACGTATCTTTCATAAATATCCTAGTGTCTTTCTTTGTTTTTTTATGTGTATAAAGAAAGTATAAAGGTTACTTCGAGAATTACACGTACTGCAATTACAATTACAATCGTTTGTACGGAAATATATTTTTTGTAGTATTTCACTGTTGTCTTGTTTAACAAGGTACTGCTCACGATGACTAGAAAAACATAATGTAGTTGATAGTTACATTGAAATATTTTTTTAAGCAGGGCATGTTTGCCATTTGAGTATTAGTAGGAATACATATTTAATGGACTGGTAGATAAGACTATGGCTATCATAATAATCTTAATATAATGGAATAGTGTTTGTGCTGAATGAATGCAATAACTGTCTTTTATGAGTGCTAAAGAATACTTCCAATTACATAACTAATCTAAAATTTAGTGTAAACTTATTTAAGGCCTATATTCGGAGTCGGTTCCGTACGGGGCTATGCATTTTCTTATTATGTTAATTTGTTGTAATATTAATTTGCAGTATTGTTGATGTTAAATTATTATTTTTAATTGTAGCGTTTATTGTGTACTATAAATAAAAGGTTAAAATGACGTTTTGTCGTATCGAATAATACTCGCTTTTGAGGCTATAGAGCGAGCGCTGGTTGTAGTGTTTTTCCTAAATATAACACCTATTATGATTCTATGTAAAGTTATATGAATTAAACTTTACAATTTTGAGATTGTATCGTATTTTACTTAAGAACTTAGTAAGAACAGATTACGGTTATGATTAGCATGTTACAATTAATAACTTTTTATTCATTGTAAATTTCTTAACTAAGAACATAATAGCAATATCTAACCATTTCTCTAGGAGTTTGCCTATAGTATGATAGGATTTAGCTGGACCAAAATTTTCTTTGTATTCAAAGCGATGATAATGTTTATAATGATATATAATAAATATTGTTTTATTTCATGTCCAATACTTATGATATAGATATGTAATTGTAAATACACTATCGCAATAATAGAAGTAGAGACTAAAATGGGACATGTTTTTTTTTTATTTCATGTTAATTATGTATTAGTCTCAATAGATTTACCTTACGTATATAAAAGTTACTTTAAAATAATATGTAAATTAACATTGTATAAATTGTAATTAGAAAAGTGATTCCATTAAATTTCTCAAACATCATTTTTTTATATACTTATTCTGCAATCCCACCTATGAATATTACCATATTTTGATACGGCAGTAACTATGTCCTTTGTCCTCTTTTTTTATGGTTTTGTGCTATAATGGGCAAGCGGTTCATCTGATGTTAAGTGACTAAGCGCCGCCTGCAACACAAATTGTGTTACAGTTGCGTTGCCAGCTTTTAGATAAGATGGGATAAGATGCAGCTGGGCCTCAGGATACCTCAGTCACCGAATGAAACTCGACATGAACCCCTGGATATATATTTTCATACTGTTTGTGGTATTTTACCGGTTGAGGCGGGTCGATAATGCAGCAAACTGCGTGCTACGGCTAGGAATATAATACTTGTGTAGGTATTGTATTATTACAACTAGTTGACCCAGCGAACTTTGTTTTGTCCCAGAAGAAGTAAAAATAGTCATTATTGTTGTTTATCCCCAAGAGATGGATATACACCATTGCAGACTTTTTTAAGTATCTTTTGAAGGTTTATTAATGTACATTGTTTTGATTTATCACTTAGGGTTCAGCCAGCGTTTGCAACTAAAGTGCTCGAAAATTATCACCTTTTTACTTAGATTAATAACGCATATAAACCGAGTTCACGCGCAGCAAGTGAGGCAAGCTTTGCTAGGCCATAAATGGCCTAGTAACGAACGACCCGCGGCAGTGCTCAAGGTCACGTTGCGGCGATAACTTCTCCCAAATTTTATTTGAAAATGACGGTTTGTGCTGTAAAATGGTGTCACAATACAACGGAAATACTTCACAAAGATTCGAACATAACATTTCATGTGTAAGTATTGCGTTTTAACTTGGTATTTTGTTCTAAAACTTGAATCGAAAATTATTATTCCATCATTTCCATCCATCCATTTGCATTCTCCACAAAGTATTGCCAGATGTAGAAAATAATTTACCAATGTTTTATTATTAATGTTTTATATATTACTAAAGTTCAAAATACATTCATATTCATTCAAAAATACATTAAATTTAAAATACATTCCAAAAAGTTAGTTTTTGGCGGTCAATAAAAATGCATAATGAATTTGACAGTCAAATTTCGTCAATTGATAATGTTATTTTATCGCAATAACTGAGTATATTACAATTGATATGTCTATTCATCATTCTGTAAGACTATAAACGTAATGTACCCAAAAGTAGTGTCCGACCGAAAGTTCGGTTTCAGTTTCGGTCAAAAATCAAGTTTTGGTGGAAGTTTCGGTTTCGGCCATATTTGGCCGAAACTTTTGCCGAAACCGAAACTATTGTAGTACTAATTCTGACTTGTGGTTCTCTTCTCTTCTTGTTCTTCTGTCTTATTGTACTGTATCTTTTGTATATTTATGTCTTGTGTATCTTTGTTGAGAGTGTACATACATACGTACATATATACATATCTTTACACCAAGTCTCTGTGTGATAGGCAGAGAAAACAGATCGCCATAAGGCACGATCCCTCACTTCTTTGACTTTCAGTCAACATTGTCATACATGCTCGCCGGTTGTTAAGACTCGTGGCATAACCTTTCTTAAGGACACGTTTAAGTTGATCATGGAAAGTTTGTGCTCGCCGTCATCGAGTCCAACATCCTTCCGCTTTTATACTGTACATCTGCTTAGTCAATCTTGCATCAATCATTCTTTCTACGTGGCCAAACCATCGGAGTATGCACTTCCTTAATTTTTACACTGACACTCTACCAATCCTCTTATAAACTTTCCTTCCTTATAACTTTTTTTTCATTGCGATCGGTGAACCTCATACTGGAAATTTTGCGCAGTGACTCATTTCGACTGCTATATCATTATTTTCATGCACCCTCTGCCATGTCAACTCTCGCTTTCATAAGTTAGTGTTAGGATCAGTACCGCACAGTGAATAGCAAGGTTCTGATGCTCAGATTGTTTGGGCCCAGGCATCCGCCCAACGCTCTATTTACAATGTTTTCTACATGACTCTTCTTTCTACATTCCCGGTGTAAAAGTAATTTAAGTAATTATTATTATGAGGTGAGATGAGTGGTAGAGCCACGCAGTTCGCTGTATAAATGGGCTGAGTCGACCGGTTAGATACACTCGCGTTTTGATCGGTGAGAGACCTGGAGGCCCAACTCCTATCCCTCCTCATTCGATTTCTAACTGCTTTCCTATCCTACTAATAAAAAATATCCTCAAGGGTTTACGTCAGTCGGCTGGTCACAAAACCGCAGCCAAATCTTTTGACTATATGGATAGTTCGAAAGGATGACATGTTGTGCTGACCCCATTTATAGTGGGCAAAGGGCAGGAAAGTGATGATCATTTTTAGTTAAGTGGTTTGGAGCACTTCGTGAGGATGGTCCCCCGAGCGCGACGGGTGGCAAGCGCGTTACATCGTCTGCTGTCCAATCTCGGAAGACCGGAAGAGGGAGTTCGCCGCCTCTACAGTGGCGTCGTGCGATCACCCCATCTGGTCGCGAGACCTTGCGGGGGCCTCCCGCTCAAGGGCTCTGCTGAGGAGCCTGGAGCGGGTCGTGGCCATCCGGCCGGGGTGGGTCGTCTGGGCGCCAGCCACGCGTTAGGAGGCCTAGCCCTGGGGAGCCTCACACCGAGACTTCCCGAGTATGAGCTCCCCTCGCAACAGAGGGGGGCGATGCCAGGGTGGTCCAGAGCGCGCACTGTCCTAGACCACCCTAACGCTGGAGGAAGGCCGCCGCGAGGTTTTAGTGGATAGCCCTTGGATTGTATTCCAGTGTACTGTTTTGGGAGTCCCACACTACCCTCTGCCGTACCCAGGCGGGGGGTGTGTGCATAAAGAATTTCCTCGCGTATAAAAAATATACCTCAAAAGAGATTAATGATTCTTCTGAGTACAAGTACAAAACAAAGTATTAAATAGTAATATCTCAAAATACCAATAAGTACTTAGTATATCGTGAAACAAAAACAATTACCAATTTGAATGTTGGTTTTTTCCTATTTCTTTTGAGATGTAACGATTCGGCGAGTAAAGGCTTAACAGCCTCTGCAACCTTAGCATAGAAAAACGCGTGAAGTTATGTTGTTGATTGGAACAATATTAATACATATACCCATTGTTTTTCAATTCATGTTCTAATTAATGCAAAATAATGGGCAAAATGAATCAAATTTAAGTATTTTAATGAATTTTAAACTTGAGCACGTGAGTTTCGGTTTTGCCCGAAACTGAAGTGCCGGCTGAACATTCGGTTTCGGTTTCGCCCGGAAAACCAGTTTCGGTCGGACTCTACCCAAAAGGTACGAGGCCGAGGTAAGTATGTATGTTCCAATTGCCTCATTTTTGGGGTAATATGACTTCACAACATTATTTTGACGCATTTGGTGTGTCGTAGCGTGTAACGACACATATTGGACACATAGTTCACGCACACGCCAATTGATTTTGTGCCCACTTTTGCCGTTTTGTAGGTATGAGACTATCCTTCTATGAGTTATTATTCTATGCCTTTTTACTACATTAAACATACAAACTACCTCTACGTTACTATCTATTACAAAAAACCATATCAAGAGATATGGCCATAAGAAATATGCATTTAAGGAAATAGACAGCAAAAAAAACTTTAACTATTTGACCCGGCGAACTTTGTTCCGCAACAAAGTAATAAATAAGCTAATTTATCACTTTTTCTTTACTACATCATACATGCATTATAGATAAAAAACCATCCCGTTGTTACCCTCTATCTGTAAGAAAAAAAACCGCATCAAAATCCGATGCGTAGTTCGAAAGATCTATGTGGATAGACAGCGGAAAACAACTTTAAACTATGTAACGAATGATAATTTATATTGGACACAATACACACACACACAGAGCCCTCTAGTTTCAAGCTAAGCAACTAAGTGCTTGTGTTATGGAAACTAGATAGATAACGGATTTATATACTTATTAAACATAACATAACTTCACGCCTTTTTTTACCCGAAGATCTACATCTTCGTAGAAGATCTTTCGAAGAAGCTTAATAGCCGCTGCCTACGCAGCGGCTGTTAAGCTTCGTCTCGCCGTTATGTTTACGTCCCAAAGGGAATAGGTGGCGAACCTATTCCCTTTAAATTGGGAGCATACCGGGCACAAAGTTTTCAGTCTTCGATATTTATCACACATAACTTTCGAAATTAATCGAACCATCAACCACTGGACCACCGAGACTTGACTGGACCATGCATAATAAATATTTTTTTTGTAAATACATACTATTAATAAATAGAAAAACACCCAGACGCAAACATCTATGCTTGTCACAAATATTTGTATTAGGGTAAGTTCGAACCTGCCAACCTCGATTTTGGAGTCGGTAGTTTTACCAAGCCACCACGAGGCTCGTCAAACCATTTAATTGGCCTTTAAATAATGAATAAGCTGACATTTTTGAGTTCAGGTAAAATTTTGGTTTAATGCCTTATTATTTCGTGAAGTAGCATGATTTGAAGGGGTCTTTATCAACCCATTTTTCGTGCATATGTTAGAAGCTTCTGTACGAATGATATAGTGGTAGCTATTAGCCCCTCATAATGTTATGCAATTAAGTTTTAACAGTTATTATGAGTGCTTACTGCCAACGCGTTGGAGACACGGAACCAACACGGAACAACTTGTTCTGACGCGATCCGTGACTATAATATATAGCTAATTTTCTTACCATGAAATTTGTAAACCGCCAACGCGTTGGCGGTAAAGATTAGAACTAAAATAATGTACGAAGCTAAAAATAAATAATGTGCTAGTTTTACACTGGTTTGTTCTAAATATTTTGATAGTACTATTTTAATTCTAGATAAGTACTAGATACTCCATAATTGTATCAATGAAGTGTCAACGCTTAACTATATGAGACCGATAAACAATTTAGAATTGAAATAGTAAAAACTTAGGCCCGTAAGATCAATCACAGTTTAAACTATTTTACCTAGTTTAAACCTCATCTGTCGTTTATTTTGTAAGATCAATGCTAGATAAACCTCCAATAACAGTTTAAACTATAGTTTAGCTTACACCAGGAGATTTTGCCGTTTAAACCGTGGTCCTGCCTAGTTTAAAAATGGCGGTCGTTTATCAGCTGACATCTGACACAACGATTGTGGGTTCATACATAGATTTAGCATAGACTACAATAGATGGCACATGTCAGGAAAAATTTACTAATAGCATCGAATCACTGACAGCGCAAACGCTTATATTAAGATTTTGGGAACCGCGTATATTTTATTTACATTTCCACACATGAACATTAACTTTGTAAAAGTTAACGTTTTGAAGCGCTTTTTACGAACACATTGATAATAATAATAATATCTTGGACACAAATCACACAGGGCCCTCCAGTTCCAAACTAAGCAACTAAATGCTTGTGCTATGGATGCTAGATAACGGATACTAATACATATATATATACTTATATACTTAAGTATATATATATATAGATATATATATATATATATATATATACTTTTCTTTTGTAAATACATACTTATAATACACAGAAAAACACCCAGAGGCTGCACAAATATTAATTTTTGTCATAAATATTTGTGCTCGGGTGAAAATCGAACCCCCGACCTCAGTGCTGCAGCCGGTTGTTTTACCAATGCGCCACGAGCCCCGTAAGTCACTCACACATTAACAAACCCATTTTTGGTCACGTTGTTTGGGTGACTATTGCCGATCTATTTTTCTTAAATCTATGGTCACACTATAAAACTTCATAAAAGAAAGAGAAAAAGAGTTTTTCACGAAATATGCCACAGACAATGTACAAAAGAGTGAATGATGAGCGAAATATGGACATTATATAACCAAATGTTGCCATCTGTCGAAAACTAAACTTAGTTTACGTAATCTATGTCCATTTCGCTGTTGATCTTACGAGGCAGGTTTAAACTCTAGATTAAAATTGACTATAGTTTAGAAAATCGACAGTTTTAACTATGATTGATCTTACGGGCCTTAGAGTTTTCATTGTCATTTCATTTCATTTCAGGCCTCCTAGGACGTCTTTGTGAAAGTAAGAAAATATTTTATGGAAAATGCACGAACACTACACATTTATTATCACAGGTTACTTATGCGACAAAAAAAAGAAATTTGAAAAACGAAATTCAGAATTGAGCCAGCCGCTGCCAGCCAGTCCAGCAACAGCACTGCACAGCCGCACACATACACAAACCTACAAATTAAAATGACATACAAAAAGGTTCCAACTAATCGCTTTAGTTAGTAGGTAACATTTGTACTTATTTCCTAAGTTTTAATTTTCCCAAGGCTATAGGGAATGTAAAGACAGTGTTAAACTACGATTGTATAAACAATTTCTTCTTAGCTAGCACACGAATACGTGGGATTATAATTAACCTCTAACTCGTATTATCGGTAATGAGTTAAGGAAACCAGCCACGATAAAGTTATTGCAAAATGATGGACGGAAATGATTTAGTGTCCGAGTCTTCAAGGAAGGGTATTGTCTCACAAGCCTGGACACGAATTTCTCAGGTACGTATTTCACTCAGTCATAAACATTTACGTTGGCAGTAATTAACATCAATTGAAACATTTATTTCTTATTTATTCCGAATGCAATGTAAATGATCTATAACATTAATTTATTTGTGTATAAATAATTTGTAGCTAACTAACTTAGGTGTTTAGGGGCTGTAGAGGTAAGCCTTCAATAAGCCCTTCAATCAAAAAGGTTGTTTACTTCAAAATCTCATATCTTTATAAACTTATAATAAAACTTTATAATTTATTAGATAATTGTGTAGGTACAGCGTCTAGCTGAGCAAAGATCTACTAATATGCACTAGGCAAACCTATGTTGGGTGTGCAGAAGTAACTAGTAACTATGATTAATATATTTGCTATAAATCAGTGCTAACATTTATAAAATTTTAGAATGATCTAGACACTAGCAAAGGAATCAAAGCTATAATTTTCTTGGCTTACAGTTATTTTTAATATGAACATACCATTTTACAGGTTTACCAAGGTACTTTAGATAGTTGGACACCGCACGCTCGGTGCAGATGGGTCGGGAGTTTTGTGCTGTTGGCACTATTTATGCTTCGAATATTCCTAAAACAAGTATGTCATCTATATCTAATCTGCTCTCAGAGAAACTGAATGTTCATTGATAATAATAAAGACAATATATAACAATCACAAGTTAACTAAAAAAATAAATAACTACCCGACTACACCAAAAATGCATAATTTTTGTTCCTTTGAGGGTTTCACTAAATAATGTTGTTTTATATATGTTAAGATTAACTTAACAACACCTCACTGGCTCAATGCATTTATTTAAAAGCATAAACCCTTTAGGTGCACTATTTTTAATATATTTAAATATGCCAAAAACACACATACATGTGTGTATGACTTATAAATATTTCTATGTGAAGTCAGAGTGATAAGAGATAGGTCCAGAATACATACATAAACCTATAAGAAAAACTCATTAAAGTACCTAATAATTTAGGATGTTGAAACTGACACATTTTTCGGTTGTCTATATTAAAACTTAGATAGATATTAGTTTTAATATCACTGAATGTTTATAAAATTCTGAGAACATTTAAATATGAGATTCATGTGTTATATTCATCTTCTAATATGTCATTTATTTTCAGGGATGGTATATTGTCACATATGCTCTGGGTATTTATCATTTAAACCTTTTTATTGCATTCCTAACACCGAAAATTGATCCTGCAATGGACTTTGATGGTGAGCCCTTATTCATTATTTATTAATGTATATTAAATTTACATTATTTTCTTTGTTTTGTGCAATTAACAATTTAATTCTCATACGTGAAACTAATAGGTATATTCATCATTCATCATCAGTAGCCCTTTTGAGGTCCACTGCTGGACATAGGCCTCCCCCATAGAATGCCACAACTGCCGGTCCACTTAATCATAGGGGGGGTTTTGCCATAATCGCCATGCTTGGCAGGCGGGTTGGCGATCGCAGTAGGCTGTATTTTGTTGTGAGAGAATGCTGCGCCCATTCTTCTAGCTCTTCCCTAAATCGCCTTTTACGACACCCACGGGACAAGATGGGGGTACACTTCTTTTATTATAAATATTAAAAGTAACCCTGCTTCTGATCTGAGGTCTCGGGTTTGAATCCAGAAGGCACACCAATAATTTTTATTTTATTTTTCTACTATAATGTTATTTATATAAACAAACAGATAGACCCTATTTTATAAAAATAATTAGTTCTTAATTGTGAGAATCAAAGTTGATGTCTACACAGTTGTGCATACTCATAACAAACTTATTAAACTAGGTTATCTAAGTAAATATTTATTTACAATATAATCAAGAATAAATAGAAGCTAATACCCAATTCCTCAGGTGATGATGAAAATGGTCCCGCCTTACCAACAAGGGCTACCGAAGAATTCAGACCTTTCATACGAAGATTGCCAGAATTTAAATTTTGGCTTTCTGTGACAAAGAGCACTCTGGTCGGCCTTGGCTGTACATTCATTGATGCATTTAATATTCCAGTATTTTGGCCCATATTGGTCATGTATTTTATAACTTTATTCTGTATTACTATGAAGAGACAGATTAAGGTAAGACATTCATATCATAATATTTGTTTGAACATAACAAAACCTTTAAGAAAACTACAATTAGCCCAATGGTGCCAGAATATAGACATATTTGTAATCAAATAATAAGGAGAGACGAAAATATTGTATATTTTTTACCACCTGGTTGTTGATGGAATAAATGGTGTTGCAGTGATATTTGAAAAAACAAATTCAATGTTTAGAGATCAATCAATCAATTAGTCAATTTTTTTAGTATGGTTTTTATGGATATTATTCGAAGATGTAGATAGGCAAAATTGCATCAACTGGATGCATATTCGTCCCATGGAATTGCCCAGGCATTTGACAATTTGTTGACAATGAACAACAGTAAATAACAAATATATTTAGCTTTCGAAAAGTCATTAGTGAAGTAGATAAAGAAGATTAAAGTCATTATTAGCAGAACTGCTAAATGTTTTGCTATTTTTTATTATGTCTAGTATTAATATAAATGATTTGTCCACAGCACATGATCAAGTACCGGTATCTACCCTTCACTCACAGCAAACCAAAGTACAAAACTGTTGACTCCGCCGTCACAGTGAACTGACGACATATTAAAATATGTATTTGTGTATTATAAAGAGTCTTAGTTTAATTAACCTTAAAGCCGTTGTATGCAAATATTTCTAGAAATACAGTTTTTATTGTATGTTTCCTCACGTCTTAAGTTATTTCGTTCATATTATTATTAATTGTTAAGCAAATCAGAAACTGTGTGAAAATTATTTTTGAAAAGATAATATTTATTATATTGCCAAATGATTTAGCAACAAAATATTTTTGGTTAATGTTTGTTTTATTTATAATAAAACATTTCGGCGTATTTCACAGTGGCTGGTGACCAGATCCTTATCATTGCACAGTATAAAATAAAGTTGCTTTCCCTTATATCTTTGAAACTACGCAACGGATTTGATGCGGTTTTTTTTAATGGATAGAGGGTATGTTGTAGTAAAGAAATAGTGATAAATCCAAAATTTACTACTTATTATCTTTGTAACAAAGTTCGCTGGGTCTGGCAACTAATTAATATAAAACGCATGTTATGATTGTTTGTTACTCGTTAAAACTCCTAAACTACACAACATATCATCATGAATTATATAATATGTATTTCCTGTGTCGCTGCGTTGCTTGATAATGGAGGAAACTGCCAAAAAAAATTTAAATAACACTACTTGTGGCGTTGCATTATTTTTGACTGGCGGAATTTGTTTAATGATAGATTTTAATTCAATAATTTTCTTGCCTTAATTATCCCAGTCTTAAGTTGGTTCGGCACAACATGTCACCCTTTTCCATTATTTCTATGACCCTTATTAACTTGTATACTGTTCATCCATCCCTTGTTCGGCCTTCCCTTGACGATATATTCATCCACAGTTATTCTCGTCACTCTACTGGTGTCATGACTCTCTTCCCTTTTCATAACATGTCCATACCGCGATGATTTACCGCCTCAAATATTTTCCATGATTGGTGCTACTTCAGCTACTTGCTACATTCTTATAACCGACCTTACCAAGTTGTCTTATCCATTTTTAACCTTACCAAGTTGTCCTATCCATTTTTAACCGACTTCGAAAAAAGGAGGAGGTTCTCAATTCGTCTGTATGTATAATTTTTTTTTATGTCTGTTCGCCGATATTTTTTTTGATCGATAGTGTTTACTTTCGAGATGGTCCCATTTTCACCAGGTCAGGATCTGATGATATAAATACTAAACAAGTATTATCAATCTCTTTAACTAAGTACTGAATAACAACAAATATAGCTCCCTAAAAATATCAACCATTTAACAAACGGACTTGTAATAAGTGATAATATATTTATTTATTTCTAAGATTTTCGCGAATCTGAAATGATCTCTGTAAAGAGTTCGAAACGTCGGGAAATAAATATAAATAAATAATAAATAAACGCGATATAATCCTAAAAGTTCTTTTGATCAATGATAATATATTTTATAAACCGAAAGCCATGTAAATGAAATAACTTCTATTGGAGTTCACAACTCATTAATATCACTAAAACTCGTGAAAAAAATTACTTTTAAAAAAATAGTTAAACCGACTTCTAGAAACGTAAACCACAAAATCTTTAAGTAAATAAAAACTAAAAAGCGATAAATAAAGAAACTTACTAATTTGTATACTTACTACAATATAAATATATATCTCATCCATCTCTCTTAAACTCCACATAGCTTATCTGGGGCATCAATTTTTGCTGTGTGGCCGAAATTTTAGCCGAGAAAAAAGTTACTTCACGCCAACGGCCTTGCCATCATCAGCCCAGGTTATTCCACCGCTGAATGTCCTCCCCTTTAGCACCCCATAACTCCCGGTCCTGTGCCAAAGGACTTCCAGCTGTTTTTACTGCCTTGCTGCGTACCTACGCAGAAATAACTGATCGCCGCAAGACCGCCTATTCTTGCTTACCTCATTTTGAACCGATTGATCCGTCATGGAAATGGTAGTTACAATAGGGGCAAGAAAATGACGTTGATGTTATGTTATTTGAAATCGGGTGGCGATCTAACCTGCAAAGCTCGATTCTGCAGTCCGTAATTTTACCAAATACACCACGATATTTCGGTACTAAAATCAATAATTAAAACGAATGTGTGATAAATATCGATGGCTGAAAAATTTGTGCCCAAAAAAAAATTATTTTAAAAAAAGCGTGGGGTGCTTTTTATTATATTATCGAAATGTTAATTACTCTACTCATATCTGTCAATAAAATATTTATAACTATTGACACCATGCACCCCACGCTTTTTTTAAAATAAAATATTATTTTTTTTATTTTCTATTTTTTAGTTCGGTTTTCTATAAAAAGCGTGTTTTTTAGTTTTCTTAAACTATTATTTATTTTATACTTTTTAGTTCGGTTTTCTATAACAAGCGCGTTTCTTAGTTTTTTAAACTATTGCTTAACTATTTTAAAGCGTGCTAACAACGAATATCAAAACCGAATTTGAGGAATAGCGCCATCTGTGACTTATACAAGGAACTCGTTTCAAGTTGATAACGTAGACTTTCCGCTGATTGCCACTAGATGGTGCGAGAAGTGAACTATGAACACTTAAAAGAAGTCGGTTACAAACATACAGGTGAAGGTAATAAAAAGCTAATAATAATATCAAAGAATATCAATTATTTAGTTACTCCCATAGCTAAACTTGGAGACCGCTGATACTATGCGAGATTTTCTTGCTGTTTTCAGAGTTGTTTTGCCTAAACTGTACCTGAGACGATTCAAAAAATTTCGTTTTATTATTGTTTTTAAACTGCAACAGGCAAATGATGATGACAATCATCATTTGCCTGTTGCAGTTTAATTAAGCGATAAATAACGAAACTTACTAATTTGTATACTTAATACAATATACAAAACGTAATACTTTTAGAAAGTAATCTTTAACTATTATAATATTTACTATTGTCACTCTTTATTGAAGTCGGTGCAACACAATAGAGTATGTTACCTGGGCTTGCACCGACTCGAAAAATAAGTGACATTTGTAAATATTATTATAGGTATAGATTACTTTCTAAAAGTATTCCGTTTTGTATATTGTATTAAGTAAACAAATTAGTATCTAAGTTTTGTTATTTATCGCTTTTTAGTTAAGAATGATATGATATGATTACTGTTTTCATTTACTTAACATTTTGTGGTTTACGTTTCTAGAAGTCGGTTTAACTTTTTTTTAAAGTAATTTTTTTTCACGAGTTTTAGTGATATTAATGAGTTGTGATCTTCAATAGAAGTTAGTTCATATACATGGCTTTCAGTTTATTAAATATATTATCACTTATTATAAGTCCGTTTGATAAATGGTTGATATTTTTAGGGAGCTATAATTGTTATTAAAAGGTACTTAGCTAAAAGAGTTTGATAATACTTGATAAGTATTTATATTTTTGTTATTATCATAGGTAGACAATAACACTGCAGCCCGAATGAAGACCAATCGTAGTAGCCTTCAAAGTATTTTACAGTATTGTGTCCCAACTCCTAACCGTTTAAGAGTTCCGTAGCTTCATCATCAGCACAGCAGTATCAGATATGGATTTAAGCTTATCTCCCAAGCAACAAGTTAGTCCTATACACCACTAAACAGTTTCCATCGACTAAATGCGGTACTGGCTCCCAACTCCTAACCATTAAGGAGTTTTGTGGCTTCTTCATCAGCACAGCAGCATCAGACGTATATTCAAGTATAGCTCACAAGCAACACGTTAGCCCTACATACTACCTAGTAGTTTCTATCGAAAAATTGCAGTGCTGTCTTCAAACTCCTAACCGTTGAGGAGTTTGGTGGCTTCTTCATCAGCACAGCAGCATCAGATGTTGACATCATAGAGAATATCCCTAAGACATCACTATTACGTAACAAAAACACCATACTCGCATACAATTTTCGGAGGTTGCCTTTGATTTCTCCTAGTTTCCATCATCAGATCCGGACCTGGTGAAAATGAGACCATCTCGAAAGTAAACACTATCGATCAAAAAAAAATTGAAAATCGAAAATATCGGTGAAGGCTGTTCACCGATATTTTCGATTTTCTATATTTTTTTTAATCGATAGTGTAATATATATAGTATAAAAAAAAAAATATTGTGTGGTTTTATGAAACCACCGTAAAAGTGAAACTTTTAAAATTGAGTCTTGGGTTATTGATTTTTAAATCTACTTTTAAATATACATAAACAAAATATTTTTTCAATAATTTAGTTAGTAAGTTTTTTAAATTGATGATTCTGATAAAATGATTACATTTATATTTTTTTAGAGTGCAACAGTGTAAAACAGTTACTTCACAGCAATTTTTTTAAAAGTTTGCTTTGGCTTCGTTTAACTTTAAGTTAAAGATTTAAATCAATTAATTCGATAATCTCATCATTTTCAAGTTCTTTGGAAGTTAACGACTGAAGATTAAGAATTCCTAGATGGCGCTACTAGGTTGCTACTATTGATGATTCTGCCGTAATATCGTATTATATCGATAGATGTCGCCCGAATCGACAAGTATTCCAGCTTCGGCACTAGGGATAACGCGACACCTATTAAACGTTAACAACATTACAACAAAGGATCTTTACAAAACAAAACGATATTTTTTCCTCCAGTAAATATGATATTTCATATTATTATGAAAATGTGACAAATACATATATAAAGAGCACTATCTTATCTTATATCTTTAAACGAGCAATTCTTGTATATATATATATATATATATAAAATTGGAATCTCGGAATCGGCTCCAACGATTTTCATGAAATTTCTATTCCAGCAGATGGCGTTGTTAACTAACACGAAGTCAATGTGTGTTTGCTTTGCTTTTATTACAGTTTATCACTGCAAAAAATTAAGTATATGTTTCTAATATAATATGTTAGTACATAGTATATATTAGTATATATTTATTATTCTGTCGGTAAGATCGAAAAATATTATTGATATTTCATTATTTTATTAGTATGTAATTCGTACTTAAATATAATTTTCAAAAAACACAATTTATAAAAAAAAAACAAACAAACAAACAAACCCGATCCTAGAAAATGTGTCGAAATTGGTAAAGAGGACGGTAATTAGACGAATATACATACGGCCCTCGTGGTGCATCGGTAAACCGCACTACTGATAACACAAGGTCGGGGCGGGTTCGATCCCTCGTCTGGGGGTGTTTTTCTACATGTTTTTACGGTATTTATTTACAAAAATAAAGTGTATATTTGGGTAATTAATTAATAAATATCTGGATGACCGAGCTTTGCTCGGTATTTTCTTTTTTTTTATAAACAACGCCATCTGCTGGAATAGCTTTAGTGTTGTTGTCGTTAAAGCAAGTTAGTTGCTCACAATTTAAAATAATTATAGCATTCGCCAATAGATGTCAGGAATTCCAAAAAGTAAGTTGATGTTTAAGTTGATTATCGATAAAACACGATAAAATGAAATTTTCTAAAAATGATTCCTAGCTAGATCGATTTATCGCCCCCGAAACCCCCTATATACTAAATTTCATGAAAATCGTTGGAGCCGATTCCGAGTTCCAATTAATATACATATATATATACATATATATATATATACAAGAATTGCTCGTTTAAAGATATAAGATAAATAAACGATAATAGACGTGAAAGGCGCTCTGACGAGCGCCTTTCACTTTATCCCTACTCCGCGGCCGACCGTCACGCGACATGCAACACGCAGACGAAAAAGTTTGAGACGATGTAATAAAAGTTTCACTTTAATATACATACAGACGAATTGAGAACCTCCTCCTTTTTTCGAAGTCGGTTAATAACAATAAAAATGTAAAACTTCTAACCTCGCTTTTGGCGCTAAAGGGTATAAAAAATAAATAAAAAGTCCGCTAACGACCACATGTTTTGAAACTTTAAGTAATTAAATAGCGAAATACTTACAATTGATTATGACGAAAACGAAAGTTATGGTGTTTGAAAAGGAAGATGAAGACTAGAACGGATGCAAGGATAATAGTTGATGATGGGGTGATGGAGCAGCTGAATGAAATTGTAAATCTTCGATGCCCATTTAGCTTTTTATTTAACCTTTTTTATGAGGAATGGCAAAAAATGTGATTAAACATACATTTTTTCGAGAATCTTGTAACCTAGGTGTTATAAACAGTCTCCTTCTGACGTCTGACCCTTTAATAACAGGTATGAGAAAAATACCCAAAAAGCAATCCAAACCGTCCCAGCAAGAAACTTTAATATGATTATTAGGTACCTGCTGAAATTGTTGTATTTGTTATGATTGAGACGACAGCGAGGCTTGAAGTATTAAATTTTAGTTTTGTATATTATACAAAAATATACAACACAATAATCTATTATATTTGTAATGATTGACACTTATACGCCCAACCAGAGACAAAACATATTTTTATTGCGTTGGGCAGAAACGTGGGCGCAGAGCTTCTGAGCAGAAAAGCCCAGATTGCTATTCAATGCGGTCTGATCCCGACACTAACTTATTAAAGCGAAAGTTGAGTTTGGCAGAGAATGCATTAAATTAGCTCTTGCAATAAGGTAAAATCTGCGGAATGACTATCACTAACCGCGTTGACAAACAACAAAGTTGTAAGGAGGAAAGTTTTTTTTTATTTGTTAGGGGGGCAAACGAGCAAGCGTGTCACCTGATGGTAAGCAACCTGCGCCACCCAGCAACACATATAGTGTTATCGTTGCGTTGCCGACCTTTAAGGGAGTATGATGGGGAAGGGGGTGGACCTCCGGGTACCTCTCTCACCGAACGAAACGCGACATGAGCCACTTTACGTCGATCTTCTGAGAGGTCGAGGTATTTCACGAGTCGAGCCGGCCCATTCATGCAGCGAACTGCTTGGCTCTACCATGTATAAATGGATTGAAAGAGAGTGTCGGTGTAAAGGTAAGGAAGAACATGCTCCAGTGGTCAATCTTGCACCATCCATTCTTTCTACATGTCCGAATGTAGAAGGAATGGACGGTGCAAGATTAACTAAGCACACGAGGACGACAACGACACACTTTTCATGACCAAATTAAACGAGTCTTTGAGTATGTGACGTGATTTCAGGAATCTTAAAAATCGACGTGCGTGTAACGAGTGAAGTGTGCAAGAATCGTGCCATTTAGCGCGTTGTTCTCTCTGCCTACCTCGCAAAGGTCTTGGCGTGAAGGTGTGTATACTATAACTAAAAATACCTACCATCAAAATGAAACCCGATGCAATGACATAAATAGTCATGTAAAAGCAATAATTATTGTTATATTTACATATCGTTATCTATTAATACAAAGCATTGTTGAATAGATATATAGGTGCACCCCTGAAATAAAGTTTAAAAATAGACGCTACAGCGATAAAAATAATGGTGATGAGTACGTCGATCTACTTTCTATGTGTGACAACACGGCGTATACTGTTACCTAGAGTAATCTAGACCTACATAGTCCGAAATAGTATAAATTCAAGTTAATATTCAAGAATAGAAAATCGTACCTACCTACCTACATGTCCTATCAAAAATTGGGCTTGATAACAATGTATACCTACCAAGTACCGATACGCGCCATCTTTGAAAGCATCAAGATTCAAGGTCAACGAAATAGATAATAATAATAAAATTATTATTTAAAGGAGTATATAAATAAAAATCAGCGTATTTAAATCATAGGCAGCAAGCTAAGTCCAGTAATTAGTGCAAGTAATTTGATTGTAGGCACTTATTTATATATTGATTGCGAACTATAGATGATTATACGATCTGGGTAAATAACAATGGTAGGTATCTAATAGAGTGTAATATTAATAAGAGCGATTCAGCAGGTGATCTGCCAGTGTTTTGGGTTCGAAATAATATACCCTTATGAACCCGGCGCCTATATAAATGTATGTAGGTAGGTAGCTATATAAACCAATGCTACCAATGTCTTGACAGAGGAATGAGGAGAGTCGTGTGATATTGATTTCAAAATGGTGTCATCGCTATACTGCTCTCAATTGGAACCCGAGACCTAATTTGAATTCAAATGACTATACCAGTCTATAAATTATTTTACTTTATTACTAGGTATTAAGTGGTGCTGTGGCGAAGCCTATTGAAATTCACCGGGGACAATATTGATTCACGGAGACAAATCCATCCAAAATCTCTGAGTGGCAAGTGGAGTGTTATACCACTAGATTACCCAGACTGCAATAACATTAGTATATTTAGTATAGGTATAATTGAGAGGTCGATATGATTGGTATCAAAGTAAAAGTTCATCTTATATTCTATAGATGGCGTAGTATAAGTCATATTTATTGTAAGCAATTGGAGCAGGTAGATAATAGAGATATAAAATTACTATTCATCACGATATCTTATTCACCACTAACTTCACAGATTGTCTCGATCAATTTTCATCTGTAGTATCACTGAATTTATTTTTTACGGATTGTGTCACATTATTAGTAAAAAATAATTTGTGTATAAACTGCCTATAAAATGTTATTAGTACCAATGTTCCACTTAATTTTCTCTCAGGTGCGGCAAGCAAACAATAATTAAATATAGAGTTTTAAAAAAATATATTCGTAATTTATGATATATAATATGTTACTTTTACAAAATCCAATAAACTATCATCACCAATTTATTTATTCGGGCAGAGGCGTCGCTGCAATCGAATCAAGTGTTGACATCTAAATAGTTGTAACATTAATTTTCGTTTTAGTATATAAATTTTGTGAACACACATATAAGTGGATGTTTTGTAAAAATGGAGGATATTCTTACCTAAATTGGTAATGTAAAGAGAGCTAGCTTTGAGTTTGAAATATGTACTAAGCTAGAGATTTAATTGCCATTAACTTATTCAAATTATAAAGGGCGTCTTCGTCTAACTTCTTTACATATCTTTAAAAAACTAAATTCTACAAGGGACCTAATATAGTTCATATAAATATCCGTAGTAGAAATAAATTTACCAAACATATGAAAGTAAAAAAGTTTGTCCATACATTCCATTCTCTGTAGTAGACCTAGGTATGTCAAGTTGATAATAGCATCCACTTCTCTTTTTAGTCTCGAAGGAAAAACGAAACCTTTCCGTTTATAATCTAAATTGAGTGTTCAGTGTTCACTGGCTTTGGTGAGATTCCGTGAGATAGAACAAACTTGGCAGCTTCAGAGTTATAGAAAAAAGGAATAATTTTAAACTGGCAACTGCTTCTTTTGTCAGTGTTACCTACCTGATAATTAATGATATTTTCAAAAGTAGTAAAACGCGCTCGATATCCCTGTTTATTTTATTGACCACTCGCCAGATGTTTGCGCATTGTTTTCCAGTGCGCAGTAGTTTCTCTGTCGTGAAAACGGGATTCTGTTTTAGAATTAAATCTATTCTGCCATTTTGAAAATAGTCGCGTGTATGGATTAGACCTAGTGTTTTTTATGTGACAAATATGTCCGGGAGCAATGATAAAGTGTCGACTACGCAGCGTATGATCCAAAGTGTTTCTTTCCCTCCCAATCGTAAGATCACTGTCTCCGAAGTATTTGATGAAAAAACTGGAAAACCTCTACCCGAGGTGTTGAAGCAACATTTTATCTTAGAAGGAAGAATCGAAGAGAATGCAGCTTTACGAATCATCCAAGATGGTGCCACCTTATTACGATCAGAAAAAACGATGATCGAGATCGATTCACCGGTGACGGTATGCGGAGACGTCCATGGCCAATTTTACGATTTGATGAAATTATTCGAGGTGGGAGGCTCGCCGTCATGTACTAAGTATTTATTCTTAGGTGATTATGTCGACAGAGGTTATTTCAGTATAGAATGTGTTCTTTACCTATGGGCTTTGAAGTTGTGTTATCCGAAGACGTTATTCCTATTACGTGGTAATCATGAATGCCGACATCTGACGGAATACTTCACTTTCAAACAAGAATGCAAAATCAAATATTCTGAGAAAGTATATGATGCCTGTATGGATGCTTTTGATTGCTTACCTCTTGCTGCATTAATGAACCAGCAGTTCCTATGTGTGCATGGTGGCTTATCACCTGAGATCAACAACCTAGATGACATAAGAAAACTAGATAGATTCAAAGAACCACCTGCATTTGGAGCTATGTGTGACCTACTTTGGTCTGACCCACTGGAGGATTTTGGTAATGAAAAGAATGCAGAACATTTTTCGCACAACTCTGTTAGAGGTTGCTCATACTTCTACAGTTATGCCGCCTGTTGTGATTTTCTACAAAGAAACAATTTACTATCCATTATTCGTGCCCATGAAGCTCAAGATGCTGGCTACCGGATGTATCGTAAAAGCCAAACCACTGGTTTCCCTAGTCTGATTACTATCTTCTCAGCACCTAACTACTTGGATGTTTATAACAACAAAGCTGCCGTTCTAAAATATGAGAACAATGTTATGAATATTAGACAATTTAACTGCTCCCCTCATCCATATTGGCTGCCCAATTTCATGGATGTATTCACATGGTCACTCCCATTTGTTGGTGAAAAGGTAACAGAGATGTTGGTAAATGTGTTGAATATCTGTTCTGATGATGAACTCATGACAGAGGGAGATGATGCATTGGAGGAAGCAAATCTCAGAAAGGAAGTGATACGTAATAAGATCCGTGCTATTGGCAAGATGGCTCATGTATTCTCTGTATTACGTGAGGAAAGTGAATCTGTACTACAACTAAAGGGACTTACCCCAACTGGTGCGTTACCACTGGGTGCACTTTCTGGTGGAAAAACATCACTTAAAAACGCCCTGCAAGGTTTCTCACCAAACCATAAGATAACTTCTTTTGCTGAAGCTAAAGGATTGGATGCCATTAATGAGCGTATGCCACCAAGACGTGATGGACAACGTACACCGGATGCGCAAGAAAAGAAGCCACATGTAAACAGCAATGCACATTCGTGAAGTGCTAGGCTATCCTTTCTCTTCGATCCTTAATTTTTGGTCCACAATTATAGTGGTAGTGAAATATGTGTGAAGGAGACTCAGCTTTGGGAATGATATTTCACATTCATAATAACTAGGTGGATTTGAAGGGAATTGTCTTAATAGATACAAATATTTTAAAATTTGGATTTAACTTTTTTTCAATAGTTGAAGTTAATATTTCTCTTAAGATATTACCTCTCGATATTTAAAATATGTCAGATCTGCAGGCAACAAATTTATTTAGTCAATTAAATGTTAAGGTATGCACATTTATTTATAATGCGCTGCACTGTTTAATTTTTGGTAATGTAATTTTAAATTTTTCATATGAAAAGACATGATATTGTAATGTAAATTAATTCAGATTGTCTACTTATACTCTACCTATTGTTATCTACATTAGTGAAAATTAGACATGTCTATAATTTTCAAAGCATAATTAGCTGTGATATTAAGAGAAGATCATTGTGTAATTTAATAGCAATCTGCTAGTAGAGTACAGACATG